>CM060487.1:2414240-3614240 GCA_030544225.1 Skeletonema marinoi
GATACTTACTCCCCAACTCTACATTCCCCCATCTCAACGAACGGGAGTTTTGAACATCATAATCGGTAAAGGCGAATTTACGCCAGCGGGAGTGTAATTCACAGGGTGCGGGTCCAGCCTCGCCGATGCGGTATGTCTCCCAACGACGGGGGTTGAGTCTCTTACGCCAATATTTCCGATGGGAGGAGAACTCGCCGGAGGTAAAGGTGGTAGGATCCATTTGATCTTTGACCCAATCGATTTGTAGTTTGGACATGGCTTCACTATGAGACAGGGAGGTGGCGGCGGTGGTGGTGGTATTGGTAGAAGAAGTGTCGGTGGTATTATCAGCAGCAGCTGCAGAAGTGTCGGTGGTATTATCAGTAGTTTCAGCTGCAGAATCAGAATCATCGGCATCCTTCCCTGGGCCTTTGCCCCCGCCCTGAAGCCTACGGCTAGCACTAGCAGTCCCATCTTTAATCGAAGCATACGTCTCCTCCAAAGCATCCAACTCTGCACTAGTCGGGCCAAAAGTAGTCAGATGCAAGAACCTTGCCAATTCATTCCTCACACTCAAAGCTCGTTCATAATACGTCACATAGTACGGAGTGTTGAGTTCATCGGTCAACATGGGATTCTTGAGGTTCTGCTTCGACGTTTTAGGGAGCGTCACCTCACACATGTACTCGCCCGCCGCAAAGTTAGTACCGGTGTTATTCGCCACTCCACAACTATATCCAAGTTGCCATGCCGAATGACCCGCTGGTCGATTCCAATCTCCATCGTTTCCGTTCAGCTCACCTGGAATTCCGTCCACGGATCGTCCAAGGGGGTAGTAGTACCCTTGACCTGCCGCCTTGTCTTCGAGTGCCTTGGTCCATCGGCTTAGGACGCACATACGGCCTTTACCGTCTTCAGGAGAGCTGGCGTTGAGTCCAATATCGCCGATAGGGTCGAGCAGCACGGTCACTTCGCTGTACGTCGTGTCGATATCGGCCACATGGAGTGGTGTGGAGGGGGTTGCGGATGCATCGCTGCAGGAGAAGCGGAGGGCATCAGGGTCAAAGTCGATGCTTCTTGTGCGGCAACGAATGATGCCGAGGTCAGGAGTACTGACAGTTTTAGGAGCATGTTTGCAATTTGTGTAGTGTTCTACGACAATTATCTGCTTTGGCTCTCTTCAGTAGTTGTTGTTGGGGTGGATGATAATTGATAGAGTAATATTTGCTTGCTAATTCTTCTGTATGATGTGGTCATAAGAGGAGAATTAATGCGAGCTTGGCTGACATGAAAGCCTGAATTGAAGCACACAGACAGCAGACAGCAACCAAAGGCCACACAGAAGCAGGCCTATGCCTCTTTTTGGCGAAATCGTGAACAAATCAATGTCCAGTGTATGAATTCCCATGTGAAAATGGTCTTTGGCATACGTCGCTGTGACAGTGGGGTCATCAAATTGGTGAATTGCTTTCGATTGGGGGCTGTTTGGTGAGTGTCGTAATGACAAAGGGGTCATATGACTTCAGTTCGTCTCGTCTCTTTACACCTTCTCTCTGTTCTTTATCTCAATCTGGAGAAATTCATGAAGTATTTAGGTCTACTACCGAGAGGAGTTTTCAGGCCGAGGACCTCACATGAGCCCCGATGAGCCACTTGGGTGACCTCAAGAGAAGTATTTAGGTCTACTACCAAGAGGAGTTTTCAGGCCTAGGACCTCACGTGATCCTCAATGAGTCACTTGCACACCTCCAGAGAAGTATTTCGGTCTTCTACCAAGAGGAGTTTTCAGGCCTAGGACCTCACGTGAGCCTCAATGAGCCACTGCCACTGCACACCTCAAATGGGTTGTATAATTCTGGAGTCTGATGAAACTGCAAACCATTTTTCGGGGTTGGTCAACATATCGAGCCTCGTTGAGATGACCGACATCATCGGGATCCTCTTCTTCTTCTTCGTCGTCCTCATATTCAAAGTCGTAGTCTTTTTCAGACAGTCGGGTAATCGGCAGAGTCAAATCTGTAGTTTTAATCTTCAACCTCGTCAACCTCGGGTTCGGGGTAGTAGTAATAATCAGAGGAATCGGCGGCGTAGACGTCGAGGTGATGGCTCCTCCCCTGCCCCTGCCCCTGAGGCAGAGGGAGAGGGACTATGAGATGCGCAGAAGAGCAAGAGGGTGAGATGGCATAATGTATGATTCTGGATATGAGCGCGGCGTCATGATATCACATTAACAGAAGAACATGATGCACGACACATTGACAAGAACAAGAACGAAACAAAAGACTTACAGTGGCAGCGGCGCGGCGGCGGCGGAAACGGAGCCCGACAAGGACAAGGCGCTGAAGAGCACCGCAGCTGTGGAGCGATGAGCTGGTGTTGAAGTCACTTTGATGGTCACTTTGATTTCAGATCAAAATTACAAGAGGAAATCTTGGCCAAAATGAAGCAGCTCCAGCCCGAGGATGACATGCAACCTCCGTAGCCGTAGGCACTATCGATTCATCGCCACCGTTGATCATGTTAAACCACAGGCCATGAGCCATTTCAACGACCTCCCCGATGGCCTGGAGCTCGACGCGTACCGTCAAAAAGATCCTCCACGCATCAAGAAGCAGCCTCGACCTCGGATTTCCTGCCGGAGGAAGGGTTCTCTAAGGAATGTAGGCCCAACCCCCAAACCCTTGGGATGAAACGATTAACCCTATTCTACTCCGACTTATACATAGGGAGTGCGTTATTTAATACTTAGGAGTCATGATTTCATGTAAGAACCACTCGGACTGTCACATATTGGCTTTTGTTAGGTGGGAGGCGAGTTGCGACGAGAAGTAAGTACCGTACTCTTACATAACAGGATTACTCCATCCTTTGTGCACTTACTTATTCACTATCTGCCCGTGTTTTTCTCTTCGTCTTTGTGTGGTGCTGCTACAAGCTACGCACCTGCAAGGTAGTATTGTATGGGCATGGGCTTAATGGCGCTTTGGATGGAAAGCTCTTTTTGTGTTTGGGCATACCTGCAAATGAGACGTAAATAGATATATGATATGAATGATGATGTAACTTGAATGTTCAAAAGGCATCGCCATCGCTCATTTTTAGTAATATCTTATTCTTATCACAAGGTCTATGCGAATTTTTCTCGTTTCGACCATATTATACCATGAGCAATACAAAACGGGTCGGGCAGCACTAAACACGAAAGCTCATTAACATTCACAGATGCCAAGACCATCCATCTCCATTCCACTCATACTGTGCCTGTGTGAAAGGTAGAGGTAGACATTGGCAAGGCAATTTAGATTAGGATAAGTCAACGCCATGAAGAAATATCACAACACAAGAAGGATATATGCATGCAATGATTGTGACTTACCTCCAATAGCCCAAAGAAACGTTAATGATTGGCGCAATGAACGCTTTAGCTTTACATGTGCATATGCACATGGCGACTAGGATGGATCTTCTTCCCAGACTCTGTGCAAACAAATTGACCCCTCTTAATAATGCCGCATGATTTTTGTAGGATGTCCCTTGTGGGTTAGCAGTTTGGGTCAGTTGGGTCATGGTCGCGGCGAGCGCGGCTGATACGGCTGCTGCTCCTACCCCGACCGACCCCGCGGACCGCTGCCACCGCCACCATTGTTCATTGATGTGGTCAACAATAGGGTTGCTGCTGCCCCTACCACGCGAGCCGCCGATGTGGCCGGTGTGACCGCTGCCGATGTTTTGTGGCGGCCTTACGCTTTAAGCTTTAGGGCTGCTGTCCGTACTGACCTGGCTTTCGACCTTGATGTCGACTTTGTGTGTTTGTAATACATACACCAACGTATGCACAAAGCCAGAGACTCTGTCTTCTTCGGCATTTGGTGTAAGAACCGGAACCGACACGATACACTGTTTATTGTGTCTATTTGATGTCTGCAATCTTTTATTCCTGTCTTTTGAAGTGAATAAACATCTGACCCTGAAGAAATCCAGAAGAAGGTACCATGACTTTGTCCTGCTCCTGCTTCAATTAGATCGTAGAACTGGAACAAGTCCCCGGTGCATGTGTCCATAGATTCAAACTATTTTGAGATCAAGAGCGGGGCCACCGCTTTAATGGCGAACAGAATTATTGCATTTGATAGATGCCACAAAGCATATTAGATTGTAGTTGTAGAAGTAGAAGAGATGGAACGCTCTAGACGAATTTCCCCATTCAACATCTCACTTTCAACCAGTGCACAGAAATTATCATAGAACGTGAGTTCGTGTGAGTTATCACGCAGAGCACTGGCCCATTAGCGCAAGAAGGGTGAAGTTTACTCCAGCTAGAGATACCAGCATCGAGTTCGGCCATTCCTGTCGAATGTGAGATCGATGTTGTGATGGTTATTGACACTCATCATCTCCAGAATCACCTCCAGCAGTGGATCGTGTGAACGCTTTCAAATCGAGGCGATAATGAAATCGAAAACATATGATACTGCTCAGACGCCCTCTGCTAATATTGTAGACTGGAGGACCGAACGACGCATCAAACCGAGGCAGAAGTCATCGCCATCGCACAAGCACTGGAAGCAATTATCATCTACGCCGAGGCTGATATGAGGGCATGAACATTCAAACGGCGAATACACGCTGAACAATCATCGAGGGCCTCGGGTACAATAGTGGGTTCCTTTGAGTAGATTGTGCACCATCGTGGCCTATCATTCGCTCACCAGACACCCCGATGATGATGAATGAGGTCGATGATTTAGGTAGAGGGCTACTTATCGTGTCTCTGGCGGGAACTTCCTTTGCATGCTCCGTTTGCATGTAAGTTGATGGCAATGTTGGACCTATATATATTTGATAGATAATCATTCCTAGAACACTATTCGAGTCACTTGGGTGATATATTGAAGCAATACGTTTCAGTTTCACATGTCTCATGCTTCTCTTCCTTGCCGATTTTCTTTAGCTGTAGCTGTACCTTCGTCTATGGTTCTTTGGAGTCCCCCTTCCCTTTGAGGAGGTTTGCTACACTACAGTAGCTGGCTTGCCGTCGGGCTCCTCCTTGTCGTACCCTGCCGTCGTCGTAGCTTAAATGCTTCGCCAACATCAAGTACTTGATTACAAGGAGGTACAACTACAAATACAAATCTCAGTCTCAATCCAGTTTTGTAGCTCTTCCTTCATTGCGACCTTCTTCTTTGATCAGAAGTAAAATACTGACAAACTTTGACTACTGTTTACCCTCCTAGCCTCTCCATTCGTGGTTCTAAGTAAAGATGCCCAACAGCATAGCCAATCGGACCTCATCAGGTCACCTACGAGGCTGCAGCAACGTTAATACATGTACAGATACAGATAGCATGAGCAGTGACAAATCTACTTCTATACTACGTAACCGACTTAATGGGTCAATAAATGTTCTTTCCCATCTCCATTGGTTGGAACTTGGAACTGCTACATATGGGGCCCTACCGAAGCTAGTAGCGATACGACCATTGTATACCGGACGAGACTAATCACTGCTTTGCACTGGCGTAAGTGATGAACCGCCAAAGGCTCACAGTGATACCTACGGCTATGGGCCGAGGCAACAGATGGCGTATAGCCCTACGATGAGGTGAATGATGCTAAACCATGTGTTAGAGAAGAATGAGACCGACATCGGTGGTCTGTTACGCTATCTATCAGGATTTGGTCGGATGAATGCCAGACGGCTGAGTTGATTCTCAAATCTAAGTAGGCATACACGTGGCCATAATCACTCCATTCTTTCTTTGTAGATCAAAGTAGCTTTGCAAACAACTATCTTACATACCTTTGATGTTCTCAGGTCCTCAAGTACATTGACAAAACAGAAAACAGACGTGGTGGTTGAGTCTTGTATTGTACGTCAGCTTGAAGATTCTCTTCGCTTTAAACTATCATCAGATCGAGGAGTTCTGTCAGAGTTCTCAATCAGTGTGACAAATATTGAATCATTTAGATCAACAATGATTGCTTGAAGGGGATATGTATTTATTCCTAAATTCGTTTATTACTTCTTCCCTATTCATTCTCAACGCGTCAGCATCGAAAACTGCACGCCGAACAAGACGTGGTCGTGCGTGTGATTGACTGGCACGCTCTTCTCACCACTTACTACCGCTACCGTGCGTTTCATGTACCTCATAACATACAACATGGCGAGAGACTTCGTAAACCACTGCCATGACGGCAGCAGCTTGATAGTTGACTTCCCTCCAGCCCCCAGACAGAGAGTAGAGCCTCGTCGGCACCACGCTGTCAGCACAGATGATTCTTCCGCCACCATCGAAGTTGCCCAACCAGTAACTAAACGTCCCAAGGTTAGATCTGTCTGTTTTTCAGCCACAAGCGAGCTGGCCTTGATACCTTCCAAATCTGAGCAGGACATAAGGTCTGCATGGTATTCAAAGGAAGATAAGACTCACCAAAAGAAGATGGTCCTACGCAATGCAGCGGAGGTCTCACGAAGGCTGGAAACAGGAACAGACGACCCCACAGATGAAGACTTATGCAAGACTGTCGGAATGGACAACTTCGTGACCCCTCACATGATGCGGATGTCCAAGATTGAAAAACAGAGACACGCTCAATGCATCGTCTTTGCCCAAGCTAGGTTTGATCCGGATTTACTCTCGCGACTTTCGAAGAGAAGCTCTTTACCTTCACGACAGCGTGCTTATGAGAGGGCACTGAGTCTGAACGATGGAAACAACCATTTCTCTCTTGTATATAACTTTTTAATAGGTACCAAAACAATTTTGTTTAACCTAATCTGAATCACTATCTGACCATACGATACCCTCCTCTACTTCATCTTCCTCATTGAGTGCCTCGACATTCTTTAGATCGGCCTCATTCACTAAGCCTTCTTCTTCTTTGCCCTC
This sequence comes from Skeletonema marinoi, assembly GCA_030544225.1. Taxonomy (NCBI): domain Eukaryota; phylum Bacillariophyta; class Thalassiosirophyceae; order Thalassiosirales; family Thalassiosiraceae; genus Skeletonema; species Skeletonema marinoi. Next base: position 2,421,113 of record CM060487.1, read on the forward strand.
GGCTTCTTGGTCTTCTTACGCTTCTGTGCTTCTTCCTCAGAGTCTCATTCATCATTAACCTCGTCACTGTTGCGCTTATTTCCCGACTTCTTCTTACTTAATACCCTCACCTCACCACCTTTGCCCATCAATTATCATCATGGGCTCCAATGAATGCCCACATAATTAATAATCACATTCGAATATGATAGAGTTGTGTCTGCCTGTTCAACATTGTCGACATGAATACCTTCAGCACTGGTCACATGATCTCATTTAGTACCCTTCTTTCTGCGGGTTGTCTGTCATTGGTCTGCCCTGACATGGGATCAATCCCGATGCTACTACCACCACCACACATATGGCAAAGGTTCCACTCGGGCTTCAACTTCCTTATCAATCTCTCGGCAGGTGTTTTATCATCTGCATCCTTATCAGAGTCCTCCTCATCCTACATTCTTCCACTGTTTTAGCATTCTAGCTTAGTCTACTATCCCCACCGTCTCATCATACGAGTTTGCAGAAGAAGTTTGATTGCAGTTCTCGACGATTCCTTGAGCGTAAACGTTATTGAACGTGTCAAAATCATCAACCGTTTTATTGTGGTGTATCTGCTTCAACTGGCCCTCTGCTATTAATTCCGCCTGGCAGAGACTTCATCATTAGTAGTCCACTAAAATTAATGTCCTGCAAAGAGAAGGCAGCTGCCAAATAATTGCCATCACCTACATCATCTCACTGAAACTTAAAGTCAAACCATCCACTATCCGATAATCAATGTGACCCAATTCATTTCTTTGGCATGGGATTACAGTTCAGCCCTCTTGACTTCTTCTTCACCACCACTATAATATAACATCTAATTGCTCTATATCGCTCTACTTCTAACACTAACATACACATGACAGTACTTTTCATTGGATCTCTGTCTCGGCTATGTCGCAAGTTTGCCAGCACCAGTGACTTGCTGTAGTAATCGCCATCTTCTTTCCAGCCATCACCCAAGTCATCTAAATGATTCATCTTCAGAGTCGTCATCCGTCGTTGTTGTTGCATTACATCACCTCCAAACTACGACGAACGACGCATTCAAATGCATCAACCATCACAGCTCACAGATCACTTTGAAAATGATGTGATGCTAACGATATGATGCTAAAACAACACTGCTAAGGGTGGCAGCATCATCGTCGAGGCGTTCTATTGTAGAACTGCATCGATTGCTTGTTGCTTGTTGCTTGCCTTGCTAATTGCAGTCGTGTCAAAAGGCGACGTGGAACCTATCCACAAAAAATCACAAAATCCACACCCACATGTTGCATGTTGTGGCATACCTATCACGTCAACCCAATACAGCGGCCGTGCGTCTATATCACGTAAATACACTCATTAGCTCATCCATCGTTTCATGCTGAATCCATTTCTGACGGTGGCGCTGACAGAGAACCGATTCTTCGCAAACAAGATGAGAACAAATTTACACAAAATGGTGGTTGATTTCATTTCCACTGTCTCCGTCGGAATGTATCTATGAGCAACATAATAATATATTGATATGAATGATGCAGCGGTGAACATGCAGGATGTGCTGTGATGAATAGGATATTTCTAGCAAGGCATCAATCACACGTAGATGACTTTCGCCCTTCCTATTTCATGAGCTATGCACAAAATAACAAGATGGCCAAGAAGGAGAAACTAGATAGCATCGCATTGAATACTTGACAATGATCATCTTGTCGTCAAGCCAGACAAAAACTGAAAGGAGGGCGTCGGGAAATAAAAATGGCTAAACAAATCGACCTCTCATGTGCCATTGAGAAAATGTGCTTACAGAGACAATCAACAATGCAGTGGGGTGGTGGACACAACCACCAACCAATCCAGGATTTCTTTTGCAGCCTAACAATGCGGATGAGCCCACGTTCAAACAACTGAGACCGATAGACAAACTACTTCAAATGTCACTGTTGTATCAGCAAAGTTGAACTGCTACATACCTACCTCCACCTCATTACATCTGCTCCCTATATATACACCATCGGTCAAGAAACATCGTACTGCTCATAAGAATATATGTGTCACTGCAGCATCTATGGGGTAAATCAGACAGTCTTCCATCTCTTGGTTACAAACGACGCTGCAACATCATAACAATTAACACCGATGTGCGATTGCATTGCAGACGACACTCGTATCAATCTTCAATCTGCACTGCTGTAAGTACAAACACACAAACAATCGGAGACGAATAGGAAGTTGGACCCACACCGCAGATGTTAGGATACTTAGGCGTGGGTAAAGAAAGAAAGACCATAGAATGCAATTTGACAACTATACTATTGAATAGGAAAATGTATACTACACACTAGAGAAAGAACATCTCTCTGTTGGTTGTTGTGTACGAAACCAAGGATTGTTATCTATGTTGCGTGGGTGTCCTTGAAACGCATCAGTTATAATTAAACAATAAATCATTGTGCATTTGGTATAGTTTACATTTAGAATCAGTCGCACAAATCCTACATTTCACTTTAGACGTAAGCCGTGATACAATACCTACACCTACATGAAACTTTGCCGTTGATGCATGAAGCAGTGATGAATCAATGGCTTGTCCAAAGGGCAAAACGCTGTAAGCGTCTCAGTAGCTGTTCGTATCACTGTTACCGTTATCCATCTAGTGTATTCTTGAAATCGACATGGTACGATATCATCGAGTGTATTGACTAAATACTCAAAATAATAACTAGACGAGCAGACACATCTTTTGTCTCTTTCTTTTCTGCAACATGCAGAGCAACAGCACGGGGCCGCAGGTGGTGGTAGATCGACTGTTCTTTTATTCGAGAAATTGGTCGGACGACACGATGAAGCAATTAATCTATCTTCCTCCGTTTACGTCTCTTGTAGAATACTGCCAGTTACTGCATTCGGTGTCTCGAACGACTAGGTACAATAACAATATCCTCTGTCTTGGGTGCATAGACTGGGCCAGAAGTTGGTCGACGCCGTTGAGAAGAGGGATCATCTCTGCAAGTATGTTCGGCTGCAGAGATCGCCGCTTTCATTGCTGCAGCACCACACAAGCAGCTGATCCAGCCCTTTCCTCGACAAATGTCCCAAGATGACCCCAGTTGTCATAACGACGCCAAACACTACTCATAACTCACAACGGAACAAGATTCTGTAAATTAACTCAACTTTCAAAAATAAACCCTAAGAAATCAGCCCCAACTCAAAAGCAAATTGACCTAAAAGACCAAATCTGTGACCTCGCTGTCACACCAAAGACTTTTGTACGAGGGAATTAGTACATTGTACTTTACATTATCTCACAAAGGACATCTTCAACACCAAAAAGCCGAGAGCCCGTTTTTGTCTGTGGGTTTGTCTGTGTGCTGCATGCAAACCGTGTCCAGGAAAGCTCATTTATTCTCCACTTGTTGATCGCATCAAGCTAAGAATATTTGCCAGCAATAACAACATTATCAACAGATAATATCATCCACCCAACCGCACAAGACGAGCACAGATAATTGTCGTAGAACACTACATCAATTGCAAACATGCTCCTCAAACTGTCAGTACTACTGACCTCAGCGTCATTCATTGCCGCTCAAGATACTGGCGCCACCGCCGGCTCTACAACCGATTTGGACGGCGGCACCCCCACCGCCATCGACTTTGACCCTGATGCCCTCCGCTTCTCCTGCAGCGATGCATCCGCAACCCCCTCCACACCACTCCATGTGGCCGATATCGACACGACGTACAGCGAAGTGACCGTGCTGCTCGACCCTATCGGCGATATTGGACTCAACGCCAGCTCTCCTGAAGACGGTAAAGGCCGTATGTGCGTCCTAAGCCGATGGACCAAGGCACTCGAAGACAAGGCGGCAGGTCAAGGGTACTACTACCCCCTTGGACGATCCGTGGACGGAATTCCAGGTGAGCTGAACGGAAACGATGGAGATTGGAATCGACCAGCGGGTCATTCGGCATGGCAACTTGGATATAGTTGTGGAGTGGCGAATAACACCGGTACTAACTTTGCGGCGGGCGAATACATGTGTGAGGTGACGCTCCCTAAAACGTCGAAGCAGAACCTCAAGAATCCCATGTTGACCGATGAACTCAACACTCCGTACTATGTGACGTATTATGAACGAGCTTTGAGTGTGAGGAATGAATTGGCAAGGTTCTTGCATCTGACTACTTTTGGCCCGACTAGTGCAGAGTTGGATGCTTTGGAGGAGACGTATGCTTCGATTAAAGATGGGACTGCTAGTGCTAGCCGTAGGCTTCAGGGCGGGGGCAAAGGCCCAGGGAAGGATGCCGATGATACTGCAACTGCAGCTGAAACTACTGATAATACCACCGACACTTCTGCAGCTGCAGCTGCAGCTGCTGCTGATAACTCCACCGACACTTCTTCTACCAATACCACCACCGCCGCCGCCTCCCTGTCTCATAGTGAAGCCATGTCCAAACTACAAATCGATTGGGTCAAAGATCAAATGGATCCTACCACCTTTACCTCCGGCGAGTTCTCCTCCCATCGGAAATATTGGCGTAAGAGACTCAACCCCCGTCGTTGGGAGACATACCGCATCGGTGAGGCTGGACCCGCACCCTGTGAATTACACTCCCGCTGGCGTAAATTCGCCTTTACCGATTATGATGTTCAAAACTCCCGTTCGTTGAGATGGGGGAATGTAGAGTTGGGGAGTTCGTATCAGACTCAGGTGGGGCATAAGGTGACGGTGGAGACGGTCACTCTGTCGGGTGTGCCGAGTGCAAGTCCCAGTATTAGTTTCATGCCTAGTTTGAGTTCGGCTCCTACTCCATTGCCTACTACGGCTAGTCCTACGGGGACTCCGACGGAGTCTTTGACTGGTAAACCGGTGAGTTGTTTGTGGTTGTACTGTGTGTAATTGTGTATTTGTCTGAGATACATGTTATAGTCATATTCATGAACTAACCTCCCATCCCCACCTCGTTATATTCATCAATTAATTCTGCAGACAATCTCCATGGCTCCCACTGCCGCCAACATCCTCGGATTTGCCGACATGGAAGATGCAACAGATCAACAAATCCTTAATGCATGGCCCGCAAAACTCCCTACCGCTGTCATCAGGCTCGACCCATCTATTACCGATCCAGCCCTCGATCCAAACACTCCCTTGGTTCATAGTGGATCAACCGCTCTCGAAGTGATTGAAGGAAGGGGATTTGTTATGCGTCAAATTGGTGGTGATTGTCCTGTGTCACGTTTGAAGGAGCCTATTAGAGCAGGTGATCAGCTAAGAATTTCATTCTGGGTGAGGATGAAGGCAGCCAACAAGGTCATAGTGTTGTACACTGGACACTACCATGAATCCAAACCCAAGCCGTGGGCGATCCAAAGGGATGATTCTAATATCATCAGCCGAACCCGTATCAACAAGGCCAACGAGTGGACTCGCATTGAGGCGATTCACACGGTTGGAGATGATTGGACGTGGGATAGTGAGCTCTTGCCCCCCGAGAAATGTAATCATTACCAGTTGAGGATTAGAGCTGATGCGACTACGGCAGGATACTACCTTGACGACTTTAAGGTTGAAAAGGTGGCGAGTGGGTCTGCGTCTGCCCTTACTGCGAGGGATGTCAGTTATGGCTTCCTCAAGAATCCGGATTTTGCCATGAGCTTTCAGTATTGGAAGGCAATTTCTGCTGCTGGTGATACTGTGTTCGACGCAGATCAGGGGAAAGAAGTTGCTAGGTTGAAGCGTAATAGGAGGTTGATGCAGAACATTGTGGCGGAAGCGATTCCGGGTGAGAAGTATCAGTTTGCATTCTGGGCCAAGCTGTCAGGCACTGCTAGTGTGAAAACTAATATCATTGTGAGGATGAGGTTTGAGAATGATGACATCGTCAATGGACCCTGTGGGCGAGAAATTTGCAACATATTCTTGCGTCCTGTAACCACCACGATTGAATCCAAGGGGAGGCAGTGGCAACGCATTGTCTCAGATGAGTTCACCATGTTTGGCAACTACACCAAGTGGCCTGGGAAGCCCTCCTTCATTTTGTTTACCATGCTTACCAAGGACATGGCTTCGTCCGGAGAACTTCGTGTGTCAAACTTTGAGTTCTTGGGAGAGCATTCGCTTACAGGTGAGGTGATCACTGATTCACCTACTATCACTACTGTGCCTTCGATGCAGCCTTCAAACATGGAGGCACCTGATTACGTTCGATACATCGTGAGGTACGCGGGAGACATTCGTACAGTGATTAACTACCCTTTTCAAGTCGATAAAACGGGAGAGATTTTACCTATGGATGGTTCTAAGCAGTACCAACTGTGCGAGGTTGATGAAGTCGAAGGAAAATATGGAGTATTCCCCAATAGGATGGGCTTTTTCATGGGAGGAAAGTGTGTATCCATCAGGTAAGTGACATGCGTGTACTTTTGAAGAGCTTCATAATTGATTGTTGGTGCTTTGGTATGATAACTCACTCCACCTCTTCCTCTTGCTCTTGCACTCTCTTCTCACTCAGAGGTGGAAACCCCACTGTTCACATCGATCCAATCTTCGTCAATATGACGGATATTCATCTTTTGGATCTGACTGATGAGAATTCCACCACCGTAACACCTATCAACGTTGAACAGACCTACGGTGGTGATTTGCTCCTCGAGTCTGTAGTCGACGATGAGATTTGTGAAACATTTCCTAATCCGTACGACAATGACTACCGTGGGGCTGACGCAATGAACCCCGACGATGTCCCATCTCGTTTTGATCCAGATCAGCCTGTGTTTGCCGAACTACCAGACGGGAGTTATGCATTGTATGATTCGCGCCTTGTGACTGTTGAGAACTCTCTGGAGAATCCAACTCCTGATGGAGGTGGCAAGTCTGTCCTCCGTTCAACTATTCGTGCTCAACGTGATGGATTCATGGCTAGAGTTTCGTCGAGTGGTCGTGCAGAGTATTTCGTCTTCAATGATCACAATATTGCTCTTTGCAACAATGAGCAGCCCAACTTCTTGAACCGCGAGTCTTGTGTGCTGACTTATGACGAGAATGCCTGCGTGAAAGAGTATGAGCAATCTACGAACACCTTTATTGACGTCCAATTGGTCATGACTTTCGATGAGGAGACTCTGGCGAAGATGCACAATGCAACGCGTGCAAGTTACCGAGAGGCATCACCTGGCTTTGCGGCGAGAGACAACTCTCGTTACATATACGCTGTTAAGAACTTGCGCTTTGATGATTCGATTGCTAATGGCACTCTTGCGGGAACTAAGATCGACCTTCCTTGTTACAGGGCGGGTGGCAACCCAACCTCTAGGTGGATTCCAAGGCCTGACCTTGACGCCTCTACATGCGTCAATAGTCTCCAAGAAAATACTGTTGCTGTGTTGAAGCATACATTGGAGACAAGCAATGATGAGAATCCGTACATACGAGATATTGTCCTGTGGAATCAAATCGAAGAGGATGCCTGTAACGAGGCGGATTTGTACGAATTTGGCATGTTGATCATGACATCTGAAGGTTGCTGGGAGAATGTCCACCCGGATCACATGTGAGTGCCATGCATTGGCATTGGGCTCTCTTCTCCATCGTTCTTTATTCGTTTTTCTCTCGTGCTAACTTTCTTGTCTTGAATTCAATACCATAGGTCTCTCTTCGATTTCACTAACTATGTGGCTGCACACCCAATGCCCACCACTCCAGATACTTCCATTACTGGATTCAAAGACATTGGCTTTATGGATTACCCTGATTCCCACCCCATGTCTTACTTTGAAGATCTGAAGATGGAAGAAGGTGTCAAGATCCGGTCTCTTGAGCGATATGTCTACAGTACTACAAGCCGAGTCAATCAAAATGCAAGATACGGGGACAAGATGGTCGTGGATCAGTTCTCTAAAATGGTTGGTATCAGTAGTGATCGACTCAATCTTTTGGCTGTTGCAGATGATCTAGGAACGATGATGCTCTCTAATCAAGTTGAGTACAACCGTGGGGGAGGTACGTTGGTTTGTGGCTCGCCAGATGAGGTAGCTCCTGATCCTCGCCTTGATGATTACTTTGATGGGTTGGAAGCCGATCAGGCTTGCTTCGGTTGTCAATCGTCGTATATCAACTACTACCAACAGAAGCAAACTGTTTGGACAATGAATGTACTCGAGGCCGAAGATCAGCTCTGTCAGCGCATGTCGTGGGCTTTGTATGAACATTTGAATGTGGGTATTACGACTGCGCCAGATAACACTGAGACGAACCTCTACTCCTACGATATCTTGACTAGGAATTGCTTTGGGTCGTACTTTGATATTCTGAAGGAGATGGTTTACAACCCCAAGATTGGTGAGCAATTCAACTCGGTTGGATCTACATCAGCGAGGCAAAAGTGGGACGTGCACAAGCAGTTGGTTCTTCCCGATGAGAATCTTGGAAGAGAGATTATGCAGGTAAGCATGCATTCGCAGTTCCCACCATTTCACTATTTTACTCAGAGCTTTTTCACCACTCATCTAACCATCGCACCTTTGCATCCACCTCAAAGCTGTTCACAATTGGTATGCACGAGCTTAACTATGACGGTACGGAAGCTCGAGATGAGTTCGGCAGGCCTATTCAGACTTACGACAACTACGATATCATGACGAACGCCAGGGTGTTGACAGGATTCCATTACACAGCCCGTCGAGGTAATGTTGAAGAACTTTTCAGATCGAACAAGTCAAGGATGGACCCCATGAGGGTTGATATTGATGCCCACGATTTCTTTCCCAAAGCTTCAGTTGATGGAAATTGGATTGGGGACAGATATCCACTCTGTATAGATTTGCCGAAGCATCACTTTCTGAAGATTGGGGCGAGCTTTAGATTCAGGGGAGGCAGCAGTTTGCCGCAATCTCAGTATGTACCGGGTAAGTTTTGATGTCACTTCCTCTCCCTCTGTTACGCTTTCGTGTTCTCTAATGCATCCCTTTCTATTATTTATTACGTGGTTTACAGCACATTGGGACTCAGACGAATCAATTAGGAGGTTTGTCCTGTCACCTGAATCAAACTTGTTCCAGAAGCTCTGCAATCCTAATGAGAGTGGGGAATGCCAGTTTGCAAACACTGTATCCCTCGATGAAAATCTTGAATGTTATGGACGAGAATGCAGAGTAGATGATGTCATCGTTATCCAAGTCAAACCTGGTGCCTTCTATGAATACATCAGGCAGCCCTGCGTGCAGCTATCATTTTATGATGATGCGAAGAAGGTTGTGACTGGCTATTCTCCTCATGTTCCGGGCATTGGCAGGAGGCATACTCACGCCATGTGTGCTCACCCTGGAAAAGCAGCTGCCGCGCGATCCTGCTGTGATGTTGTTGAGGCAGACGTGGCTGAGTACAACTACAAAATGGTAAGTCAAACAAGACGATGATGCATGTCATTCTTTACTTCTCACTTGTGCTAACACCGTCCACTCCAACTTTTTACAGGAGTTTCACGGCGAAAGAACCTTGTTTGACACAACTGAACTTCAGTGTACCACCGACGGTGGCCGTGTCTGTGACGCCAATAGTCTGATTGCTGATAACCCTGCGGTCAACATTCGAACCACCTACGACAATATTTATCCCAGTCAAAATACTATGTTTTGGACGGATGCATCCTGCGCTTTATCGCTCAAGGTCAGGGCGGATGGACTAGTTGCAATCATTCATGAGCCTGCGACCAATGCCTTCTTTGATGACGAGACCGTTCCGTACGTCGATATCGACAACACCATCACTTTCATCAGAGTGCCTTGGGAGACGGATGATATGACCGCCGAAGAAATCTTCCCTACAGTGAATAACACGTGCGGTGCGGGAGCTTGCAGTGTCACACACGATGACGCATGTCATTGCGAAGTCACTGTGTCTGAGAGTGCTGTCTTTGATTCGCTTCCCTCGAGAGAAGATGTCTTGTCAATGCTCAAGGTTGGCGCACTTCCACCGGAATCTTTTGCAGACGATGCTGTGACTTACACTTTGTCTGAGACATCTGCTGAAGTTGAGGCTTATGTTGCGTCTGGTTCAAGTATTGGTGCCAAATCTACTATCTTCAAGGTTGAGGACGAATTTGGAAACGCTTTATATCTGAAAAATTTGGCATCCGACATTACCCTTGGCGGGTTGTACACGCTGCGAAACCCACCAAACTTCATTGAATTGTCAGCTCCAGAACTTAGAGACGCAGAGTATGAGATTGACACATTCTTGATGAACTTGATTCAGCACTCCACTTCTCCACCATTTATTGCGAAGAATCTCCTTCAGCTCCACGGCTTCTCCAATCCTACACCAGGACAAGTCGAGAGGGTGGCCAGCGCATTTATGAGAGGAACTTTCACCAAAGGTGATTCTACATTTGGGGATGGCAGGTACGGAAGTCTTGGTGCGTTGGCAGCTGCGATCGCTTTGGACTCAGAATCTGTGTCGCCTGTCCTCGACGAGGATCCAGTTCATGGTCAGATACGCGAGCCTTTGTTGAAGGTAATTGGTGTGATGCGTAGCTTGAACTTTCAGCGGCACCCTAGCGTCAAGTTCCGACACGGCTTGTTTGATAACATGAGGTATAAGATTGGACAAATGGTAAGTCCTTTTAGTTTGACCGTGGAATATGTGCCTTCTTTGTGCCCACACATACCTCAACTCACATCTGTGTGTACTGTTTCTTCAATCTCTGTAGATATTCGAGCCTCCTGATCAATTTGGCTTCTTTGCGCAGGACTATCAACCTCCTGGAGCCATTGCTGATGCCGGTCTGTATTCTCCAGAATCAGAGTTGCTTGGTATGAACGCTGTTGTTGGACTGACGAATGGTATGTTCTCCCTACACAACTTTGGTCTTACGACTGGATTTGGAGGATTTGGTCCATTCCTCAAAGGTGGCTACGAGGTAGGCGACACATCCTCGTCAGTTGGATACCTCAGCTATAAACCATCTGCAAGCGATGTCAATGATAAAATTGATGAGTTGTCCACGTTACTCATGGCCGGAAGATTGAGTGACGAGAACAAGCAGGTAATTTTCGATGCCTACACAAGCTTCAATGCTACTAATGGCACTGAAGTTGCTGAGAGGGTAATGATGAAACTCCTCACGACTACTCCAGAGTTTCACTCTACAAGTACCTTACGCAAAACAGGTGCTCCAAGGCCAGTCACGCCTCCGCCAGAAAAGTCCAGTACACCCTACAAAGCTATTATTTACATCAACCTTTTTGGTGGGTTGGACTCCTTCAACGTTTTGACCCCTCATAAAAATGGTGGGTCATGCTCTTTGTATGATGATTACTTCGAAGCGCGTGGCGGTGTCAAGGGAATTGGCCTCAGGATGGATCAAATTCTACCAATCGACGGTTCAACAGCTGGTATCAGTGGCTGCAATACATTTGGGATCAACAAGATGCTGCCTGCGTTGAAGGAGATCTTTGATGAGGGGAAAGGGGTGTTCCTCGCGAATATGGGTCATTTGTCCAAGCCAGTGAACAAAGATAACTGGATGACGGAGACGCGGTAAGTATTACTCATTCAACTTCTTATCATTGTTTGTGACCATTCGTTCATTTGTCTTACAATTATCATGTCTTCTGTTTCTGTTCAATTCAGCACGGATCTTTTCTCTCATCATACCATGAAGAAAGAATCGCACGAAGTTGATGCATTTAAGGAAGGCGAAGGCCCCGGTGTCATGTAAGTGTGGAAATAACCAAGCGTCTTATTCTTCAATTGTGTCACAAGCTAATGCTAATGCTCTTCTTCCTTTCTTTCAGGGGGCGGATGCTTGACGTTCTTGAACGTAATGGGGAGGCTGTTGGTGCAACTGCTGTTAATAAAAGGGCAGCCATGATAGATGGTAGCCCTAAAACAGGTCGGCTTCCAGATATTATCTCTGCTGATGGATTGCACAAAATTTATGACAATAACTGGCTAAGTGGTAAATCACAGGAACTTCGTGGACATCTAGAGACACTTCATTCTCTGACTGATGAGAATTCTGGTATATTCGGAGACAAATGGTCTCAATCTTTTATTGACATCTGGAACAAGACTGACGCACTCGTGGAGAGTATTCGTGGCGTGAAGACCGTTTCGACTTTCACCACGAGACTAGACACTGCTGGTATCTCAAGCAGTTTAAAGCAAGTATCGAGGCTTATTCAGATTCGTAATGAGCGTGGAGGCGGTATCAATCGTGATGTTTTCCATGTTCAACAAGGTGGATACGATGGTCACTTCGACTTGGCAAACAACTTGGAGACAAGGTTGCCGTCACTCAACCATGCAGGTAAGTGAAGTGCAATGGCAATGCAGGCTTGAACCTTCACAACTTTGACTTTGTATTGTCAGATGTGCTCTAACTTGCAACACATTTTCTTTTCGCTTTCGCTCCTCTTCACAGTTGGAAGCTTTTGGGCTGAGATAAAAGCACAGGGGATTGAGAACCAAGTCACTGTGTTGATCGGAAGTGAGTTTGGCCGCACAATTAATCCGAATAGTAACAGTGGATCTGATCATGCATGGGCAGGGAACTACTTCATGTTTGGTGGAGAACTCCGAGGAGGTAGAATTCTTGGAGAGTATCCTACATCGTTCAAAGAATCTTATCCTCTCAATATAGGTCAAGGACGACTGATTCCAAAACATTCTTGGGATTCTGTATGGTACGGAATTAGTCAGTGGTTTGGTATCAAGGACTTGGATGAACTCGAATACGTCGTGCCAAACTCAGGTAACTTTGGGTGCGACTTGTTCACAGATAGTGATCTTTACGCCACAGGAACAGAATCATTGAAAGGATGTGGAGGTCCTACTCATACTAGTCCAGTTACAATGCAACTTCCTAAAGCCCGGTACTTGACGGGTGAGGAGCAGAAATCAGTTTGCAGGCTTGCGGTGAGGTCGATGGCAATTAATTTGAAGTTCGAGCCAAGCAATTCTCGTTGCTATGTCGACAATCAAGTAATTGTACCCTCAGAGGTGGCTCCAGGCTTATTTGACATCAATGGAATGGCAGTTGTCAACTTTGATGAGAGCGTCCCACCTGAAAAAGCCAGCCCAGCTGCCGTCGCTAATGTCATGGTTGTCGCGGCAGCCACTGCATCAGACTTTGTAGTGGCCGGGGCAGTTCCACAGAGTGCAGCACCCTCCGAAAGTCCCTCGTCATATCCTACGGTGTCATCAATGCCGTCATACCAGCCCTCAGGTAAGATTCTTTTCTTTCCAACTTTTTCTTGTACCTCAAGATTCATCCCACTCATGCTTATGTTTGTATTTGTATATATTCAATTTCAGTATCTTCGATGCCCTCGCACCAGCCATCTGATCAACCCAGTGCACTTCCATCTGTGTCAACCATGCCGAGTGTTGTACCGACCATTTCTACTATGCCGACTGTTTCGCCGAGTGCAAACCCCACAACTAGTGCTTCACCTACCATCGCTGCTACGGACTCTTTGCCACCTACTGTGTCGCAATATCCAACGCCTGCTCCCACTGCTAGAAAGGTATTCGAGGAAGATTTCTCCTCCAGAGATATTGGATCAGTGGGGCGCAAGGGTGGCTCATCAAATCCTGAGTCTGGGCTTCACGTTGTGCAAGGGTCTGGGGTTGCATTTGGCTACAATGATGGCTTTCATTACTTGTACGTGGAAACATCTGGTGATATTACCTTCACAGCACTCGTTGAAAATTTCTCTGCGTCTAGGAGCTGGGCCAAAGTTGGAATCATGTTTCGTGACACGCTTTATGCAACTAGTAGTCACTACTCGATGTACCTCACTCGCAGCCAAGGCGTTGCAAATCAGTACCGAACTTGCACAGCCTGTTCTACTTCTCATGCACAGAGTTGGGTGTACAATCCATCATCAGTTTGGCTCAAGGTGACCAAGGTAGGAAATGTCTTGACTGCTTACTACCGCCCCACCACTTCAACTTCCAGTACCTGGTACGAATTTGGAGTTAGTCTGTCGATGGTCAATATTCGTTCTACTGGATATTACGTGGGTATTGCTGTCTCATCGAGTACAAATGATGGGTTGGCGACAGCTGAGGTGTCCAACATTCAATTGACTCGTGTTTGTACTAGCGAGTCCATCACAAAGTTACAGTGTGAGCAAGCAAGCAATTGTGAAGTTGGAGAGATGACTTCTAAGTGCTACTACAAGGGAACTATGCCAGACTGGGAAAATGGTTACCCGTATGATGGGTCGTTTGTTGCTTCCGTTTTGGATGTTGATTCCACTATAGCTCCTGTCAATTGTGACTCGGCGGGATTGGCTGCTGCGGATGGTACCACCAATAAATTCCACTGTAACAGGGAGAGTAATCTCACTGAGACGCCTGGAATCATCGCCACACCTTCCCACCAAAAGATTTCGATTGTGAATGGGCTTCGACTTTACACCCCGAACAATTACCCTGATGGTGACCCGACAGAGTTTACAATCCAAGGCCGCATCACACCAGGTTCTCTTATCAGGGATAAGTGGGACAATTTGTGCTGGGAGGTGCAGGGCGAAGACATTTATGCAGATTATCAGGTATTTTCGTCCGCATGTGATCCTTTCAATCCTCTACAACTATTTTACCAGAATCCAAAGGGTGAAATTCGTAACGTTGGGTTAGGTCCAGATATGTGCCTATACGAGGGGGATTTCAGTAATCGTTATTCAGAGGAAGCGGGGACTCCTGGTAAAGACTATGTGGTAGGAAGCTTCTTTAAAGAATGTACGAGGGACGGATACAAAATGCGTTATCCTTACGATGCTGATTCTCAGACATTTAAGCGAGGCCCTTCTGGAGAGTACTTGAATCTTTGGGATTGTTTTGAATACAGTCCGAATACTGGTTATATATTTAGTTCCAATAGCCTCCAACGTTGTCACGGAGGCCCAACCCAAAAGTTTTACGTTCAAGAAGAGACTTTTTTCTCATCGACCGGAGAAGCATCAGATTGGGAAGACATTGCGGCGGGGCCTCTGGAAATGGGTGTGTCCGAAAGAAACGAAGAAGGTCTCTCAATCACTTCCACTTACGAGTCGGGAGACACAAGCAAATTCTTCGTAGAGGCTTCTTTCTTGCCAAACACTATTGCATATTCCGAGTATAGGTACGTGGATATAGAGTGCTGATGACATGATTCATGTATTCTTCTGTATATTTATGGCAACTACTTACCTTACCTTTCATCTTCCTTTTTCGCAGAGTTCTGTTTCCAGCGCAGAGATTGTTGGATCCTCCAGCAACTCATCTTCAATTCGCCGAGATTGAGTTGAGGGGCCTGATTGTGGATCTTCCGTTCGAAGAGTCGGAAGCCCTCGAAGGATCTGGAACTGATTACTTCAACGTGGATTCGGGAATCACAGGATACTGTAGAGATCCCAGTGGTCAATTTTACGATGAAGTGCGCCCTGCATACCCAGGACTTGTCACTACCGTCGAACAATGTGCCGACTGGTGCCACAAATTCGTAGAATACCCCGCGCCAAGTAGTGGTGGTCTCGTTGGATTTGCCTACAGCTCCAAGGCGCAATTGTGTTGGTGCGCTTTCGAGGGGGGCACAATACCTTCCAACCTCCAAAACGACCCACCTGTAGATTTTACCATCACACCTGGAGTTGCGTCTGGAACGCCAACCTATCATCCAGAGATCTTCGCGGGCGCAGAATCATCGTTTACCTACGAGGTCACCCAAGAATTCCAGTGCTACAAGCGAGATGTGACTAAAGTTGGTGTGTACAGGCAAAATGGCCTCAATGGTTCACCTGGCGGTTGTGACGCAGAGACTTACAATCTTGTATCTATTGTCAAGCACTTCATCAAGACGGATGGTAGATTCTCTAGTTTCGGCGTAGATGAAACTATCAGAGAATTTTCAGATCCAGCTCTCGCATCCAAGCTCGCTTCCATGAGATTCTTCTTCATGGTTGACATCGAGCGTACATTGTATGGTTGGGACAGCAGGTCTCAAGGCATCATGAAGGAATTTGTGCAGAATGGAGGCACATTAGTGATGACGGGAACCTACGGAAACAAGGATACTGATTTTTTGAATGCTGCCTTTGGGTGGGATCTTTCCAGCGAATATTGCTCATATACATCCAGAAATGTAGAGAACACTGCTGGCACTCCATGGGAGGACGAGGACGTCATCCTAGGTTGTCCAAGTGCTACACAAACCGTCAACTGCAACAGCGTGACTTGCATGCCAATGTGGGGAACTACAGATCGAGCTGCCGTCGTCGTCCTGCCTCACGGCAAGGGCCGAGTGATTTACTTAGGTTTTGACTATTACAACACAGGATACAGAGTAGATGGATACCATAAAGACTGTGACATTAGGAGAAGAAAAGATCCATGGGTAACTTCTGCGCTCCGTGGCAGCTTGCTCTATGCCAAGTCTGTCTCAAGTGCTCCCGAGGAGACAAGCAGCATTGCGTAAAGAAGGGAACAACATTGAGTGATGAAATCATTCTCTGTTTACAATTGTATTTATAGGAAATAAATGTTATGTAAGCAATCTTAAACAAGAACACATTCTAGCTTTACTTAGAGTCATGTTTTATAGCTATGCTCATCACATCCTCATATGAGGGGAGCCTAAGGCAAGCCATGATATGGCGAGTTTCTAGAGCAGGGAGGCAATATATGTCACTCCGCTGTGGTGTGGAGCATAGTGTGCGTTACTTCATTTTTCATTTTTGAGCTTTTACATTTACAGAAGCGAGGAGGAGGAGGAATAATTTTGTAAATACACATGCAGCCTACAGCCAGAGGAGTGAACGCCCCTCCCTTCTCCACCTCGACAACATCTGCCCAAATCGGGCGAACGAAGCTGGCGGCGAACAAGACCATAGCACCATGAGAGAGCAATTGTTGACGGTGGCCCCTCCTCGATGATCAGGGGAGGAGGTAGGATGAAGGAACATGCCGAGAGGATAATAGAAAAATAAGAGCACTAAATTAGTAACGCAGCGCATCACAATGCGAATGCAGAGCATGTCAAGATATTCTGTAAGGTAACAAGAGGTCATCCTGTTGTCTTGTGTCTTGTATGTATACATTGACAAGTTTCATTGCGTTTCCTTCCAATACTGCAACCCTCTATTGGAAGGATATGGGCGGTAATGATGAAACGGCTCAGCAGAAGCAGGGACGGGAGCAAGAAATGCTCGAACTTGCAGAACGAACTAATGTAGCATGTGGAGACTTATCGACATCGTCTTGCCTCGAGTTGTGCAGTCAACAAATGTGCTGTGTGGAACAAGATGATGAATATTCGTGTAAGAGTGATGTGTAGTGTTGATTGATGATGAATAAGGGGATTGAGCTGGGGTGCCTATACTCTTTGCAGCAGAAGGCTGTGGCTGAGGAAAAGGACATGAATAACATAAGCACTTAACAAACAGCTCGATAAACAAACTCTTACTCTATAGTGTTAATAGTTCATCACCTCCACAGTCCGGAGGCAGTATGTGGACTGATCCACTTTACTCTAGGGAGGTAAGCTTCGTTTGAGAAAGATTAACGCATGATGATGATGGCTCTGCCAACAGTGATATATTTCGTACTTCCCGGCACAATTATTTGCAGCATTTTCTCTTTTGGTGATCGAAGCAGAGGGTCTTGAGGTTGTTTGTGAGGTTGAATGTGAGACTGTTTGTTGAGATTGATCCTCTTCAAAATCAGAGGTCGCCATCATCTCCCCTTTCCAACAGAGTAGGCTGGCATTCCTCTTCCCTACACGTCCCGAGCCATTCTTCTCCTGTCATATCACATTCAACATCTCGAACGCCAGCCATCTCCTTCCACCATTTCCACACGGCATCATAAGTACTCCGAATAGAATTCCTCCTTGATATAACAGCTATTTGTTTGGTGAAAGGTAAGATGCTATCCCTCCCCTCATCAAGCGTAATATCGTGGAGTAGATATGCAATGAGACGACTCTGTTACTACCTCTCTATCCTGCCTATTCTTTTCTTTCAGCCATGCACACTCTACAGATCGGAGAAGAACTCTTCATTAGATGTCTTGAATATATTCTCCCTCTTCTTAGGCTTCTTGCCCCCTTCATCTGAATCATCCGAATCACTATCGTCATCTTCACTGCCATCTTCGTCCATATCCTCATCCTCGTCCATATCCTCCCAATCATCTTCGCTATCCTCCCCGCCTCCTTTTGCCACTCCAACTGCCATTTTGTTTGCATCATCATTATCTGTGTCATCCTCGTCTTTGTCATCCTCGTCATTATCATCGTCGTTTAAGAATGAAGCATCCTACACAAAAGAAACAAATTATTGGAAGAGAGACACACGTTAGATGAGCAAAATACACAACTACAACCTCATGATTCTCCCTATTACAACCCCCTCCAAACTCACCCAAAGACGAATGTACTCATCATGACTAACACTCCCCACCATCTTCCTACCAGCACTCCATCCCAACGCCTCCACCGGAAATCCATCATGGCCACCCAACACTCCCAACAGACTATTCGGCAGCAATTGCACTGCACGAACCAAACCATCTGAACTACCTGTCAATACTGTATCCTCGTCAATTTTCAATATGGCATCAATTGATTGAGGATGGCCAGGATAACGATCAGATACGTCACACCAAATATCTTTCGAAAAGAGGGAGAGTATTCCCTCTTGTGTCCCACATACCAACTTGGAAGACTTTTTGATGAATGTACAAGAGAGCAATTCGTCTTCTTGATTCTCTGATTGAGTATATCCATGAGTTTCCCATGTAGGCTTTTTCTTTTGTTGCTGATGTTGCTGTTGTGGTTGATTATTCTGCGTAGGATCCCAATTTGGATCGACATCCGGCAATACAATCGATTTTGAACCACCCTTTTGCTTGACATATCTCATATCAAACACTGACAACTTTCCATCTGCACAGGTTGCCAATAGTGATGTTCCATCATGATTGGATGTAAAATCAGTAATGTAATCGTGATTGATCTTCCATTGTTGAACGCATCCCTGTGGCGGTTTCATTAGGTTATCAAACGGATTGCCATTATTTGCATTTTGTGAGGCACACATTCGGGTATCCCAAAGTCGAACAGTGCCAACGTCATCTCCAGTAGCCAAGACTGGTCCACACGGTGAATTGTACGGCAATTGATATAGCTTATTGATTCCTACATTGTGTGCATTTTCAATCGACCATAGAATCGCTGGCGATGACGTCACGTCATCTGAGTTGTCGTCGCGAAGGCTGCAGGCGAGTTCTGAATCGAGGCATCGCAGCGAGCCGCCGTTGCAAACTGAGTACAGGAATTCTCCGCCTCCAGAAGTTGTTGGATCTGCTGACTGTTTCATTGCTGCTGATGATTCTGCCGATGAAGAGTTTGTAGCGCCAGAAAAAAGAACATCGCGACAGCTTGGTCCCTGCGTGGCCTTCTTGCTCGGCGATGCGGCAGTGGCTGATGATCTCGATACTGCAGATATTGCAGTAGTCTGCTTGGCCACGTAAATTGTTGATAAAATCGTGTCGTCCGCTTCCTCATCTTCGTTGTCATCATCGCTGTCCATGTGATGGTCGCCGCCGCCGCCATGAGTGCCGCTCTGCTTTTTGACGAGCAAATCGTGAACTTCCACCGTCCCGTCGACCAGGCCTGCCGCTACGATATTTTTCTGCGGGTGGAACGAGATGCATAGCGGCTGAGCTGAGCATTCGATTGGTTTCAGAGGGGTCGCCATGTTGATTTTGAATCAATGATTCTCTTGCTTCTTGTGAGCATCAAATGCATCGATGCCTTCGCTTTGTTTTTGTGGGGGAAAGTCGACTCCTGTCCGCCTGCCGAGTCAGCCCTTTAATTCTCCTACAAGGGATCCTACTACTATCCTCTTTGGCTCACAACGCAGCCACACCTTCATCCGAGATCATATCTTCTTCCCTTGCATCCCAATAGATGCCCATTGCTTAATGATTGATGATAGCAACTCCATCAAGTGCACACAGATAACCCGTATAACGCTAAGCAAACTAGACAATTTGATATCTTGATATCAGATTCTTAATGCGGAACTCTCATGAAGTTCAACGCCCCTCCAAGTATAGGTAGGTGTGTTTGGTTTGTTCGAGATCCTAGCCATGAAATACTGAGGATGCACCAACCCGACATTTAAGTGTACATGGGCTTTGGTGTCGGGTTGGTGCTCTGATTGAGTAGCTGCTCTGCTCTACATACTTACTTAACAATTTCTTCATTCTTCATCTTCTTTCTTCTTCTTCTTTGTTCCTCTGGTATGTCGCAGCAGCTGCGGCACATTCTTTTCTTCAGCTTAGCTCACTATTCTGATTTCAGAATCTGATTCCAGATTCCAGATTCCAGATTCCAACCAAGTCAGAGATTAAGTACGTGGAAATCCAAAAAGCTCCTTACCTCAAGTTCCACGCAAATATCTTTGATCGCTATGTTATGGTTATGCTTGATGAAGAGAGATCAAAATACGGCCATTATCTACTAAAACTCCTATTGTGTAACAATATAGCACCAACTTGCTTTGGTAAAGAGTCTTCTAAGCCCTACTACTCTCATCCCTGGCTACTTCGTTAACACAACAATTATGCTTGAGGTTGTATGCCGATGGCCTTACCTTATCCCTAATACGTGTGCACGTGTAAAAGGCAGAAAATAGGTGGATTATTGCAAATATATGACAATTTATTACTTGCACATCTAATGTAATGATCTCATTTCATATCTCCTCCCCTCATAGGGCATTTTGAACATGTTTTGACGATCTGAACTGGTAGGATTCACCGTTTATTCGAATGGAGGCGCAAAGACCTTCTGCTGCCGTTAATGCGCTGTTATCTGTGGTGAAACGGACGTTCTCTCTTCCAAAAATATATGTACGGCCGTTGACATTTCGTCCAGTTGCGCTGCAGCTGCAGACGAAGCTTGAATCAACTTCCAACGCTTCAAACATCTTATGTTGAATGCAACAATCAGCTGGCTGCCTCATAGCACAAGTAGTAATGGATCTCAGTGGATTCCTCCACACTAGTAAGAAGTAGACGGAAAAGAGTAGCAATAGCTCTAAGTAATTCCACCATTGTGGGCATCAAGAAAGGTTTTTTGTGGAAGACTTTCTACAGAGATTTTGTACCAGAATTCTACAGAGGAACTCTGGAATGTTTGTGGTAGATCGACGTGGCATGACTATGTACACGTCATACATAAGGGCTGAGATGCGACAAGAGCTGTCAGCGTTGGGTGCCGGGCGGGCGTGAAGGCGGTCACATTGTATTATGTGTCTCTATTTGAGCGGAGTCCCATTTGTTGGATTGCCCGCAAATGCCCCGCACCAACCCGACACAAGTACATGGACTAAACCCAGGGTTTACTTCAAAACTTAGTTAATATAATCGTGTAAATTACACCCTCTTTAGTAGGCCTCCGTTCACATAAATGTCGGGTTGGTGCCGCACAACATCACTGTGCTCTCTCCTACTTCATTCTTATCAAAGCATCCATATCTACGAAGAGTCCCACTGTGAGTTTGGCGCTCCATGGACCACTCTCGTTGCCTTCAAGGATGTGGAGACTCGTAAGAGGTGGTATCGAAGCCCCGCTGCGGTCGAACTCGATTTGAGCCGCCGCATCCTACCGACCAAGGATGGCAAGACTTCTCTTCGCTACTTCGATGGGGCAACGATGAAGAGCTACCAATACCAAATGCCTTCAAGAGCATTTGAAGATAACTACTGTCGTCAGCAGGACAAGCCCGAAGAATGTGCTGAGAAGGTACGCTATGGAAATGGTGAGGAGGTCAATGTATCTTCAGCTTACAGTCCCGTGTTTGAGAGGCACTTTGCCTAAGTAATCTACATTGATTAGTAACATAATCTAGCTTGCTACATCTACATAGACACATTTGCTATAGAGGCTCGATAGGAGAATAGTCCATCCACCCCCTGTGATGATTCACTCTTGCCGCCATTAGTTGATGATGTCTCCGTTGCGTTTAGAACGTTTGACCGGAGAACAACACCACACTGTAAAGGGTTGTTACTTTAGCTATTTCATCTAGAGTGAGGGGTTGAGCAAGTGATGGTCAAGTTGTCGAGCTGTTCAAAGTAAGCGGTAACATGAGTTATCTCGGAAGGTCTTTGCTCCCGAATCTTCTTCGTGATGCGGCTCGGACATTGACATTTTAACAACTCAACTAATACTTAAACAAAGGCTATTAAAAAGAATGGGGGTATGGATAGAATGGCTCCAAAAGGAGCAAAAGAATTATTTAAAGACTGGTAAGTCAATAAAACCCAACTTTCTCTTGCTTTGGCTTACTGGTTACAACAGCGGCAAAGTATTTCCTCTTTTGTTGCTTTGCAGCAGTCTACAAGGCTCAGCTCTCCAGGTGTCCCTCGATGCCACTGGCACATTCTATTCCTCAGCAGATTATGGCGCAAGGTCTCTCACAGGAAACTCAAGTACGCTGTCTCTGAGTTCCAATGGTCAATAGCCACGACGAATAAAACCTGCTTACAAGTCAAAATCATGCAGAGTCTATCACTCTTTACGACTTAGACCCATAATAGGGGGAAACCCAGAGACCCCAGCAGGTGCGGCGTTATTAGCAGGCGGAGCACTTGTAGACCAAAAGAAAACAACTTACATGTAGCTTGCTACCAGCAAGAAACCCAGGGAGGGAGGGTGGGCGAAAAAAGTTATCGACAATCCAAGGAACGAGGAAAGAACACGATGATGCATCATAACGTTAGCTGTCCACGCTTGGAATGTCCCCTTCTCTATTACAAAGAGCCGTGCATTGCAGTCTTCACTTGGATAAAGTGAGATCTCAAAAACAGCACACTCACCGCTGAGCGGCAGGCAAGAATTGAAGATTGGTGGAGCGTACATGTACCGAATTGCAAAAGGAACAAATGGCAAATGTCCCTCCGTAGCATAAAGTCTCGCCATTTCCGCATCCACCTCCTCGCATTCTACATCAACTCTTTCAAATGCTTCGTTCATCATGGAAGCCTTCATTCTCACTCCCAGGGTTAGGTATACTGTCTCTCCTGGTTGCAAATAGCCCTTGGAGGGATAGACAGTAAACACATCTGGACATTGAATATACGCCCGGAAAGTCATTTGGACGAATAAAGTCAGGATTTGACAATCGGATAACGTGCCATGTATGATACGACGTTTCAAAGTTGGTCCAAAGTTCGGATATAGACGAAGAATTACCAACATCACGGCCAAGTTCTTTCATCATTGTCGCAGCTTGATCACACGACGACGTCCTTGAATGAACATTGAAAAATACTGCATCAGATGAGAATTGAAGTCTGATGATAGATACTGACTACTTTCAATCTTGCGATTGTAGGTGGATGCGCATTCTCAAATGCTCGTATTGCCTCCTTCTGTACAGATTGTGATTGTATAGTGTCCACTTCCCCCTCTGATTCAAGTTGTTATTGTATCTATCCAACAATGAAGACTGACTGTCATCAAGACGTAAGTTACGACACCACTTTGCCACCCCGAATATTGAGTAGCATAATGAATGGCATTGGCAACACTACTTTCTAAACCACGAGCAGCAGTCCTGGGAGGAGAATTGCACAAGAGTGCATGTGCACTAGCCACGATTTCGGCAGAATCCAATGGATCATCGATAATTTGTGGTTGATTATTTGCTGTGTCTCCGTCCTGTTGTTTGGTATAGTTCAGCTCTGCTTCCACCGCCTCGGCAACATTGGAATATCGGCTTGGATGCAGCATGGGGTGATATCGACACGTTGAACAACATTTCATAACTGGCGAGTCAAATTGGTTCTGAAACTCCATGATATCTTCATTCTGATCCACTTTTTGCTCCTTTTGAAAGTCTTTGATTCTGCATCATTTGCCTACGACATAATAACTTGCACTCCCCTGATCATCACCACTCCATTCAAGCGAATAATCCATCACTAGTTGTGTTGGTCCCATTGTCATCCTCGTCACCATCATCATCCTATTAAACGAACTAGACAAAGCGCCACCACCAATCATGCGCGGAGGCACATCCGGCGAACAATTCCAGCGACTCCTAAATTTAATCTTCCGTAATAAACCACAGTTGAACATGTCATATCACTTTTTGAAATTAGGCACACGTCAAATAGTTGGATGTTTGAGGCGCGATCGATCGAGCAGACGACTGACTATTATCGGATGATGAGACGTTGATGCTGCGTTCTTCATTGTATTCTATTTAAGCATTAGATTGCTGCTGGTGTTCCTTTTATTCGAATTTTGCTTGTCACTGTAGATAGAACCCGGCTTATTTACTCTTGACCCGGGCGGCCTGTGCTGGCAGTCCCTGCAGCTGTAATATCCTCCACACTAGTAAGAAGTAGACTGAAAAGAGTAGCAATAGCTCTCTAATACTCTATTTCCACCATGGTACTTAGGTGGGCTCATGAAGAAACGTTTTTTGTTTAAGACTTTCTACATAGATTTTGTACCAGAATTCTACAGAGGAACTCTGGAATGTTTGTGGTAGATCGACGTGGCATACACGTCATACATAAGGGCTGAGATGTGACGCCACTGTGTTGATCACAAGCGCCAGCGTGCGGTTACAAAATGCTTTATTTGTGACCACTCACGATTTGGTCACATCACGCCAAAAAATCGTCACAACCTTGCAGTGTTAGTCACACAACGGTTAATTTGTGACCACACTGGAGTGTTTTGT
This sequence comes from Skeletonema marinoi, assembly GCA_030544225.1. Lineage (NCBI taxonomy): Eukaryota > Bacillariophyta > Thalassiosirophyceae > Thalassiosirales > Thalassiosiraceae > Skeletonema > Skeletonema marinoi. The sequence goes on from CM060487.1 coordinate 2,445,885, forward strand.
TCGCCATGAATGCAGAGTGTAACGAAGCATGAATGGCAGAAAACGTCTACAACCAAAGTGTTCGTGGTCCATGTAAAGCAATTTTAGACCGCACGCCGTTGCTTGAGATCAACACTCGTACGCTTCACAAACATAACCACCGTCATGCTCGTGGTGTAATCAAACTCTCAGATGTAATGTTGAAGAGTGGCGTGACCAAAACTCGTGGCGCGCCACTCGTTTGTGTCCACACCCTCGCTCTTCACATCTGATGGTTGACACACACCACTCGCACTAGTGTGATTATGTATAGTGACAAGAGCTGTCAGCGTCCGGGCGCGCGGAAGATGTAACCCATTTGGATTGCCCGCCCGCAAATGCCCCGCACGCACACCCGCACAGGCCGGCTTCACACACTGTGATTGTGAATGAAGTTGAAAGTGTCTTCATTTACAACAATACTTACAACTAGTGACACAATATCAATTGCACTGTTGCACTGCTCTTCTTGCGACTTCGTATCTAAAACATCATGGCGACCAAATCAAACATACCATCATCAGCGATGGTGGCATCAAAAGATGGCGAAGAGGACGATGCAGGAGCCCTGATTTATCGGGAGAGCCAGCTCAGAAAGGCAGAGGCAGCGGCAGCTGCCGAGATCATGAGAATGAATTCATCTGCATATCAAGCACGACGAAAGTCAACGCGGAAAAGATCTGCTGCTATTAGAAGAGATCACACATCAATGAGTACTTCAAGAAGTACCACTTCTTCAAAGAGGAAAACAAGGGAATCGCCGTCGTTAAAGCAGGATGGCGTGCAAAGAAGGTTGCCAGAAAGCAATGCAGAAAGATATGCTCCGCTGAAGGGTTTAAAAATTCAGCCAGGCGAGGTCGTGGAGTGTGTGTTAGACATGGGGCGAAGGCCAAACGATGAGCAGTAAAGGATGTACAAATGAAGCCCTCAAAGGAGGTGCATGCATGAAACATGGGGCTAAGAAGAAACTTTGCAGCAGCGAAGGATGTACAAACCAAGCCAAGAAAGGAGGAATGCGCATTAGGCATGGGGCACAGATCGAGCGTAAACGTTGTAGCGCAGTAGGATGCACTAATCAAGCTCAACAAGGAGGAGTGTGCATCAAGCAGCAGTGAAGTATGTACGAATCAAGTTGTCAACGGAGGAGTGTGCAGAAAGCATGGAGCAAAGGCCAAACGCAAACTATGCAGTAGTAAAGGATGCTTTCATAAAGTTGTCCAAGGAAGGGTGTGCAGAAAGCATGGGGCAAAAATCTGCTCGTGTAGGAGTGAAGGATTCACAAATGGAGCTGTCAAAGAAGGATTATGTTGGAGGCAGGTGCACCGATCAAACTATGCAGCAGCGAGGGATGTACAAACAGGTCCAAAAAGGAGGAGTGTGCAAGAGGCACGGGGCAGCGCAAAGAGGAGAGGATGCAGTAGCCAAGAATGCACAAATCAATCTGTGAAGGGAGGAGTGTGCCTTAGGCATGATGCAAAGAGGAAATTGTGCATCCACGAAGGATGTACTGATGGAAGCGTAAGAAGAGGAGTGTGTATGATACATGGGGCAAAGGTCAACCCCAAAACAAGGTGATGTTTCCCATCTCGTACAGCACAATATTCGTGATATGATCAAGAATCGATAAGTCCTTGCCCACCTCATCACCTGTCAATATGGCTGGATAGGAGGCAGACCTACTTGGCAGTTCTCTCAATTGGGACCCTCAATGAGAATAGAGAAACAAAATATTTCTTGATAGAGATGAATTCATACGATTGACAAGAGAAGGAGACCTACTTGAATTTATGAATTATTATTTAGTTCTTGATATTATAGAGATGGATCGACAAGAGAAGGGACAAGAGAAGGCCCTACTTGAATATGACTTATTTTCTTCTACACAAAAAGATAGTATTTAAGATCCTCCGTAGTCTTTATTTTATTATTCAAGTAATGAGCATCTTTTCCCGTCCTCCCCTTTCAATCAACACACACTTTGTTTGTCTCGTTACCTGCACATAAGTAATAATATTGCAGGAAGACACATTTTGATGCCGTTTTCGCATGAAAATCTATACCCGGTAACCCTTCCTCTCAATAGGGTTATTGTGGAGAAGGCCCAGTGAGACCAAAAAGACCAAAATTGTGACCTCACTTTCACACCAAAGACTTTTGTACGAGGGAATTAGTACATTGGACATATTTACTTACGGATTCAAGGACACACACCAAAAGCCTGATGACCCTTTTTGTCTGCTGTTGCTGTGCTGTGTGCTAATGCTCATGCAAACCGTGTCCAGAACACTCATTTATTCTCCACTTGTTGACCGCATCAAGCTAAGAATATTTGCCAGCAATAACAACATTATCAACAGATAATATCATCCACCCAACCGCAGAGCACAGATAATTGTCGTAAAACACTACATCAATTACAGCCATGCTCCTCAAACTGTCAGTACTACTGACCTCAGCGTCATTCATTGCCGCTCAAGATGCTGGCGCCACCGCCGGCTCTACAACCGATGTCGACGGCGGCACCCCCGTCGCCATCGACTTTGACCCTGATGCCCTCCGCTTCTCCTGCAGCGATGCATCCGCAACCCCCTCCACACCACTCCATGTGGCCGATATCGACACGACGTACAGCGAAGTGACCGTGCTGCTCGACCCTATCGGCGATATCGGTATCGGACTCAACGCCAGCTCTCCTGAAGACGGTAAAGGCCGTATGTGCGTCCTAAGCCGATGGACCAAGGCACTTGAAGACAAGGCGGCAGGTCAAGGGTACTACTACCCCCTTGGACGATCCGTGGACGGAATTCCAGGTGAGCTGAACGGAAACGATGGAGATTGGAATCGACCAGCGGGTCATTCGGCATGGCAACTTGGATATAGTTGTGGAGTGGCGAATAACACCGGTACTAACTTTGCGGCGGGCGAATACATGTGTGAGGTGACGCTCCCTAAAACGTCGACGCAGAACCTCAAGAATCCCATGTTGACCGATGAACTCAACACTCCGTATTATGTGACGTATTATGAACGAGCTTTGAGTGTGAGGAATGAATTGGCAAGGTTCTTGCATCTGACTACTTTTGGCCCGACTAGTGCAGAGTTGGATGCTTTGGAGGAGACGTATGCTTCGATTAAAGATGGGACTGCTAGTGCTAGCCGTAGGCTTCAGGGCGGGGGCAAAGGCCCAGGGAAGGATGCCGATGCTGCTGCTGATAACTCCACCGACACTTCTTCTACCAATACCACCACCGCCGCCACCTCCCTGTCTCATAGTGAAGCCATGTCCAAACTACAAATCGATTGGGTCAAAGATCAAATGGATCCTACCACCTTTACCTCCGGCGAGTTCTCCTCCCATCGGAAATATTGGCGTAAGAGACTCAACCCCCGTCGTTGGGAGACATACCGCATCGGTGAGGCTGGACCCGCACCCTGTGAATTACACTCCCGCTGGCGTAAATTCGCCTTTACCGATTATGATGTTCAAAACTCCCGTTCGTTGAGATGGGGGAATGTAGAGTTGGGGAGTTCGTATCAGACTCAGGTGGGGCATAAGGTGACGGTGGAGACGGTCACTCTATCGGGTGTGCCGAGTGCAAGTCCCAGTATTAGTTTCATGCCTAGTTTGAGTTCGGCTCCTACTCCATTGCCTACTACGGCTAGTCCTACGGGGACTCCGACGGAGTCTTTGACTAGTAAACCGGTGAGTTGGTGTGATTGTATTGTGTGTGTGATTGTGTATTTGACTGAGATACATAATGTATTCATGAACTAACCTCCCATCCCCACCTCGTTATATTCATCAATTAATTCTGCAGACAATCTCCATGGCTCCCACTGCCGCCAACATCCTCGGATTTGCCGACATGGAAGATGCAACAGATCAACAAATCCTCAATGCATGGCCCGCAAAACTCCCTACCGCTGTCATCAGGCTCGACCCATCTATTACCGATCCAGCCCTCGATCCAAACACTCCCTTGGTTCATAGTGGATCAACCGCTCTCGAAGTGGTTGAAGGGAGGGGATTTGTTATGCGTCAAATTGGTGGTGATTGTCCTACGTCACGTTTGAAGGAGCCTATTAGTGCAGGTGATCAGCTAAGAATTTCATTCTGGGTGAGGATGAAGGCAGCCAACAAGGTCATAGTGTTGTACACTGGACACTACCATGAATCCAAACCCAAGCCGTGGGCGATCCAAAGGGATGATTCTAATATCATCAGCCGAACCCGTATCAACAAGGCCAACGAGTGGACTCGCATTGAGGCGATTCACACGGTTGGAGATGATTGGACGTGGGATAGTGAGCTCTTGCCCCCCGAGAAATGTAATCATTACCAGTTGAGGATTAGAGCTGATGCGACTACGGCAGGATACTACCTTGACGACTTTAAGGTTGAAAAGGTGGCGAGTGGGTCTGCGTCTGCCCTTACTGCGAGGGATGTCAGTTATGGCTTCCTCAAGAATCCGGATTTTGCCATGAGCTTTCAGTATTGGAAGGCAATTTCTGCTGCTGGTGATACTGTGTTCGACGCAGATCAGGGGAAAGAAGTTGCTAGGTTGAAGCGTAATAGGAGGTTGATGCAGAACATTGTGGCGGAAGCGATTCCGGGTGAGAAGTATCAGTTTGCATTCTGGGCCAAGCTGTCAGGCACTGCTAGTGTGAAAACTAATATCATTGTGAGGATGAGGTTTGAGAATGATGACATCGTCAATGGACCCTGTGGGCGAGAAATTTGCAACATATTCTTGCGTCCTGTAACCACCACGATTGAATCCAAGGGGAGGCAGTGGCAACGCATTGTCTCAGATGAGTTCACCATGTTTGGCAACTACACCAAGTGGCCTGGGAAGCCCTCCTTCATTTTGTTTACCATGCTTACCAAGGACATGGCTTCGTCCGGAGAACTTCGTGTGTCAAACTTTGAGTTCTTGGGAGAGCATTCGCTTACAGGTGAGGTGATCACTGATTCACCTACTATCACTACTGTGCCTTCGATGCAGCCTTCAAACATGGAGGCACCTGATTACGTTCGATACATCGTGAGGTACGCGGGAGACATTCGTACAGTGATTAATTATCCTTTTCAAGTCGATAAAACGGGAGAGATTTTACCTATGGATGGTTCTAAGCAGTACCAACTGTGCGAGGTTGATGAAGTCGAAGGAAAATATGGAGTATTCCCCAATAGGATGGGCTTTTTCATGGGAGGAAAGTGTGTACCCATCAGGTAAGTGACTTGCGTGTACTTTTGAAGAGCTTCATAATTGATTGTTGGTGCTTTGGTATGATAACTCACTCCACCTCTCCCTCTTGCTCTTGCACTCTCTTCTCACTCAGAGGTGGAAACCCCACTGTTCACATCGATCCAATCTTCGTCAATATGACGGATATTCATCTTTTGGATCTGACTGATGAGAATTCCACCACCGTAACACCTATCAACGTTGAACAGACCTACGGTGGTGATTTGCTCCTCGAGTCTGCAGTCGACGATGAGATTTGTGAAACATTTCCTAATCCTTACGACAATGACTACCGTGGGGCTGACGCAATGAACCCCGACGATGTCCCATCTCGTTTTGATCCAGATCAGCCTGTGTTTGCCGAACTACCTGACGGAAGTTATGCATTGTATGATTCGCGCCTTGTGACTGTTGAGAACTCTCTGGAGAATCCAACTCCTGATGGAGGTGGCAAGTCTGTCCTCCGTTCAACTATTCGTGCTCAACGTGATGGATTCATGGCTAGAGTTTCGTCGAGTGGTCGTGCAGAGTATTTCGTCTTCAATGATCACAATATTGCTCTTTGCAACAACGAGCAGCCCAACTTCTTGAACCGCGAGTCTTGTGTGCTGACTTATGACGAGAATGCCTGCGTGAAAGAGTATGAGCAATCTACAAACACCTTTATTGACGTCCAATTGGTCATGACTTTCGATGAGGAGACTCTGGCGAATATGCACAATGCAACGCGTGCAAGTTACCGAGAGGCATCACCTGGCTTTGCAGCGAGAGACAACTCTCGTTACATATACGCTGTTAAGAACTTGCGCTTTGATGATTCGATTGCTAATGGCACTCTTGCGGGAACTAAGATCGACCTTCCTTGTTACAGGGCGGGTGGCAACCCAACCTCTAGGTGGATTCCAAGGCCTGACCTTGATGCCTCTACATGCGCCAATAGTCTCCAAGAAAATACTGTTGCTGTGTTGAAGCATACATTGGAGACAAGCAACGATGAGAATCCGTACATACGAGATATTGTCCTGTGGAATCAAATCGAAGAGGATGCCTGTAACGAGGCGGATTTGTACGAATTTGGCATGTTGATCATGACATCTGAAGGTTGCTGGGAGAATGTCCACCCGGATTACATGTGAGTGCCATGCATTGGGCTCTCTTCTCCATCGTTCTTTATTCCTTTTTCTTCTTCTCTCGTGCTAACTTTCTTGTCTTAAATTCAATACCATAGGTCTCTCTTCGATTTCACCAACTATGTGGCTGCACACCCAATGCCCACCACTCCAGATACTTCCATTACTGGATTCAAAGACATTGGCTTTATGGATTACCCTGATTCCCACCCCATGTCTTACTTTGAAGATCTGAAGATGGAAGAAGGTGTCAAGATCCGGTCTCTTGAGCGATATGTCTACAGTACTACAAGCCGAGTCAATCAAAATGCAAGATACGGGGACAAGATGGTCGTGGATCAGTTCTCTAAAATGGTTGGTATCAGTAGTGATCGACTCAATCTTTTGGCTGTTGCAGATGATCTAGGAACGATGATGCTCTCTAATCAAGTTGAGTACAACCGTGGTGGAGGTACGTTGGTTTGTGGCTCGCCAGATGAGGTAGCTCCTGATCCTCGCCTTGATGATTACTTTGATGGGTTGGAAGCCGATCAGGCTTGCTTCGGTTGTCAATCGTCGTATATCAACTACTACCAACAGAAGCAAACTGTTTGGACAATGAATGTACTCGAGGCCGAAGATCAGCTCTGTCAGCGCATGTCGTGGGCTTTGTATGAACATTTGAATGTGGGTATTACGACTGCGCCAGATAACACTGAGACGAACCTCTACTCCTACGATATCTTGACTAGGAATTGCTTTGGGTCGTACTTTGATATTCTGAAGGAGATGGTTTACAACCCCAAGATTGGTGAGCAATTCAACTCGGTTGGATCTACATCAGCGAGGCAAAAGTGGGACGTGCACAAGCAGTTGGTTCTTCCCGATGAGAATCTTGGAAGAGAGATTATGCAGGTAAGCATGCATTCGCGGTTCCTACCATTTCACTATTTTACTCAGAGCTTCTTCACCCTCATCTAACCATCGCACCTTTGCATCCACCTCAAAGCTGTTCACAATTGGTATGCACGAGCTTAACTATGACGGTACGGAAGCTCGAGATGAGTTCGGCAGGCTTATTCAGACTTACGACAACTACGATATCATGACGAACGCCAGGGTGTTGACAGGATTCCATTACACAGCCCGTCGAGGTAATGTTGAAGAACTTTTCAGATCGAACAAGTCAAGGATGGACCCCATGAGGGTTGATATTGATGCCCACGATTTCTTTCCCAAAGCTTCAGTTGATGGAAATTGGATTGGGGACAGATATCCACTCTGTATAGATTTGCCGAAGCATCACTTTCTGAAGATTGGGGCGAGCTTTAGATTCAGGGGAGGCAGCAGTTTGCCGCAATCTCAGTATGTACCGGGTAAGTTTTGATGTCACTTCCTCTCCCTCTGTTACGCTTTCGTGTTCTCTAATGCATCCCTTTCTAATATACATTACGTGGTTTACAGCACATTGGGACTCAGACGAATCAATTAGGAGGTTTGTCCTGTCACCTGAATCAAACTTGTTCCAGAAGCTCTGCAATCCTAATGAGAGTGGGGAATGCCAGTTTGCAAACACTGTATCCCTCGATGAAAATCTTGAATGTTATGGACGAGAATGCAGAGTAGATGATGTCATCGTAATCCAAGTCAAACCTGGTGCCTTCTATGAATACATCAGGCAGCCCTGCGTGCAGCTATCATTTTATGATAATGCGAAGAAGGTTGTGACTGGCTATTCTCCTCATGTTCCGGGCATTGGCAGGAGGCATACTCACGCCATGTGTGCTCACCCTGGAAAAGCAGCTGCCGCGCGATCCTGCTGTGATGTTGTTGAGGCAGACGTGGCTGAGTACAACTACAAAATGGTAAGTCAAACATGACGATGGTGCATGTCATTCTTTACTTCTCACTTGTGCTAACACCGTCCACTCCAACTTTTTACAGGAGTTTCACGGCGAAAGAACCTTGTTTGACACAACTGAACTTCAGTGTACCACCGACGGTGGCCGTGTCTGTGACGCCAATAGTCTGATTGCTGATAACCCTGCGGTCAACATTCGAACCACCTACGACAATATTTATCCCAGTCAAAATACTATGTTTTGGACGGATGCATCCTGCGCTTTATCGCTCAAGGTCAGGGCGGATGGACTAGTTGCAATCATTCATGAGCCTGCGGCCAATGCCTTCTTTGATGACGAGACCGTTCCGTACGTCGATATCAACAACACCATCACTTTCGTCAGAGTGCCTTGGGAGACGGATGATATGACCGCCGAAGAAATCTTCCCTACAGTGAATAACACGTGCGGTGCGGGAGCTTGCAGTGTCACCCACGATGACGCATGTCATTGCGAAGTCACTGTGTCTGAGAGTACTGTCTTTGATTCGCTTCCCTCGAGAGAAGATGTCTTGTCAATGCTCAAGGTTGGCGCACTTCCACCGGAATCTTTTGCAGACGATGCTGTGACTTACACTTTGTCTGAGACATCTGCTGAAGTTGAGGCTTATGTTGCGTCTGGTTCAAGTATTGGTGCCAAATCTACTATCTTCAAGGTTGAGGACGAATTTGGAAACGCTTTATATCTGAAAAATTTGGCATCCGACATTACCCTTGGCGGGTTGTACACGCTGCGAAACCCACCAAACTTCATTGAATTGTCAGCTCCAGAACTTAGAGACGCAGAGTATGAGATTGACGCATTCTTGATGAACTTGATTCAGCACTCCACTTCTCCACCATTTATTGCGAAGAATCTCCTTCAGCTCCACGGCTTCTCCAATCCTACACCAGGACAAGTCGAGAGGGTGGCCAGCGCATTCATGAGAGGAACTTTCACCAAAGGTGATTCTACATTTGGGGATGGCAGGTACGGAAGTCTTGGTGCGTTGGCAGCTGCGATCGCTTTGGACTCAGAGTCTGTGTCGCCTGTCCTCGACGAGGATCCAGTTCATGGTCAGATACGCGAGCCTTTGTTGAAGGTAATTAGTGTGATGCGTAGCTTGAACTTTCAGCGGCACCCTAGCGTCAAGTTCCGACACGGCTTGTTTGATAACATGAGGTATAAGATTGGACAAATGGTAAGTCCTTTTAGTTTGTCCGTGGAATATGTGCCTTCTTTGTGCCCACACATACCTCAACTCACATCTGTGTGTACTGTTTCTTCAATCTCTGTAGATATTCGAGCCTCCTGATCAATTTGGCTTCTTTGCGCAGGACTATCAACCTCCTGGAGCCATTGCTGATGCCGGTCTGTATTCTCCAGAATCAGAGTTGCTTGGTATGAACGCTGTTGTTGGACTGACGAATGGTATGTTCTCCCTACACAACTTTGGTCTTACAACTGGATTCGGAGGATTTGGTCCATTCATCAAAGGTGGCTACGAGGTAGGCGACACATCCTCGTCAGTTGGATACCTCAGCTATAAACCATCTGCAAGCGATGTCAATGATAAAATTGATGAATTGTCCACATTACTCATGGCCGGAAGATTGAGTGACGAGAACAAGCAGGTAATTTTTGATGCCTTCACAAGCTTCAACGCTACTAATGGCACTGAAGTTGCTGAGAGGGTAATGATGAAACTCCTCACGACTACTCCAGAGTTTCACTCTACAAGTACCTTACGCAAAACAGGTGCTCCAAGGCCAGTCACGCCTCCGCCAGAAAAGTCCAGTACACCCTACAAAGCTATTATTTACATCAACCTTTTTGGTGGGTTGGACTCCTTCAACGTTTTGACCCCTCATAAAAATGGTGGGTCATGCTCTTTGTATGATGATTACTTCGAAGCGCGTGGCGGTGTCAAGGGAATTGGCCTCAGGATGGATCAAATTCTACCAATCGACGGTTCAACAGCTGGTATCAGTGGCTGCAATACATTTGGGATCAACAAGATGCTGCCTGCGTTGAAGGAGATCTTTGATGAGGGGAAAGGGGTGTTCCTCGCGAATATGGGTCATTTGTCCAAGCCAGTGAACAAAGATAACTGGATGACGGAGACGCGGTAAGTATTACTCATTCAACTTCTTATCATTGTTTGTGACCATTCGTTCATTTGTCTTACAATTATCATGTCTTCTGTTTCTGTTCAATTCAGCACGGATCTTTTCTCTCATCATACCATGAAGAAAGAATCGCACGAAGTTGATGCATTTAAGGAAGGCGAAGGCCCCGGTGTCATGTAAGTGTGGAAATAACCAAGCGTCTTATTCTTCAATTGTGTCACAAGCTAATGCTAATGCTCTTCTTCCTTTCTTTCAGGGGGCGGATGCTTGACGTTCTTGAACGTAATGGGGAGGCTGTTGGTGCAACTGCTGTTAATAAAAGGGCAGCCATGATAGATGGTAGCCCTAAAACAGGTCGGCTTCCAGATATTATCTCTGCTGATGGATTGCACAAAATTTATGACAATAACTGGCTGAGTGGTAAATCACAGGAGCTCCGTGGACATCTAGAGTCACTTCATTCTCTGACTGATGAGAATTCTGGTATATTCGGAGATAAGTGGTCTCAAACTTTTACTGACGTCTGGAACAAGACTGACGCACTCGTGGAGAGTATTCGTGGCGTGAAGACCGTTTCGACTTTCACCACGAGACTAGACACTGCTGGTATCTCAACCAGTTTAAAGCAAGTATCGAGGCTTATCCAGATTCGTGATGAGCGTGGAGCCGGTATCAATCGTGATGTTTTCCATGTTCAACAAGGTGGATACGATGGTCACTTCGACTTGGCAAACAACTTGGAGACAAGGTTGCCGTCACTCAACCATGCAGGTAAGTGAAGTATAATGGCAATGCAGGCTTGAACCTTCACAACTTTGACTTTGTATTGTCAGATGTGCTCTAACTTGCAACACATTTTCTTTTCGCTCATCTTCACAGTTGGAAGCTTTTGGGCTGAGATAAAAGCACAGGGGATTGAGAACCAAGTCACTGTGTTGATCGGAAGTGAGTTTGGCCGCACAATTAATCCGAATAGTAACAGTGGATCTGATCATGCATGGGCAGGGAACTACTTCATGTTTGGTGGAGAACTCCGAGGAGGTAGAATTCTTGGAGAGTATCCTACATCGTTCAAAGAATCTTATCCTCTCAATATAGGTCAAGGACGACTGATTCCAAAACATTCTTGGGATTCTGTATGGTACGGAATTAGTCAGTGGTTCGGTATCAAGGACTTGGATGATCTCGAATACGTCGTGCCAAACTCAGGTAACTTTGGGTGCGACTTGTTCACAGATAGTGATCTTTACGCCACAGGAACAGAATCATTGAAAGGATGTGGAGGTCCTACTCATACTAGTCCAGTTACAATGCAACTTCCTAAAGCCCGGTACTTGACGGGTGAGGAGCAGAAATCAGTTTGCAGGCTTGCGGTGCGGTCGATGGCAGTTAATTTGAAGTTCGAGCCAAGCAATTCTCGTTGCTATGTCGACAATCAAGTAATTGTACCCTCAGAGGTGGCTCCAGGCTTATTTGACATCAATGGAATGGCAGTTATCAACTTTGATGAGAGCGTCCCACCTGAAAAAGCCAGCCCAGCTGCCGTCGCTAATGTCATGGTTGTCGCGGCAGCCACTGCATCAGACTTTGTAGTGGCCGGGGCAGTTCCACAGAGTGCAGCACCCTCTGAAAGTCCATCGTCATATCCTACGGTGTCATCAATGCCCTCATACCAGCCCTCAGGTAAGATTCTTTTCTTTCCAACTCTTTCTTGTACCTCAATATTCTTCCCACTCATGCTTGTGTTTGTATTTGTATTCAATTTCAGTATCTTTGATGCCCTCGCACCAGCCATCTGATCTACCCAGTGCACTTCCATCTGTGTCAACAATGCCGAGTGTTGTACCGACCATTTCTACTATGCCGACTGTTTCGCCGAGTGCAAACCCCACAACTAGCGTTTCGCCTACCATCGCTGCTACGGACTCTTTTCCACCTACTGTGTCGCAATATCCAACACCGGCTCCCACTGCTAGAAAGGTATTCGAGGAAGATTTCTCCTCCAGAGATATTGGATCAGTGGGGCTCAAGGGTGGCTCATCGAATCCTGAGTCTGGGCTTCACGTTGTTCAAGGGTCTGGGGTTGCATTTGGCTACAATGATGGCTTTCATTACTTGTACGTGGAAACATCTGGTGATATTACGTTTACGGCACTCGTTGAAAATTTCTCTGCGTCTAGGAGCTGGGCCAAAGTTGGAATCATGTTTCGTGACACGCTTTATGCAACTAGTAGTCACTATTCGATGTACCTCACTCGCAGCCAAGGCGTTGCAAATCAATACCGAACTTGTACAGCCTGTTCTACTTCTCATGCACAGAGTTGGGTGTACAATCCATCATCAGTTTGGCTCAAGGTGACCAAGGTAGGAAATGTCTTGACTGCTTACTACCGCCCCACCACTTCAACTTCCAGTACCTGGTACGAATTTGGAGTTAGTCTGTCGATGGTCAATATTCGTTCTACTGGATATTACGTGGGTATTGCTGTCTCATCGAGTACAAATGATGGGTTGGCGACAGCTGAGGTGTCCAACATTCAATTGACTCGTGTTTGTACTAGCGAGTCCATCACAAAGTTACAGTGTGAGCAAGCAAGCAATTGTGAAGTTGGAGAGATGACTTCTAAGTGCTACTACAAGGGAACTATGCCAGACTGGGAAAATGGTTACCCGTATGATGGGTCGTTTGTTGCTTCCGTTTTGGATGTTGATTCCACTATAGCTCCTGTCAATTGTGACTCGGCGGGATTGGCTGCTGCGGATGGTACCACCAATAAATTCCACTGTAACAGGGAGAGTAATCTCACTGAGACGCCTGGGATCATCGCCACACCTTCCCACCAAAAGATTTCGATTGTGAATGGGCTTCGACTTTACACCCCGAACAATTACCCTGATGGTGACCCGACAGAGTTTACAATCCAAGGCCGCATCACACCAGGTTCTCTTATCAGGGATAAGTGGGACAATTTGTGCTGGGAGGTCAAGCCAGAATCTGTACCATTTTATCAGGTATTTTCGTCGGCATGTGATCCTTTCAATCCTCTACAACTATTTTACCAGAATCCATTGGGTGAAATTCATAATGTTGTGTTAGGTCCAGATATGTGCCTATACGAGGGGGATTTCGGTCATCGTTATTCAGAGGAAGAGGGGTTACCGGGAAGCTTCTTTAAAGAATGCAGGAGGGACGGATACAAAATGCGTTTTCATTACTTTGCTGATTCTCAGAGATTTAAAGGCTTCTCCACTTGTTTTGAATACAGTCCGAATACTGGTTATATATTTAATTACAATTGTCACGGAGGCCCAACCCAAAAGTTTTACTTTCAAGAAGAGACTTTTTTTTCATCGACCGGAGAAGCATCAGATTGGGAAGACATTGCGGCGGGGCCTCTGGAAATGGGTGTGTCCGAAAGAAACGAAGAAGGTCTCTCAATCACTTCCACTTACGAGTCGGGAGACACAAGCAAATTCTTCGTGGAGGCTTCTTTCTTGCCAAATGTTATTGCATATTCCGAGTATAGGTACGTGGATATGAATATAGTGCTGATGAAGGGAATCATTTTCATTTATTCTTTGAATATTGATTGGCAACTACTTACCTTACCTTCATCTTCCTTTTTCGCAGAGTTCTGTTTCCAGCGCAGAGATTGGTGGATCCTCCAGCAACTCATCTTCAATTCGCCGAGATTGAGTTGAGGGGCCTGATTGTGGATCTTCCATTCGAAGAGTCGGAAGCCCTCGAAGGATCTGGAAGCGATTACTTCAACCTGGATTCGGGATTCACAGGGTACTGCAGAGACCCCAGTGGTCAATTTTACGATGAAGTGCGCCCTGCATACCCAGGACATGTCACTACCGTCGAACAATGTGCCGACTGGTGCCACAAATTCGTACCATACCCCGCGCCACTCAGAGGGGGTCTCGTTGGATTTGCCTACAGCTCCAAGGCACAATTATGTTGGTGCGCTTTCGAGGGGGGCACAATACCTTCCAACCTCCAACACGACCCACCTGTAGATTTTACCATCACACCTGGAGTTGCGTCTGGAACGCCAACCTATCATCCAGAGATCTTCACGGGCGCAGAATCATCGTTTACCTACGAGGTCACCCAAGAATTCCAGTGCTACAAGCGAGATGTGACTATTGTCGGTGTGTACATGCAAGAGTACCTCAATGGTGGTTATGGACCTGGCGATTGTAGAGCAGAGACTTACAATCTTGTATCTATTGTCAAGCACTTCATCAAGACGGATGGTGGTTTCTCTAGTTTCGGCGTAGATGAATCTATCGATTCATTTGCAGATCCAGCTCTAGCATCCAAGCTTGCTTCTATGAGTTTCTTCTTCATGGTTGACATTGAGCGTACATTGGTAGGTTGGGATAGCAGGTCTCAAGGCATCATGAAGGAATTTGTGCAGAATGGAGGCACATTAGTGATGACGGGAACCTACGGAAACAGGGACACTGATTTTTTGAATGCTGCCTTTGGGTGGGATCTTACCAGTGATGGTTGTATCTATACATCCAGAAATGTAGAGAACACTGCTGGAACTCCATGGGAGGACGAGGACGTCGTACTAAAGTGCCCAAGTGCTACACAAACTGTCAACTGCAACAGCGTGCCTTGCACGCCAATGTGGGGAACTACAGATCGAGCTGCCGCCGTCGTCCTGCCTCACGGCAAGGGCCGAGTGATTTACTTAGGTTTCGACTATTACAACACAGGATACATAGTAGATGGATACCATAAAGACTGTTCCACAAGATCAGATCCATGGGTAACTTCTGCGCTCCGTGGCAGCTTGCTCTATGCCAAGTCTGTCTCAAGTGCTCCCGAGGAGACAAGCAGCATTGCGTAAAGAAGGGAACAACATTGAGTGATGAAATCATTCTCTGTTTACAATTGTATATAGGGAATAAATGTTATGTAAGCAATCTTAAACAAGAACACATTCTAGCTTTTACTTAGAGTCATGTTTTATAGCTATGCTCATCGCATCCTCATATCAGGGGAGCCTAAGGCAAGCCTGACATGGCGAGTTTCTAGAGCAGGGAGGCACTATGTCACTCCGCTGTGATGTGGAGCATAGTGTGCGTTACTTCATTTTTCATTTTTGCAGCTTTTACATTTACAGAAGCGAGGAGGAGGAATTTTGTAAATACACATGCAGCCTCGAACGAAGCTGGCGGCGAGCAAGATCATAATACCATGAGAGAGAGGGGGAGGAGGTAGGATGAAGGAACATGCCGAGAGGATAATAGAAAAATAACAGCACTAAATTAGTAACACAGCGCATCACAATGCGAATGCAGAGCATGTCAAGATATTCTGGAAGGTAACAAGAGGTCATCCTGTTGTCTTGTGTCTTGTATGCTCGAGCTTGCAGAACGAATTACTGTAGCATGTGGAGACTTATCGACATCATCTTGCCTCAAGTTGTGCAGTCAACGCATGTGCTGCGTGGAACAAGATGATGAATATTCGTTTAAGAGTGATGTCACGAAGGATTGTGCCGTGTATGCCAGATGTGTAGTGTTGATTGTTGATGATGAATAAGGTGGGACTGATCTAGGGTGCCTATACTCTTTGCAGCAGAAGGCTGAGGCTGAGGAAAAGGACATGAATAATATAAGCACTTAACACACAGCTCGATAAACAAACTCTTACTATGGTGTTAATATTTCATCACCTACACTGTCCGGAGGCAGTATGTGGACTGATCCACTTTACTCTAGGGAGGTAAGCTTTGTTTGAGAAAGATTAACGCATGATGATGATGGCTCTGCCAACAGTGATATATTTCGTACTTCATGGCACAATTATTTGCAGCATTTTCTCTTTTGGTGATCGAAGCAGAGGGTCTTGAGGTTGTTTGTGAGGTTGTCTGTGAGACTGTTTGTTGAGATTGATCCTCTTCAAAATCAGAGGTCGCCATCATCTCCCCTTTCCAACAGAGTAGGCTGGATGGCATTCCTCTTCCCTACAAGTACCGTACCGAGCCATTCTTCTCACGTCATATCACATTCAACACTCGCACGCCAGCTATCTCCTTCCACCATTTCCACACGGTATCATCACATTTATCGCATTCCACTTTGATATAAAAGCTTTTTGTTTGGTGAAAGGTAAGATGCTATCTATCTCTCGCCTCATCAAGCGTAATATCGTGGAGTAGATATGCAATGAGACAACTCTGTTATATCCTCTCTATCCTGCCTATTCTTTCCTTTGAGCCATTCACACTCTACAGATCGGAGAAGAACTCTTCATTAGATGTCTTGAATATATTCTCCCTCTTCTTAGGCTTCTTGCCCCCTTCATCTGAATCATCCGAATCACTATCGTCATCTTCACTGCCATCTTCGTCCATATCCTCATCCTCGTCCATATCCTCCCAATCATCTTCGCTATCCTCCCCACCTCCTTTTGCCACTCCAACTGCCATTTTGTTTGCATCATCATTATCTGTGTCATCGTCGTCATTATCTTCGTCATTATCATCGTCGTTTAAGAATGAAGCATCCTACACAAAAGAAACAAATTATTGAAAGAGAGACACACGTTAGATGAGCAAAATACACAACTACAACCTCATGATTCTCGCTAATACAACATACAACCCCCTCCAAACTCACCCAAAGACGAATGTACTCATCATGACTAACACTCCCCACCATCTTCCTACCAGCACTCCATCCCAACGCCTCCACTGGGAATCCATCATGGCCACCCAACACTCCCAACAGACTATTCGGCAGCAATTGCACTGCACGAACCAAACCATCTGAGCTACCTGTCAATACTGTATCCTCGTCAATTTTCAATATGGCATCTATTGATTGAGGATGGCCAGGATAACGATCAGATACGTCACACCAAATATCTTTCGAAAAGAGGGAGAGTATTCCCTCTTGTGTCCCACATACCAACTTGGAAGACTTTTTGATGAATGTACAAGAGAGCAATTCGTCTTCTTGATTCTCTGATTGAGTATATCCATGAGTTTCCCACGTAGGCTTCTTCTTTTGTTGCTGTTGTTGTTGCTGCTGTGGTTGATTATTCTGCGTAGGATCCCAATTTGGATCGACATCCGGCAATACAATCGATTTTGAACCACCCTTTTGCTTGACATATCTCATATCAAA
Source organism: Skeletonema marinoi (assembly GCA_030544225.1). Lineage (NCBI taxonomy): Eukaryota > Bacillariophyta > Thalassiosirophyceae > Thalassiosirales > Thalassiosiraceae > Skeletonema > Skeletonema marinoi. The sequence goes on from CM060487.1 coordinate 2,463,425, forward strand.
CACTGACAACTTTCCATCCGCACAGGTAGCCAATAGTGATGTTCCATCATGATTGGATGTAAAGTCAGTAATGTAATCGTGATTGATCTTCCATTGTTGAACGCATCCCTGTGGCGGTTTCATTAGGTTATCAAATGGATTGCCATTATTTGCCTTTTGTGAGGCACACATTCGGGTATCCCAAAGTCGAACAGTGCCAACGTCATCTCCAGTAGCCAAGACTGGTCCACACGGTGAATTGTACGGCAATTGATATAGCTTATTGATTCCTACATTGTGTGCATTTTCAATCGACCATAGAATCGCTGGCGATGACGTCACATCATCTGAGTTGTCGTCGAGAAGGCTGCAGGCGAGTTCTGAATCGAGGCATCGCAGCGAGCCGCCGTTGCAAACTGAGTACAGGAATTCTCCGCCTCCAGAAGTTGTTGGATCTGCTGGCTGTTTCATTGCTGCTGATGATTCTGCCGATGAAGAGTTTGTAGCGCCAGAAAAAAGAACATCGCGACAGCTTGGTCCCTGCGTGGCCTTCTTGCTCGGCGATGCGGCAGCGGCTGATGATCTCGATACCGCAGATATTGCAGTAGTCTGCTTGGCCACGTAAATTGTTGATAAAATCGTGTCGTCCGCTTCCTCATCTTCGTTGTCATCGCTGTCCATGTGATGGTCGCCGCCGCCATGAGTGCCGCTCTGCTTTTTGGCGAGCAAATCGTGAACTTCCACCGTCCCGTCGACCAGGCCTGCCGCTACGATATCTTTCTGCGGATGGAACGAGATGCATAGCGGCTGAGCTGAGCATTCGATTGGTTTCAGAGGGCTCGCCATGTTGATTTTGAATCAATGATTCTCTTGCTTCATTCGGTGAGCATCAAATAATGTGCTCTTCGCTTTGTTTTTGTGGGCGAAAGGTGACGTCCTGTCCGCCTGCCAGTCAGCCCTTTCATTCTCCTACTCGGTATCCTACTACTATCCTCTTTGGCTCGCAACGCAGCCACACCTTCATCCGAGATCATATCTTCTTCCCTTACATCCCAATAGATGACGATAGCTTAATGATTGATGATAACAACTTCATCAAGTGCACACAGATAACCCATATAACGCTAAGCAAACTAGACAATTTGATATCTTGATATCAGATTCTTAATGCGGAACTCTCATGAAGTTCAATGCCCCTATAAGTATAGGTAGTGTGTTTGGTTTGTTCGAGATTCTAGCCATGAAATATACTGACTGAGGAGCTGCTCTGATGCTCTACATACTTACTTAGCACTGACAGGGCGGGGGTAGGTCCTCAACATAACAAAGTCATTGGGAAGGACGCAGGGTTATTAGGGGATAACCCTCTTATTGTCGATCCCGCTATAAAACTTTCGGAGAAAAGAACCCCATCCACTTTTCAGAAAGAATGATCCTAAGAAGTAATGGTGCACGTTAGTTACACCTATCCACAGCGAGAAGGCGTACTTAGGCACTTTTACTCCTAGTTAAAGTCGAAGTAGTATCAGTGTTCTCAAACTCAGAATCCTCTAATCCAAGAACGCAGTCATTAAGAACATTGCAAACCTCCCTCATCGTTGGACGCTCAGCATGATCTCCTGAGAGACTTCGGCGGATAGGGTCTTGTATCGATCGAGGCCACTTTCGATTGATGGCAAGAACCTTGTCAACTCTTTTCAAAGCCTTTTCAAACTCTTTCCTGTGCTTGCATTTTGCAAATGGTTTCTTCAGACACATGATCTCCCACAACACCACACCAAATGAGTATACATCCGCCTTAAGGTTGTAAGGCTTTTCAAAGAAAACTTCAGGTGCAGAAAATCTTGGGGTTCCAGCACCGTTCATCTCATACAAGTCTTCATATGCACCACCATACTCAGGCATAAACCTAGCGAGGCCAAAATCGAACAATTTGAGATTGCCGAGCATGTCAAAGCCTACGTTGTCTGGTTTGAGATCATGAAATATGATTCCTTGAGAATGTAGGTATTCAACAGCACCGGCAAGAAAAGAAGCAACGCGAATTCGATTGTCAAGAGATCCTGCATCATCTCCTTCCGCTCCTGAATCTTTGTCGAGCTTGTCTAACGCCCCGCTGCTGCTGTGCCCGCTGATGCCAGTAGTGAAGCTGCTACTCAATGACTTGAGAGACCTTTTGGGATTGAAGGAGTTCTTCTCCTTTGCCCAAACTTCAATTCTATCCGACAAGGTGCTCTCAAGCCGTTCTAGGATGATGAAGAACGAAGACGCACCATCAAGAAAGGCGTCATGACGGTTCGCAATGATTCCGTGGAGCTTGATGATGTTGGGATGAGATACGGCCGCCAACATCTCAGCTTCGTGAGCAATATCTTGAGCAGCTTCGATGAATAGATCTTCTTCTTCTGAATGTTCTAACTCATCCTTGAGGCACTTCATCACATACTTGGCACCATAGTTCACGGACCGGACGGTTGCCTCTCTCCTCTCTACCTGCTCTTCGGTATATATGTCGGATTGATCAGGACGCAGATGAAAAGTTTGAATCTCATACACAAAAGAGAACGATCCAGATCCTACCCTTCGGCCGATAATAATCTCATCTCTCTCGAATGGTGCAATCAGGTCCAGCGGAGCTTGTCCATAGGCCTTGCAGAAGTCATCACTTGATCTCTCTTTGGGCCATGTTGAGTGCGTGTAGCTATTACTTAATGTTCGGCTCATGGTATAAATAGTTTCACTACAAACATTTATTATTATTTATGGCATCAAGACTCTCATATCATGCTCTACTCTGCTAAAGTTCAGCTGCAGTAGAACATATATGCAAGGTTACATAGAGTATCTTGGCGGTGAAGTAAGACAAAATTCGGCGAGGTCTTGAATTTAGTATTTTACATGGCATCAAGACTTTCATGCTCTACCGCTGAAGTTGTGCAGTAGAAAATTGGAAATGTATGCAAGGTTACATAGAGTATCTTGGGTTGAAGTTGTTTAAGTCGATTTTGTCCTCTGCACCATTCGGCGAGGTCTTTCGGGAAAGAAAACCCAAGAAGTTGTGAGTTGTGACACTTGATCAGGAATATTAATATAATAAAAAATTGCATGCGACAAAACATTGTACCGAACACATTGAAGCGGCACTGAAAGGGTTGCACGAGTTTCAATTGCGTAAGTACATAAGTATCCCCGTGGGAGTGAGCTGTGCTGGAGTCTTACTCGAGTCTCACGTAGCTTTCCATACATGGCCTACAGAAGGTGTTATTTCCATGGATCTCTTCACATGCGGCAGCGGCAAGCTCATCCCAACGCTACCAAGTATCCAGCAGCTGTTTGGAGTGAAGGCAGCAAATGAACATGCAGATGACCCAATGATGATGTGGAGTCACAAGCTACGTGGATTCCGCAAGGAATTTGTGCCAGAAGGAGAGTACAACCACAGGCTGAATCCTCTGGACGCCGACTTGGGATCTGAAATACTTGGCTCCCATGACTTTGATATCAAGAAGCCTCTCGTATCTGCCGCCGAGACTGATTTTCAGATGGTAGACGTCTATGAGGTATTAGATCCGGTGAATCGTAGACTCAGCGACTACTACAAGTCTCTTGAGGATGATGGAAGCTATGAGAACCTGCACCCTGAATTCTTTGCTCCTGACCACATCCTACTCCTGGACGGTAGAATCCAAAGTACACGCTATGGAGATGCTCCATACCACGAGAGCATTGTCCACCCTGCGATGATTACCCATCCTAACCCAAAGAGAGTGGCAGTCATAGGAGGCGGCGAAGGTGCCACTGTACGTGAGATCCTCAAGCATTCCACTCTCGAGAAGGTAGTCATGATTGAGATTGATGAAGGCGTGGTGAACTTGAGTACCAAGTATCTACCCGAATGGCAGGACTGCTCAAGCATTGCCCATCACGACGGATGTGCCGAGTGGTGCTTTGACGATGAGAGAGCTGACTTGCGTGTGGAGGATGCTTTGGCTTACTTCAATGATAACTTTGGATCTGCGGCTGAGCATGATGTGCAGGAGCAGTTCGATGTGTTGATTATGGATTGCTTGGACCCCAACGATGACCATCCCTTTGCCAAGGTGCTCTATACAGATGATGGCTACGTCACTTCATTGTATGATGCATTGACAGAGGATGGTATTCTTGTCGTGCAAGTTGGTGAAGCCTCTGAAATTGATGATGCTGCAGACGAGAATGGCAGCTTTGAGAATAGGTCTACAATGATCAAGATGCTGGATGCAATCGGATTCAAGAGGTGAGTTGATTTCATATTGTAATCATATTTCCTGAGCTGCATTGTCTTGTACACAGCTTCGATGCTGCGATAGATTCATGTTTCTAACTGATCACTGCTCTCTCCTACTTCTATTCTTATCAAAGCATCCATATCTACGAAGAGTCCCACTGTCAGTTTGGCGCTCCATGGACCACTCTCATTGCCTTCAAGGATGTGGAGACTCGCAAGAGGTGGTATCGAAATCCCGCTGCGGTCGAACTTGATTTGAGCCGTCGCATTCTACCAACCATGGATGGTAAGACTTCTCTTCGCTACTTCGATGGGGCAACGATGAAGAGCTACCAAATGCCTTCAAGAGCATTTGAAGATAATTACTGTCGTCAGCAGGACAAGCCCGAAGAATGTGCTGAGAAGGTACGCTTTGGAAATGGGAAGAAGGTCAATGTATCTTCAGCTTATAGTCCAGTGTTTGAGAGGCACTTTGCCTAAGTAGTCTATATGTCAAGTTGGTGAGTGTGAAAAGGAATCAGATGGCTTTGAAGCAGAGAGAAATATTTCACTAGTGTATGAAACGATTGGACGGGGAGTACATGATAACATTTTCCCTAAATAGGCCTGTTTACTTAGCCCCATAGCCTCCTTAACCCCACCATGTGACAACTCTGTTTATTATTCGATCAGGGGAGGTAACATTTGGGTCTTCTTGGACAGCTTGGTGCATTGCCTTGACAGACGACACATCTGTTTCTTCTGATTTCTTGTGAGTGATGCCACCATCCTCCATCTTCGAATTGGCATCAAAATCGGCGAGGACATCTTTCGTGGGAAGTGGTCCACCAAGCTGCTTGTCTTGTAAATCATCCTCTTCTCCTTCCGAACTTGAACTACTGGACGAAGAGCTTGAACTGTCATCAGAAGAAGAGGAATCTTCGTCTACGGTATCAGCAAGCACTTTTTCTCGAATCCTCTCCGAAAGCTTCTCCCAGTCTGACATCAACAGCACCGTGGACAAAAGCATTGCCGTCATGACATATCCAGCTATAACTGCGAACGTCAATCCTTTGAGATCATAATTGAGAACAATTGTAAAGGTCGCACCAAGTGGCAAAGTTATTCCAAAGGAACACAAAGTAGCAATTGCTGTGGCAAGCGGATATCGAAGTTGAGCTCCAACAAGTGCCCAGCACACCATGCCAACACTCATTGTAACATTACCCAAGGCTATCATAGGAAAAAGCATCCTCAACATATCTTGAATGGTCTGATCCGTCGTCAGAAACTCTGGCAAGACATTTATCAGTGATAAGAAGATTGTTGACATCACTATCGACATTGCCAAACCCATGAACATAGACTTGTACGATGATAGCCTTGCCAACTGCGGACGGCCCTTTCCTAACTGATACGAAACACGAACCTCCCCAGCATCCCCGAATGCTTCTGTTGTCGACTCGAACACATCCCAAACGAACCCGAGGACTGCCCACGTAGCAGCTTCTGCCGGGCCAAGAACGGCAGCAAACACTGTCAACAATTCCCACTCTGCATACGCCAGCATGGACCCCACCGCCAACGGAGCCGATGTTTTCAAGAATTCCTTCAGCAATGGTCGATTTCTCAAAGCTAGTGATCGTATCAACCCATTCTCATATTTCTCCAACCACCCAAACCCTATGCAAAACATTACATTGAGCACCAGGAAAAACGCACTATTCCCCAAACTGATGAGGCCTATAAATACCAAATCAGCATCATAAAAGTGTAGCCCCACCCATATCAGCACCACCTCTGTAACCGCTGCAATGCAAGCCAATATATTTGCATAGGCTTCATGTTCCACCACTTCCAAAAAGTCCAGAATACTCTCATGGATCCCCTCAATAATATCCAGTGGCATCACCACCCAAACAAACTTGCTTGCCATCTCGGCTGCTATCTCATCAAATCCAAACAAGAGTATAATTTCCTTCATGAATTTCCCCCACACGATGAAACATGGTATCTGACACAAGACGTAACACACTATAGCAAGTTGAACATACTGCCCCACGGCAAAATAATTGTCAGCTCCATATGCCATACTCCCCAACGATGACACAGCTTCAATAAACCCCCCAAAAAGCTCAGTAGTCGTCCCAACAGTCAGATCAACAAGTGCATACGCAACCATGGCATCGGTACCCAGATATTGAGAGACGAAACCTAATACAATCAAATCAGCCACGGTGAAAACAATGGCTGTAAATGTAAAGGGGATGGCGAGTTGTAATAATCGTCCGGTTTCTTTGTCGTATCGAATGATGGACATGAGGAACTTGAATATATTTTGAATTGACGTCGAGCAGGATGATGATGATGACAACTTGTTGTTGCCACCACCTTGATAGAGTTCAATCTGACTATGATTCAATCCAACAGCATCAGACGGAACTGGACGAGATGAAGTAGTAGCCACAGTCACCCTCCTAACACTCAACTCAATCCCTCCCTCCCCCTCCACGATCTGATGATCACTGCTCCCATTTCTACCCGCAGCCACAGCCTCCTCGGCAACAATCCGCATCATACTCACTCTCGCCTCCCGTTCCCTCGCTCGAGCATTCCGCTCCCGTCGACCATGTTGGCGCCGCCGTCCATTTTTACCCCAGCGATAGATTAGATAATCGGCGATGCAGAGAAAGATATTTGAGTGCGCTGCTTGTATTCTTTGCCAGATTGTTCTTGGTGGCGTGGCGGCGGCTGAGGAGGCGGAATAATACGGTTCAATTGCGAGTGATGCTCCATTTGTAATGCTCAAGTGATGATTGTCCTCTGACCTGCCACGGCCGCTGCGGCGAGCATTCTTCCTTGCTTCCAGTTTACTTGAGAAGTATTTGCCCAGCTTGATATTGAGCGGTAAAAAGACAACACTCGCTATGGAAATCACAACGGCAATAACGAAGAACATCCAGCCGCTATCAACCGTGGTGGCGATGTAGTCATCGTAGACTTCTTCATCGTCCGTTAGTGCGAGTAGATTTCTCTCATTGTGATCGATTATTCCGCCACCGCCCTTGAGGAGGCTGAGGTGAGAATAACTGTTGGATAAGAAGGAGTTAGAGGCGTGTAGAATTGCGTGTAGGCATGCTGGTATTGTTTGCATGATAGATGGCCGTTTTTGCCGGCTCGTTGTTTATGTGCTTTTTGTGTATCTGATGTGTGGTGTGCACCTCAAGTTATGTTTGTGTAATAAGTATGATCTGCCCTCGCTCTGTGAAGTACTCCTATAGAAGAAGCGAGCGTCGTTCAATGGTCAATAATGCAATGCAATGCTTGGTTGAGCCGTGCGTTGTTATCCAACTCATTCCTTCCGCTCCGTTTGCAATTTGAATGGCGGGGTTCTCATCTTGTCCGAACAATTATGTACTTCCGATAAGTACATAAGTGGTCACAATGACGTTGCATTCCTGAACGGACGCTTGAACTTGAACCAGGCGGCTTGAACTTGAACCAGGCTAGTGACGTGGCAAACAATCCGCCAACCATCAATCTATCAGGCCTCACCACCACCTCATCTACGTAGAGGTACATATCAGGCCTTCACCTGCAAAATGATGCTCACAATGTATTGTAAGTAATGGGCTTTGCTCACAATGTATTGTAAGTAATGGCCAAAAGCCGTACCATAGCACATATTAAATGATTATATGTTGCACCCAGCATCAGTAAATCAAATCAATATCAAAACATGCACCCGAATTCACTCATTCGTTATGAACGACGTAATCATATCAGTCTAGAAGCCGTCTGATTCCAATTCACAGATCATCTACCTTACATATATTACTTAGGCAAAGTGCCTCTCAAACACGGGACTATAAGCTGAAGATACAGATGCATTGACCTCCTCACCATTTCCAAAGCGAACCTTTTCAGCACATTCATCGGGCTTGTCCTGCTGACGACAGTAGTTATCTTCAAATGCTCTTGAAGGCATTTGGTAGCTCTTCATCGTTGCCCCATCGAAGTAGCGAAGAGAAGTCTTGCCATCCTTGGTCGGTAGAATGCGACGGCTCAAATCGAGTTCGACCGCGGCGGGGCTTCGATACCACCTCTTGCGAGTCTCCACATCCTTGAAGGCAATGAGAGTGGTCCATGGAGCGCCAAACTCACAGTGGGACTCTTCGTAGATGTGGATGCTTTGATAAGAATAGAAGTAGGGGAGAGCAGTGATCAATTAGAAACGCCTAGCTATCGCAGCATCGAAGCTGTGTACAAAAGACTCCGCTCAGGTAATATCACACAATATGAAATCAACTCACCTCTTGAATCCGATTGCATCCAGCATCTTGATCATTGTAGACCTATTCTCAAAGCTGCCATTCTCGTCTGCTGCACCATCAATTTCAGAGGCTTCCCCAACTTGCACGACAAGAATACCATCGTCTGTCAATGCATCATACAATGAAGTGACGTAGCCATCATCTGTATAGAGCACCTTGGCAAAGGGATGGTCTTCGTTCGGGTCCAAGCAATCCATAATCAACACATCAAACTGCTCCTGCACATCATGCTCATCTACAGATTTGGAAATACTGGAAGAAGATCCAAAGTTATCATTGAAGTAAACCAAAGCATCCTCCACACGCAAGTCAGCTCTCTCATCGTCAAAGCACCACTCGGCACACCCGTCGTGATGGGCAATGCTTGAGCAGTCCTGCCATTCGGGTAGATACTTGGTACTCAAGTTCACCACACCCTCATCAATTTCAATCATGACTACCTTCTCGAGAGTGGAATGCTTGAGGATCTCACGTACAGTGGCACCTTCGCCGCCACCTATGACTGCCACTCTCTTTGGGTTGGGATGGGTAATCATCGCAGGATGGACAATGCTCTCGTGGTATGGAGCATCTCCATAACGTGTACTTTGGATTCTACCGTCCAGGAGTAGGATGTGGTCAGGAGCAAAGAATTCAGGGTGCAGGCTCTCGTAGCTTCCATCATCCTCAAGAGACTTGTAATAATCACTGAGTCTACGTTGTTTAGGGTCCAATACCTCATAGACATCTACCATCTGAAAATCAGTCTCTGCGGCAGATACGAGAGGCTTCTTGATATCAAAGTCATGTGAGCCAAGTATTTCAGATCCTAAGTCAGCATCCAAAGGATTCAGCTCAAAGTTGTACCCAGGCACAAATCCCTTGCGGAATCCACGTAGCTTGTGACTCCACATCATCATTGGATCATCCGCATGTTCATTCGCTGCCTTCACTCCAAACAGCTGCTGGATGCTTGGTAGAGTTGGGACGAGCTTGCCGCTGCCGCATGTGAAGAGATCCATGGAAATCACACCTTCTGTAGGCCATGTATGGAAAGCTACGTGAGACTCAAGTAAGACTCCAGCACAGCTCACTCCCACGGGGATCAAGCCGCTATAACGATGAGAGAGGCAAAGAAATGTAAAGTATGATATTTGTTAGCATGTCTTGTGTCGTTCATTTCATCACATGTTGAACATATGAGCATCTCTGCAAGCAACAAATAAACTTACTGGCAATGGTAGGACAATAGAGTGAGCTTGGACTCGTCTACCAATTGAATCATTGCTTCAGCCAATCTTTCTTCGGAGTTGAGGAAGATTGGATCAACGTTCTTGATATCAACTAGAAGATGTTGCCCTGCTGGAAGATGAAGACCTTCCATGAGATCATCGATGTCGTCCTCCTCATCATCGCTGCTATCATCGCTGCTATCGTCTGAAGAATCATCCTCATTTATCATGCTGACCACATCATCAAGCTCATCCAATCGGGGTAGATGTAGATCATAACTTTGGCGTGAGCCCTCTACAGGGAAATGCTGGAAAGTGTACGTCGTGGAAGGCACTTCTTTCCCTGGAATCACTGTGGGCGGAGGGAGCTGCTTTACATTCTTCCAATCCGTGGCAACGTTAAGGCTAAGATTCACTGCCTGCGTGGAGCTGTTGAGTTGAATTGCAGAATTGGATAGCATCAAGATACGGATGATGACTCCAGAATAGAATGCAATGGCCGCAAAACTGATGAAGCTTCCGAAAAGGACGACTGGGTTGAAGTAGATCGTGTGTTGCGGCTGGCTCTCTGTTGAGTTATCAAACGTCTTTTGTTTCTCATTGCTGTGGCTGGGAGAGCACATGAGTTTTTCAGTTTTCTTGTCAGTCGAGAAGAACGCTGCTAATCCTTGAGTAGCACGGCTGGAGAGGCGCCGAAGTATGGTTGGATGTCTACACATGTTGTACTTGTATGCATGTATAGCTGAAATTGATAAGTTGTTATTTTATTAGCATGGATTGTTTTGTGCACTACTGAATGTTGGCTTTTGAAAAGCATTGCTTCTGGCCGCTCATTCCTTCTCGTAAGTTCACCCTGTACAGGACCTTCAGACACCTGTCTGAGTCACTAGAAGGACTCAGCACAAGTGCTGAGGCCCTGCATTGTTTTAGAAATTCAATTTAGGAGCTCACTAACAATTTACTAGTTAAATGGGGAGCTACCAGAGGTGTGGAGGTTCTGCAATTTTTTTCATCCATTTTGTTAGTCACCTCACTACGGTGAAACCCATCCTACGGCATCTTTCCACATAGCGGCACCATGTCGGCGAATTATGTTTGAACATTTTTCGATATTGTTCCTAAGGGTATTTGTCACCGTTTGCGCCCAGTAATGGCGGGGGAATGTCAAGACTACGCCTAATAATGTCATTATGAGTGCCAAAAATCGACGATTTTGCGCGTCAAATTCACCGCCACAACCGATGACGATGAATACGTCGACCAACCCTCCATCTCCAAAGAAGCCGCGCTACAATATCACTACCAACAACCCAATGAACAACTCCAGAGCAAGGTTTGTCCATTGCAATCTTCACTCATCAATTAATTAGCACAACACTGATTTTGGGCATTTTTGGCCTCCTAAACCTTAGATGTGTTCATGTGGAGAGACAAACAATAATGGCAACCCCCCAGCGCCTCTCCTCAACCAACCATGATATGAATTAATAATTCTACTACTTGGGTGGGATAATAAAGCCCCCCCATGCTCCCAAAACACCATTTACACAAGATATGCACACAAAAAACACAGTAAAATGCAACAACCAACCAATAAACAGTGGAGTGGCGCCCTGAAAACAATACAATAACTTTATACTATCACATATAACAGTGTGAGACTATATTTATTGAAGGGATGTATGTTGGGGGGATGAAATGAATTTTATTAAATGCCCATGTTAATGCCCTAACAAAATAATAAATAGTTATTTTTGGTGTAGAGTCCAAATGCTGCAGCAGAAAGCCGTTGCACTATGATTCAGTTGGTTATTGTGTACAATTTAAGCTATTTGTCGCTGTTATTGGTGTAGTGTGGGCGATGACATCGACATGGTGCAAATCGGCCGTAGGAGAGGTTTTGAGGGCAAGTTGCAAAGCCATCGCGCGGATTTTGGATGAAAAAGTGGAGGGTCTCCGGTCTCTGCATAAATGCAGAGACTCCTCTGTGAGGAGTCCCATTTATGACGAGAGGCCTTCTTGAGGGTGTCGTAAGTTAGTAGGCTACTGCCCTTCGCTAACACCCATTACTTCTAGCCGCCGTTTTGCGTTATTCTTTCTGAAACTTGATTCATATTGGTAAGTAGTTTGGTGTATCTACGATTGCTACAGCGCAAAATTGCATACTAATTCCTTTGTATGAGCTAGATCACTCCTCCCTCCATCAAAATTTGAACACCCACAACATGAACATACTCTTGGCAACATCGCACCAGCCCATACACAATACAGCCAACCAAAATGGAAGAACCCCCCAAGATAGAACGCCTCATTTCCTCACGCGGAATCGCCCTCTCCGATGCAGCAAACATACTAAAATCCTACGTCGCAATAATCGATCACCATCATGGACCACGCAAACCAGCCGCTGACGACACCGCCCCATCATCCGACGATGGAGGGGACGACGACACCAACAAAAAGTCACGACAGGATCTAGCCGAAGAAAAAGAAGAAGAACGCCTCCTCGCTCGATTGGGCCAGCTTGATCCGAAAGAATCGTTGAATAATCGACTTGGCTCAATTTCAGAAGATGTGTACGAACGGTTGCGAATGATTATGGAGAGTGTGTGTGGGGAGGCGGAGGGACGGGTGGTTAGTGCTGTGGGGGTTTATGCGTCGGCCAAGGCTGTTGATCAGAGTGGTGATGAGGGTGGTGGTGTGAATGAGGAGCTCGATAATGGAGAAGATGAATTTATGAAAGAATTAGAGGAGGCGGAACGATTAGAGACGGCTCAACTTCAGGAGCCAAAGGAGGAGGAGGAACAGCCGCAGCAACAGCAGCAGCAGATCGACTACGATCAGAAAAAGAAGGATAAAAAGGCAAAGAAGGCTGCAAAGAAGGCGAAGAAGGAGGCTAAGAAACGAAAGGCAAGTAGTGGTGGTGCCAACGAAGAGAAGCGAATCAAGGTCGAGGAGGATCAGGATTGAGTATCAAAAGATAACAATGTACGCTCAAGGTTGGGAGAAGGGTAGGGTACGATGCTTCACAAAGTTTTGTGTAAATCATATATAATGTGTGGCTTGTTGCTTCAATATAAGATCGGAATGAATTAATGAATGATTTTCTTTCCCTCATGTCTCAGAACATTCCATATAAATTCTTTACTACTTATCAAGCAATTGCTACTCGTCAATTTCCTGTTATTTGTGAGCAAGATGCAAAACATAAATGTGTGACCGAGCCGATAGAAGGAAGTTGCATCATCGGATGTCGGTGGGAAGGTGATACTAAATGTCATTCACTCATATGCATTACATCAACTGTTGCAAATGCGAATGCTCTCAACGCATTAAAAAGAAGAAGCTAGATAGGACAGGTGAGTAAGTTGTAGGCTCCAAGTAGAAGCCTCTCCGTTCCTGGGATAGATGAATGTTGCTGCTACTTAAGTATGGTCGGTACGACTGCGCAGAGTTAGATTGAGAACAAGAAAAAAGTGGCAAGAAGGGATTGTCATTTCCTACATTAACTTAACATGACAATAGTAGATGATATCAACAATTCCTTCAACGTTTCCTCTACATTGCATCGGAATGCCACTTCTTCGTGACCTTTTCCAAATGTGGAAGAATGATAGTCCAAGAATCAAATTGTAGCAGAATTGGACTATCGGAGTGAAGTATTTGTCCATTAAGTTAATGACTACGTAGACAAACTCCCATCAATCTGGCTGTTGCGATCTAAATTACGCATCAGAAATGTGTAGAAAGATCCTACTACCCTATTAGCCATAGAGTTATTCAGTGGACCTCTCCTAAAGTATAACACCGCGAAAGATATTTCCTCTTCCCTTTAAGACTTGTCCCAAGACTTCTTGTTGTAACCCAAGACGGTAGCAGCTTGTTGTTGTGCTGGCGTCAAATCCTTCCAGTCTTCATCGCATTCGTCGGGTTCGCCGTCTTTATCCCAGATACTCTTGTTGTATCCGAGAACGGCAGCTGATAGGATGTGCATTTAATGACGAAAGAGTAGCAATGATACGATACAAAGACAATTGGCGTTAGATTATGGTGCGTGTTGATGATGCAAGGAGATGTGTTGATGATTTGAAACGATACTATGATATATATCTGCAAAGCTATGTGCATGCAATCTATACACAACTCACCGGCTTGTTGAACTTCAGCTGGAAGCTCCGCCCAATCATAGTCGTCGTACTTGCCCATTTTAATGTTGTTTTTGGTTTGATATCCGTCATTTTATGCGGCCAATGCATCTGCCTGCCTGCATGAATGAGAATGCATGCATTATGCAGACGACCGTCATTCTTTCCGATCCGTTGAATGCAATGCTGAGCTGACATTGCATTGACATATTGCTTTTTGCATTTTGGTGTTGGTGATTGGTGAGTGCTTTAGAATATTTAGCTACGCACGTCTATGGAAACGGAGACTCTCTAATCGTTGCGGCAGCGTGCAAGCTTCGTCTCAATCACTGACGGACGACGATAGGTACTTGTCTGTGTCAACTGGTCAACAACAATGGGGAGGGGCAGCAGGGCTACCATGCCTACATAATATTATGAAAGACGGCACATCCGCTGGTCTTCGTGTTGGATTGATATTAGTCTTTGTCGTACCCATCTCTGGACGCCTCTAGAAATTGAAGCATCAAGCTGTGCATCAATATGGTGTCTTCAAACTCTGACAAGAACAAGAACAAGAGAAACGCCTTATTCGTGAGCCATGTTAGGGTTATGCCAATGCCATCTCCACTCACGCTTGGTTTCTCCATCCCTCAATGCTGCGTCGTTTGACTTTAATTCGATGCTATGCCCTGATGGTGTAGCCGAAATGCTGTTACCTAAAGTGTCAGAAAGTTCAGCCGGAGTTTTTCGTCAGGCAACTTTGAGTGCTTGATCTTCTCCTTGCTTTTTGCTTCTATCATGATATCGACAATAAAAAATAACATCATAAGCTATTCAGTTGCATCTCACATACCTATGTGAGTTGCCTCTGCATACTCGGAGCAATCGTCTGCCCACTCCATCTGTTCTAGTTACATTTGCACAGACATCACTCTGAATTGTGGGCTTGTGCTCCATTGATAACGCACGCTCCTTCTTCTTTTGGCTGTATAAATCCCACAGGACTACATCTGCATCGGTTAGAATGAAAATTCTCTTACATGCCCCATGCCTAAAGCACGCTCCCCCCTTAAACTTGATCTGCGCATCCTTCCTTCCCATGTGCACCACGCCTAACGCATATTCCTCCCCTGACGACGTTGTACGTACATCCATCATGCTGCATATCTTTCTCTTTCAATTGGGTTAACATTCGTCTTCGTTGGCAGACTGAGGCAGAGATGATGTAGATGATACACTGACTTACTGTTTGGGAGGTGGAAAGAGTTTCGATCTGATGCATCACACATGTCATTTAGACTTGATAATTATGCTTGCCACTATTTTATCTCAGCTACTTATCAAAATAAGGTTGTACTTTCAACTATTCAACTATGCTTCAGCATGACAGGCCCACGCCACGATGAAGAGAGAGAGAGAGAGATCTACTGAAGATCAACTGAAGATCATGATGCTCTCCGCTTCTTTAGATCGGGCTCTGCGGGAATGCCAGGGCTGATTTTAGTTTCAGTTGCTGTTTCCGCACGAAACTGTTGTTTAATGTACGTTTCCAGGCTCTCCTCTTTTGCGTACGCACCCCTATCAGATACAAAGACCAGCAAGATATTGTAAGAATATTCATGTTTCAACACGAATGCAATCAAGTGGAAATAAAGGAAGAGCATGCCATGCGTACTCACCATTCACCGTACTTTTTCTGAGCTAGTAAAAAGTAGGGAAATGCTGCGCGTCCCTCGCCACTTTCCAACATGAAATGACCTGCAAGCTCACACGCCAAAGCCTCCTCGTGTACAAATTTGTGCTCTTTTGCAGATACTATGGCAGCATCATAAAAACGCTTTGCAGACTCAAAATCATCCAGATAAAAACACTGCTCAGCTTGCAGCAAGAGTAATTTGTTCTGAAAGTTCCAAGACGAGCATTCTGCATAAGATCTCATGTTCTCGATAGCCTTTTCTCCGCGGTCAAACCAAATCACGTCCATTGTCTTGCGAGCTATCCAAAAGTTGATGAGGCCCCAATAAAACACATGCATACTATGACTGTACAATATTGAGCTTAACGGCAAGGAAGCGATGGCATCGTATGCTCCGGCGAGCTGCTTTACCTCGTCGTACCTTCGAAAAATAAATCCAACATATAATTTGTTGAAATAAACAATCTCTTCATTTTGAGCTACATCTACATTTGTGCTTCCCTCAGCTGAACATAACATTCTGTTCATTACCAGCTCTGATGATGACTTTCGTTTTCTATCGGGATGTGTATTTCTCTCATTTGAATTCATCGATCCTGCTCCTGCTGTGCCATCAGAAGTATCAATAATGGAGGTCATCGGTTGCGATGGTGTGCTATCAGATGGAGCAGATGGGAATTTCTCATTTATCTTTTCAGCCGTAGCGGCGGTGTCACGATAAACGAGAGCTGCCTTATCATGATGAATGAGAGCGGTCAAATTATCATTCTGAGGAATTTGCAATGCTGTTGCAGTCTCTGTCTTGGGTGCTTCGCTCGGCTTAGGCAGCAGTGGCGACGCGATTCTGATTCTCTTCAATATTAGCGTCGGCATGATATCCTTCTAAATCCTCTTTCCTGATTGACAGCAATATATCGAATAGTATGCGCAGTGCAGAGGCAACGATGACAACAGAAGGCGAGGCTCTCACTCAATCGTTGAAGGCCCCACCCCAAACTTGTTATCATTCCGTTCCGTCTATCTGTTCCTTGCACTTGCGGATCACAACTTCAACTACTCTCTAGATCGATCAAATTGATGTAAAAATGTATCTAATGTGCAAAAACATAGAAGAAGAACACTGCCGGTTTCTAAGTAAAACGTTGTCGTAACGCGTATCGAGCACTGTCATAATGTCGTAACGCTACTATAGGGGCCGCGGTACTTCTTACATTGTAACTTCTTCTTTGTTCTACGTTACTCAAATTCGCATCTCAGTACCACTCGGCATCAAAATCATCAACAGCTCTTTTTGGTCAATCATGAGGTCAATCATGGCGGCTCCCCACGCCGCTTTCAACATGCTAGCTCCTGCACAGCCAGTCATTCAATCATGAATCATGGTGTCAAAAAGTCGTTGGGGGCCACTTGCCGCTGCTGGATGAGCTCATAAATTATCCAAAGGCAAAACGTCAACATGATTTGCTAGCACAAACCACCATGCCACAACTCGCCTCCGCCGAGGCCGCTATCCTACCGCCGCCTTCAACAGTATTCACCCGCGCACATTGCCACCGCACCTAGCCGCTTGACTTCCTCCTTCGTGAAGCAGGCTCCGCCGCTAACGACTGCAGCCGATGACTGAAAGGTGAGTTTCATGATTCATGATGTTGCCTGTGCCGGGCAAAATGAACAGTCCAGATGAGATCGAGCAGCAACTTAAACTTCAGCACCGTGGAAGCCGGTGCTATATAAATTGGCCCATCGTAGAGGAAGCCTACGATTCATAAATTGGCCCATCGCTGAGGAAAGCCGGCGATTCAATAAATGGCCCTTGTTGTGGTTTAGTTATAGTTAATGCCTTCGGGCGCCCTCTGAGTTTGGGGTTCCAGAGCTATTCTACTTTGACTGTATCGACACTGATTTCCGTACAGGTGGAGGATTGAGTAAGGAGAAAGCTGAGAGGTGTGGCCATCCAGACGCTGCATACCTGCCGAGTACTGGATCAATCCTCCTTAGTCGAATGGTCCTAGACCATACGAACTCTGTCAGTAAATCGTCACTCGATCGTTCATAACCGAATTTTGACGTCCCCCAACCACAACAAAATTCAATATTGGCTGTCTTCTTCTTCGGGAGCAAACTGTTTGTCTTGTCTGCTGCTTTATTTACCTCCAATCAAATGTCTCTAAACAAATCATTTGTTTCTTTCACTCTCTCTAATGCAGTGCTTGGTAATACAACGAATCCTCTCTCATCATGACAACGTTTCTACCAATCTTGGTCGAGTTCCTTCGTCTCCATGCTCGTTTCTTGGTATCAAGCATCACCTCCTACTGAAGCAAACATCGCTGTTATATTGAGAAAAAGCGATCAATCTCCGCTCGTACCACCGCCATCCATCATGTTCCCCGCCACTCTGACCTGGCAGGAGCAAGATCAGCGATCAACCCCTGCTAGTACGCTCAACATCCATCTTGTCCACTGCCTCTGAGGAAGCAGACTGTCATCTGAAGTTTGCGGCCGCCATTGTCATCTCTTGCTTCGAGGGTTTGTCTTGACAGTTTGAGCAGTGGAGCAGGACCTGACCCCAAGCCCAAGTTGCGCTCTGAACATCCCAACGTTTGGCACTCTACTGCTTCTTTAGCGAGATGAAGGGGATTGACCTCTCCAACTTTTCATGAGAGGTAGAGGTAGACAATGTGCCTCATGCGATGTCTACAAATGATGTAAATAGTTAACTAATGACACGTTTAGTGCACAATTGATTCTAAGTCCAATGCTCTTCTGCCATCTTGCTTGCCACACTTGAGATTCAATCACCGAGGGTGGCGTCACGCTCAGCACCAATACACATTTGCTTCAATTGTGTACACTGGCCCTCGACCTAGTCCTATCTACTTATGCTTTGATTTATCCCTCCACAAATACAAATGTGCTATCTATACGTGTCCCAATACTCGCTGCGAGCAAACTGTTTTCTCCACGAATACACCTTTCACGATATCATGTGCACATCCTGCCTTTGCTGCTAATTCCTCGCTGCTGTCAACCTCACTATTGGTGTGCTCGAGGAACTGTTTGTATTCTCTTTGTAGATGCATGGACAAAGTCGTTGTTGACAGCTGTCCGGATTTATGAAGGGAATGTCGATGGAGACCGCGTCACTTTTGAAGCCGACGGATTGATTTGTTTGCATGCAATTGGATAGTCGACATCCCGATTGGGCACCGTTGATAGTTGACCGTATTGCGATATCATCAACTGAAGACGACCTTGCCATCTACTATTCATTGTCGTATTGTTCCGTCTCATACACATCCCTTCTGTCGCTGTCCAACGCCCGTCTATCTGGGAGTTTTCATTCTTCATATTTGTATGACCACCATGACATCCAAGATTCTCATCATTCGAGACGCTGCCACCCTCCACCATTAGATCTTTGCTAGTGTCTCGAAGTATGGATTGGATAACGCTACGATTGCACTGACGCTAACTCAAAACTAACAATTACATCATTCTATCAAATCTCCTTCATGCTTCCAAAGGAGAGACCACATGAGCACTTGAGAAGAAGAGGGACCTTCAAGTTGAACAATTCCTCGCAGTCACGGCAACAAGATTTCACAGCGATGGCCTGCATCTTCTTGATATCTCTTT
Organism: Skeletonema marinoi; assembly: GCA_030544225.1. NCBI lineage: Eukaryota > Bacillariophyta > Thalassiosirophyceae > Thalassiosirales > Thalassiosiraceae > Skeletonema > Skeletonema marinoi. The sequence continues at coordinate 2,482,657 of CM060487.1, forward strand.
CGTTGAAACTTAATTCCAAAAGAACTTCATCGTGGATTTGGAGCACCATTTGCGGACGTGCATTCATTGCCAACCCACCAGCAGACGTCCCATCTTGCCACGATTGAAGATTTTCAGATAGTTGGATCATGGCAGTCTTCATCAAATCTGCAGCAGAGCCTTGAATAACAGTATTGATTGCCTGTCTTTCCGCCTGGCTTCGCTTGCCATTGTCGTCCGATCGGATATCATTGAGATACCGGCGTCGACCAGCAATCGTCAAGACGTAGCCATTCCTTCTAGCCAATTGTTTTGTTTCCTCCATCCAAGATTTGACTCTGCGAAAGCGGCGAAAGAAATCGTTCATTGTTTGTTGTGCTGCAGATTTGGAAATGGAGAGTTTCTTTGCTACTTGGTTAGGAGACATGCCATACAGGAGAGCTAGAAGTTTGTTGGACACACCACGGAAAGATGTAGAAAAAGAATGATACATGTGAGAAGAAAGAAGACTAAAGACAAAGTATTGTGCTTAGAGAGACAAAAACTCACCCAGAGTGACTTGTTTGAATTGCTGAAATGATAGATGGTGCGAATAATTAAGATGTTAGGGCAAGGCATGACGATTGACATCGAGATGAAGAAGATGAATTGCGAACTTACTGCTCTTTCCTCTGGAGTGATCGACTCGGCAGGTTTGTTGCGGATCAGACTCGCCATTTGTTTGTAAATATCTGTATTTGCATCTCCCCGAAAGAGTGAGATGAGCGCTTCATCATTGCTTCACGATATAATCGTTGTTATGATGGCGACGTTAGTATACGATGAAGTCATATTAATGCCTATCAAAATATAATGAAACATACCTCATATGCGCAAGGATTCTGACCTCCTTTTGTGAATAGTCACACGCAAACACACACATGCCTTCCCTCGCCGATGGAACGAATGCATCACGGGGTTTGACGCCGAATACTGAGGAGAGTCAAACATTTAGTGAGGACATGGAATATTGAGGTACAGATGTAGTAACTATGTGTTTCAATCTCACCTGCATCCGAAGGAAGCTGCTGCAAATTCGGCTTTCTACAGCTAAGTCTACCTGTCCTAACTGCTGTCATCATCCACTGCGGGTGCATTCTGGACGGAGTCTTCTTACTCTTTCCTTCACCACGGACACAAAGAAGTGGCAAGGGGCGAATGTACGTCGTCAAGAGCTTGCTAAGGGTTCTAAATTCAAGAATGATATCAAGAATTTCAGGAGCAGATCCCCTCCTGGCAATGGCATCTGCTTTGATAGCCTTCAAAGTTTCCTCTGAGGTTGAACGGTGGGAAGACTTCGTTTTGGACACAAGACCTTCTGGAACATTCAATTTCAACGTGTCAAATAGGTACTGAGATACTTGCTGCGGACTAGATAGTAGAAAGTCTGAATCCTGTGTGACAGCCCGACTTCGAGCTTCCAATTCATCGATACGAGCACTAAGCTTGGATTCTACTTTCTTCAATCTCTGGGGATAAAAACCGACGCCACGACATTCCATGCTCGCAAGAATTGACTGCACAGGGGCTTCAATATTTTCCAATGAGCGCAGAAGGTCATGTCGAATGAGTTGCTCGTTGATTAGGGGGTATAATGAGTGCAACAAAGCCAAATCCGTGCGAGCCTCCGTCAGCCCCCGAGAGACGATGGGCATTCCATCATACAATTCGGTTGTTGCATCGGGCCCCAAATGGCCAAAGCCCGATTTGAATGTACTCCATTCTATCTGCTCATCGCTAACATCAGGTCTCAGCATCCAGGACACAAGACGCAAGTCCCAAATGGAACGCAGATTTGCAGGGCGTTGGAAGTGGTGATTATCGTCTTGAGTCCCAGTTAGACAGGAAGTGAATTGACTAGAAGACAACAACATGTCATCAATTTGACTAACTTGACTGTCTCCGTCAATAGCATGCATGCTGCATTCATCATGAAACTGATGATGATAAAAGGGCATCAACGCAGTGGTTGCATTATACGTCACCATTTTTCGTTGATTGTTACTAATGATTGCCTCAAAGGCGCTGTGTGGAGAAGTAGAGAACGTGAGTGTGACTGATGGAAAGGGAAGGGAGTAATTATCAATAATGAAGCCATGGTGAGACTTACCTCCATCGATCAGAGAGACTGACTTCGCAATCAAAGGGAATTATAGGCCACGATTTCATCCTTGAATAGCCAGCTTCTAAATCGTCCAAACATTTCTCCGTCGGTCCTAATGGTAGCAAATAGCACTCCTTCCCTATTCTCCCCCCTTCAGCAGCAGCAGCAGTAGCACCACCACCATCCTCCCCTCCAAATTCTTCATCCCTCTTATTCAACACAAACATTGCTCCCAACAAGGGAGCCCCCCCTCTCATGGCACGAATTTGATCATCACAGGTACAATTCCACGCAGTACAAGTTGGTCCCTTCTCAGTACAATATCGTTTATTCGATGGTAAGAATGGTGTGGTGCATTCCAACATTGTCGCTGTAGTAGTGTCACTGTTGAGAGAAAACTTTTTGCTCTTCTTTCTGCGTTTGCTATTGTTGCCAGTGGAAGAAGAAGAATCAGATGCGTATTGTCGATAATGACATAGGGGATCCAAAAAGATCATTGTCCATGCGACATATGGTTCTTGACCCACTCGAGATAGGAATTGTTGAAGACCCTCCATGCACTGGGCTGCGTTCATTGTGTTGGTCATTCCTTCAAAGTCTTGTTCGGAGAGGGTTGGCTGTGCTGACTTGGTTGAAAGGGTGGAATTGGCCATGATGTTGCTGTTGTCCCCTTGGTCTGTGGGAATGGTTAATTCACACGAAGCGTCTATAAACGAACGCTTCTTCTTTGTCTTTTTCGACTTTTTCTTCTTTGAATTACCTCCCTCATCACCATCATCTGCATTGCCATCATTTTCATCTGCACCCATCTGCCATTGAAAAATGCTATCAATACATTGCTTATTCTTCTCTCCACCATCCTTGCCCTTACTCTTGTCCTTCCTCTTGCTCTTCGCCTTTGCCTTCTTCTTCTTTGCCTTCTCATTCTGCTCCTTACCACTCTCCCTCAACAAAGACTGTCCATGTTCATTATTATCGCCATCCATGAGTGGCCTACCACCATAATTCTCCCACGAAGTAGCCTTTCCTCCCAATGATGATGACACTGTAGTACTCCTCCCCTCATTAGTATTCCTCTCTTTGTGATCATGTTGTAACGAAGTGGCAAGTTGTCCAGTAGTCGGATCTTGTCTCAATGTTGCTTGAACAAATGGCAATTTCTCCTTCCTCTTGTAGTTGTTGTTGCTGTTGTGGAATGATGATGAATTGTAATTGCCATTGCCAATTGGTAAAGCTGCTGCAGATGAATAATTGTCGTGATGGTCATTGACGCTGCTGTTGTTAATCTGACTAGAGACAAACAGATTCCTCGGCTGAATTTGAATATTGTGCTGCTGTTTGTCGGATGCTGCATCATTCACTGCCAATCGATCATCATTCTTACTACACTCATCTGACTGATGTTGATTCGCTTGTTGACTACTATCAGCCGCACCATCACAGCAATTATTAAAGTTGGAATCGAGCGGGCTAAAGAATCCTTCGTACTGTCGGAGGGCCATGACCTTGCGAGGATGAAAGAATTGAGCCGTTTTGGAAAAGGAAGTTGCTGTTCTGTCATTGTCGCCGTTGATATGAGAAGAGCTGTCGTGGTGTTGATGGTGGTGATGATTGAAGTGAGTCTGATACAGCGAAGAGTTCAGCGCGGCAAATGAGGAGGAGGCGACGGACGGAAATACGGCTGCGCCAAGTTGATGCTCCACGCGGTGCTGAAAGCTGTCAAAAGTAATTCTACTTTGCCGCTGCTGCACTGACGAGTAATTATTATTAGAGCCGTTGGTAGTATTCTCATTGTCGTCGTGGTGCCAATTGACATCGAGATAATCTTGCAGAGAAATTATTTGTTCATTATCATTGCGAGTATCATTAGTTTGATGGCCGTTGCTCCATTCTTCTCCGTCGGCGCTGTTTCTTGAAGCGCTGTAGCGGGGAGCGCTTGATGATTGTTCGTACCACGGCATTGATGATGTTGATAATAATAGATGTTATCAAGACAATCGAAATCGAGAGAGAGGAGAATGACAAGCGGCAAGCAGCAATTTTTTTTGCCAGCAAAAAAATGATGAGACGGCATCTCAGCTGAGCGGTACTGATGCTTGTCACAGCGGCAATGCATTGTTTTGCGGAAGGCTTGGCAAGCAAGCTCTCGAGCTAAGTACATACCACACTCTCTCGATCAACGTATATAAGCTGTCACTTTCTGCACAGCTCGGCCATCCACCGCCGCATCCGACTAATTTTGACCTCGTAAAAGTAAAAGACACTTCTTGACGAGTGAATGTGAGATGCTTCCACTTAATGTGTAAGATTAAGATCCATCAATACTCACAGCTTCGCCCAAGGGCTCGCCTAAGCATAACTGAGGCAGCGACGTCAATGACTGGTTGGCACGGGACACTTCACCGACAAGCAGTAAGATCCAATGAGAATTTGTACATGTCACCATCCAATCATCAAATCATCGTTATTACTCTCAAACATCGTCATCATCATCATCATTCATTTCCCCCCTCCCTTTGTATATATATACTAAGTTAATCAGATTAGATATCTACCTAAAACGGACCAGCGTGGTCCTTGTTATCGTACGGGTCTTTTATATTGTGGGCTCGCTCACATCACAACATGCTACGGCGAGCAGCTTCACCTCGTCTCGTCGCTCCTTCAAAGTACAAATCCAACATATATTCTTTGTTGAATGGACAACTTTTAAGAGATGCAACAAGTTCGTAGTAGTAGTGAGGAGACAGAGAGAGAGAGAAAGAGAGAGAGAGATCTACTGAAGATCATCCTGTTCTCAGCTTCCTTAGAGGAAGAGGATCTGGCTCTTCGGGAATGCCAGGGCTGATGTTCGTTTCGGTTGTTGTTTCCCCACCAAACTGCTCTTTAATGAATTTTTCCAAGCTCTCTTCTTTTGCGTACGCACCCCTATCAGATACAAAGACCAGCAGGGTAAGAATTTTCATGCAATCTAGTAAAGGTAAAGCACGAGCAACCATATAACTACTTACCATTCATGGTACTTTTTCTGAGCTAGTGAAAAGTAGGGAAGTGCTGCACATCCCTCGCCACTTTCCAACATAAAATGACCTGCAAGCTCGCACGCCAAAGCCTCCTCGTGTACAAATTTGTGCTCCTGTGCAGACAATATGGCAGCATCGTAGTGCCGCTTTGCAGACTCAAAATCATCTAGATAAAAACACTGCTCAGCTTGCAGCAAGAATAATTTGTTCTGAAAGTTCCAAGACGAGCATTCTGCGTAAGATCTAGTTTTCTCGATAGCCTTTTCACCGCGGTCAAACCAAATCACGTCCATCGTCTTGCGAGCTATCCAAAAGTTGATGAGACCCCCATAAAACACATGCATACAATGACTGATCAATATTGTGTTGAAAGGCAAGGAAGCGATGGCATCGTATGCTACGGCGAGCTGCTTTACCTCATCGTACCTTCGAAACATAAATCCAACAAATAATTTGTTGAAATGGACAACCTTTAAGAGATGCAAGTTCGTCTCGCTCATTTTTCTTTCCTTTTCAGTTTCTATGTCTGATCTACTACCGAGAATAATTGGAACGTCATCAACATTACCGATCATGGCTAGCACTGTTCTGTAGAGAGGAAGTGTCTGTAATATCCAAACAAGAGTTGAATGGGATGACATCAGGCGTAACGTGTCGTCCACGGTACTCTTCACGAGTGAAAGGTGTTTGCCACTCCAGAATGCACATACTATATTCATCGAACAACTGAGCATGGCATTACCAATACTCCCCACCGCCAAACCATACTCAAGGCTGCGAACAATCACTTCATTCACACTTTGTAATGGCTCGACGTATCCCATGACTTGACTACCTACAGTAAGCACTTCACACATATTATTCATCGCGTTCAACTTTTTTGCCAGCTTGATGGCAATTTTCACATAACGATAGCCAGAGGGAATATCGCCTAGACAGGCAAGAAAGCTTCCATACAATATCAATGCGAATGATGATAAGCCACTCATACCGTGTTGAAGTGAATATTGGACCATATGCAGCGTAGCTTTAGGCTGGGATTTTGGGTTTGTATGGAGGAGGCAAGTTTGTGTCCTTGATAGAAACTTCATTGCCATCAGTTTTGTTCGATCTGTCATCACAGGGAGACTCAACAACTGTTCGTCAGAATGTTCAGCTAGCATCGATTTGGTCTCAACCAACAAAGCATCTAGGTCCCCAGAAAGCACAACACCAAGCTCATTCAAGACGTATAATCCTTTTGTGAGGGCCTCCCCAAGACACGAAGAGGTCAATAACGAACGAACATACGTGTACGTAATCTCGAGTTTGTCCTCAAATGAATGTGCAACTTCCGAAACTTGTTCAAACAGTAGGCTCACCCTCTTGTGATCGCCATTAGAAAGGGCACATTTTGCTGCCAGTTCGAACAGCTCCAAGCTCAAATCATAGTGTTCTCCCCAGTGGTGTTCCCGCAGGAAAGATATCCCGTGATTCATGTATGACAAGGCTGTTTTGAAATCTGACATCTCCATTGCCTTCTTTCCAGCTTTCAAATTCATACCAGCAACAGTAAAACTCTGACTTGGATCTTGAACGATGGCAGGACCTCCAAGATTCAGCTGATTCACAGCGACGAAGAGGATACCGTCGCATTCTTCTTCAATCGATAGAGAGGCCAGAGAGAGTCCATACGTGAAGTGAAAGAGGCGCCGGACTCGATCTTCCATCATATTGTAGGTAGCCTCTTGAATACGGTCGTGACTGAATCGATACTCAGCGCCAATCTTGTCTAGCAGACCTTTCGCTACAGCAACATCCAGGTCGTCACGAATATTCTTTTGGAGAGCCCTCTCCAATGTTTCAATGAGAGAGATATCTGCAGATGCTCCAAAACATGACAAAATACATAGCGACGATTGTACTCCTTCGGGCAGCTCCCTGATCGAGTTATTCAGAAACATAGCCACGTCATCAGGCATTTCCCGATCCTCGATCTTCTTCATCTCCCACTCCCATCGACGCCGGCTCAAGCTTGGACGTAGTAGACCTTCTTTGCTGAGAGACAGCATGAGGTGAGACACGAAGAGCGGGTTCCCTTGTGTTTTGTGATATATTACACTCGACAAAGAACGAGTAAGACGCGGCAATAGACTCAGAGTTTCCGAAACCATTGTGTTGATGGTGTGCTCGTCCATCAAATCAAGTTTGATATTTGTGCAACCTACACCTGATCTCTCAACATTCTTAAGTAGTTTGCGAACGGGATGCCCCTCGTCGATATCTCCTTTGCGACAGCAACCCAAGAAGAAGAACCGCTTGTCGTGTGAGAGACTTGCGGCAGTTAACAGATGATTCACTGCTTCGATGGATGCTGCATCTGCCCACTGCAAGTCATCAAGAAACAAAGTAACAGGGGCAGAGAATGTACTGGATATCGCGTCAATAAACTGGCACAACAAGTACTGCAGTCTCTTCTGGGCGTTGTCGCAGTCTTCATTGCGATTGATAGGAGATGTTTCAGGGCCTAGAATGATTGCCAAATTCGGTATAAGCTTGGTCAAATGATGGACATCCCTTCCCAGCGACGATCTCAGATTTGACGCTAACATTCCCGCAATAGACGGGCCACTATTCTCCAACAACAACAAAGTGCCACAGTAGACATCGAAAGCGGATGCCAATGCACTAAAAGGCGTGCCCTGCTGCAATTGGTCGAACTTTCCGGATAGAATGATGCCTCCTCCTGCTGACACGTGTTTCCCAAATTCACACACTAATAGCGACTTCCCAGACCCAGAGGCTCCAGAGATGATTACCAACTCACTGCCACCTGACACCGATCGACGGTATGCGTCCTTCACTGTCGATAACTCTGCATTCCTACCAAACACAGTTCCCACAAATTGTAAGCCAGTTGTTGACAATCTCCCAATGTCCTGGTCGTAGAGATAAATTGCGGGTTTATCCAGCATCAGTTGCAGATCATCCCTCACCTCCGACATGTTATGATACGAGTCCTCACCACTAGGACTACCATTGGCACAATCAAGCATGTTGGCAACCAAATCACACAAAGATCCAGGAAGGCATTTCGCCTTCAATGGTTCTACAGACACATCATAAACTTTGTAGCTGCAACTTTGTGTTTGTCTCTTGCTCTTGCGGTTGTTTTCGGCGTTGAAGAAATCATCCCCCCTTATATCATTGCATAGACTATATCTATCATCAATGATGTCATCAAATAAGTTCAGTTCAGCAGCAAGATCAACAAGATTAGATCCATTAGCATCATTATCAATAGGAAAGGGATCCAAGTTTTCGGAAAGAGACGTCTCTTGGGATTGGGATAATTCTGCAGTGCCATCATCAGGTTTTCCCCCTCCTGTTTGTTGCCCCATCTCAGTCTCAGGTGGCCGTTCACCTCCTGAGAATATCTCGTACAAGACAATACCTAGTGAATAAATACGCCGCATACCATCTTCACGTTGTCCCCTAGAATCAGCTGCTTCGCCCAATGGCAAGAAGTCTGCTCTCTTAATATTAAACAACTTGCTGATTTCGTTAAATTCAGCACCCTCGGACGATAAATGCACCTGAACTTTATCCGCCCAGTTTGTCCCCGGTGCCGGCAACAAAGAGGGGAGGAGTTCATCATCGTTATTATTTTCACGGCCGCCCTTCTCAGCAAAATTATCCTCTGCCTCACAAATTCTGTCCGCCAATGAATGTGCCACTCTCAGCGCTGACATCAAGTACTCATCTGAGCATAACGCCATTGAATGCCGAACATTTGCCGGCCATTGAGAAGGACGAGCTGGTGCGGCAACGGTGGAGGAAGCATTGACGAGAGCGGAGAGATTGACCTCGTCTATGGCACGGCGGATCCACTCGGGCAGAAGAAACGTTGTTTCTGCGGTGCTGCTGCTTGTTGCAGTCGTCAACATGATGTTGAACCTATTTATTCAATTAACTATTCTTGCCTGACAAGAGGTACAATAGTGTCTATTCTTGCCTGATCCCGGAACACCATAGCTCTAGAGGTGGAGGAGTTTGGCGAGGTAGGTCTAATGAAGGCCAGTTTAGCCTTAGGTCACAAAGTGGGCAGAATCCCAAGGAGCTACTAGTTAATTTACTAACAAAGATTCCCCCCTTATTTTTGGGACCATTTGGTCTCAAATTTTTTTTAACTAGAGGGAAGACTAAGTAGGCGAACCAACAAAACGGGGAATAGAGGGGGATAAAGCAGAGGGCACGCCCTTCCTCACATAATTAAGCCCCTATATATTTTTAACTAGGGGCCTCTCTAGTTAATTTTTGGTCCCAAAAATATTTTTTTGAGACCTAATGGTCCCAAAATCTGACTACGGATAACTGGGCGGGACTTGTTGTGGGACAAGGTAGTAAATAATAAAACGAAATACATAACAGCAACAGAAAGACTCACGATCTAAATAAGTATGATTTAGATCTAAATCGATCATTACGCGAAACTGATTCCAGGGTAAGAATTTTTACCCTGCGCAGGGTAAAAATTGCAGGGTAAAATTTATTACCCTAGGGTAAGAATCGTAGGGTAAGAATTTTTACCCTAGGGTAAAAATCTCAGGGTAAGAATTCTTCTTTTTGAGGAGCCTTCGCCAAAACGCAAAACGCTCATGATGCTCCTACTTTCATGAAGCTTTCATGACGACCATGGCCATGACGGCTCGGCTGCCACCGGCATAATGATTTCCAAGCAACAATGGTGTAAGGACTACTCTGCCAGATGCCCGCTAAGTAGAGGTCTGGAGAAGGAACAACAGCTCAAACCAAAGTATGTCCGAGGGACGAAGAACTTCGGAAGTGTCTGGCGTGCTTCCCGACCATTGGCTCGATGCGCTCACCAGGAAGATTCTGTTGATGAGATGATGGCATCAGCATAGGTCGAGCATACCCTTCCGAAAATGAAGAGGAGGATCAAGGGACGACGACGACATCAGCATTACAGATCAAATATACCTCCGCATGTAAGATTTGGAGGAGCACTGTCTCCGTGTGGCAACAACAAATGTAAATCCAAACAGAATATTTGGAGAGAACTCGACAATAAGGAATCCAGTATCTAGTATACATCTTATTACATAAAGATAACTATCAGGTGGAGGTGGTCGACGGGGGCGACCAGCGGCAGCGCTGACATCGGAACACCCATTTCCATTGTCTCATGCACTCCTTTCTTTCAATCAAATAATGACAATGAGGTATCCTCTCCCGAAGCAAACAAGCAGTTTCGTCCTCGTCGAAGGAGTTTGCTACTTGCAGTTGGGCGGATGGAGATGTTGAGTTGAAGTAGGAGACTTCTTCCCGACCACAGCCAGTGGCTTTTGAAATGAAGATAAATTAACATCCATGTCATCAGTACTGGCTGTCTGGGTATGGAGAAAAGATCGGCGACTTAACTCATTTAGTATTCTATCATACACACATGATCATAATATACTTCGATGTGTATGTTTTGTATATTAATTGTGTACACAGATGTTGTGTTCATGTGATTGATCATGGCATCTATCCGTAGTCTCCCTCTCAAAAAGGACCAAAAAAAGGACCAAAATCTGAGATTTTTGAGACCTAAATTAAGTATGTTGGACAATTTTGGTGGAAGGTGCGCGCATTAGACTTCAGCTATAACCATGAAGTAAAAGTATTGGCCATTATTTTGGCCATATTGTTTAGGTTAGTGAGGTCTAATAGCATGGATGCATACTGGCTATTTTGTGCTCATTGTGCTGCTCTTGCCAAAAATATTTTGGTCCTTCGAAAAAAGGACTCGTAGAGATGGACGATTCCTACGTAGCAAAGAGGGGCTGCCCCCTTTCCTCTCCTTCATCCTTTGTTGGCCAAAATCACAACATAGCTGCGCCACTCACTGCAATACAGTAATAGCCCTCAACATGAACAAAGTGATTTGGTCCTTCCAAAAGGACCAAATCAAGACTACGGCTATCAGTTGGAGGATTCTTACCCTGAATTTTTACCCTGCGCAGGGTAAGAATCGCGGGGTAAGAATTCTTACCCTAGGGTAAGAATCAGAGGGTAAGAATTCTTACCCTAGGGTAAAAATCTCAGGGTAAGAATTCTTACCCTGCGTAAAACTGCTTTCTCGTAAGAATGAATATTTAGATCTAAATCATTCTTATTTAGATAGTGAGTCATTCTGTTGCAGGTAGGATTGTGAATTGTTAAGCGGCACCAAATCTACGATTAGGCTAATAGTGGCACTCAACAGCAAGTGACCTTCTTAGTACTGTTTTCCCCTGGGTTGAATTGTCCCCGGTTTTCAGGAGTACCACTGCCTTAATGAACGTAGGAATTAGATAAATCTGTACCTTCTGTCTCTTCGGAGGTTCTTTTTGGTTCCAGGCCAACCAAATTACCAGCAGAAGACAAAGTCAAAGTACAAGTCAAAAACCATTTTGCGTCCAACAGTCCAACAGAAGCATGCATTTGCGTCCAATTTTGCTATTTGGACTCGCCATTTTTCTTCTATCTGACGAAACGGTGAACGGTGGTCGGTGGTCTACTGAAAATCACATCACACACTTACTTCAACGATTGAGTGAGAGCCTCGTCTTTCGTCTTCTGTTGTCATCGTTGCCTCTGCACTGCGCATACTATTCGATATTCGCTGTCAATCAGGAAAGAGGATTTAGAAGGATATCATGCCGACGCTAACGTTGAAGAGAATCAGAATCGCGTCGCCACTGCTGCCTAAGCCGAGCGAAGCACCCAAGACAGAGACTGCAACAGCATTGCAAATTCCTCAGAATGATAATTTGACCGCTCTCATTCATCATGATAGGGCAGCTCTCGTTTATCGTGACACTGCCGCTACGGCTGAAAAGATAAATGAGAAATTCCCATCTGCTCCATCTGATAGCACACCATCGCAACCGATGACCTCCATTATTGATACTTCTGATGGCACAGCAGGATTGATGAATTCAAGTGAGAGAAATACACATCCCGATAGAAAACGAAAGTCATCATCAGAGCTGGTCATAAAGAGAAGGCTGTGCTCAGCTGAGGCTGAGGGAAGCACACATGTAGATGTAGCTCAAAATGGAAGAACGTGTTGGAGGCATGCAGAGAAGGCGATCAAACGATGCAGCAGAGAAGGAGGAGGGCACCGAAGCCATGGACAACAAGCCAAACAGCAACGCAGCAGTGAAAGATGTGCAGGATTGTGCATCAAACCCGGGGAAAAGAGGAAGGCATGCAGCAGTGACGGATGCACGAACAACATCGTCAAGGGAGGAGTATGCGTTAGGTCGGGTGCACATGTCAAACGTGGGGTAAGGAAGGATGCGCAAATCAAGCTCGTAAGGGAGGAGCGTGTGTTAGGCATGGGGCATGGGAGAATATTCACTCCCAAACGATATAGCTGTGTGGGATTTACCGGTGTGTTAGGCATGGGGCATGGGAGAATGTTCATTCCATAACTAATGCAGATGATGTAGTCCTGTGGGATTTATAAATATACAGCCAAAAGAAGAAGGAGCGTGCGTTAGCAATGGAGCACACGCCCATAATTCAGAGTGATGTCTGTGCAAATGTAACTAGAAGTGGGCAGACGATTGCGGCCGAGTACGCAGAGGCAACTCATAGGTATATGAGATACAAAAGAATAGCTTACAATACGATGTTATTGTCGCATCATGGTAGAAGCAAAAAGCAAGGAGAAGATCAAGCACTCAAAGTTGCCTGCGAAAAGCAGAACTTCTGAACTTCTGCATGTTGTCGCGACACACTTCAGGTACGGTAACTAAAATAAAGCGCTACGACATGAGTTTTCGACAGCTGAGCTGCAGAAAGATTAGAGAACCCCAACGTAAAAGTAGTGGAAAGAATAACTGATGCAAAGAAGTAATAAAATTTCAATTCAAATCTTCCCCCGATGCTCACGATGAACGGTAAAACGCGATATGGTAGACGAACAACGACAACAAACTAGATATGGCAGATAATTAAAAATTCTAACACTGTAAGATGTGCAACCCTCCTCCTAACAACATGCTTCGGCGTTTCTCCAGCCGCGCTAGCCAAGGAATAGTAGCGCTATTCTCGATCGATGGGAAGAACAAAGAGCTCATACGAACTCCCACCCGCAACAATAAGCAGCAGGAGACTTCTGATAACGACCAAGAGAGCCAACATCACACGCTCTACTTCAACCCAGTCGTTCTTTTCGGATGCTTTATTTGTGCCGTCGTTAACATTTACATTGCATACTATGCTGGAACTATTGTTCACATCTTAATGCTACGCAATCCTCAACATCTCTCCGTGCCTCAAGCTAAAATCATCGGCTCATCCTCTCCACAGGCATTCAATCTAAGCATTGCAAAAATGATGAATTGGAGTGTAAAGCAGCTTCCCCCGCCTACTGTGATTCCAGGAAAAGAAGTGCCTCCCACGACGTACACTTCCAAGCACTTCGGAGTGGAGGGCTCACGCCAAAGTTATGATCTACATCTACCCCGATTTGATGAGCTTGATGATGTGGTCAGCATGACAAATGAGGATGATTCTTCAGATGATAGTAGCGATGATAGCAGCGATGACGAGGATGAGACCACCGATGATCTCATGGAAGGCCTTCATCTTCCAGCAGGACAACATCTTCTAGTTGATATCAAGAACGTTGATCCAATCTTCCTCAACTCCGAAGAGCGTTTGGCCGAAGCCATGATTCAATTGGTAGACGAGTCCAAGCTCACTCTATTGTCCTACCATTGCCAGTAAGTTTATTTGTTGCTTGTAGAGACGCTCATATGTTCTATATGTGATTGCTATTTACTATGGACAACACGTGGAGTGCTAACACCTACTTATCTGCTTACTCTTATCGTCTATCTCTCTTATCATAACAGTGGATTGGTCCCCGTGGGAGTGAGCTGTGCTGGAGTCTTGCTCGAGTCTCACGTAGCTTTCCATACATGGCCTACAGAAGGTGTGATTGCCATGGATCTCTTCACATGCGGCAGCGGCAAGCTCATCCCAACGCTACCAAGTATCCAGCAGCTGTTTGGAGTGAAGGCAGCAAATGAAGATGCGGATGATCCAATGATGATGTGGAGTCACAAGCTACGTGGATTCCGCAAGGAATTTGTGCCAGATGCAGAAGGAGAGTACAACCACAGGCTGAATCCTTTGGACGCTGACTTGGGATCTGAAATACTTGGCTCGCACGACTTTGATATCAAGAAGCCTCTCGTATCTGCCGCAGAGACTGATTTTCAGATGGTAGACGTCTATGAGGTATTGGACCCTAAAAAACGTAGGCTCAGTGACTACTACAAGTCTCTTGAGGATGATGGAAGCTACGAGAGCCTGCACCCTGAATTCTTTGCTCCTGACCACATCCTACTTCTTGATGGGATCGTTCAAAGCACACGTTATGGAGATGCTCCATACCACGAGAGCATTGTCCATCCTGCGATGATTACCCATCCCAACCCAAAGAGAGTGGCAGTCATAGGAGGCGGTGAAGGTGCCACTGTACGTGAGATCCTCAAGCATTCCACTCTCGAGAAGGTAGTCATGATTGAGATTGATGAAGGCGTGGTGAACTTGAGTACCAAGTATCTACCCGAATGGCAGGACTGCTCAAGCATTGCCCATCACGACGGATGTGCCGAGTGGTGCTTTGACGATGAGAGAGCTGACTTGCGTGTGGAGGATGCTTTGGCTTACTTCAATGATAACTTTGGATCTTCTTCGAGTATCTCCAAATCTGTAGATGAGCATGATGTGCAGGAGCAATTCGATGTGTTGATTATGGACTGCTTGGACCCGAACGATGACCATCCATTTGCCAAGGTGCTCTATACAGATGATGGCTATGTCACTTCATTGTATGATGCATTGACAGAGGATGGTATTCTTGTCGTGCAAGTTGGTGAGGCTGTTAACAGTCGCTCGCCTTCAGACGAGAATGGCGACTTTGAGAATAGGTCTACAATGATCAAGATGCTGGATGCAATCGGATTCAAGAGGTGAGTTGATTTCATATTGTAATGATATTTCCTGAGCTGCATTGTCTTGTACACAGCTTCGATGCTGCGATAGATTCATGTTTCTAACTGATCACTGATCTCCCCTACTTCTTCTTTTCATCAAAGCATCCACATCTACGAAGAGTCCCACTGTGAGTTTCTCGCTCCATGGACCACTCTCATTGCTTTCAAGGATGTGGACACTCGCAAGAGGTGGTACCGAAGCCCCGCCGCTGTCGAACTCGATTTGAGCCGTCGCATTCTACCAACCATGGATGGTAAGACTTCTCTCCGCTACTTCGATGGGGCAACGATGAAGAGCTACCAAATGCCTTCAAGAGCATTTGAAGATAACTACTGTCGTCAGCAGGACAAGCCTGAAGAATGTGAAGAGAAGGTACGCTTTGGAAATGGGAAGAAGGTCAATGTGTCTTCAGCTTATAGTCCCGTGTTTGAGAGGCACTTTTCCTATCCAAAAGGGGAGATTATAAAAATGATACGGATTGTCCGTTGATACGGATTCAACGGACAGTTTTAGTCTTTTCTTTCTCATTTATACGAATTCAACGCTCATTGGCTTAAAAATGGAAGAAAATGACCGTTGAGTCTCGGATTGACATTTGAGTCTCGGATTACGCATTTTGAGGAAAGACAGCATCATTTCAAGAAAACGACCGTTCGGGTGTTGTGTTTCTCAAATCCTCGGAATCTCTCACTTTTACCTTTTACTAAAAATGAGTTGCAGTATGTTTTGTGTAGGAAAGTACGATCGGAATTGAAATTTGCGGGAATCAGTGCTACGTATTCCTACGTAGAACATACCACTTCATCGGAAAGTCAATGCAGCAAAAAAAGCATTGCCGACCTCATAAAAAGCAAACCGGCCGCCATCCATGGATGGTCGATTGGTACAATTCCCTATTGTCGGTGAAAGCAGGGGGAGGGTGAGTGGTGTATTTGATGTTATTGTCTGCTGCTCTGTGTGCAATGTGATGCTGCTAATGTTTCCTCGTTCATCTCTTTTTTCAGCAGCAGCGGCGCCATCGCCTCCGCATCGACGTGCTCTACATTTTTGTGCCGGAGTAATGCTTCCCTACAGGATCTGCATTTTCATCGATTTATCGTTGCATCGCTCCGCCACTGTCATCCTTCGATCATTGCCTCATCTCCATGCTTATCCGTGTGTGTTGTGGCGTGTCTCTTCGATGCCGCTGATATTTTGACCATCTACGATCTATTTTATTAAATAACAACACCAACACAACAACACATGATGGTTGGTGTAGGCTTATGCCATGTTCCTCTGTTCAACAAACTTCCTCTGTTCAATAAACGTGAGATTCTAGACGCTACGGTGGACCATATGCTATGCTTAATGCATCTACACCGCTGTTTCTCGCTATCTTTTTCTACGTAAGTAATTTTGTCACTGATCCAATTCCATGAATTGTTTGCCTTCATCTCACCCTTTATTGTTTTTTTTGTTTTTCTATGGAATACAGGCCGTTTCAATTAGTTGCCGCTGCGTCTATATCTGCTGCTGTGATGCTGGGAGATATTGTCTCCCGAGCAAGTGCTGCTCTGGGTTTGGATGCATGTGGACGCAGTTAAAGAGGTGTTCTTATTATTGGTTCGGGTCTGCGTCACATGGATAATGGTGCAGGTCTTCGTCGCATTACACCAAGTGCGTTTCTTCGTCGTTTAGTACTTCAAGGCTTTCGAAATGATCTTTCCAAGGTATCTCCATCTTTGGCTCAGGCAGTGTGGATTTTTTACGTGCTTGTTGCAGGAACGAAACGACCTATTACACTGTTCTAATGGCGAATCAATCTACTCTTCTGTCACCACCAGAGATATTATGCTCAAATGCAATCTCTTCCAATTTCGTTTCAGAGACTTTTCTCGGACAAAGCGGCACAATATTGGCACGACAAGAGCCGGCTAACTGATGACTACAACACAACAATCCACCTTCGCCGAGGAGTAATGATGATTTATTATCTTTATTTGCTTGGGATTTTCTTCGTATTGTTGCCACCGCTGGAATCAGGAACTTTTGGAGTGATCGCTGCATGGTTTGCTTCGTCGTGAAAACTTCCGAGTTGAATTGGTATGGTATGTCGGCGAGTATGTATGTAAGTGGGATCAGCAGAGTTTTGGGCGGGATGGGTGTCCGTTTGTGCGAAAGTGATTCTGTGTGCTTTCTTCGAAGTTGAAATGGCGGCAAATGAGATCGGCATTTTTGACGTCCGTTGGGGTAGTGGCTTTCTTGTAGATTAACTTTTAGTAACCGTTGAATCCGTATCATTTACAAATCCGTATCAAAAATATAGTTTTTTCCTGATGTGGTTTTAATGTCGATGAGCGTGAATATGAAGCAGTTGGCTTAATAATTTAGTGGGTTACATCGAAAGTGATAATAATAAGCATAGTTGTGTTTGGAATGTTTTGTCACTGATTTGCTTTAATGATGCTGGTTGCAACATTAATCATATATAATATGTTCTATATTCTTTATTTATAAGACTCACTCCAATGAAATTATGGTACGATCAAAATCATCTTTGTGTGGCCAAAAGGCTCCATTACTTGCCCCCAGTACCTATCGCCACCTACGTACATGGGCGCTAAATACGTAGAGTTTTGCGTCACGTCCTGGCTGCGTTCTGCTCCATCCATCCTCGTGCTACTTATGAGCTGCCACCTTTCATTTGAGTCCCGCTCTTCGCTGCAATGGTAAGTATGTAAAGATTGACCGTGAAAACAAGATTTGACGCACAAGCACAAGGAAAAAAGACATGAACACGATCAGATCACTCGATTTTGAATCATTATGTGGAGACTGTATGTGTGGTAACAGTATTGTTACAGGTAGACAATCAGACTAGCAAATAGTACCACTACCACCGTAACACAAGTAACACACACATCCTAACATACTCCGCAGGCTAGCTGAGTGCAGCGCAGCAAGCTAGTAAATTTGCATTCACACGAGACACATCGATTTCCAATTATCCAACACGAGACGCAACGATTTCCAAGGGTGCACAATAAGTAATGGAGGACGTAGAGAAATTATTTTAGAGCAAGAGGCAAGAGCAAGAGCATTAGCAAATCTTATGGTGAGCAACACGGACAAGACTTCTACTATCGACAAGCGAACAATCGAACAGCGAACAATCGAACAAACGAAGAGCAAAAAGAAGAGTCCACTCCGGTTAGTACACAGAGATCACTGGAGCAGCAACAGAGAATCTTGGTCGGCAAGGGTGTGATGAGTTGGCAGAATCCAACTCAGCCGTCTGGCATTCATCCGACCAAATCCTGATATGTAGATAGCGTAACAGACCACACGATGTCGGTATCATTCTTCTTTAAATGGTTTTAGCATCATTCACCTCATCGTAGGGCTATACGCCATCTGTTGCCTCGGCCCATAGCCGTAGGTATCAACTGTGAGCCTTCGGCAGGTTCATCAATCATCAAGATACTTATGTAAGTAGTACCGATATGTCCATGCCTGCTCAGGAGTACCGGGTAAGACAGTGTGGACCTGGACTTCTGGAAGTTCAGGTTTCAGAAAGAATAACGCACAAGAGGAAAACGGCAAGAAGTAATGGTTTAGCGAGAAGGCCGAGCGAAGAAGCAATGCTTTTCAAAAGCCAACACCATGCTTTTCAAAAGCCAACACCACACGCTGTAGATACTTACTTATTGTAGAAACCAAACGACAACTTCAGTAGTGTACAAGACAATCGATCCATGCCCATAAATATAAACTACTTATTATCAAATTCTTGCTAATATCTGCATTACAAGTACAAGATTACAAGATGTGTAGACGTCCAAGCATACTTCGGCGCCTCTCCAGCCGTGCTACCCAAGGATTAGCAGCGTTCTTCGCGACCGAAAAGAAAACTGAAAAACTCGTGTGCTCCCCCAGCCACAACAATGAGAAACAAAAGACGTGTGATAACTCCACAGAGAGCCACCCGCAACACACGATCTACTTCAACCCAGTCGTCCTTTTTGGAAGCTTCATCAGTTTTGCGGCCATTGCATTCTACTCTGGAGTCATCATCCGTATCTTAATGCTATCCAATTCTGCAACTCAACTCAACGGCTCCACGCAGACATTGAATCTTAGCCTTAGCGTTGCCACGGATTGGAAGAACGAAAAGCAACTTCCTCCGCCTACCGTCATTCCAGGAAAAGAAGTGCCTCCCACGACGTACACTTTCCAGCATTTCCCTGTAGAGGGCTCACGCACAAACTATGATCTACATCTACCCCGGTTGGATGAGCTTGATGATGTGGTCAGCATGACAAATGAGGATGATTCTTCAGACGATAGTAGCGATGATAGCAGCGATGACGAGGAGGACGACATCGATGATCTCATGGAAGGCCTTCATCTTCCAGCAGGGCAACATCTTCTAGTTGATATCAAGAACGTTGATCCAATCTTCCTCAACTCCGAAGAGCGTTTGGCTGAAGCCATGATTCAATTGGTAGATGAGTCCAAGCTCACTCTATTGTCATACCATTGCCAGTAAGTATATTTGTTGCTTTCGTGAAGATGCTCATATGTTCAACATGTGATGACATGAACGACACATGAAGTGCTAAAAACTACCTACTTAACATCTCACACGCCCTCTCTCTCTATTATAGCGGCTTGATCCCCGTGGGAGTGAGCTGTGCTGGAGTCTTACTCGAGTCTCATGTAGCTTTCCATACATGGCCTACAGAAGGTGTGATTGCCATGGATCTATTCACATGTGGCAGCGGCAAGCTCATCCCAACGCTACCAAGTATCCAGCAGCTGTTTGGAGTGAAGGCAGCAAATGAAGATGCAGATGACCCAATGATGATGTGGAGTCACAAGCTACGTGGATTCCGCAAGGGATTTGTGCCTGGGTACAACTTTGAGCTGAATCCTTTGGACGCCGACTTGGGATCTGAAATACTTGGTTCGCACGACTTTGATATCAAGAAGCCTCTCGTATCTGCCGCCGAGACTGATTTTCAGATGGTAGATGTCTACGAGGTATTGGACTCTAAAAAACGTAGGCTCAGTGACTACTACAAGTCTCTTGAGGATGATGGAAGCTATGAGAGCCTGCACCCTGAGTTCTTTGCTCCTGACCACATCCTACTCCTGGACGGTAGAACCCAAAGCACACGTTATGGAGATGCTCCATACCACGAGAGCATTGTCCATCCTGCGATGATTACCCATCCCAACCCAAAGAGAGTGGCAGTCATAGGTGGCGGTGAAGGTGCCACTGTACGTGAGATACTCAAGCATTCCACTCTCGAGAAGGTAGTCATGATTGAGATCGATGGGGGTGTGGTGAACTTGAGTACCAAGTATCTACCCGAATGGCAGGACTGCTCAAACATTGCCCATCACGACGGATGTGCCGAGTGGTGCTTTGACGATGAGAGAGCTGACTTGCGTGTGGAGGATGCTTTGGCTTACTTCAATGATAACTTTGGATCTTCTTCTAGTATCTCCAAATCTGTAGATGAGCATGATTTACAGGAGCAATTCGATGTGTTGATTATGGATTGCTTGGACCCGAACGATGACCATCCCTTTGCCAAGGTGCTCTATACGGATGATGGCTATGTCACTTCATTGTATGATGCATTGACAGAGGATGGTATTCTTGTCGTGCAAGTTGGGGAAGCCTCTGAAGTTGATAGTGCAGCAGACGAGAATGGCAGCTTTGAGAATAGGTCTACAATGATCAAGATGCTGGATGCAATCGGATTCAAGAGGTGAGTTGGCTTTGACGAGCCTGGTCTTGTACACTGCTCCGATGCTGCGATAGGTAGGTGTTTCTAACTGATCACTGCTCTCTCCTACTTCTTCTTTTCTTATCAAAGCATCCATATCTACGAAGAGTTCCACTGTGAGTTTGGCGCTCCATGGACCACTCTCATTGCCTTCAAGGATGTGGAGACTCGCAAGAGGTGGTATCGAAGCCCCGCCGCGGTTGAACTTGATTTAAGCCGTCGCATCCTACCAACCAAGGATGGCAATACTTCTCTTCGCTACTTTGATGGGGCAACGATGAAGAGCTACCAAATGCCTTCAAGAGCATTTGAAGATAACTACTGTCGTCAGCAGGACAAGCCCGAAGAATGTGCTGAGAAGGTACGCTTTGGAAATGGGAAGAAGGTCAATGTATCTTCAGCTTACAGTCCCGTGTTTGAGAGGCACTTTGCCTAAGTAATCTATATGTAAGGTAGATGATCTGTGAATTGGAATCAGACGGCTTCGAGACTGATATGGTTAAGTCGTTCATACATAACTAATGAGTAAATTCGTGGGGGAATTTTTGTCACTGAGTTGCATTTTATATGTGCTTTTTTCACTTATCAAAGAGTCATCTCAGATCCATTTGTGGTACGGTACATAATCGATCTTTGTGTCAGTGATGGTCAAAAGGCGGGCTCCATAAATCTTTTCTCCGTGTAGGTCCAGGCTATCCCTAACCCTAAGCGCCAATTCGAATATTCATACGTATCTGAGCTCTTTTCATCTTTTAGGGTAGCCCAAAACGCGACGGCTTTTGGCCATTGTATTGTGAGCATCATTTTGCAGGTGAATGAAGGCCTGATGGTTGGCGGATTGTTTGCCACGTCACTACGCCTGGTTCAAGTTCAAGCGTCCGTTCAGGTATGGTACTGGCACGTATGCGTTGAATTATGATAAACGTCATTGTGACCACTTATCGGAAGAAATCTTCTTGTCAAACGGACAGATGAGAACCCCGCCATTCAAATTGCAAACGGAGCGGAAGGAATTGAAAGATGTTGTTGAAAGGGAACGCACGCACGACAAGAAGAAGCACTGATAGCATAGCTTCATTGACAAGCCGCAGCGCAGCATTGCATTTATTGACCATTGAACGACGCTTCTTCTATTTCACAGAGCGAGGGCAGATCATACTGATTACAAACACATAACTTGAGGTGCACACATCAGATACACAAAAAGCACATTCTCAAATAGCCGGCAAAAACGGCCATCTATCATGCAAACAATACCAGCATGCCTACACGCAATTCTACACGCCTCTAATTCCTTCTTATACAACAGTTATTCTCACCTCCGCCTCCTCAAGGGCGGTGGCGGAATATTAATCGATCACAGTGAGAGAAATCTACTCGCACTAACGGACGATGAAGAAGTCTACGATGACTACATCGCCACCACGGTTGATAGCGGCTGGATGTTCTTCGTTATTGCCGTTGTGATTTCCATAGCGAGTGTTGTCTTTTTACCGCTCAATATCAAGGTGGGCAAATACTTCTCAAGTAAACTGGAAGCGAAGAAGAATGCTCGCCGCAGCGGCCGTGGCACTTCAGAGGACAATCATCACTTGAGCATTACAAATGGAGCATCACTCGCAATTGAACCGTATTATTCCGCCTCTTCAGCCGCCGCCACGCCACCAAGAACAATCTGGCAAAGAATACAAGCAGCGCACTCAAATATCTTCCTCTGCATCGCCGATTATCTAATCTATCGCTGGGGTAAAAATGGACGGCGGCGCCAACATGGCCGACGGGAGCGGAATGCTCGAGCGAGGGAACGGGAGGCGAGAGTGAGTATGATGCGGATTGTTGCCGAGGAGGCTGTGGCTGCGGGTAGAAATGGGAGTAGTGAACACCCGTTTGTGGATGGGGAGGGAGGGATTGAGTTGAGTGTTAGGAGGGTGACTGTGGCTACTACTTCATCTCGTCCAGTTCCGTCTGATGCTGTTGGAGTGAATCATAGTCAGATTGAACTCTATCAAGGTGGTGGCAACAACAAGTTGTCATCATCATCCTGCTCGTCGTCAATTCAAAATATATTCAAGTTCCTCATGTCCATTATTCGATACGACAAAGAAACCGGACGATTATTACAACTCGCCATCCCCTTTACATTTACAGCGATTGTTTTTACCGTGGCTGATTTGATTGTATTAGGTTTCGTCTCTCAATATCTGGGTACCGATGCCATGGTTGCGTATGCACTTGTCGATCTGACTGTTGGGACGACTACTGAGCTTTTTGGGGGGTTTATTGAGGCTGTGTCATCGTTGGGGAGTATGGCTTATGGAGCTGACAATTATTTTGCCGTGGGGCAGTATGTTCAACTTGCTATAGTGTGTTACGTCTTGTGTCAGATACCATGTTTCATCGTGTGGGGGAAATTCATGAAGGAAATTATACTCTTGTTTGGATTTGATGAAATAGCAGCCGAGATGGCAAGCAAGTTTGTTTGGGTGGTGATGCCACTGGATATTATTGAGGGGATCCATGAGAGTATTCTGGACTTTTTGGAAGTGGTGGAACATGAAGCCTATGCAAATATATTGGCTTGCATTGCAGCGGTTGCAGAGGTGGTGCTGATATGGGTGGGGCTACACTTTTATGATGCTGATTTGGTATTTATAGGCCTCATCAGTTTAGGGAATAGTGCGTTTTTCCTGGTGCTCAATGTAATGTTTTGCATAGGGTTTGGGTGGTTGGAGAAATATGAGAATGGGTTGATTCGATCACTAGCTCTGAGAAATCGACCATTGTTGAAGGAATTCTTGAAAACATCGGCTCCGTTGGCGGTGGGTTCCATGTTGGCGTATGCAGAGTGGGAACTGTTGACAGTGTTTGCTGCCGTTCTTGGCCCCGCAGAAGCTGCTACGTGGGCAGTCCTCGGGTTCGTTTGGGATGTGTTCGAGTCGACAACAGAAGCATTCGGGGATGCCGGGGAGGTTCGTGTTTCGTATCAGCTGGGAAAGGGCCGTCCGCAGTTAGCAAGGCTATCATCGTACAAGTCTATGTTCATGGGTTTGGCAATTTCGATAGTGATGTCAACAATCTTCTTATCGCTGACAAATGTCTTGCCAGAGTTTCTGACGACGGATCAGACCATTCAAGATATGTTGAGGATGCTTTTTCCTATGATAGCCTTGGGTAATGTTACAATGAGTGTTGGCATGGTGTGCTGGGCACTTGTTGGAGCTCAACTTCGATATCCACTTGCCACAGCAATTGCTACTTTGTGTTCCTTTGGAATAACTTTGCCACTTGGTGCGACCTTTACAATTGTTCTCAATTATGATCTCAAAGGATTGACGTTCGCAGTTATAGCTGGATATGTCATGACGGCAATGCTTTTGTCCACGGTGCTGTTGATGTCAGACTGGGAGAAGCTTTCGGAGAGGATTCGAGAAAAAGTGCTTGCTGATACCGTGGACGAAGATTCCTCTTCTTCTGACGACAGTTCAAGCTCTTCGTCCAGTAGTTCAAGTTCGGAAGGAGAAGAGGATGATTTACAAGACAAGCAGCTTGTTGGACCACTTCCCATGAAAGATGTCCTCGCCGATTTTGATGCCAATTCGAAGATGGAGGATGGTGGCATCACTCACAAGAAATCAGAAGAAACAGATGTGTCGTCTGTCAAGGCAATGCACCAAGCTGTCCAAGAAGACCCAAATGTTACCTCCCCTGATCGAATAATAAACAGAGTTGTCACATGGTGGGGTTAAGGAGGCTATGGGGCTAAGTAAACAGGACTATTTATGAAAATGTTATCATGTACTCCCAGTCCAATCGTCTCATACACTAGTGAAATACTTCTCTCTGCTTCCAAGACAACTGCTTTCTATTCACACTCACCAATTTGACATATAGATTACTTAGGCAAAGTGCCTCTCAAACACTGGACTGTAAGCTGAAGATACATTGACCTTCTTCCCATTTCCAAAGCGTACCTTCTCAGCACATTCTTCGGGCTTGTCCTGCTGACGACAGTAGTTATCTTCAAATAATCTTGAAGGCATCTGGTAGCTCTTCATCGTTGCCCCATCGAAGTAGCGAAGAGAAGTCTTGCCATCCCTGGTCGGTAGAATGCGACGGCTCAAATCAAGTTCGACCGCAGCGGGGCTTCGATACCACCTCTTGCGAGTCTCCACATCCTTGAAGGCAATGAGAGTGGTCCATGGAGCGCCAAACTCGCAGTGGGACTCTTCGTAGATGTGGATGCTTTGATAAGAATAGAAGTAGGAGAGAGCAGTGATCAGTTAGAAACAACTATCACAGCTTCGAAGCTGTGTACAAGACCAGGCTCGTCAAAGCCAACTCACCTCTTGAATCCGATTGCATCCAGCATCTTGATCATTGTAGACCTATTCTCAAAGCTGCCATTCTCGTCTGAGGGCGAGCGACTGTTAACAGCCTCACCAACTTGCACGACAAGAATACCATCCTCTGTCAATGCATCATACAATGAAGTGACATATCCATCATCGGTATAGAGCACCTTGACAAAGGGATGGTCATCGTTCGGGTCCAAGCAATCCATAATCAACACATCAAACTGCTCCTGCGCATCAGTCTCATCATGCTCATCTACAGATTTGGAGATACTGGAAGAAGATCCAAAGTTATCATTGAAGTAAGCCAAAGCATCCTCCACACGCAAGTCAGCTCTCTCATCGTCAAAGCACCACTCGGCACATCCGTCGTGATGGGCAATGCTTGAGCAGTCCTGCCATTCGGGTAGATACTTGGTACTCAAGTTCACCACACCCTCATCAATCTCAATCATGACTACCTTCTCGAGAGTGGAATGCTTGAGTATCTCACGTACAGTGGCACCTTCACCGCCACCTATGACTGCCACTCTCTTTGGGTTGGGATGGGTAATCATCGCAGGATGGACAATGCTCTCGTGGTATGGAGCATCTCCGTAACGTGTGCTTTGAACGATTCCGTCCAGGAGTAGGATATGGTCAGGAGCAAAGAACTCAGGGTGCAGGCTCTCATAGCTTCCATCATCCTCAAGAGACTTGTAATAGTCACTGAGTTGACGTTGTTTAGGGTCCAATACCTCGTAGACGTCTACCATCTGATAATCAGTCTCGGCGGCAGATACGAGAGGCTTCTTGATATCATAGTCATGGGAGCCAAGTATTTCAGATCCCAAGTCAGCGTCCAAAGGATTCAGCCTGTGGTTGTACTCTCCTTCTGGCGTAAATCCCTTGCGGAATCCACGTAGCTTGTGACTCCACATCATCATTGGATCATCCGCATCTTCATTTGCTGCCTTCACTCCAAACAGCTGCTGGATACTTGGTAGCGTTGGGATGAGCTTGCCGCTGCCGCATGTGAATAGATCCATGGCAATCACACCTTCTGTAGGCCATGTATGGAAAGCTACATGAGACTCGAGTAAGACTCCAGCACAGCTCACTCCCACGGGGATCAAGCCGCTATAATAGAGAGAGAGAGGCAAAGTGATGTAAAGTAGGCAGGTGTTAGCATGTCATGTGTCGTTCATTTCAATCACATATTGAACATATGAGCATTTCTGTTGCAAGTAACAAATAAACTTACTGGCAATGGTAGGACAATAGAGTGAGCTTGGACTCATCTACCAATTGAATCATGGCTTCAGCCAATCTTTCTTCGGAGTTGAGGAAGATTGGATCAACGTTCTTGATATCAACTAGAAGATGTTGTCCTGCTGGAAGATAAAGATCGTCTACTTCGTTTCTACCATCTCCATCTATTTCTGTATTCTTTTTATCATTGTTGCTGTCTGGTTTGCCCTCCACTCCTTTCTTGTGTACAGATGGATCAATGTGCATAGTATAAGTAGTGCGTGTTGCTTTTGCAGCTATAGGGAAATGCTGGAAAGTGTACGTCGTGAAAGGCACTTCTTTTCCTGGAATCACGGTAGGCGGAGGAAGCTGCTTTACGTTATTCCAATCCATCTTGCCGTGGCTAATATTGAGATTTAATTCCGGTGTGCTTGATCCATTGCGATTATTTCCTAACTTGGTGACCATCAAGATACGGATGATGACTCCAGCATAGAATGCGATAGCCGCAAAGGGTATGATGCTAACTAGAAGGAAGAGTGGATGAAAGTGGAAGCTGCTGTGTTTGCTTTTTTCGTATTCAGACTTGTTGATGATGGCCCAGGAATTGTTCGAAGGATGATCAGGAGGGCGGCCGAAATGTTGTTTGACTCCTGTCGTCTGAGCTTTGACGTGTGGAAGGGGCAATAATTGCATTCCTTGGTTAGAAAAGTACTGCACGGACGGATGGTAGCACACATCTTGGACGTAATGGTGTATAATGTGAAAAATTGTTCTCATGATGCTTTGTTTACATTTTGCGCATTATTCTTTTTTGTGATGTGATGCAAATAAGTCAATGCTTGCCGTTGTGATCGCGTAACCGTAGAAGGAAAAATTGAGAACTCTACACGTGTGAGCTTGACATGTGCAAAAAGTGATGATGAGAAGCGAAGCCAAAATATGGATTTTTTCTTGTCGTCATACTTGCAATCGTGACTTTCTGTTCACGTTTGTTGTGTTCATTTCACAGTTGACTATTGAACACAGATGATTTTAAGTGCTTTGCTATCAATAGCACCTCCCTCGGGCTACCAATAGGACGGTAACCAGTAACCATGCATGAGTTGTTGGGCCCGTAAACAAGGTCGCTCTTCCCTTGGGCTGTGTGAGATATTCTCTCCATCTACGCTCTTCCGTACGTTCCTCTTCCTCCTTCGAATCGCCTTGCTTTGTCGATGACAGGATATGTCCCTCCTCAAATTGTTTCATCGCACTGTATTTTACACTTTGGAGCGTAAAACATGAAACCATCGAATTCACTTCGAAGGTCCATGCAAGCACATCATGAATTGTACAGTCTCTGTGCTTTTGTGCCCCCTACTCGTATACATGCACCTCTTCAGAAATTGCGTCCACGAAAAGTGACAAGACCACTCTTTAATTCATAGCTGCCGTTGTTAGAAAAAGCATTGAACTCATATGTTACAAACGAGTAGAAATTATCAGACAATCCTGACAGATGACGGTGGCGTTTCTGAAGAACCACAAGGCGTGACGCAGCACCATGGAGGAGAGCAGTCGGTGTGTACGCGGTATGATCTCCACCGATTGGATAAGTAAATAGATGAGATGCCCAGAGAGAGGACGGGGGCCTTTCCGCTTTCTCACTGGAGTCCCGGTCACGTAGTCGTAGTGCTGCTTCGCATCAGACAGCCAATCTCGATTGCATTCCTTCTTTATTGTGACACACATCAGGTCATGATGAATCTTGTAAGCGGTGGGAATCATTTGTTTAGAGAGGGGGTGGAAGAGAGAACAGGTTCTGGACTATTCTCCCATCGCTGAGCCATATCAAATGTGTCTCTCTAGAGAGAGCAAGCTATGTGGTTGAGGATGCTCATCGTATGAATATTACACAAACGACGAGGAACTAACTGGAGACTGGAGTGACGCAGCATGATTCGACTATTCACTAAATGAGCAGGAATACACCAACGGGATGCACAATATACCATATGGTTTGATAAGAGTATTAGATTAAATCTACTTTGTAAGATAAATGATGATAACAAAATCGTCTCCCCGCAACCTGCAACATTCTTACTCATTCTTAGTTAAATCATTACAAATACTATGTACAAGGAACCAAGCCATCTGATTCCTATTCACACTCACCAATTTGACATATAGATTACTTAGGCAAAGTGCCTCTCAAACACTGGACTGTAAGCTGAAGATACATTGACCTTCTTCCCATTTCCAAAGCGAACCTTCTCAGCACATTCTTCGGGCTTGTCCTGCTGACGACAGTAGTTATCTTCAAATGCTCTTGAAGGCATTTGGTAGCTCTTCATCGTTGCCCCATCGAAGTAGCGAAGAGAAGTCTTGCCATCCATGGTTGGTAGAATGCGACGGCTCAAATCAAGTTCGACCGCAGCGGGATTTCGGTACCACCTCTTGCGAGTCTCCACATCCTTGAAGGCAATGAGAGTGGTCCATGGAGCGCCAAACTCACAGTGGGACTCTTCGTAGATGTGGATGCTTTGATAAGAATAGAAGTAGGAGAGAGCAGTGATCAGTTAGAAACATGAATCTATCGCAGCATCGAAGCTGTGTACAAGACAATGCAGCTCAGGTAATATGATTACAAGATGAAATCAACTCACCTCTTGAATCCGATTGCATCCAGCATCTTGATCATTGTAGACCTATTCTCAAAGCTGCCATTCTCGTCTGCAGCATCATCAATTTCAGAGGCTTCACCAACTTGCACGACAAGAATACCATCCTCTGTCAATGCATCATACAATGAAGTGACGTAGCCATCATCGGTATAGAGCACCTTGGCGAAGGGATGGTCATCGTTCGGGTCCAAGCAATCCATAATCAACACATCGAATTGCTCCTGCACATCATGCTCATCTACAGATTTGGAGATACTGGAAGAAGATCCAAAGTTATCATTGAAGTAAGCCAAAGCATCCTCCACACGCAAGTCAGCTCTCTCATCGTCAAAGCACCACTCGGCACATCCGTCGTGATGGGCAATGCTTGAGCAGTCCTGCCATTCGGGTAGATACTTGGTACTCAAGTTCACCACACCCCCATCGATCTCAATCATGACTACCTTCTCGAGAGTGGAATGCTTGAGTATCTCACGTACAGTGGCACCTTCACCGCCTCCTATGACTGCCACTCTCTTTGGGTTGGGATGGGTAATCATCGCAGGATGGACAATGCTCTCGTGGTATGGAGCATCTCCATACCGTGTGCTTTGGGTTCTACCGTCCAGGAGTAGGATATGGTCAGGAGCAAAGAACTCAGGGTGCAGGCTCTCATAGCTTCCATCATCCTCAAGAGACTTGTAGTAGTCACTGAGTCGACGTTGTTTAGGGTCCAATACCTCGTAGACATCTACCATCTGAAAATCAGTCTCGGCGGCAGATACGAGAGGCTTCTTGATATCAAAGTCGTGCGAACCAAGTATTTCAGATCCCAAGTCGGCGTCCAAAGGATTCAGCTCAAAGTTGTACCCAGGCACAAATCCCTTGCGGAATCCACGTAGCTTGTGACTCCACATCATCATTGGATCATCCGCATCTTCATTTGCTGCCTTCACTCCAAACAGCTGCTGGATACTTGGCAGCGTTGGGATGAGCTTGCCGCTGCCGCATGTGAATAGATCCATGGCAATCACACCTTCTGTAGGCCATGTATGGAAAGCTACGTGAGACTCGAGTAAGACTCCAGCACAGCTCACTCCCACGGGGATCAAGCCGCTATAACGATGAGAGAGGCAAAGAGATGTAAAGTATGATAGTTGTTAGCACTGCACGTGTCGTTCAAGTCATCACATGTTGAACATATGAGCATCTTCGAAAGCAACAAATATACTTACTGGCAATGGTATGACAATAGAGTGAGCTTGGACTCATCTACCAATTGAATCATGGCTTCAGCCAAACGTTCTTCGGAGTTGAGGAAGATTGGATCAACGTTCTTGATATCAACTAGAAGATGTTGTCCTGCTGGAAGATGAAGGCCTTCCATGAGATCATCGATATCGTCCTCCTCGTCATCGCTGCTATCATCGCTACTATCGTCTGAAGAATCATCCACATTTGACATGCTGACCACATCATCAAGATCATCAAATCGGGGCAGATGTAGATCATAACTTTGACGTGAGCCTTCTACAGGGAAATGCTGGAAAGTGTACGTCGTGGGAGGCACTTCTTTTCCTGGAATCACGGTAGGCGGAGGAAGCTGCTTTACGTTCCAATCCGTGGCAACGCTAAGGTTCCTTGTCTGTGTGGTGGAGCCGTTGAGTTGAGTTGCAGAATTGGATAGCATCAAGATACGGAAGATGACTCCAGAATAGAATGCGATGGCCGCAAAACTGATGAAGCTTCCGAAAAGGACGACTGGGTTGAAGTAGATCGTGTGTTGCGGGTGGCTCTCTGTTGAGTTATCAAACGTCTTTTGTTTCTCATTGTTGTGGCTGGGAGAGCAAATGAGGTTTTCGTCCTTTTTGCCGGACGAGAAGAACGCTGCTAATCCTTGGGTAGCACGGCTGGAGGTTGAGCGTAATAGCTTGGCTGAGGCTGTTCTGGCTGTGGCGAATAATAAGATTGTTGTTGTGGCGGTTGCTGCTGATAGCCGCCTCCCATCATTCCAGCATTAGGAGCTTCCGATGCAGGCGGAGGTGGAGGAGGTGCCATTCCCGGTGGAGGGGGGCGGTAGCGAGCATTGGTGTTGGTTGGTCCCATTATTTGTTTATGGCTGTTCTTGAAAGATGAAAGATACACACAAGATGTGTCTTTTTTTGAATTTTGAAATTACTCTTCTTGTTCAAAAGCAACGGTCTCTCTCTGTGCTTGTTGCAATCACCGCAACCTTGTCAAATAATATATCTGTGATGAGATCGGCTGGCCTTTACTATTGTACTCCACGCTCGGCCTTCACTGAAAGAGCAACGTTCGCTCACAGAAAGTGCGAGGCGATCGAATGATGATGAGCATTTTTCTTTTTTTTTCAGTTCCTGCTTGTGTTTTACTGGAAGAAGATCCAAAGTTATCATTGAAGTAAGCCAAAGCATCCTCCACACGCAAGTCAGCTCTCTCATCGTCAAAGCACCACTCGGCACATCCGTCGTGATGGGCAATGCTTGAGCAGTCCTGCCATTCGGGTAGATACTTGGTACTCAAGTTCACCACACCCCCATCGATCTCAATCATGACTACCTTCTCGAGAGTGGAATGCTTGAGTATCTCACGTACAGTGGCACCTTCACCGCCTCCTATGACTGCCACTCTCTTTGGGTTGGGATGGGTAATCATCGCAGGATGGACAATGCTCTCGTGGTATGGAGCATCTCCATACCGTGTGCTTTGGGTTCTACCGTCCAGGAGTAGGATATGGTCAGGAGCAAAGAACTCAGGGTGCAGGCTCTCATAGCTTCCATCATCCTCAAGAGACTTGTAGTAGTCACTGAGTCGACGTTGTTTAGGGTCCAATACCTCGTAGACATCTACCATCTGAAAATCAGTCTCGGCGGCAGATACGAGAGGCTTCTTGATATCAAAGTCGTGCGAACCAAGTATTTCAGATCCCAAGTCGGCGTCCAAAGGATTCAGCTCAAAGTTGTACCCAGGCACAAATCCCTTGCGGAATCCACGTAGCTTGTGACTCCACATCATCATTGGATCATCCGCATCTTCATTTGCTGCCTTCACTCCAAACAGCTGCTGGATACTTGGCAGCGTTGGGATGAGCTTGCCGCTGCCGCATGTGAATAGATCCATGGCAATCACACCTTCTGTAGGCCATGTATGGAAAGCTACGTGAGACTCGAGTAAGACTCCAGCACAGCTCACTCCCACGGGGATCAAGCCGCTATAACGATGAGAGAGGCAAAGAGATGTAAAGTATGATAGTTGTTAGCACTGCACGTGTCGTTCAAGTCATCACATGTTGAACATATGAGCATCTTCGAAAGCAACAAATATACTTACTGGCAATGGTATGACAATAGAGTGAGCTTGGACTCATCTACCAATTGAATCATGGCTTCAGCCAAACGTTCTTCGGAGTTGAGGAAGATTGGATCAACGTTCTTGATATCAACTAGAAGATGTTGTCCTGCTGGAAGATGAAGGCCTTCCATGAGATCATCGATATCGTCCTCCTCGTCATCGCTGCTATCATCGCTACTATCGTCTGAAGAATCATCCACATTTGACATGCTGACCACATCATCAAGATCATCAAATCGGGGCAGATGTAGATCATAACTTTGACGTGAGCCTTCTACAGGGAAATGCTGGAAAGTGTACGTCGTGGGAGGCACTTCTTTTCCTGGAATCACGGTAGGCGGAGGAAGCTGCTTTACGTTCCAATCCGTGGCAACGCTAAGGTTCCTTGTCTGTGTGGTGGAGCCGTTGAGTTGAGTTGCAGAATTGGATAGCATCAAGATACGGAAGATGACTCCAGAATAGAATGCGATGGCCGCAAAACTGATGAAGCTTCCGAAAAGGACGACTGGGTTGAAGTAGATCGTGTGTTGCGGGTGGCTCTCTGTTGAGTTATCAAACGTCTTTTGTTTCTCATTGTTGTGGCTGGGAGAGCAAATGAGGTTTTCGTCCTTTTTGCCGGACGAGAAGAACGCTGCTAATCCTTGGGTAGCACGGCTGGAGAGGCGCCGAAGCATGTTTGGACATCTACACATCTTGGGAATAGATGATAAAATTATTTGTCATAAGAATAGTCGTCACTATCGTTTATTAGTTTTGTTTGCTGCAATTGTTTCTCTATCACATGCTTTTGTTCGTTTTTGTATTACATACAGGGAAGCGCCTACGCCTTCTCGCTGTGGATAGGTGTAACTAAGTGCACCATTACTTCTTTTTCGTTACATTCTTTCTGAAAAGCGGGCTTCTTTTTTTTGAAATTTTTAGGGGATAACCCTTTTGGATAATGCACGCAGTTGCTTTTGAGGCGCAAATCTGACGGGGAACGGGAAGCCCCGACAATCTAAATCCGCATTAGCCCCCCTTTTTGTTAGCACTTTCACACCGAGCACCGCTCTGAACACAATAACCTGGCGACGGCGGCGGCGATGGTATGGAACGGAAGGGTGGTTGGCACCACCATAAACTGGCGGCGGACATCTCAGTGGACCTATATGACCCCATGATGTGAAGGAATTTTTCCAATAAGGGCTCTGACCTCATTTCTTGGTTTCCTACTACTAAAGTGACCGTTATTTATAAAAATGCGACAACTGCATCGGCCCCCTACGCAACATAGGACCTTTGGGCCCAGAACAACCATCCATGACACAATAAACTGACACTATTGGTATTATTACAATAATATACGAGCGGACGATGGATCAATCCGTCCAGAGTAGCCGATACGGCCATTGGTTCATAGTGTTTGGTCACTGCACAAGGATGGATTCAAGGGAATGAATTATGTCATGACAAGCTTCATAGAGTGGTTGTTGCATTTGTTGCTGTGATTATTTTTCTGGCAAGTAATAACAAAACTACGAGGGAGGAGGGGATAGTGCCTTGTCTTCTAAATGGAAATGGGAAGAGGTAGAAAGCATCTGCACCGGAGGGCAATGCGCAATTAGTAAATAATGGCGTGCGAATGTGAACGGGGATGATAGAGGTGCCAGGGAGACTTGAAGATGTCTATGTATGGGCGGGTGAAGGTGTGCTTGCATCTTGCATGGAACCTCTACTCCTTACTCCTTCCATCGTGACTCCCAAACAAAGGACCACGACAATCAATATGGCGACCGAGAGAGGTAGGATGGAGATCATTTGGTAGGAGCGTTTGCGTCGGCAGCTGCAACAAGCTTGTGTTGATGATGGGCACATGTAATTGTGTGTCGGTGTGCTGATTATGTCATGACATTGGGACCTTCCTGTCACATTACGCAACAATCTTTATGTGTGGAACGCAACAATATTTTATGAGCACAATTCCACATTGGATCCGATTCAAATTACTGTGCAGATGGGAGAATGTAGCATTTCGCCTACGTTTGATACATAGCACAAACGGAACTTATTCCCAGCGGGTCCGATGACGATGATTGATAATCAGTACAACCATGACTTTAATCGTGAAGAATAATAGCATATAAGTACATAATTCAATTAAATTCGCATTACATTATCCATTGTCAATATTACAAAGAGCGAGTCTACTATGCTATCTTCGTTTTAGGTGGAATGATGATGTATTATCATAATATCATAGCCAGCACCGAAGCGGTCAGGTAGTCCGTATAAACACATGCCGTGGATTTCCGACTACATCATTGCATCCAACGTCAGGAAAGGGTCAAGGCAACATAGCGAGGGTTCGTTTTGTTCCTCATTTGTTAACGCAAAGGCACGAGTAGGAGGGACTTCTTCATGATCATGATGTAGGGAAGATAAAAAATGTGGCGGGAACAGACCGCGTGCACAGATTTGGCTTTGAACTCAGTCCATAACCCTGCGTCCTTTCAAATGAGTTTGTTATGTTGAGAACCTACTTACCCCCGCCCTGTCAGTGCTAAGAAAGTATGTAGAGCAGCAGAGCAGCTACTCAATCAGTATATTTCATGGCTCGAACCTCGAACGAAACACACCTACCTATTTGTAGGGGCTTGAACTTCATGAGAGTTCCGCATTAAGAATCTGATATCAAGATATCGAATTTTCTAGTTTGCTTTGCGTTATTTTGGTATCTTTGTGCACTTGATGGAGTTGCTATCATCAATCATTAAGCAATGGGCATCTAAGTATTGGGATGTAAGATGTAAGGGAAGAAGATATGATCTCGGATGAAGGTGTGGCTGAGTTGTGAGCCAAAGAGGATAGTAGTAGGATCCCTTGTAGGAGAATGAAAGGGCTGACTGGCAGCGGACAGGACGTCAACTTTCAGCCCACAAAAACAAAGCGAAAGGCATCGATGCTTTGATGCTCACAAGAAGCAAGAGAATCATTGATTGAAAATCAACATGGCGACCCCTCTGAAACCAATCGAATGCTCAGCTCAGCCGCTATGCATCTCGTTCCACCCGCAGAAAGATATCGTAGCGGCAGGCCTGGTCGACGGGACGGTGGAAGTTCACGATTTGCTCGCCAAAAAGCAGAGCGGCACTCATGGCGGCGGCGACCATCACATGGACAGCGATGATGACAACGAAGATGAGGAAGCGGACGACACGATTTTATCGACAATTTATGTGGCCAAGCAGACTACTGCAATATCTGCAGTATCGAGATCATCAGCCACTGCCGCATCGCCGAGCAAGAAGGCCACGCAGGGACCAAGCTGTCGCGATGTTCTTTTTTCTGGCGCTACAAACTCTTCATCGGCAGAATCATCAGCAGCAATGAAACAGCCAGCAGATCCAACAACTTCTGGAGGCGGAGAATTCCTGTACTCAGTTTGCAACGGCGGCTCGCTGCGATGCCTCGATTCAGAACTCGCCTGCAGCCTTCTCGACGACAACTCAGATGATGTGACGTCATCGCCAGCGATTCTATGGTCGATTGAAAATGCACACAATGTAGGAATCAATAAGCTATATCAATTGCCGTACAATTCACCGTGTGGACCAGTCTTGGCTACTGGAGATGACGCTGGCACTGTTCGACTTTGGGATACCCGAATGTGTGCCTCACAAAATGCAAGTAATGGCAATCCATTTGATAACCTAATGAAACCGCCACAGGGATGCGTTCAACAATGGAAGATCAATCACGATTACATTACTGACTTTACATCCAATCATGATGGAACATCACTATTGGCTACCTGTGCGGATGGAAAGTTGTCAGTGTTTGATATGAGATATGTCAAGCAAAAGGGTGGTTCAAAATCGATTGTATTGCCGGATGTCGATCCAAATTGGGATCCTACGCAGAATAATCAACCACAGCAGCAACAACAGCAACAAAAGAAAAAGCCTACGTGGGAAACTCATGGATATACTCAATCAGAGAATCAAGAAGACGAATTGCTCTCTTGTACATTCATCAAAAAGTCTTCCAAGTTGGTGTGTGGGACACAAGAGGGAATACTCTCCCTCTTTTCGAAAGATATTTGGTGTGACGTATCTGATCGTTATCCTGGCCATCCTCAATCAATCGATGCTATATTGAAAATTGACGAGGATACAGTATTGACAGGTAGTTCAGATGGTTTGGTTCGTGCAGTGCAATTGCTGCCGAATAGTCTGTTGGGAGTGTTGGGAGGCCATGATGGATTTCCGGTGGAGGCGTTGGGATGGAGTGCTGGTAGGAAGATGGTGGGGAGTGTTAGTCATGATGAGTACATTCGTCTTTGGGTGAGTTTGGATGGGGTTGTAATAGGGAGAATCATGGGGTTGTAACTTTGTATTTTGCTCACCTAACGTGTGTCTCTCTTTCAATAATTTGTTTCTTTTGTGTAGGATGCTTCATTCTTAAACGACGATGATAATGACGAAGATGACGAAGACGAGGATGACATAGATAATCATGATGCAAACAAAATGGCAGTTGGAGTGGCAAAAGGAGGCGGAGAGGATAGCGAAGATGATTGGGAGGATATGGACGAGGATGAGGATATGGACGAAGATGGCAGTGAAGATGACGATAGTGATTCGGATGATTCTGATGAAGGGGGCAAGAAGCCAAAGAAGAGGGAGAATATATTCAAGACATCTAATGAAGAGTTCTTCTCCGATCTGTAGAGTATTCATGGCTCAAAGGAAAGAATAGGCAGGATAGAGAGGTAGTAACAGAGTCGTCTCATTTCATATCTACTCCACGATATTACGCTTGACAAGGCGAGGGATAGCATCTTACCTTGCACCAAACAAATGCTGTTATATCAAGGAGGAATTATATTAGGAGTGCGCATGTGCCGTGTGGAAATGGTGGAAGGAGATGGCTGGCGTTCGAGATGTTGAATGTGATATGACAGGAGAAGAATGGCTCAGGACGGGTAGGGAAGAGGAATGCCAGCCTACTCTGTTGGAAAGGGGAGACGATGGCGACCTCTGATTTTGAAGAGGATCAATCTCAACAAACAGTCTCACAGGCAACCTCACAAACAACCTCAAGACCCTCTCCTTCAATCACCAAAAGAGATGATAATGCAATAATTGTGCCATGAAGTACGAAATATATCACTGTTGGCAGAGCCATCATCATCATGCGTTAATCTTTCTCAAACGAAGCTTACCTCCCTAGAGCTAGAGTAAAGTGGATCAGTCCACATACTGCCTCCGGACTGTGGAGGTGATGAACTATTAACACTATAGAGTAAGAGTTTGTTTATCGAGCTGGTTTTAAGTGCTTATATTATTCATGTCCTTTTACTCAGCCAAGCCTTCTGCTGCAAAGAGATAGGCATTCTAGATCAGTCCCAGTCCCCCTTATTCATCATCAATCAACACTACACATCCAGCATACACGGCACAATCCTTCGTGACATCACTCTTACACGAATATTCATCATCTTCTTCAACGCAGCACATGTGTTGACTGCACAACTTGAGGCAAGATGATGTCGATAAGTCTCCACATGCTACATTAATTCGTTCTGCAAGCTCGAGCA
Organism: Skeletonema marinoi; assembly: GCA_030544225.1. Classification (NCBI taxonomy): domain Eukaryota; phylum Bacillariophyta; class Thalassiosirophyceae; order Thalassiosirales; family Thalassiosiraceae; genus Skeletonema; species Skeletonema marinoi. Next base: position 2,520,803 of record CM060487.1, read on the forward strand.
TTTCTTGCTCCCGTCCCTGCTGCTGCTGAGCCGTGTCATCATTACCGCCCATATCTTTCCAATAGAGGATTGCAGTACTGGTACTGGAAGGAAACGCAATGAAACTTACAGCAGCAGCCACTGCAATTGTCAGCAGTGTCAACGTAATAAATACAAGGCAACAGGATGACCTCTTGTTGTTACCTTCTTCCGTAATATCTTCATCATAATCATCCATATCTTCAAAGCGAACACTCTTTTCCGGCTGTAGAGTACGAAAACTCATTCCCCAATCGACACTCGAGAATCTTTTGGATATGGATATTTTTTTGCGTTTGCTTTCGGTAGCGCCGAGGCCGCTTGGTCGCTGTTGGTTCGAGGCTGCCATCATGTTGCCTATGACTACTTATGATGCTGCTGATGATCGGCACTTCTGCGATACTTACTTTTATCCACCGCTATTTGTTTTTCGTTTGCAGCAAGCTAAGGGCAGGACTGGAGCGAGGTTTCATCCACCACTCTTTCTGTTCCGTTCGGTGTTCCTCAGATGCAAGAGGTCACTACCTACCTCATTCACGAACTGAACTCTGAACTGTCATCCGGTTCGCACGACGTGTCCGTCTGCGGAAAAAGGAGGAAGACAAATTGCTCAATATTAATTCCTACATACTCTTTACTATTGTTGTGGCTTCCTTCTGATTCACGAATCCACCGCACCTGGTTCTCAGAGTGGCTACATTGTAAATACAGAAGTAGGTAAGTAGCGTAAGTAGCATGGCAAATGCACCTTTTGTCACAAAATCCAGACGGTTCGCTCGACGTGTCGGGAAAGGAGAAATTCAATATTAAATTCCTAAGTGACTTATTTGTGTGTGCTAGATAGGTGGATGTACAAACTGACCAGGAGGACCCAAGGCTCTCACGATGTGTCGGCTTGAAATGGTACTGAAGTATGAGCATGAGCATGATCAGGCCTATACCGCCTGACTGGATCTCAAGTATTGTACTCATGAGCGGTGTTCGATGCCTATCCTAGAGCTAGAGCTTGAATGGATCTCAAGTACAAGTACTCAAAAGAGCCTAAGTATCCCTATCCTATTGATATCGCCTTGACCTTGACTCTTGATTGACTGAAACTGGATCAAGTCTCAAGCTCAAGCTCAAGTCTTGTCAAGTTGAGTCAAGTACTCAAGATTGATGCACAAATGCCCTCTTGCCTTGAATAGTGCTAGTTCATCGGAACACGATATCACCCCCGTTTCAGAGACACAACTTCAAACTTGATAGTTCTCTCTAGCTTACGGGAACACTGTGTAATCCTCGGTCAAGATGTGGGTGGTGAATGAGGTTGAGTTCGAGTTCACTTGGCTTTGAGTCCCTTTCTAGCTCTAGCTCAGTTGTCCGAGATGGATGGCAGTGCAGCGCAGTTAGACGCCACATCATACAATGAAATCAGCAATAACAATAGCTCAGTTGAACCGTTGCAGCTGGTTGCCGGTTGATGCCTGAAAACTTTACCTACCAATACCAATATAATTGAACTATCTGGGGAGAATGCCAAATATCCATGGAAATACAAAATGTAATAACATGAATATTAATCACGGCGAAACGAAAAGGCAATGATTATGAGAGCGCTTCATCGGATTTGGTGAAGTGATATTCTTCATAGGAAACATCGCATTGAATCGGAATCGGCGCGGCACCTATTTGTGAGATTCACGACATCTCGCTCTGCTCTGATCAGTCTCTTGGGATGATGACACTGAGAAGTCTCAAAGCACAAAGCAAAAAAAATTTGGCTCTAGGGGAAGAAAATATTTTTAAACAGAGTTCGGAGTGAATTCGAATTCGTCAAAACATTTACAATCGCCTCCAGTCGACATAATTCACATGATATCCCTTGGGTTTACTGGAATGAATGTTCGCTAACACTTCTCTCACAGTTTCCACTTGTTGCGGTAATACCTCGGATAACCTGCCTGTGTTCACTCGAATAACAACATTATCATTGCCATTGCGTATTGCCGCATCCTTCAATGCCGTCATACGTGTTTGTCCTTTGTCCTCCTTCATCGACTTCAACGAATATGACTGAAGATTCAACTACAACATGGACGACACCGTCGGGGCGATATTTCACTCCCTCATACGCTCTGTCTAGCGAGAACCAAGTGTATCCAAATTCTTCCAGCACTGTTACAAGTTCGTGCATGAACTTCCATTCAATTCGATGCACCTTCTTGCTGCGTTCTCTCCTATAGAAGTCAAACCCAATCTCAACTAAGCGCGCTGCCTTTTCAGGCTCCAAGATGCTCTTATTACCCTCCTCATTTAGGAGATTGTACTTCTCTCGCTGGGTTATAGCCCACCGATATAGCTTCAAGTCATGTTGTGCTGAAACTTTCGTCGTACCATGAACTTCCTTGTACTTGACCAACTTCTGGTAGTGGATGTTCCAAATGTTTGCCCTTACATCCCAGACGAACCCCTCTTCCTCAAGTTGAGTAATACGTTCATCAGTCAGAGAAGGTGAATGCTCACCCTGCTGTTTCTTCCAATACTGAGCTCGAGTATTCATTACCCAATTCGCAAGCTGCTTATCTTCGTATCTCGTTGGAACATTGGTATCGCCATGCTTCTCTTTGTACGCTAGGAGCTTTGCAAAGGTGTCTTTCCACGCCAGCCTTCTGCGTTTTGGAGCTCGTTCTGCAGTGGATGGATCTGCAATATCAATACATGCATCGTCTTCGGTGGCATCATCGTCAGTGAAATCGTCTTCGATGAAATCGTCTTCGATGATATCATCTTCGGCTGAAGATGGATCTGCAATATCAATATCAACATACTCCTCTTCGTCGTTGTTGATGACCTTCTGCTCAGTCTCAGGCTCATCTACGTCAAGCACGAAATCATCGCTGGAAAGACGAACGTTCAGTTTGCGCTTTCGAACAGGCCTGGATGGAAGATCAACTTTGTCTGCCGCATCTTCATCTGCCGAGAAGGTGCGGTTGATAGTGAACACGCTATCCTTCAACGTTCCAGCGACTGTGTACGATCCATATTGGTTGGATCCATTTCCTCCAACATTGTAGAATCCTCTATGAACTCCAACTGGACTTCATCCGTGACCGTGATCTGTTCCACCATTCCATTCTGATTCTTTGCGTTGAAGACAAACGATCCAGTGTACGTCCCAGAATGAGGTATTTCTTGGGAGCTACCGGTGCCATGCCTTTTGTACCATAGAGAAATTCATTACGTTCGCCCTGGGGATTCTCAAGAATGTCGAGCCCCAAGGCCCATGAGCCCTTGATGCTGATACAATCTCCACTTTCATGCGAGTAGATGCCACGACTACTCACTACATGAGATGATATTAGCTCAGTCGGTGGCGGCATTTCTTCTGAAATGTGATTTCCATCTGCATTGAACAGTGAACAAAGTAGGGTGATGAGTTGGATGAAGATTCTAGGAGAGAAAGTCTGATAATACAAGCAGACTTACCTGGGTTCCCTCCTCTCATTCGACCCAGCAAGTCCAAAGTGGATTCCTCATAAATGTTGTACTCAATGAGAGTTCGTGGATCGTCAAGCTGCTTTCCACCATGACACAAACGCTGCTCCGCCTTGGCGATGCCTACCTTCTCTGAGATCATATCTTTGAGGGAAGCGATGGGAGTGGTCAATGTGGCACCAAGAGAGATTGTGCCTCCACCGGATATCTTGACAAAAATTTGTATCGATCGATTCTCCACCAAGTCGAGATTGGTTTTATTAGCGATATTGTAATCAGAAAGTGTGTGGTTGTCCTTCAATAGTTGACCATTGAATAACACGCACAGCTTGTCTGAAGAAACACACTCCCTCTCACTCAGCTCATTCTTTACATCAGAAATGGTGTGACTCGATCTCATGTTCAGCGTGATTTTGGAAGAGTTAGATCTACGTATGATGAGCTCCAGCTTTGACCAAGGGAATAACTATGGGGGGGGTAAGATGTCGCCGATTTAGGCGGGGCGCGCCAGAATGACTTGCTCAAAATTTGGATTTCGGCCAAAATCGAAAAAAATCGCTCTTCTAGCAATCACCATGTTAAATGTCCGTTCGAATGGTGCCTTGCAATGAATGGTTGCGGTTCATAAAGCTAAAATACGGCCATAACCTTGTTCTACACTCGAAGCCTCACCACTTGAATGCTGGTTCGACTGCGAAATTCGGTGTACTCGCTGAGAACGAGCTCTCTCAAAATCGTCCATCGACGCAGACGGCCGAAACCGGCCTATTTTGATCCACCTCGACCATGGACATAGAACCGGCTGGCGAATATGCCAGCACACTCAGTGGCTTTAAGAGGTTGAGGACGAGGAATCCTCAACGTTTTCAACACCTCGATTGGACCAACGTGCAACCTGCAATCATCGATGATCTCTTCCCCATTGTGGCAGGTCGATATGGGAGCAATCCCCACCCCCCGTCGTACTTGGCATCTACAGCATTAGTTGAGCAATGGAGAAAGCTCAGCAAAAGCGACCAACTGTACAAGATTAAACAGCATCAAGATGAGGAGAAGAAAAGAGCGGTGAATGAAAAGAAAGCTGCAGGTCGGGCAAGTCGGGCAAGGAGAGGCCGACGCAGTGGTGACGATCTTCAACGCACACCTCCAAAGCAAGTCACAACTAAGAAGAGAGCAAGAAGAGGACAAGGAACACCGGACTCAGCCTTTCGATTTCAGGACGAAGACAATGGAAGTGACGGAATGGATAGTGCTATTGGTCGACAACTCAGTTACAATAATCCACCGCCAGTAGAGAGGCATGACACAACAACAGAGATCGCAGCAGTTGAAATGTATTCCACCGAGTGTCGTGGGATCTCAAGGGCGATAATTAATGCGTCCAGGATCCAAGATAAAACTAAAGTGGTATCCGGGTATGCTCATATTGCTGGAAATGTTCATCGCTGGTTGGGGAGCTATCTATCCAACAACAATGCCGAATGGCCGTATGGTCCAGACGTCGCTGGCTTCCTGGTGAATCCTAATGCCGATGCCGATGAACAATACACTTGGGTGTGCATGCGAGTTGTAGAAGCAATTCATGACGAAGGCGATGATGAAGATGTCGTGAGGGATATGGTTAGGTTCTCCTTTGCTCACAAACTGTGTACAGGAGAGACCGAATCCGGCAAACAACTTTGTAAAGAATGCAAGAAGAATCAGTACAACTTCTTCACCATGTGCAGGAACGAAGTAGACAAACGTGAGGAGGCGAAAAAGAATCCAATGTTAGCTGGTCGCAATGATTATAGAAAGTTCAATACACCAACAATCATGCTACCCTACATCAATGAACTAACGCAGCAGATCAAAGTCCTGAGAACGAAGTTGTGGAAGGCAGAGAAGGCCATTGACGCGCTTTATGAACAAGCAAAAGACATGGATGCAACCAATGTGGATCATGAACTCTTATTTGACGAACAAGTTCTTCGAGATGCTTATGCAAAGTTCCAACAGGAAGTAGAAGTGACAGAGCGCCAAATGATGGACCTTCTGTTCCAAGAGTGTCTAAAAGTCAAACAGAGAATGAGACAAAAAGGAAATGCGAAGGGCCACATTTACACACCGCTGATGATTAGGTTCGCTATCATGTTGAGGAACAAGCTCTCTCAATCTAATTATGATTTCATTCGCCAGGTGTTTGGACTCCCAACGAATGCTACGCTGTGTGAGTACCGAAACGCAGACACTACTGCTGAAGACGGTCTCATGCATGAGACATGTATGCAGCAGGCACAATGGATGAAAGAGATGGGAATCCCACTACGCGACTTCAGGCGATATGTGGGGCTCTCCTTTGATTCTCATACGATCAGGTGTAAGCTTGGTGAGTTGTTTATGGTGTATTGTATGCTTCTCTGAGTCTCTGCGTGTGTCTTACGTGTTCCTAACATCATCATTCTACTTGCTACTACTACTGTCAACAGCATACTGTCCTCACACCAAGAGGATTGTTGGTTATGCCCAAGATGCATTTGATCAGGATGTCATCATCAAGGAGTTTAAGCGAATGGGCGAGGAAGTCGAGGAGGAGGAGGAGGAAAATGACGTTGCTGAGGAGGAGGGGAAACAAGAAGATGCTGATGATGACGATGAAGATGACATCTACAACAAGAAGAAGAAGGAGAAGAAAGATGATAAGCTTGCACAAGGCAAACACTATTATGTTTTTGTCGTGCAGAGCCTTACAAGCAAGGGTCCTCCTATTCGTTTCATTGCCGCGAGGTACTGTGTCGCAAACCTTTCTCATCGGTGGCTTCGTGCCAAGTTAGAATACATCGAAGCAGCCCTTGCTTTCTACGGAGTAATCGTGTGTTCGGAGAGTTTTGATGGAGCTTCTGAGAACCGCTCGTGCATGAAACATCGCACCACATTAACCTTTGAGGACATTTGTGGTAAAGAGTTGAAGATAATTGCGCCGGTAGAGCTGGCGGCCCAATTAGATGACTTGGATATTACAGCTGTTGAGTCTGCACCTGCGGCACTCACCACTACTCCTAGTGCTGACAACGCCGACCCTCCTGCTATGGAACATGACTGTGAGGAGAGTTCGAGTAACAGCGTTAGCAGCGGCGAAGAAGGAGAGTTGTCGGAGGATGACATTTTGTATCTTTTGGAGCTCAATATGGAAGACATCATACCGGAGAGGCCACAACCTACTCGAATCTTTTCTCGACATTGGGCTCCTGGCGCAGTTGTCAATCCATATGTGCCTGAAGATAGTGACCGGCGTTACAGTATTCCTAATCCGAACCTTCCTACCGCCATTGATCTTAATGCCGCCGCCGCCGCCGCTGATGATGATGTCATAGAAATTGACTGTAGTGACATGGAAGAGGATGCGGAGAGCAGCAGCCATGATAGCGAAGAGAGGAAACGCTACGCTCAACATGAACTTCCTTGGGAGATGACTATTGCGTTCCACCATCCCTCAATGAAAGGGGTAATTGTGGTGGCTACTGGAGACATGGGTCACGGAGCAAAGAAAGAGCGTAATGCGATGGATCTGAGTGGCAAGGAAGATAAAGTGCGTGATCTTCATCACAATGGATTACCAGTCAATCTGAAGATGGCACTAGATGTGTGGAAGTTGACACCAGATGCAGACCCAAAGCGCACCTCTGCTCTGATGCTATACCCAAAGCTTTCATTGAGTGTGTTTTGTCCCACTTCCAAAACTGCCATGCGTACAAGTGATGCAGCAAGGGCGCAAGGGAATTCGATGATGGAGATGTTGTTGGATTATGGTCATTTGAATAAGAGGGCCGGCCCAAGAGCGTATGATTCATTGATTTTACACTGTGCTAACACAGACCTCTGGGTGAATGTGATGAATGGAACTCCGACAAAGGGATGCGAAACAATCAAGTGCGCTGGCCATCGTCATATTTATGATCTATGTGACTACGTTGCATATCTAACAGAGTGGAAATTGCAGGTGACGGACAAGAATGAGTTCTTTCCAGATTCGACTTACGAAGATATCTGCTACACATCGTTAGGAACTGTTGCACTTGCTCAATTCTACCTCCCAAAGCATACTGGTCATGATCTTATCCAATCTCGTCTTGGATCGGATCCGTGTGAATCAACCTTCATGTCAAAGCGTAATGCAAACCCAAATGCTGACAAAATAGGGACAGATCATATACTAGCGAGTGTCCACGGTGGTCCTCTTATGCAACTCTGGGCTAGTAGAAAGGGAAATGTAGAGAAGAAACGTGTCTTTTTTGGAAACGAATTGATGCTAGGCAAGTTCAAACGAACTAGACAAGTCAACCATGACGAAACGGAATAAATTATGCATTATTTATATATTTAATTATCCACATTACTAAGATCTCCACTATCATCCTCATAGCCAAACATAGCTAACATATCTTCCACATATAGATGACTCCGCTCCATCTCCTCCGCTTCATCATCGTCTTCTTCTTCGCCGCCACTAGCACTCTCTTCACTTTCATCCTCTGTTGTCATGAACATCTTGTGGTAATCACGTAGGCGACTCAATAACACACTCTTATTTCCACCGACGCGTAATCCATACTCTCTACATAAGGCCTTCAATTGCTCTTTCCTCATTTTGTCAAAGGTTGATTCGTCCTTCTCCTCCTCCTCCTCTTCCGCCACTTCCTCTTCATCTTCGTCGTCCTTGACATCATCCATCGTCTCCTCAGCCGGAGCAGGCTCTGCCCTCATCTCGTTTTCGATGTGATCCCTCAGACGTTTAATTACATCTGCTTTTTTACCTCCTTTGATAAGGCCTTTCTCCCCACAGAGCTCTCTCAATTTGGGTAGCAGCATTGCTTCAAAGTTCTCGCCCCCGTCTTTTTCGGTCTGTTCTATTTGAGATTCCCGCTTTCGATCTTTTTCATGCTTCTTCTTTGCCAATTCATGAGTCACGCCAATCGTCGCACGATGAGTCTCCGTGCTGCTTATAATCTGCGCATTGTATTTCCTTGCATAGTCTTTCCCACGCAAGTTTGTGTAATAGTTGAGGAAGAATGTTGACACTTCTCTTGCGTCATTATCATCGGCCCAAACACTCAAAAGATCTTTCATCCCGACATCTTTCCTACTCAACAGTGCGTTGATTTGTTTCAACAGTCCTTCACCATACTTCTTTATCCCGTCTTCGTTCAGCAAGGTGTGATATACTGATTCATACTTACAGATGACGTTGTACAATTCCTTTGAAGCATAATTGAGAGAAACAGCCTCCCGTCTCTCAACACGACGTGTCGGCGCTTCCGCTTCTTTCGCCTCATCTTTCGTAGTCGTCTGTAACATGACCAGTGATCGCAGGGACTCTCTCAAAGAGTCTGATGTTTTCTGTTGTTGGATTTTGTCATTAGCCGCTTTGACCATAGCACCAACAATGAAATAGATACACTCTTCATGAATTTTGTCCATTGGTTTCCATGGTGTTGCTAAGATGTCGTCAATTTGCTTCGATAATTCATCCCGTGCCTTATCCGCATTGTTCTCAATTTCCTCGATATAAATGCATGCAAAAGATTGCAGGGCGCTTCTCCAAGCATCCTGCCGGTCCTCGGTGTCGAAGTCCTCAATATGACTCTCACAAAACTTTTCCTTCAGTTTACATTTCGTGTTCATGTGCAGCACCGACCCACGACTTGCACCGGTCTTGCTCTTCCCCCTTGCATCTCCTATACTCTGCAAAAGATTCGAGTGAAATTTGTTCCATGGAATGTACTCTGGATCAAGTGCTTTGTCAATTTCCTTGGCCGTCAGCGGGCTCATCTTCTTCGATGCGAATGATCTGAACCGTTTCACAGTTTCGTGCTTCTTTATCGCAGCTAGCGCTTCGTCCCAGCCAGGGAATCGGTCTAAAAGGAACATGAAGACATATTCATCGTCATCAGAGTCGTAATCGTCCATTATTGTGATGTGATGTCGGATAGGCCGGTTTCGGCCGTCTGCGTCGATGGGCGATTTTGAGAGAGCTCGTTCTCAGCGAGTGTAACGAATTTCGCAGTCGAACCAGCATTCAAGTGGTGAGGCTTCGAGTGTAGAACACGGCTATAACCTGTTATTGGCGAATGGAATTGATTCCATCGATCTACAAGGACATTACAAATGGTCGATTAACACGGTGATTGCTAGAAGAGCGAATTTTTTCAATTTTGGCCGAAATCCAAATTTTGAGCAAGTCATTCTGGCGGGAACGGCCAGTCTTATCCCCATAGTTATTCCCTTGCTTTGACCCACAAAGATTTTCCATCATGAATCGCATGGCATATTGAACGACTTTGAATTGCTCTCCCGCCTCCTTCTTCGATGCATCATCTTCGTATTTGTCGGGATGAAGCTTGACAGAAAGCTTTTTGGATGCCTTTCTTATCTCGTCCCCTTTTGCATCGGTCGGAACATCAAGAGCAGTGGATGCCAGCTCAAGATCCATGAAAGCTCCTTGACGAACGAGCAACGTTGCCCCTTCTTGAATGTCAAGTTCCGATAGTGTGGAGTCATCTTTCTGTAATAGCAGATGCTGATGAGCGTACAAATGTAGCTGTTCGAGTGGAATATTAGCTATATGAGCAATCTCAAGTTTGGCTTCACCGATGGTCATGCCCGGTCGAAGCGGCATAGTGAGCTGCTCAGAGGAAGAATCATTCTCACTACATCGAACATCGGATTTGCAATGTGACAAGGAAGGTAGAATCTACCTCCTCAGCGTCGGCATTCTTCGAGAAGCGTAGGAAGTGATACTTCGGTCCATCGTTGTCCTTCTTCCTGGACTTATAATGAAGGCGATTCACTCGCAAATGGGCAGGCTTCTTCAGTCCCATTGTGATGCTAGAATTTCTTGATTCTTTTGCGGTGGCGGAGGCAGTGGAGGCGGATGAGGAGGAGGCACAGAGGATCCAGAGCAATGCCGATGGAAGGAGGGAGAATAATGTTACTCGGGAGGAGTGGAGAGAATACCGATTGCTGATGAAATTGATGCAGATGCAGCTTTGAATGAGCTAGTGTGCAGGGACTTAATGCCCTCTATGATGGCCGGCTTATTGACTCGAGGCAGCGGGGGCAGTCACTTGTTGGAATGCCGCATCTTCTCGCGATGCTCTAGATCAATGTCTGGGTTGCTACATTGTCGAAAGTTGGTCGCTTTATGCGTGCATTTTGCATTCGTAGACTTCTGATTCTGCGACGCTTTGCTCGTGGCTTGCTTCGATATCGGCACACTCCTTGCCCTTGCTCTCACAGGCGGTGGAGCATTTGTTGCGGTTGCGGCAGCCACCTTCGTCTTTTGTTCAATCGCAGCAACTCAATGTTTGGTTGATTAGTTGCCATATTGAGCGCTAGGGAGGTCGATCGGAGTGCTACAAAAATTTGCAGAATATCCGTCTCGTCACGATGCAGCTGTGCGGATGATTGCAATAATGGATACTTCTTCGGCCGGAGAAAAGACGCGATACTGTATTGGAAGCAGCTGCCGATTGGAAGATGGAATTAAATGCTACGAATGATTTCAAGAAGAGTTCCTTTCTAGTTCTAAGAGAGAGAAAGAGAATATTTATTTTTAAACGTATTTCCACTCCTGCCAGTATATTCCAATCGAGCAGCTCTTCCAAACGACATCACATTCTCCCGTGAAAAGACCAGCTGAATTAGAGATTTTCACTGCTATACTAATTCATTATGAACAATTTGCTCCTGCTTCTATCTCTGTCATTTGTTATATTGCTCTCATGTGCCGGTGAGAATGTCGAATCTCGCAAGTTGCTTTGGGGGAATAATATAACGAACGAGAAGGGTCACCAGTTGGGCAGGCTTGAAATCTACGAAGGGCAAGAAGCAATAAACGTGGTGGATGCGTTTGTCCAAAACATTGCGAGCGACATCGACCTTGGCAATGCGATTGGCTTTAGAAACAATCTCCTCGATGTCGTGTGCGGCATTGATTCCATCATCTGCTCTACGAGAGTTCCAGTGGTGTATCGGAAGATAATCAATGATGAGCAGGGGAACAATTTGGGGGCGATTGAAATTTATGAGAATGAAGAAGTGATTGATGCCGTCGTTCGATTCCTCCGTCAGTCCAAAGTCAGTGTAGATGAGATCGCCCTGAAGAATACCATGTTTGAACAGGCATGCGGTCATGCTCGAGTGCTGTGTACGAGGAATATTGCTGTTGTCTACAATCGAACGATCAATGAGAGCGACGGCTCTCCAATTGGCAGGCTTGTTATCTACGAGAACGAAGAGCCTGCAGATAAAGTATTCAAGTGGTGCAAAGAGAACAATGCTGCCAAATATTACGATTGTGAGTATGGCTATGGCTTACTCCTCCACTTTTGTTGTTTACTACAAGTACAAGTCATCATGTTCATGTTCATTTACTCATATCTTTTCCTCCCCTTTTCGATGAATATTGCTTTTGCAGTCATTGTAAACTCAGCGTGTGAATCAGACACGGTCATCTGCAAAAGACGTCAAGCAGTATACTGGTCAGTTTCAATCAGTGATCCAGATGGCGGTCATATCAATATGCTGGAGCTCAAAGAAGGCAATGAGCCCGCTGATGACATCTTCGCCTTCTTTGCGACGAATGGACTGTTCAAAAAGAATTGGGACTTCCGTGGAATGGTGAAGCAAATCTGCGCCAAGCCATCTGTCAACTGCAAGCGTGAGAAGGCAGTCAAGTACTTTGACAACAACTTTAGCATGGGCAATAAAACGCTAGGGAAGCTGGTCATTTGGGAGGATGAAGAGGTAGTCGACGTGCTCTACAATATCAGAATGCATTACAATATGACGGCTTTCGACCAACGAGTGAGCTTCGATGACATTTGCAAGCGTCCAGAAGTCCCTTGCAATAGATTCAAAGCAATTGTGTACAAGAAGACGCAAATAACAAAGCTTGACTACGAAAAGTTTGGCAATGAAACTTGCAAGCGCCAGTTTGTCGGTGTCAAGCATTTGTCGTCATTCAGTGACCTGCCTTTTGGAGACAAGATTTCAAAGACGCTGAAGGGAGATACTGCTGTTTCGGTGAGTCTCCTGAGTGTTCTCTTTAGCATCATATCTTTTTTACTACCACTCTTATCAATCACGCATGTTGCTCTGATAAATCCAAAGATGATGGAGCATCCACTGTTCTGCGTCCTTTTACTCTTTGCTCTCCAAATACTCTTCTTTCTACTTGTTAGCGTCCCTCCCTTGAAGAAGAAATTGCATGCATCGCTAAAGGTTGTAGTTCCAATCTTCATCATTGTCATTGTATCGATCCTGCAAGCAGTCCTGGTCGAGCCGAATGCCTCTGTGGATAAAGCAATGCACACCTTCGAGGGGAGGCTTCCCGACCTCATCATCTTCGAAGGGGAAGAGCCTGTCGACGCCCTACTGAAATGGGGCAAGGAAGCCGCCAAAGACCATCACCCAATTGTCCGTGAAAACATCTACTGGGAGCTCTTGGATGAACTTTGCAATCAAACTGAATCCTTGAGCTGTGAAAGATATCGGGCTTGGGAATATCTCGACTTCGGCATTATGAATCACATGGGCAATGAGTTCGCCATTGACTTTTACAATCCACACGTTGATCCATTATCTCGAAAACAGTGTAGACCATTCCGTATAGGTGAGGAGGTGGTGGATACATGCATAAAGGATGCCGCCATTGATTTCTGTGGAAACTTTGTCCCGTCACCCAACAACTGCGTGAGAGATATTACTCTGCACATTGCAACCCAGCTACGTACCACTGATGAAAGCCGATTCTCACAAAAATGCTCATACAAGAGGCTTGGACTCGAGATGGATGCACCAGGGAGAGAATTATACAAGAAAGCAGCCTCGGAAGCGATGAAACGGGGCATAAACATGTCACCCTTTGCTCGAGTTGATAATGGGACTGTGTCTTTTGATTCTTGGTCGAAGGAAACTACAAGTGCCCACACTGCAATCGATACATTTGCCAAGATCAAGGATCCAGAGGCAAGGGAATGGAATGACAAGCCTTGCACGCCTTACTTTGGTGGAGCTCTCTGCGCCAAGTATGATAAAGATGGGAATATGAAGATCGAGATGTAAGAGTAAGGTAGTAGTAGAGATATTGTAGGAGAGAAAGATAGGGGGGATATACCTCTTCTTCTCAGAAGTCAATAACAGAGAGATAAGTAGAGTGACAAACAGGAGTTACTACTTTTTAACAGATATTCATTCCCCAAGTCCCCCATCTTTTGCTAGATTCAAACAGTTCTTCTATCTGCCCTAACCTAATATATATTCCCCTTTTAGGCTTACATACCACCCATGCCCATGCCTGCGCCCATACCCTCGGCATCAAATCTCCTCTGCATATCTTCCTCACTCTCAAACACTGGAATTTCGGTAACCAAGCATTCAGTTGTCAAGACAAGACCGGCAACACTTGCTGAGTTCTCAACAGCGTTGATTGTAACCTTAGCAGGATCAACTACTCCAGCTTCCATTAGGTCGCAGTATTTATTGTTGGCGGCATTCCATCCGAATCCGAACTATTATTTGATGCAAGTAGGAAAGAGGTTAACAGGATGGACAAAAGTAGTGTGAGATGAATGAACGTGAACGTGAGCATTAATTCGACATCACAAAATTAGATTCAGAATGCAGTCAAACAACACAACAAACTACTCACCCCTTTATCATTGCACAACTCAACAATCTTACTCAACACAACAGCACCCTCAATACCAGCATTCTCTGCCACCTGACAACAAGGCTCACTCAAACTCTTCATCAAAATAGCAGCACCAGCCCTCTGATCCTCATCATCAAATGAGTCCAAAATCTCAGCCGTAAAGTTATCTTGAATGTATGCGAGACAAGCACCTCCTCCTGGAACAATTCCCAACTCACGTGCCGATTGGACAGAGTTGAGAGCATCTTCATATCGGAGTTTCTTATCCTTCAACTCCGTCTCGGTAGCGGCACCAACCTTAATACGGGCAATACCACCGCCAAGTGCGGCAACACGTTCCTGGGCCTTATCTTTGTCAAAGTCGGTATCGGCCTCCTCTCCCTCACGTTTGATTTGGGCAATACGGGCCTCAATAGCAGCCTCCTGCTTACCATCGGTAACAATGGTAGTAAGCTCCTTGGCAATAACGACACGATCACACGTTCCCAACATATCGGTGGTAACAGAGTCGAGGGTAATACCCACCTCCTCAGCAACATAGGTAGCACCAGTAGCAATGGCAATATCTTGCAAGTATGCCTTTCTACGTTGACCAAAGCCAGGTGCACGAATGGCAACCACATCCAACACTCCCCTCATCTTATTCACCACCAACGCCGAAAGGGCATCTCCGGTAACATCCTCCGCAATCATAAGGACGGGTTCCTTAGTCTTGACCAATTGTTCCAACAATGGTACAATCTCATTAACATTATCAATCTTGGCATCCGTCACAAGAACACGTGGACTCATAAGTTCGGCAACTTGACGTTCCTGATCCTTGACAAAGTAGGGTGAAATGTATCCACGATCGATAGTGAGACCTTCGGTGAATTCAATTTCGTCGAATAGGGTTTGTGATTCTTCAATGACGGTGGATCCGTTTTCTCCGACCTTGTCGTAGGCTTGGGCGATGATGCGGCCCATGTCGACTGATCCGGAGGCGATGGTGGCTACGGATTGGAGATCTTCGATTCCGTTAATTTGCTGTGTGTAGAAATGATGATGAGGGAGTAAAATGTGAGATGAAATGGATTAATGGGATGTATCAATAATTAATGTGTGCCGAGGTGGTGTACAACATCGTGGTGGCTCATCCACCGTGCCATACCACATCATCACCTGCATGCACTCAACACACAGCAACATGCATCCATCCATCACGGCAAACTATATAATCTGCACCGATCAGAGTCAACCCAAATTGTCCAACTGGCTTATAGGACAGGGCCTTTCATTGTCTCTGCATCTATCGATCAGACGGGGAAAGAATGACTTCGTCACTTCGTGTGTATATTATATATTGTGTGGATGATGCATGTGCGTGTGTTGATGATGATGGTTCTTTGATATTGAAGTTTGGTTCCCCCCTCGTTTATTCTCACAGCAGTCGTCCTCTTTGCCAAATAACACAACATATAATCAATCAATCAACAACTACTCACCGTGGCCAAATCTCTAACCTTATCCGTAACCATACCCGCAGCCTTCTTAATCCCCGCATTCAACGCAATAGGATTAACCCCACTAGTCACAGCCTTCATCCCATTATTCACAATCGCCTGAGTCATAATCGTACTAGTCGTAGTCCCATCCCCCGCCTTACTATCACTCTTGGACGCCACCTCCTGCACTAATCGCACGCCCACATTGCATTCTGGATCAGCGAGCGAGATCTCACGTGCAATTGTCACACCATCGTTGACAATTTCGGGAGCACCGTAATTCCGTTCGAGGACGACATTGCGTCCTTTGGGTCCGAGGGTTACTTTGACGGCGTTGGCGACTTGGTTGATTCCGGAAACGAGTTTTTTGCGTGAGTCTTCTTTGAAGGAGACGGTTTTGGCGTTTAGGGCCGTGGAGGAAGTGTGCACGCCAGGGGAAGTGGTGGTGGTGAAGGCGGAAGTTTGGCTGAGGAGGGCTGCTGTGAGGGCGATGCTGTGGAACTTCATGGTTGCAATGGTTTGTTATTTATTTCGAATATATACTGCTGCACTACTTTTAAGGATCGCCACGCTGCGTATTAATATTATTCACTAGCAATCGATAGAGATGGAGATCGATCGATGGAAGACGAACTCTTCGTTGATGTTGATTGCTTGGTTGATGTCCGTCTTTCATCGTGGAGGTAGGCAAAATTTCTACGGCTGGGAGCCAAGTACGTCACTGAATAACCCCAAGAGGGGTTAATTGAGTGCAATGTTCGGTAGGTGTGACAGTTGGTCAAGCACTGGGCGCCAATCTGTCTGTGGTTGACTCCGCATCAAGCTAGGTCATCTCGGCAGTTGACCATCATACAGTACTTGATCTTGGCTGAGGCAATTAATACAATGGCAGCCACTTCTCCATCGGACTCTATTTCGGGCACATGCTAGTCATGCATGCCATCGTCGTGCTCTTTGGCAAAGGTGGATACTAACTCATATTTTAGTCTTATTACTACTGCTTGAGGGTGAATCAAACTTTGTGTTGCTGCTGATCCAAGGGCAACAACCGCCATCGCCGATTGCTTTCACCAGCTCTGAGGTTCCCTTTTCTAGGTGAGCTACTTTCAATGCCAGAACTGACATAGATATCGTTGTTGTTTGGGAGCTCTTCTTCTTCGTACTCATAGACGTATTCAACAGAGGGATCTTCTTTGCCAGGAGCGGTGCGTTCGACCTCATCACCTTTGACACCTTGTTCGCCATCAAGAATCCCCGCCGATCTACCAAGTGGTATCAAGCCTGGTATTAATTTCTCCAGGTATAGATGATCCGGATCCAAAGGTATTCCCCAACAGGATCCAAAGCTATGTCCATGAGATTGATGGTCCACAATCCAATAGCAACCGTGTACTTTCTGACACGTGATTTCTGTGTGCAAGTCATAACACCTGAATTGACGAGCACTGGGAGTGATCTTGTCGACCTCAGCCCCATTGTCTTCGTATCCATGATCGGCGTCCAATCTGACGTAAGCATCAGGAATACTAGCTTTATCAGGTGTTCCACGGCAAACTCCATACGGAGGAGGTGCATGAGGAATAGGCGGCGGCGGCGACCAATACCACTTGCAGCCTTTTACATCTTTGCACGTGCTTTCTGTGCGCAAGTCAGAACAGCTGCTTTGTCGAGCGCTGCCTCCGCTCAGCATGCAAGCAAATGCAATAAATGGTAGAATAATCCTGGTCATCTTGTCTTCTTAGTTTGTAATTATCGTGGTTGTGTTGGGTGTGTTCGTTTGTCTCTCGATTTTATTATGTAATGCGTAGTGGGTATTGCACTTCTTTATCTCTTTATTGCTCTAGTATTGAAACGATTTGATTATAGTTTGTTGTTGTTTTGATTTTATGATATGATATCTGCCTTGAATGCCAAGTAAAGCAAGTTCGCCCAAGACACTGATTGACACTGAAAGTGTGATCGAGAAAGTGGTCTTGCTTCTCCTCATCAAAGACGCGTATCTGAACATTGTTGGCAATCTTCGCGCCATCGCATCCATTCCAATCCACCATCCACCACACCCTTATTATTTGCTCTTGCGACCGACCGACGGTGTTGTGGAGTGCATACATGCTGGACCATGGACGACAATCAGCGTGACGAAATCAAGAAGACACGCCGCCAGGATGAGCTCGAGGCGCTCCAAGCATTTTACGGCCATCAATTGCGCTCCTCTCTCCCTGCTCTGAACCCTCTTACTCCTCGCAGCGGCGACACATCAAATGCAAATGACGATGACGACGACTCAGAGATTTCTTTGACTGGTCCTTGGTTCATCGAGCTAATCGACAATTCAGTCAACAGCAGCAGCAGCAGCACTAATAATAGTTGCAAGATTCCAACGTTGGAAATTCGACTGCCGCCTCACTATCCGCTCAGCCCGTCGCCATCATCACAAAATGCTTCTCGGCCCACACCGATTTTGCATCACGTGGACAATCATAATCTTCTGAGCTCATTGCAGAAGCAAGCATTAATCGAGGAGCTCATGGAAATGTACGAACCTGACATGGATATGACAATCATGTGGGCGGAGAGATGTCGTGAGGAGTTTTTAGATGTGCATCTTTCCGTCATGTCTACTAAAGCTGCTGATACCTCTAAGAACAATGATGCCGCTGAAAATAATGATAACTGCGACGACAAGCAACAATCACTATCAATTCGATTCTTAACATTCAATCATCTTCTCTACGGTAAATCGCACAAGAAGGAATCACAAATTGTGTCACTAGCGGGTAAGTCGGGTCTAGTCGGATTCATAGTCTACGGCACGCCTGGAATTATCGGGCTGTTGATGCACAGCGGAGACGATGAGGATATACTTGACTTTGCAAAAGAGTGCAGTAATCGTATTGGGAAACGTGCTACGGTATTGGACTTTGAAATGAAGATTGCTCATGATGGTGGATTACTTTCGTCTGTTGAGTATGACAGCAGTGTTGTTGTGGAAGCAGCAGAGGGAAGAAGAAATAATGGGGGGAAGAATAAATCGTCTTCTACAAGTAGCAAGAAGTCAAAGAGCAAAGGTAATGACAATAACAAAGGCAAAAGTGGCAACAATTTGAGCATCACTGGAGATTCATCATCAACACCAATGCTTGAAAATCTCTTGGGTGCCGATAGAGTTACAGCAACAAACGATTCGTTATCAATTATTGCTAACAGCAAGTCAGGTTTACGTCATTTTGATTCACTTGCCGAGCTGAAGGCAGTGTTGCCTGGTGGAGTAGTTCAAAGTATCTTGGGACTGTAGACAGCAGAGTTGAATGGTGAAATATAATACAAGGGCAAATGATATGATGATATGTTCATGGCGGCCGGATGAAAAGGAAGGGGAAGGGAAGCGGAAGCCATCATCGTCATCTATTATTACTTCTCCACTGAAGTAATAGAGACTGACAAAAGTTAAATAAAGCCCAACTTGATGGATTAAGTTTAAACTGCTCTGGCTCTACAATATTACAATTATTTGACTCGGCTTATGCACAGGCAAGGGAAATTGGGCGGATCAAATACTTCAGTCATTACATTTTAGTGTATTAGGTCTGCAAGTGGAAGCAATCATCTTCTCTCTCTAGTTATGTCTCCTCTTCTTTTTCATACTGCCTCCAGTTTCTTTGTATTTATCTTCTTTCTCTCTCCTCTCTTTCTTCAACCTCTCAACTTTTAGCTTCAGCTGTGTCTTCCCGTCCTTGGTCTTCTCTCTTGTGGATTCGATTTCACGTCTCTTCTTGTGAAGGTTATCGACCTTTGCCTGCTTCTGTGCGATTCCGTGCTGCATTCGGCCGTAGAGACGGGCTGCCTTTTTGGACATAAGAGCCTTAGCAAGCTCCGCTGCCTCCTCATCCTGATTTGTGAGCAGAAGATGAAATAATCTGGTGAATAATATGATGGGCGAAGAACAAAAATGTATGATCCAAAATACAGTTTGCTTACCTCTGTCTGCTTCTTCTTGATCGCCTTGCGTTCTGCCACTGCGTCATCCTCTTCTTCACTCTCAACGTCCTCCTCACTCTCGTCGGCGATAGACTCTGCGTCTTTATCGGATGCAGAATCATCTCCCTCGGACACTTCATCGCTGTCCTTGATAATCGCTTTAACAGCACCACTGTCCACATTGTCTGCCTCGTTTTCATCAAGCATCTCGCCGTTTCGGATCTTCTCAATCTCCTCCTTGTACTTGGGCACATATCCCTCCTCGTTATCATCTACCCATGGACTCAAATGAGGAGGTAATTCATGTCCAACACCGTACTTTTGGACAGGTAAAATAAAGTTGAAATTGGCACTGTCCAAGACCCACTGGGGTTGAATGTACTCCCTTGATTTTGGCAATGCACCGTAGCTTGGAAGTAGTTTCGGACGATCTACCACATGATGAGTAATACTGCTATCATCCATGAGAATAGGTGAATCTTGACCTTCCCACCCCACTTTCCCACCATATGATAGAATTATCAATTCCAAATACCCACGGGGAACCTCACGAGAAAGAAAGAAAGTCATGTTGTGAAACAATTGATGACGTTTTTGGGCATCGGGGCTCGCGATAACAATGTTGCCATTTTCATTGATGCTCGTTGCCGAGTCATCAATGGCTTCTAGCGCCTCTCGAAGAGGTGCCGCAATCGGTACCTGATCCTCATCTTCGTCCACAAAATCATCATCGTCGTCATCATCCTCATTATCATCACCATCTTCCTCTACGCCCTTCAACGCTTCATCGATCGACTGCATCAACTCTCTCTGTTTCTTTTTCTGTGCCCTGACAGCCTTCCTGTTCACCTCATCGGATGCATCATTGCCATCATCATTGTTGCCATCATTACTTTGCATCGCATCCTTCACAGCATCGGCAGCCGAATTACCCTTGGCAGCATCATTCAATGCCAGTTGCAACGCTGACAAGTTCGCAGCAAGCACCGACGTGGCCTTTCCTCCCAAAGTTGGATGCAATGTAGCACTGCTGACATTACTTTCTCCACCACCACCCGAAGCCACTGTTGGCAACGGATAACGAACACCCATCTCACCATACAGTTTGAACAACACAAAGCCCAATAGAGTTTCGTAAAACTCAAAGAATGTGAGCATGACACGGAAGTCGACTCCCTCAGGGATGTGCTGTGTGAAGTTATGGGGAGTGACCCAACGTACGGGAACTGCCTGGCCAGAAGTCTGTATCACATGTTATGAAAATGAGTACAGTTGTTGCATGGATAAAGGCATAAATACAACAGAATCATCAAACTAAACTCACCATAATATCCGCCTCCAAATAAACACCCTTGACACTAATGAAACTCTTCGTCACACTCCCAGTAACCGAACAATACGCCCCCCAACTCGCCGCCAACTGCTGTGCCTTCCTCGTAATCCCACTCTTAATCTTCCCATCACTAGGCAGACACGCAAACAAATGCACGAGACACAACGCATCATCCAAATCACCCAAAGCATCCGCAAACCGGGGATAACGCTCCCTCACAAGATGATGCAGCGTATACTTGGGTGCCAGCGGTTCCTTCCTCCTCGCCTCATCCTTCTCATGGCGATTGGCACTCCGACGAACCTTCTTCATGAAGGCGCGGAACTCACGAAATTTATCCAACAGCGGCTCATGCGCCAACGCCTTGACATCCTTAATATGATAAAACACCTGCCCCTTTTTGTTCTTGGGAGCCTTCTTGGGCTGACGGGGATACACTCCCTTGAGAATGCATAGGCGGCGAAAGTCACGGAGGGAAATTTGCAGTTTCTTGAGGACCTTGGCACGCCCGATGAAAGTGGCGTCGAGTCCGGCGTGGTGGCGTTTACGGACCTTTCCCATGCGGGAGAGTTTTTGTTGTTGGGAGCTGCCGGAGTGGATGGCGGCCTTGATGGACTTTTTCTTCGTGCGGCCTTTGATGCGGTTACCCATTTTGATGTTGTTGTTTGTTATTAATGCAGCTTAGTAGATTTATATTGATAGTGATAGACGGCGAATAATCCTGCTAATTGTATCATTAGGCGACGAATCTGCTAAATCGCTTGGCGTTCAGCGTGCTAATTACTATGAGGTAACAGCATGATGGAGAGATGAAAATTGAGCAAATGTTCTGTCAAAGATTTGGGTGGCTGTGAAGATGAAGCTGCATTGAGATGTTGCAAGTGTCGTTCAGATGTGCATCTGAGATGCTGACAGATCGCATCAAAATTTGGACAAATCAATTACCGTACCAAGTCTCCGAACGCGTTCGGCTCTCAGAGCTCGGCATTGTTGCACAGCGGCCATTACATTGCACAGCCAAGCTGTCGTGCGTTGTAACACCTCGGGTAAGTGAAAGTAGGGATAGACAGCTTCAACAACAACATTATAAGACATGCGTTCGGCTTTCAAGAGCTCGGCATTATTGCACAGCCGGCCCATCAACATTGCACAGCCCGATGAGAAACCTTTCGTGCATTGTAACACCTCGGGTAAGTAGGGAATAATACATAGCTTCTTCAACAAAACGCATCATTCACAGTTCGCTTTTGTCATAAATTAAACTTCTATCACATCATAAAACACCATCAAACAAACAAACAATAAACAATGGTCTCCATCTTCAAGAAGAATAACAGCAGCAGCAGCAGCAGCAGAAAGATGTTCAAGGCCAAGATGATGAGCAAGAGCAGTCTATCCGTCACTATCGACAGCCCTGTCAGCCGCAGCGATCTCTCCATTGCGACGGAGCCGATGACGATCGCCGGCCTCATCGGCAATCGTCGTTGGTCTCTCCTCGAGCACCTCCTTATGGACGGAGCTCCTCTCAGCATAGATGGACCCGATATGGCCGAGCATGCCATCACAGAACATATTGTAGTGCACTTTGCAGTGCGTTTCCAGGCCCCGCTGCGTACGGTTTCCCTCCTATCCAAGTTATATCCCTCATCCATCTCATCACCTGATGCGTGTGGTCGCTATCCTGTACATGTCGCTTGCAAGTGGTCCGCCACACCTGATGTGGTGAACTATTTAGTTCGGTTGAACTCATCAGCATGTGGCGTCCAGGATAGCTTTGGCAAGACTCCCATGCATTACGTGGCAGAGTTCTATGTCGCCAACTATCAACTTCCATTAGAGATGTTATATCCTATGGATGAGAGCATGATGCAGGTGGTCAAGCTGCTCAAATCTGCTGCACCCACAAGTCTCAACCTTGAAGATGATGAGGGATGCAATGCGATAGAATATGCATTAGTCAATGATGTCAATATTAAAATCATCAAAGTTATGCAGCGGGCCTGTCGTGATGATTGGAGACAGCGTAGTAAAGCTAGCGACGATGGTCTGCGAAGAAGACATTCAGATCTCATTAAAGATCTCGAGGAACTGACCATGATTCTACAAGAAGGTATGAAGAATGGTGGCTGTGACAAGGATTTGAAGTTTGCCCACCACTCGGCACTGACTACAAGGAGGAGGGGCTCGATGGTCAATGTATCAAATGGGCGAGGTCATGTCGATAATCCTGCGGCACACCCTCAAAAACCGACCACTGTCGCTGCTAGGTCTGCATAAGACAGACAACCCAGAAAGATGTAGCATCTTTCCCTTTCGAACTGCCTTGACTTTCCTGCATGTTGCGTTTTTGAATCGAGTGTATTTCCTGTCGAAGAAAGTATAGTCTTCTTCCTGTTAAAGAATAATCATTGTAAATAATTGAACACAGCCAAAAGAAACGCGTTCAGCTCTCAGATCTCGACCAACGGGTAGCCAGAGTTGCAGCTTGTGTTTCAGGAATAGTACCAATCCTACAGGAATCTACAGGAGTGCACATTTTCATCTGCGTTGCCTCATTTGAAGCGTCATGTTGTTTCACTTGCTTCCATGGTTTGCCATATTTGACCTTGCCGCACAGCACATCTCCTCCTAAAAAGCCAAGATCTCAATCACTTAAGAGACAAACACTCACACATAAGCAAACATACCATGCTGTATCAAGTTGAAGAGAGATGACCAAGATTGTTCTAGCAGTCATTGTACTGGCTGGGTTTAGAGGATGCAGCGCTCATACCCATACAAGCTGTGGTGACTTGCACACAGAAAACAAATGTGTGTCAGTACACGGCTGCTGGTGGATGTCGAAATAGAGAGGGAAAGTAACAGAGAATTGGATTCTATCTGCCGTGGAAACATTAGACCCCATCTCTTTTAAAGGCTGACCTGGCTGATGCGATGTTGACAGTAGTGATAGTACACTACTCTAGTTCCTCTTGTAGAAATAGTCGAGTCAGTCCCATCTTTGAAAAGCGAACGCCCTGAAGAGACTCTATCTTCGATCTGCCTTTGCGGCAGTGTAGTAGCCTAGAGCATAGAACCAGCCGTCACATAAGTATGTACAGCAGCAGCATCATAATATAAGCATTAATAATACAAAGATGAGCCTCGCAGATCCCTGGATGAGACATCAAGTCGCTGCCTTGACTTTTTGGAACCAAGGCAAACACAGAGAAGCTGCGACCGAGTACTGGCTAGCATTCCGAGGAATTCCGAACTCCACGCATCAAGCCCGCTATCATATTCTCCACGGCTACACAAGCACCCTAAGAGGTGATTACTTTGAAGCGACGGATGATGATGTGAAGAATATGGAGCAGATATTCCGTGACAAGCACGAGCCCCGGCTTTTTCGGTTGGAGGCAGGATATACGCTCGGCGTCATGTCTTACTCTCGTAGTGAGCGTTTAAAGTGTCAAGAAATCTACCACCATGCAATTACGATCGGGGAGAAACAGCCTAAAAATTCCAAGCAAGAAAGATTGGAACAAACAAGGATGATCACTGTGACCCCTGGGGGCGAGCAAACACAAAAAACTATGAAGGAACTGATGGGTGTTGTTCTGCAGGATTGTCAAGACAATCTAAATCAACTAAACCGATCCACAGCGAGAACTGCTAGTTCATTAGAGCGCATGGTGAATGTGGTGGAGAGATTTCCAGTCATGCCCATAGGACGAGGTGGAACTAATTTATCCAAAGAACAGATGAAAAATCTCATTGATGTCGGCGGACTTCACTGCGACTGCTGCAAATGTAAGTCGAAAAAGCTCCTCGTATGTCAAAGATGTAAGAAGGCGTACTACTGCAGCGCAGAATGTCAGAAGAAGCAATGGAGGGAAAATGGCCATAAACTGCACTGCAGGAAAGATGGGGAGTTCAAAGCAGAAGACCTTGTGCAAATTGCTCGATTGAAAAACAAAACTGAGCTCAACGATAAATTGTTTCGTGTTGTTGGGCCGGACAAGTACAATGAAGGGAGGTATGAAGTTAGGATTGAAGGAGCAGTGAAGGGGGACAAGAGTTTTTCGATCGCAGCAGGGAATTTGAATCAGCTTAGACCGTATGATTGCAGGGAGTGAAGAGATTGTCATGCATGAAGCCTTGTCTGAAATTATCGTGAAGTACTTTAGTTTTAATGATTTAAGTATCGATCAATGATCATTCCCTGTCTTTAATTGACAAGAGAATCGCTACCGAAAAGTATCCTTCGTTTCTCGGCCAACGAATATGTATTCCACCTCTTATTGCTGTCCGTCAATCCTGTGACGAACATCGACCCCGACACTTCTTTTTCTGAGAGAATCGCGTCTAGTGTTGGCGCTAATCGCAGTTGCTGATTAACGAACCTATCGAAGTCATTATATGGATTCTCAACTCCATTGCTGTCAACGATTTCAGGATGATGGATTATCATCATTATTCCTGCTCTTCGAACCATAGCCGCCACATAAATGTCAGAGTAGTTGATAATATCTGACGCCATGACATCCTTTGCCTCAGCTATCACCTCCCTGGCGCTGTCAATGGGGCTGACGCGGCACTGAAACCACAAATGACCATAGTTGGGGTTTGCGCTGCAGCAGTGCAACTCCAATTCGGATGTGTCCACCACATCCTTCGCTATTGAATTTGGTTTTCGTTTGAGCTGTGCTTTCATAGCATCAGCTGCTTTCTTGGTGCATTGAGTAATGAATTGATATGCCTCTTCACGTCCCATCTTGTTCGACTTCAAGAATCCATCATACATTTTATTGATTAGAGGTTCAGCCAAGGGTACAAGCCATTTGCCAATCATGTCCAATCGCAACTGTTCCAAGAAGCTATCTCCGTATTGTGGAGTAAACCTCGCTGCAAATACAAGGTGACGAGAAGCTGCTTGCAAATCGAACGTTGGGCAAAAAGGGTTGAGGGATATCCTAGCACCCTCACACCATACTTCGCCCGACTTGGGGACAGATTTCAACGCAAGTTTCAGCACTTTCATTTGGCTCATTTCACCGTCTTCGTGACGAAGCTGGATAAGAGCTGCCCAAAGACGGCCAGTGCCGCGATGAATGTCCAACGCATCCTGAGCGAACACAATTGCTCTTTCCCGCAGACCACATCGGCATTCCAAATTGACCGATGATAGCCATACCTTCCAATCACTTTTACCGTGTTCATTACGGGCCTTACAAAGAATTGAGCGCGACAACGCCAAGTCACCGCAGAATTCTTCAAGCCTAGCACACTCGAGGAGCACGGTCGATCGGCCCTTTTCCGTCACACATTCGTAAGCACGGAGGAAAAGATCCCTAGCTCCATTTGTATTACCACAAGACACTTCGGTTCGACCACTCGCTAGCCATATCTTCCAAACCAAATTTGGTGGACTTAACATGATTGCCTTTGAGTACGATCTCCTAGTTGCATAGAGCGCCTTCTTAAGACTCAGTTTCGGCTTCTCTCCCATGAGCAACACTGCCGCCCTCTCTTGACTTTGAGCCGCTTCGAAGTGGACTCTCCACAACAATTCGCGACTGATATTGTCAGCTCGAGATACCATGTCCATTGTTTTGGGAAGGTCGTATGCTTTTCGGGAGAGATCTTCCTTTTCCAGTAATCGAAAGGCTACCAAATACAAAGGACCATATCGTGGTAACTCCTTCAGACCCTTTTCCACAATGGAAAATGCCTCCGCGGGATCTCCATAATCCCGTTCAAACTCACTGTGAATCTTATACAACGGGCCATACCAAGGAACATGATGCGTAAGATATTTGAGCCACTCCCTGGCGATGGAATATCGTCCAGCCCTAGCCTCCATCTGCGCCCCCTCGAGGATTGTTTTCCAAGACTTTTCAATACTCGAATCTTTCAATCTAGCCAAGAGTTGCCTCGAGTGGTCTAGATGGCCCGTTCGTTCATAGAATTTGAGGGCACGGACCAATAAATTTTCATTGGTCGAGCAATGTTGCAGCCCCTCCTCGAGGATGTCAGCGCAACGCTTCAAGTTCCCACTCTCTTCTTCCAACTTACTGTACTCCAACCAACATTGACTAGCATTAGGTTGGATCTGACACGCCCTGCGATAATATTGTCGTGATGCGTCAATTTCATTCGATCGCTTGGCAAGGTCGGCAAGTTCGAGATATACCCTCCAATGTGTTGCAGGAGGGAGGTACATACCAGGACTGTCCTTGGTAATGGAAGCAAGGGCGTAGTCCCTTGCTGCACTTAACGATTCAGCTTCTCGCTGACGAAAGTTTCGTCCGAATTCCTTGAAGGCTTGACGTTCGGTGGGACTTTCCATGATGAATTGCTTCTCGTCGTCACCTCCTCCTCCGCCGCCGACAACACTACCACCACTAAATGCAGACTTGGAGGAAGGCCTAGCATTATTAGTCCGATGCATACTGGCACCAGGATGATTCCTTACTTCTTGAGAGGCACCCAAGGCGGGAGAATTGGGATGCATGTACTTCTTCACATCGTTGACATTGCCATCATTTGACAATCCCTTCTTTAATTGACGATCTCCCATGGCAGCAAGTGACGAAATACGGCTGGGGGACAATGATGCTGATTCAAATAGACCCCCCAAAGAGCCAACATCTTGACCATTGTTGGTATTATTACCTCTTCTCTCCCCCCTTCCTCCAACTCCTCCTCCCCCTTGCTGATGTTGTGGACTAAGATGTTCATACCTCTCCTGATATGACAATTGGGAAGGAGGCGCCAAGCTTCTCCCCCCAGGTGAATAATGATTTTGATTGTTGTTGTTGTTGTTGTTGTACCAACCATGCTGTCCATCATCGGAGGGTGCCAAATTCAACCCCGGACGGGTCTGTTTCAACACTGATGATTGCGGAGATGTAGGATTAGCCGAAGCTGAAACAGCAGCTGCGGCGGCACTCCCACTGAATGCGCTACCGACACTACTGGCGGTATCCTTTCGATGACGTTCGTTGGGGGATAAATTCTTTTTGATTGGGGAGGATGGATGTGAATGAATTGAATGATGATCTTGTTGTTCTGGATGTTCGTGTTGTGGTGGTGGTGGTGGAGCGTAACTTCCATGATGTTGATGAGGATGATGATGTGGCTGTTGTTGTTGCTGCTGCGGAGGAGGAGGATACCCAAAATTAGGCATAAACGGAGACAACGTCCGAAGATCTCCTCCCCCTCCCCCAAACATTTCAGGAGAGACATGCCCAGATACAGGGATGGCAT
Source organism: Skeletonema marinoi (assembly GCA_030544225.1). NCBI lineage: Eukaryota > Bacillariophyta > Thalassiosirophyceae > Thalassiosirales > Thalassiosiraceae > Skeletonema > Skeletonema marinoi. Next base: position 2,549,037 of record CM060487.1, read on the forward strand.
GAAATCCAAATTCGGGGGAGGCATGACCGGGAATTCCCCCCATACCCTGGTGGTGGTGATGATGGTAGTTTTGGTGATGGGGGGGGTGATACGACGATGCTCCCGCACCTCCCCAAGTTGCTGCTGCACCCACATTCTGTTGAGAACCCGGAGGATGCCATTCTGAAGTATTCACATTAAACTCCGGGATCGGTGACCACGATCCATGAGTACTACTTGCAGCAACACCGACTGAGGAATTATTGGTCGAAAGGGGAGGGGGCTGTTGCGCATACCCTAAATTGTTATTCGTTGGGGGATAATGCTGACCATAATCCGTAGGGAGTGTTATGGGAGACACTCCATGCAATGACGGAGGATGATGATGTGACCCTCCCCCATATGGAAGATATTGATAATTATGCGGGGGAGGATGCAAGGGTGAAAAATATCCCGGTTGTTGATGAGGATGATGATGAGAAGGATGTTGATGCGGATATTGCTGTTGTGGATGATGCTGCTGTTGCTGTTGCCTCCCCCTTTGCTGCTGATGCTGCTGTTGTCGTTGAGGATGATGACGCGAATGCTGTTGCTGATGTTGCGGTTGCGACCCCCCACCACCCTGCCGTCGTGAATGCTTTGGAGTGGGACGAATGGGTTGCTGCTCCTTCGTAGTACTCTTTTGTGGAGATTCAATCACCCCCACCACGACGCTACCAACACCCCCCGAAGCAATTGTTGAAGCAATGGTACTCCCATCACTCATACTCAATGCATTCTCTTCCTCGTTGTCAATAATATCATCGCCATCATCCCTTTCAATATCAACAATATTGACATCATCGTCATCATCATCATGAACACTACTCTCAAAATTCAACTCATCCATCGATTCATCATCACTATCAAACGCACCATCCGATCCAGACGATTGTCTCTGACTCTGAATCCTTCGAAACTCCGTAGGCTTGATAATACTATCCTCCTCCTTGTTACTCTCATCCAGAGTAGTAGTACCATCATGTCCATTCTTATTACTCAAAGCAATCGATGATTTATTCGTAGTAATGGGAGTACCACCCCTCCCCCTCAATCGTTGTTGTTTACTCCCATGACTACTCAATTGAGGCTCCTTCATTATACCACTACTAGCGCCACTACTAGCACCACCACTGGCATCCCCCTCATCATCGTCCAACAAATTATCAATTGAATTAGTCAACTGCAATGTATTCGGTGACAATGCATTGAAACGACCATGCAAATCTGGATTTTTGGAGAGGGTAAAGTGTGCTGGTGTGTAGAGTTGCCTACCTCCTCCTCCGTTATTATTGATAGTTGTTGTTGTTGTTGCTGCTGGAGTTGGCATGGTTGCTGCAGGTGTAGTAGTATTGAAATGACCAGTGTTGTTGTTGTTGCTGCTGTGGACTTGAGGAGTGCTCAAATTATTGCCATGAAGAGAACTAGTAGCTGCTCCCGATAATTGCTGCTGCTTGGCAGATGGAGTTTGCAATGGTTGATGATGATGCTGCATCTTTTGAGGAGTCTCGGCAGCATAACTATTTGTACTATTCACAGCAGCAGTAGCAGCATGCTTTGATTGAGTTTGCAATGCTCCTGCCCCAGGAGTACGACGATGATGATGTATGAGAGAGTGTGGATCGTTATTATTGTGGAGCGTTTTTGCAGATGGTGGACCTGGCGTGCGTCTCATGTGATTGGTGGTCGCAGTGCCATTATTATTGTTATTACCACCTCCTCCACCATTACTGTTATCGGCATGCCGTATCATTGCCGGAGTAGCAGGATAAGCTGATTTCCGATTGGCTCCAATCATTATCGTCGATGACGCCGCCGCATTAGTATTAGCAGTGTGATCCACTGCAGGCGAGGGAGTCGGAGATTTCAAAATGGAATTCAAATTACGCTGCAGTCCCAATGATATTATTTCTTCCTCTTCTTGATCGGAGGAGTCGTCGATGGGGAGTATTATGCCGGGGGGTGGACCATTGGTGGTGGCTGTTCGTCGGGGTGATCCGCCGCCAACGCCGCCGCCGCTGGTGCTCATTTTATTTTTTATGCAATTTATTGTAATGCTTTGCTCGATGATTTATCAATGCGATTATGAACTCAAAATCGAATGAATCATTCAGGCCATAATTTTAGATCTAGTTGCAATCTGATGAAGCTGCTGTGTTGCAAGAGAAGGTCATACTGTCGATAGCACATGTAAGGAGGTGGCGGTAAGTTGTAAGTTGTGTCGGCGGCAAAAAAGAAATGGTTAGCAAAGAGAGGGGCGGCGAGCGATGCAAAGCGAAAAGTGCATTAGCTGTTGTTTCCAGATAGAGTCTCGACGACTTTCTTCTGCGGTGAGTGAACGTACCGATTGGCTAATAGCTGCTGCCTATCTCACCATGGTTGTTATCTAGTCTGTGCGGCTCGCACGCTTTGGTTCATTCGCTCGGTGCATGAATCTTGAGTTTTAGACAGATGGCGCAAAATCGAGCTAATTTAGTGTTTTAGATGGCTCGGAGTATCGCATCTGGCACTGAAGTCACAGTCGCATCGAATGAAGGTATGTATGTGCATCAATCTGCTACTTAAGTACGCTGATGGACTGGAAGTGGAAGCTCGACAATAACCTCCAAGTATGTCCTTCACAGTAGAGTCAGCAACAGTTGTAACCCAGCTCTCCCTTGTTTGCCATGTTGTTGGACCTAAACGTCGTTTCATCCAAAAGAGACAGTTGCGAACAAGGAGGGTGCTTCTCCTATGTAGCTCAGGACTCCGAGGGAACTAGCACTAGCACACTTCCTTCAACTCGAGCTTCCAAGAGAAAATGGGCTTGTCAGTCAATGAGGATTTAGCCAGGCTCTTCGTGCTCATCAGGTTGATGTAGATGCAAGATGCAACGAAAAGGAAAAGTTCGCAAAGGGAGGCAGCAGAGAAGCAGAAACAGAAACAGCTGAATCCTGAATCAATGACGAGTTGAGTTAATGAGCCAATATTCGATATCTATGTAGCAAATAGAGGATTGCATCATTTGAAACTTGTCAAGTCATTGCATTCATGATGCTTTACTACATGTCTACAAATTCATTAATGGTTTTATGGATAAATTACGCATATATTATACAAAGTTCATCAGATATCTACCTAGACCTAAATGGACCGCCCATGCGCACACTTGTTTCTTCATTCATATGTATGTAATTGGATTCTTCATGACTAATGCGAATGTTAAGAAGACTTTTCATTCTACACATTCATGAGCGACAGTACTATGCACATCATACACATACATTCATAAGCGCTAATAACAAAGAAGTTAGATTTAGATAGCATTACTAACGAGTAATATAAATACATCCATTGAATACAAATTCTTCAACCAAAGAATTTAACTAACAACAGGAGAGAGAGTTGGAGAAACTGTCGGGCTGAGTGTTGGGCTGAGTGTTGGCGACACAGTCGGAGAGACCGTCGGGCTTAACGTTGGAGGAGCACGCTTCACATTGAAATCAAGGCTGGGTGGGGTTTGGGGTGCGGTTCCCAACATGTTGACTCCGCTGACCGGAGAGAGAGTTGGAGATAAAGTCGGGCTCAATGTTGGCGATAGCGTAGGACTAACCGTTGGGCTCAATGTTGGGCTCAACGTCGGAGATAAAGTCGGGGAGTCCGTGTGACCAAAGCCTAACATGTCAACTCCACCTCGTAGTTGAGATTGTTCCGACATGGCGGCTGATTGGAATGCCGGCATCTTGTGAGGACAACCAAAGCCAAACGATTTGGCAACGAATGAGACACCCATGATGACTAGAGCAACCGCAGCCAAGGGTGCAGCAGCTTTGCGGAGGGTAGACATCCAGCTGCTGCTGCGGCTGCGGAGATTTTCTCCGGAAGAAGATGGGAGGAGGGTGGTGTCCTCATCGGGGATGGTGTCGTATTGCGCCTAGGATTAGAAGGAGAACAGAATAAAGAAGAGAGTCATATGAATGTGAGCAGAGATGATAATGATATTGATGAGAAGAAGATAGAGATAGATTCGCGGTGTCGGTGTTCGAATACTCACTGGCATGATGTTGATGTTCTTCAAGTTGGCAGCAGCAGCAGTAATGCATTATGAGGAACACAGCTGACGTTTAACTTCTCTTGATCAAATCTTTCCCTTTTCGAAGCCCCTTTTGCCTTCTCAGGGGCTTCTTTGCATAAATTTCGTCGCCCGAGGGTGCAAGAGCTCACCAAAAATGGCCAAAATGTGGAGCAAATTTGCTTTTTCTGGCGGGTAGATAGCAGTTTCAGTTCCAAGATTGGCATGTAGGAATTAGTATGTCACCACCCAACTTCAACCGACGCAAGCAGGACAATGCAGAAAGCGACACTTGCAAACCTTCACACCTCTTGGCTCCCGCACTTTTCAGCCCTTCCCGCAAAAAAGATTGCAAATGAGATGGAGATGACCTCATAAAGAGCCGTAGATACTTATGTGAACAGCCACATCATAAAGGAATAGGCCGACCGAAGAAAAAGCTGCAGGAGCTATATTATATCATCTTCGTCTCTTTCATCACAGCATGACATCGTGGAAGCCTCCATCCTGGTCACAAATTCCACCACCATCTCAACAATGGCACCTCGACGAACTCAAAAATGGCAACCTCATCGCCAGCCACTCACTCAACAACCTCCTCTCTTCTTCTTCCAACAACAATCGCCGCTGCATCACCTTCGGCCGCATAGACGACCCCACTCAAATCGACATCCTGACCGCTCACGAAAGCTGCTCCCGCCTCCACGCTCGTATCGCCTTTACTGCCAGTGGCGCGCCATACCTCAAAGATTTGGGGTCGGGAAATGGAACGTTTGTGAATAATCGACAATTGCCCATGGAGGCGTGTGGGAAGTGGGAGTGTACGGATAGTAGGAAGGAGGTGGAGGTGAGGGGGAGTAGAGGGGTGGTGGTGTATCCCGGGGATGCGATTCGATTGGGGTGTAGTACGAGGATTTTTGTGTTGGAGGGACCTGAGGAGTTTGAACGGGGGGCTGTGAAGAAGTTGAAGAAGGCAGAAAAGAAGATGAATGTGGATGGTCATGATAATCACAGCGATGCAGCAGCAGCAACCGCTGCTGTTGAAAAGAATGAAGAGGCATGCACCTGGGGAATGTCAACTGCCGATTACTCTGACGATGAGCACGAAGCGCAACATCAAAATCAACAATCTCAACTTCCACTAACATCACAAAGCAGCAACAATACTACCAACCTACCATCAATCGACACATTCTTCTCCTCCACACCATCATCGAAATACACAATATCCAACCCTCTCCAACAACTCTACAATCAATACCAAACCAAATCATACAAACTCGATGCCATCTCGACTGAATCGAAACGCATCTCCCAAAAGGAAGATATGGGAGTAGAACTTACTGAAGGACAACGGAATCAGTTGACAAAGAATCAAGACAAGTTGACTGCATTGGAGACGAGTTTGAAAGGGTTGAAGGATAAGATTGAAGAGGGGATGCATGTGGCTATTTATGGCAAGCCTTTGAATCGACAATTTCAAAGAAGTAAGGGGGGTGATGGATATGATCGGGATAGAGATGATGATGATGTAGATGATTTCTTTGATCGCACCACCACCACACGACAGCGTGACAATGACCAAGGAGAAGAAGTTGAATCGGAAGCATCCCTCATAGAAAAATGGAAAGTGCTGTTACAATCACATTCCAAACAACAAACTGTGGTAGCATCTACAACGAAGCAGTGCGACAATCTCCAAAGCCAAATTGACAGTGCTGGAGATGAAGAGGATGCGTTCTTCATTCAGAATGATTTGAATTTGGTCAAGGACAATGTCAAGAAAGCAACGTGCAGATTGGACGACATTGAAAATGATTTGAAGGATGTTGAACGGTTGTTGAAGATTGTTAATCCAAAGTTGAGTTGGGATAGGGAGGGGGGACTGATTGGTACTGATTTGGACATTGATGCAAAGAAGACAAAGTGCAAAGCATCGGAGAGTGATTACGCAACAACTAATGCCGCAGAAGAGCAGAATGAATCAATCATGATGATGCCCCCACCTCCAAAGACGGCAGCAACTGAATCAACAGTGGCTACTTCGTTTGATATGCCACCACCTCCAATAATGATGGCAACAGCGGCAGCAAAAACTGCTGTGTCGACATTTGATATGATGCCACCTCCACCCAAGGTGACGAAGAGTGTTCCTGAAACAATGTCGAATGCGGCTGAGCAAGAAGTCATCACAGAACATCCAGTCAACCCTGATAGAGCAACACCACAAGAGGAAACAGAACAGCCTTCTCTTCCTCCTCCTCCACAGAGAAAGAAACGACAACTTGGTCCTATGCGCCCTCCTCAAACAGCCGCTGGAACCCAAGGTACACTCGCAGCACTAAAGCAATTCACTTCTCACTCAAACGAAACATCGATCAATTCACATCATGCAAAGAAGCAAAAGAAGTCAAATGATAACTCAAAATTTGATCCACGAAAAGATGAGTGGAATGCACCATCTGATCAAGATGGTAGTGGTCGGACGTCACTTCACGACAAGTTTAAAGGAAGATATTAGATGAAGTCACCAGTTTCTCCCCCTGGGAGACAAACATAATATAACAGAAATTTTAAAGTATGGTACGTCTGGTTGGACAGAAGATACAAGTCGAATAGTTGGTCCGAGCTTATTCGATCAATGTAACATAAGAGAAGATAGGTTCTTGTCATTGGTCTCAAATGACAAGTGCTTACCTCCATTTCTCTTTGTACCCTTGAGATTTTGGTTCAGACGACCGTCTCAGATGCCAAGAAGACATACATCACGCCAGCCACTGCACGCACCATCGTGGATTATGCTAAGTATCTACCATACCCGAGCGACCTGTGTTTTTGTTTGCAGGTCGCCATTTGTGTTTTCAGGAATTGGTATCAATCCTACAGGAACCTACAGGAGTGCACATTTTCATCTACGATGCCTCATTTGCATCGTCGTGTTCGTTTCACGTGCATTCGATAAGCATCTTGTTATAAATCTGAACTTGCTGCACGTCCTCTCAAACTCAAAAGGCCAACAAAGTCAATCAATCAAGAGACATCATATAAACAATCATAACCATAACTGAAGGAAGATGATCCAGAGTATTCTACCATTCATTGTACTCTCTTTGATGTTGAGCGGAGGCAGTGCTCATACTGATTCTCGCGCCGTCACTGAATGTACGGAATTGACAACACAAAGAGATTGTGCAGCCCTAGATGGCTGCATTTGGTCGACGGAGGCACATGTATGCCTTGGATATCCTGAACCTAATCCTAATCCTATCCACTGTTATAACATCAGAACAGAAAGTGAGTGTGATGCAGCAGGCTGCTCTTGGATGCCATCCGAGGGAATGTGTGGTGCAGGTGAAGGAGCACGTTGGCATCCTGAACATTTGACAGCTCGTAAAGTCAGTCCTACTGACGCTTCCATCAGCTCGGAAACCGATTATGGATACGAAGGCAAAAGGGCTGAGGTCGACGATATCACTCCCAAGGACGATCACTCAACAGAATACGAGTACGATGAAGAAGAACATCCAAACCACGCTGTCTATATCAGTGCTGGTACTACCAGTGGCAAGTCATCTAGAAATGGAAGTGGTTTCCTCAGAGCCGGTGAACGCGATGGCAGCAGCAATAGTAACGGTGTTGACTCATCTCATCTAGCAGTAGCAGTGGACGAATGAAGGAAGATGGAGGTTGATATTTTTGACTCTTTCATCGATTCTTCTTCTCCTTCTTCTAACGCTTCCTTACACGCACAATCCGTCGGGATAGCTTTAACTTAATTTGTTCTGTTTGGTATTATCTAGCACGTGTCTAACTCTTTTGCTCTTCTAAGCCTAAGCCTTCGGCTCACGATAAATATATTAAAACTTGATCCATTCTTTGCGTACTTAAACTCTGCTCTCTTGTACAATATCAAGTAGATCAACAATAACTACTACGGGTAGGTGTATTTCTGAGCATTGTTTGTTATCCATTGAGATTGAGGACTAATGACTATACTGAGTATGAGTGTAAAGGTAAAGGGCATCATTATCATCGTCTTTGTGCTACTGGAGTCATTCACTTGATGCATGTAATAGGCATCCAAAGCCGCAAGACTAACCCCACTTATTCTTTTAATACATTTTCAGATGATCTGCCTTCGTAGTACATCTCAAATCCAAGCCAAAGTCCCAGTCCAGCAGCGATACCCTGCTCCGGCTGGATACGGATACAGATAACTACACACATAGATAGGCAAAGCAATAAAACTTCCTTCACCTTCCCTTCAGCTCGGCTGACTACTTCTCGCTAACAGCAATGGTTGACCCGAATGATTACATAATGATTTCCCTCTCATACACTGAGAGTACCATTATTCATCATATTTACCATTATTCATCCACTGCAACATTGTAATAGCCCTCAACATGAACAAAGTGATTTGGTCCCTCGAAAGGGACCAAATCAAGCCTACGCACGCACAGCTAGAAGAGAAGATGATTGCTTCCACTTGCAGACCTAGTGCACTAAAATGTAATGACTGAAGTTTTGATCCGCCCCGATTCCCCTTGCCTGTGCATGAATAAAGCCGAGTGAAGAGTTCAGCCGCCGCACCTCAAGATTGAAGATGGTGGTGTGATTTTTTTGAGAGAACGGGACCTCGTTTTTCGGGGGCTCATCATGGATTGAAACATCTGTGGCAGCTCTCATCAAACTGTGAAGCTTGCGACACGCGTTCAGCTCTCAGAGCCCTCATCTCATAGCTCAGGTAGCATGCTCAAATCCGATCGAGCCAGTGTTTTCAGGAATTGGTATCAATCCTACAGGAACCTACAGGAGTGCACATTTTCATCTGCGTTGCCTCATTTGATCGTCGCGTTGTTTCACTTGCATTCTGACAGTAGGTTGCCACATGTGTACAACTTGGCCATATATCCTCAACCTCAATCAATCGATCAACAACAAGAGACAACACTAAAACATATCATTTGTGAAGGAAGATGACCAGGATTATTCTACCATTTATTGCATTTGCTTGGATGTTGGGCGTAGGCAGCGCGGATATTTCCAGTGGAGTGCTTGATTACGATGAGCGTGGTTCCGAGTTCCGAGATCCGAGCACCGAGCACAAAGATCCTTGCTGGTGCCCAACTAGTGGCTGTGACCAGAAATCTTGCACTTTCCCTGATTATCCTACATGCAATGGTGGTGACTGTGATCAGACGTAAGCTTGTGTGCTGCTAGTTTCAGTTTCACTTTTATGATTTCTTCGATTTAAAGTCACTCATCACCATGTTGCAACTACCTCCTCTCCTCCCACACTTGGACGAGCGGACCTAGCTGCCGTGCAAGAGGTGTATTCAAGATGCTACACACGATCCTAGCTGCGGTGGAAGGGGTTTTGGAGTTGGAGGGTGCAGCCAAAATAACAGCTTTTGGCCAACCTGTAATGCAGGGTGGTGTAGCCAGAAGGGCAGCTATCAACCCAGATGTGATGGAGGACGATGTGACCAAACCGGCTCAAGGCACCCCTCTTGCCTCGGTGGAGGGTGCACAAATCACCGTCTTTCTGTTGAGGAGAGTCGTTACCTCAGGGCCTAATCAAGGCGTTTGTTTCATCCAGAACGAGAATGTAAGCGTTTCATACTTCTGCAATGTGGATGGGGATGGGGATGCAGATGCTACGAATGTTAGATGCTCAAGATAAACATATATTCTAACACAGATATATTCTTACTAAATAATATGCACGATGGCGCAGCATCTACTACTACTCAGCACGTTACTTTGTCCTTTGCAAAAGACATCCATTTCTAATTCTGTACAACCTGAATCAACTTGTGCCCTACACCGCGTTGAAGAATTGGTCTCCACAGTCACCCAAACCTGGCAGATGTACTTGTCTTCGTTCAAGAATCATCTATTCAACAAGTCACAATTTCGATAAGGTAAGCGGATAGTGATACGCTACAAACTCCAATCCCTCTGGGCATGAGATGAACATCTACCTTCACGCCATTAGATAATTTAGTGCAGCTGTACACTGCTTCCTTGTCTAAACCACTATCATTTCTTGTATATATTCACATCCCCCCGAAACGATCCGAGGGTGCACTCTCACGAACACATTCTAATAACGAATCTCCCGCCCTGACAATAATTGATCTGCCATACATCATCGTCTGGATAAATGATCATTATAATTAGCATTTGTAGGGATTGTAATTTCTTCTCTCACTCTTCCTCAAATAATGCATTGTCGGGATAGTTTAAACTACTCAATCCATCAAGTTGGGCTTGAATAGATACACGATGATGGTTTCCGCTTCCCTTCCCCGTCCTTTTGATCTGGCCGACATATCAATATCAGTTGCTTTTGGTGTCGTATCTCATCATCCAACTCTGCTGTCTACATTCCCAAGATCATCCTGGCGGCGTGTCTTGATTTCGTCACGCTGAGTGTCTTCCATGGGTATGATGCAGCGAGGATGATGCAGTTGTTGGTGGATGTTTTTCAGCCTCAACGTGCTGGCCTCGCTTTTCGGGGGCTCATCATGATTGAAACATCTGTGGCAGCTCTCATCAAACTGTGAAGCTTGCGACACGCGTTCAGCTCTCAGAGCCCTCATCTCAGGTAGCATGCTCAAATAATCCGATCGAGCCAGTGTTTTCAGGAATTGGTATCAATCCTACAGGAACCTACAGGAGTGCACATTTTCATCTGAGTTGCCTCATTTGCATCGTCGCGTTGTTTCACTTGCATTCTGCCAGTTATTATCTTGGCTTGCCACAACATATGAACACGGCCGTTCCTCGATCAACACTCCAAGAGACAAGACATAAAACATATAGATTTCAGTGAAGGAAGATGACCAGGATTATTCTACCATTTATTGCATTTGCTGGGATGTTGGGCGTAGGCAGCGCTCACAGTCACACTCGTACAACCAGCTGTTCTGGCTTGCAAACAGAAAGCGAGTGCAAAAAAGTACACGGCTGCAAGTGGAAGAGTAAGGGTGGTGGATTTTGCGGTGGAACCCCCATGGACAAGAGAACCCCTAGGGCGAGACCTGATAACGCTAGTCGTACGAACGATTACGTTAGATTGGACGCCGATTATGGATACGAAGATACAGGTGATGAGGTCGACAATATCACTGCCAAGGACCGTCTCCCTGCTGAAAGCGAGTTCTGGGAAGACGAGCTTCCAAACAACAACGACAACGATGTCTATGTCAGTTCTGGCATTGAAAGTAGCCCACCTAGAAAAGGTAACCTCAGAGCTGGTGAAAGCAATGGGAGATTCTGGGAGTTGCCCTTCGATAACAGCAGCAACTAAAGTGGTGATTCAGCTATATAGTCTAGCTCGTCATCATTATTATGAAACGACAATGTACCTACTTGTCTTCTTGCTCTTTATTTTTCCTTGTCTACGACGATAATATTCTTTGACGTGGTATTTGGTTTATTCCATGATTTGTTGCTACTCACTACCATCGAAGCTTTCGTTTCCGCCTCTCCTCCTTTCTATCAGCCTTCCTCCGCATCTTCTCCTCCTTCTCTCGTTCCTTCAATTGCTTCTTTTCCAACTTCTTCTCTGTCTTCTCAGCCTTGGTTATTTCACTTGGACTTAATAGGATTGCTCTCACGTCCTTTTCCAATTGAGATGCGATAGATGCCAGACTAATATCACCACCATCAATGTCACCTTCATCCTTTAGAAATAAATTGTCAACTGCCTCATTCGTTGAGCAGCTCTTCTCCAATATTCTCATGTACGTTTCCATCATCAACTCATCTTCATCCAACTCCTTCCCTCGTTCCTTCTGCTCTCTTATTATTTGTGATTCATATTTTGCCCAAATCTCCTCCCATGACATGGATGACGATGTCCCCGGTTTCACTAATCGTCCCTTATCTCGTAGGCTACGATATTGATCGAACAAAAAAACACCCACACGTCCTGTCCAGACACATCTTGACCGAGCATAATTCTTGGCAGCAATTCGTGCCTCATATGCCAACGGAGCCAAATCTTCTACCTTCACTAATCCCAATTCATTCAACGCTAGTAATGAACGCGGTAACAAAGTATGATAGAGCGATCTAGTTTGAGTAGGGCTTAAATCACCCCATGGAGGACCAGTGCCGAATGTTTGCTGGAGTGCTTCGACGGTGCCATATCGTTTCATCCAGCGGTTGCGACGACGTTGTTTTTGGAGTTCATCTAATCGTTTCTTGCGATCTCTGCGTCCTAATTTTTGGCGCTGCTCTTTATCTTCGCTGCTAGAAGTCTTTAAATGAAGAGATGTTGACGTTGACGCTGCTAATATTATTTGTGCAGTTGATTGATTGATGGAGAGATGATGGTTGCTTCTCGTCGGTGCACATCTTGTGCGAGTTCTTGCCGATGGCAGTGAAAACACCGCGACGGCGTCGAGAGGAAGAAGACTAGTTGTTAAGACTGCTGTAGAAATAAGCAGCGATCCTCTGCCTATGATAGACTTCATTTGTAGTGTTGATCCTTAAAATGTCTAGAAATGTCCGTCCACATGGTGCCGTGATTTTTTCTTGATGTCCATCAAGCAGAGATGATGGCGCCAAGAATAAGACATCCATCTCAATTCACACATACTCAGAACATATCCATATCTCTGAATCATACCAGAGTACACAGGAAGTTCTCTGCTGCTGTCGATGATGTAGCCGTTGCTACGCTTCTTGCAACTCTTCTTCTATCCCCTGCTCTGCATCACAGGGCACTGCAATCTCCTCCTGCTCCTGTTGAATTGCAATGATGATGGTATGTCCCTCTCCCTCACACGAAGATGATGCGTAATCTGATCCTTCACTTCATCCATTGCCATTGTACATTTCTTTTCTGCATCCGTCTCGGAGCCGGAGCGAGTATCTTCCATTGTAATTGTAATTGTAATTGTAATTGTAATTGTAATTGCAAAGCAACAGCGAACATAACTTTTCTCCTCTACTATCAGTGTTATCAGATCATCGGCTATGTTGATTTGGTTCAGGCAAACATCATCAAAAACAAACAAGTTCAGGTACAACATACTATCAACTTTCTAAGACTCAAAAGCAAAAGACAAGTCTTCAGAGTCCTCGGAGTAGTCATGGCCTTCGCTGCGGTCTCCAATCATGGTCATAACTTTATTTCTGCACTTGTTCTGAAGGTTTCTAAGATCGCTAGTATTGGGGCTTCCGCATTCATCTTTGACTTGATTGAAGACTTGTCCCCTGCACTGGTCAATTGCAGCGTCGCGACAATTCCTCCTCCACTTCTTGCTCGAAGTCATCCCGAAACTGTCGCAATGATTGTAGGCAATCTCACGAGCTGCCGCATTGCCCAAGTCAACACACTCGTCAGCAGAGTCACGGAAGCACTCCTTCTCTTTCTCGACAACCACCTCTTTCATACCAGCTCTGGCACCTTGATTGAAGGACGTGCTCCCACCTGAATTCCACCCCTTAGCACGAATTTTGCGATTAACGGTGTTTTGGAAGTCCCCCCAGGCAGAGGAACAGTGGTTTCCAGCACCACGCCATAGTTTGTTTGCCTCACGACGTCCTGCCTCGAGCCCCTCATCGAAGGACGACCTGCTGCTGCCAGTCGGGCGCCTGGTGGGATTGCGTGTTGGGCGGCGACCGTCTTCGGGCCTTCCTTTGCAACCACCCATTTGACAACCACAGTTAGATCTGCATTCTGTCTGATCACAATTACCTGTGAAATATTTTCAAGAAGTTTGTTAGGGAGCAACACGTTAGAGTGCATACAAAACAGAGGTTCATACGATTATTAGTATAGAGTTCAAAAAGACGAAACCTACCCCCCCAACATTGACAGTTGCTCGTACAACCACTCATATTGCAATGTCCTGCGATGCCAAATTAGCAAGGAAGTTTCAAGAGACGTTTCAAGAGACGTGTTAGTGTTAGAGCTACAGCTACAATAGAAGGGACATACAAAGTGTCTATAGAAAGAAAACTTTCAATAGAAAAAGCCTTACCAGCATGACATACACAGTTGCTTGTACATTCAGGCATAGTGGTCCATCCTGCGATACAAAATTAGCAAGAGGAGAAATTGGAATTGGTTAGGGACGAATATATGTAGGAGGAACAACAATGTAGGAGGAACAACAAGAAATTTCAACATAAAAGCCTTACCGGCATGAGCTTGACAATTGCTTGTGCATACAGGCATTTTGCAACGTCCTGCGATTGAAATTGACAAGGAAGTGTTCAAAGAGAAGGTTAGAGTCTACGCATCATTAAGAAAAGGAGGGAGATCGTATACGTCTAGAGATAGAGTGTCTGAGAGAGAACAGGTTCATTAGAAGAAGCCTTACCACCGTAGCATTGACAGTTGCTCGTACATCTAGGCATGTCGCAACCTCCTGTAATGTAATGCGTCGTTGACATCGACATAAATCGGTTCAATGGCCGAGTTGAAAGCAACAAGTCATATGTTAGTTTACACGCAGTATGTAGGAAATATGACGAAGAGAAGAAAACAATGATCTGACGACTCACCCGCATGACAGTGACAGTTAGATGTACACGTGGTCAAATCTTGCCACCCCCACCAGACCGCATCTTCGTTTTCGTCCAAGAACGATCCGCGGAGAGATTGGGGGGTGATGGATGATGGCTCGTGCTCGTCGCTTGCATGGACGCCCGAGGCCGAGGCGGTTGCCAACATGGCTAAGGCGGTAAGTTTGAGGAAGATGCACTTCATGTTGACGGAGATGATAGTTGATATGATTGCTTTTGCTTTTTATGCGACGTCGTCGCGTCGTCGACTGGGCGAGGGTGGTAGTAAGCCAAATCCATTTGGCAAATCTCATTCTGCTGGTAAAGACTACGAGTTGGAGGAGGTGTGTTTTTGAGGACGCGTGTCGTGTGTCTTCTTTTGTGCTGTATGTTATCATGACACAGATCAAAGCAAAAAGCAGAAGCGGGGAAGCTTGTGGCTGGGAAGAGAAGATGGAAGACAAAGTTGCGTGAGCATCTCACAGTGTCTTGTCACGGCATGTGAGCCTTCATACTTCGAACTTAGCTTGCATCAAAATGATGTGCATCGCCTCATAATTTAAATTCAATCAAGTCAACAAACTCAATCATTCAAGAGACGACAACACATAACAAATCAAAACAGAAAAATGACCAGGACTATTCTAATTCTTCTACCATTTGTTGTATTTGCCGGGCTGTTGAGCGGGGGCAGCTCTGCTCAAACTCAACTCTCGTGTTCTGAATATAGGTCAGAGGTCACATGCAAACAACGTCATGGCTGCAAGTGGAGGATGGTCTCTGTTATTAGAGACAATACTCTTACACATGGTCTCTGTGTGCCTGAGCGCCAGAATGCTGATTCATATTCATACGTCAGCGCTGGAACTGGAAGCGATTATGATTATGGAGGTGAAGACGAAGGCAGGGGGGATGATGTCGACAATATTGCTCCCAGCGAGGACAATCTCTCAGCTGAATACGATTACGAGGAAGCTGAGCCTCCAAACAACGACGTCTACGTCAGCGCTAACTGTGTTGAGTATACACAGATTCAGTGCTTTCGTGCACCCGGCTGCGAATGGAAACAATTTTTCCCCTACGGTGTATGCGTGTTTAGGGGTCAGGATCAGGATGATGCTGGATCATACCTCAGCTTGGAGAATGAGTATGAATACAAAGACCATGGCAAAGGTGAAGAGGTGGAGCGCAGCAGCCCCCAAAGGGATGATCTCTCAGCTGAATACGAGTATGAGGAGGAAGAGCTTCCAAACAACGACGTTTATGTCAATGCGGACATTGGCAGCAATAGCCCACCTAGCCATGTGTACCTCAGAGCTTCTTCTAAAAGTGGACGGAATGTCTAAAATGCATGAGCAGTATTCCTTTCTGTTCAAGCTTCCTATTCCTAAGCCAGTGTGGGACAGTCTAAAGTCGATCCATCTTTTGGATTTGGATGCTTTAGATCCATCACGGAGGCGTCGGAGGAAGTGAAAGTAGCGTTGTCCATCCTAGCTCTTTGATAATAATATGATAATACATCTGTTGTGTGCTCCTTGCTGACGGCAAACAATAATGTAAGAATTCCATCACATCCATCGTACTTAGCTTACTTCCACCGAGATCGAGATGGCTACACAGTTACTGGCTGAAGAGGCGCATGCACTGTGAACTGGCGCAAATTTCTTACGCCTACGCAACCTCCGTTTTTGCTACGTATCTCTATCCCCTCGAGAGCATTCCGAGCATTCCGATGGGCGATAGATGGCTGCGTATTTTGAATTTTGTATATCCAGATGATGAGTAACAGAAGATCCAAGATGATCCAAGATCCAACGAACGCGTTCAGCTCTACAGCCCACATCATCCCAGGTAGCATGCTCAAATAAACCGATCGAGCCTGTGTTTTCAGGATTTGTAACCCACTACTCCTTGCCTCATTTTTGCATCATCGTATAGTTTCTTATCTTGGCTTGCCACATGTTAACAACTTGGCCGTATCCTCAACCTCAATCAATCGATCAACACTCCAAGAGACAACACTAAAACAAATAATTTGTGAAGGAAGATGACCAAGATTATTCTACCATTCATTGTACTCGCTGGGATGTTGAGCGTAGGCGTAGGCAGCGCTCACAGTCAAACTCGTATTACCTATTGTTCTGACTTGCAAATAGAAAGCGAGTGTGTTACAGTACCCAAGTGCTGGTGGGGGTTAGACGGGAAAGGTTGCCGTGGAAAAATTAGGCACGTTTCTCCTAGGCTACTACCTTCAGATTGGACACCGATAATGAATACGAAGACAAAGGTGCTGAGGTCGAAAGTATCACTCCCAACAAGGTCAACATTATCGCCCCCAGCAACGATGGTCTCTTCGCTGAATTGGAGAATTAGGAAGATAAGCTTCTCAACGCCGTCTATAACAGAGCTGGCATTGAACGTAGACGTAGCCCATCTAAAAGTACGTACCTCCGAGCTGGTAGACGCGATGGTAGTTTCAACTTGGAAGATGAAGACGAGGGTGCTTACTGATATGAACAAACCCAACTCAGACTCAGGATGACGAAGATGTGATATTTAATACAAAACATGAGCTCTCCACATTCGCCACAAACATCATAAACTAAAACGAATTGTCAACACCATTCTCTTTTTCACTCATATTCCATATATCGGACAAGTGCGTCTGTTTTTCATCGAGAGTAGACAGTATGACTATGATTGTTTGAGTTGGGCATTAAGATTTTTCTGTTCGTAGTATTAAACCGATAGTGAGAAGCAACATCGTGAATACACTTTGCTGGCTGGATAAATTTGATGCATGCCTTCAACATATGTTCTATTCTATTATTTTCGTCTCGCAAGGCTACTGTCAAGAGAGGACAGTGCCTCAGCAAGCGCCTCCAATGTTTCTGCCCCTCGAGTGGCCAGTCTTTCTTTAATAGCATCTTCGCCGTTCGTCTTCTTGACACTCGCCGCTCGATCTCGCAACCGTTTGGCTTGCACATGTGTTAATGATTCTCCAAATCTCAAACCAATGCGTCCAAGAGCTCGTTGTCGCTTATTTGCTTCCTGAAGTAGTCTCGGTACATCTACTGAACTGGACGGTTCGTTTGTGGATGTCCCAGTGCTCCCGCCTTTACTGACAGCATCGGTCAGTATTCTCACGTTCTCCAACTTTTTGTGGTCGCTGTCGTTGATTGCCTGTAGCTCCAGTGCTGCTTTCGCCAAATCCAGTGGCAAGGTCAGAGGGCCCAATGATGGCAATTGTAATGCTGTGTTTCTCAACGGCTCAAGTGGAGATAAGATTGCTTCTCTAATTGCTGCATCAATTGCTACTGCTGATTCATGTAGTAGCAAATCTTGTACATAATTGCTATCCTCACTCAACAACACATTAGCGAGTTGCTCTAAGGCAGCATTTCGTCCCTCATTGTTTTGCCCTTGGCCACTCTTGACACTCGATGTTGAAGAAGTGTAGCTCTCAAACCCCTTCGACAGTTCTTCTACCTTGGACAGGTCTAATTCGTCGCCGTATTTTCCATAAATCAACATTTTCAGAGCGCCCCTTGCCCGTGGAGAGTCATCTGTTAGAAGGCGCTTGCTGAGGTATGGATAACACTCCTGAAGAATGGAATAGTTCGGATCAGATGATAGACCAATACCCTCGAGAGTAGAAAATGCTCTGGACATGTAAACGAAGTAATCAGGAATGGCGAAGACATCTGCATTCTGCTCCTGCATCTCTTCAATCTTTGTCACTACGTCTACTGTTGTGGATGTCGATGCTTGACTATCACCACGCGACATGGCATCTTCTGCCATTTGCCTCTTCCAATCTTCTCTGAACAATCTCTGCCTAACTTCTGTGGCTTCCTTACTGTCTAAATCGTCAAAGTCCTTTAGAGCATCGGCAAATTTCTCTTTGTTCTGTTCCACCATCCGCTTCATTGCTCCTTTCGGCCCTCCACCCTCGGCAGCGAGGGATAGCATATTAGCTATTGCGACAGTTAATCCACTCTCTCGGAGCTCATCAATCTTTTGAGCTGGTACAAACTGCAATTTCACCAAGTCATCCGGCACATCCTCATAATTCTTTGCGTTAAGGTCCGCAATAAATTCAAGGAGAGATAGCTGCAGATTCTCCGGTACATTAATCACCATCCCGAAATCAAGAATACAAAGTCGTCCATCAGGCGTACGGAGTAGATTGCCTGGATGAGGATCACAATGAAGTGTGCCTGTGTCCAAAAGCATGGTTAGATATGCATTCAAAGCCACGCCACATAATCTCGGTACATCATCTGCATCAGAGTCAGCGAGGCGCTGTCCATCCACCCATTTGGTTGTTAATACGTGTATAGATGATAGATCTTCCACAACTTCTGGTGCAAAGACACTTCCTAGTCCTCTTTCTTTCATTGCCTTGGAAAATTCCGTCGTGTATTTTGCTTCCGCTCTATAATCTAATTCATTGACAAACCCTTCTCCCCAAGCATCGACCAATCCTTCCAAATCTGTATTAATCTCTTTTGATTTTTGATACATGGGTGCAAGAGAACGTAACATATGAAGATCCAATGCAACATTCGACAGCACTGCCGGTCGTTGTACCTTCACCGCAACCTCCTCCCCCGTCGAACGAAGCCGACCACGATAAACTTGTCCAATCGATGCACTAGCCACAGGCTGTAGACTTAATTCGGAAAACACATCATCAATTCTAATATTCAATTCGGATTCAATCACCTGTCGTCCTAATTCGGCACTGAATGGAGGTACGGCATCCTGTAATCCGGTTAGTCCCTTTGCGTACTTTGCTGGTAGTAAATCTGTACGTGTGCTGAGTGCCTGACCTATTTTGATGAAGGTTGGACCGAGGTCTGATACAAGTTCCAATAGTTCTTCGCTTCGTTGGTCGACCAGCTATCATTTTTGAAATATAAAATAGGGCACACACAAGATGTGTATATCAGTAACGACGAAATGGATATTTGCAACATGAAATCATCATAATATCTACAACAAAAACTTACCTCCTCTTCTCTATTCAACTTAGTATCAAGAATAGTATCCACGATAAATCCAGACGATTTGCTCACAATCTGCGTCAGCCGAGATAGTGATTCGATCGGTCTATCTTTATAATACTCTGCTGCCGCGTGTGGATCATAGTTGGCTTCTTTGTAGGGAGCGTCGATTCCGTAGGTAGCGGATGCTTCTGAGGATTTTGTAGATTGAGCGTGGAGGAGGTGACGGTTGGTGGTGCCTGCTGCTGGGTTATTGTTTTGAATGAGAATGCCGGTTGACTTGCCCTTGCTTGTCGTTGTGAAGGCTTCGACACTTTGTTCTTGCGATAGAGATAGCAGCAACAACAGAGCATTGGCTGCTGTGAAGGCTCTACTTCTTGGCGGTGATGATGCCATGGTTATAATTATGGAGTTGTGTTGTTATGTTGCGAGGAGCAGCGCTCAGCCACATGTAGCATGGTTGGCTTCTCTGACGAGAGGATGACGAGGCAGAAAACGTGGCGCGCCAAAGGATGGTTATTTTCATTTAGCTGGGGTGCTAGAAATTTAGATTCAAGTAGGTGCGACAGTTGGTCATACCGTGGGCGCTGTGGTCGAAGTTGAATGCATGCAGTCACTACTTCTCTGACTCTTATTCGGGCAAAAGTAATCAATGGGTAAATGGATGATGGCCGAGGACAAGTACTATCAAGATATAACAGAACACATCATATCATCATACTAATACTAATACAAGAACATATGTATGATTAGGATGTATTGGTCTAAATGAGAAAGCAAAAAGAAGACAAGAAGAGGAGTAGGTACTATTACTATTTGTTGTCACTTACTATTTCATAATGAAGATGAGCTAGAATAGGTTCAAGTTTAAATTATCTTTACATGGCATGAGTTCATCCCTCTCCCCTCTTCCATATAGAATTCTACTTTACCTGCCATCGTCGTGCTCTTATGCAGAGGTGGATACTAACTCATATATTAGTCTTGCTGCTACTGCTTGAGGGTGAATCAAACCTTGTGTTGCTGGTGATCCAAGGGCAGCAAACGCCATCGCCGATTGCTTTCACCAGCTCTGAGGTTCCCTTTTCTAGGTGGGCTACTTTCAATGCCAGAACTGACATAGACATCGTTGATGTTTGGGAGCTCTTCTTCTTCGTACACATAGACGTATTTAGCAGAGGGATTTTCTTTGCTAGGAGCGGTGCGTTCGACCTCATCACCTTTGCCTTTGACGTCGTGTTCGCCATCAAGAATCCCTGCCGATCTACCACGTGGTATCAAGCCTGGTATTTCTTCAGGAATGTGACCTGATAGATGATCCAGATCCCAAGGTTCACCCCGACAGGATCCAGATCCTGTTCCATGAGTGTGAGGGTACAAATAGTAACAGCCGAGTACATTTTCGCACTCACTCGCTGTGTGCAAATCATCGCACCTGAATTGACGAGCACTGGGAGTGATCTTTTCGACCTCAGCCCCATTGTCTTCGTATCCATAATCGGCGTCCAATCTGACGTAAACATCAGGGAGACTAGCTTTATCAGGTCTCTCCCTAGGAATTCCACTGCAAAATCCACCACCCTTACCACTCTTCCACCTGCAGCCGTGTACTTTTTTGCACTCGCTTTCTGTGTGCAAGTCATCACATTCGGTATGATGAGCACTGCCTGCGCTCAACATGCAAGCAAATGCAATAAATGGTAGAAAAAATTTGGTCATCTTGTCTTTTCAATTTGTAAAATTATATTGTGTTTGTGTTGGTGGATCTTGTTTGTCTCTGATTTTATGCTGTAATGTGTATTGCACTTCTTTATCTCTTTATTGCTCTAGTATTGAAATGATTTGATTATAGTTTGTTGTGCTTTTGATTTTATGAGATGACATCTGCCTTGAATGAATGCCAAGTAAAGCAAGTTCGCCCAAGACACTGAAGTGTGATCAAGAAAGTGGTCTGGCTTCTTGAAAGACGCATATCTGAAAGGTGTAGCACTTCAATTAAACAAAGAGATGAGCTTGGCGGTAAATAAATAAGACCGGCGCAAATGAAATGTGCAGGGACAGAATTCGACTTCAAGGCCTTTAGAAATTTCGAACGAAATTTTATTGAATTCGAATGCCGCATTACCTTGAGGCCTCGAAATCGAATTCTGTCCCTGCACATTTCATTTGCGCCGGTCTTAAATGGCGGGAACCTGGATCTTTGTGCTTTGGATCGAAGGATCGAGGAACATCAACATGGCAGACATCATATACATGGCAACGCAAGCGGCGGCAGCGGCTAGTTACAATTAATAGTAGGTCCAGAAGAGCGTAGAGCAGAGCTTGACAAAGCTTATTGACAAAAAGAGCCATGATGATCCTCGCACCGCTACTGCTGATGCAAGCAGTAGGCAGCACAGCCTTCACACCACCATCAACCCACATCAATCAACTGCACACTCTTCGTATGGGAATTATCGATAACTTGGTAACATCGAATAAGGGAGGGGCAGAACTCTCATCATATAACACGCTAGAGATACTGGATCGAATTGGTGCAGGTGGATATGGAGTAGTTCATCGAACAAAACTCGTTCCCAAGAATAATGAATCTTCACAAAAAAATTGTATTGCCAAGCGTGCATGGACGCTAGAAGAGCTCCAAAACAAGAATACAGACATTAAGATGTCCGATAAAGAGCTAAAGGAACGATCCGAGCGATGCAAGTACTGTTTAAATGTCGAAAAGCACTGTCTTGAAAAGTTGAATCAAAATGATACCGACCAAGATAATTCTCGTTACGTTCCAAAGCTGCTTGGGGAATATCCCGACAACGAAGGGAACGGAGATTGGTTAGTGTTTGATCTCGTAGACAGTACTAACGGTGGTACAGGAGAACCAGCAAAAACTTTGGAAGATGTGCTGGAATTGGATTGGATTGACCAACATGAGCAAGATGATGCAGATCCCAGTCATCACCATCATTTGTATATGCTGCAAAAGGAACTGAGTATGGGGGAAGAGTCTACCTTTGCAGATGTTCTTGATGAGACATTGGTTCAGTTATTTAGGACAGTGAGTCATGTGAATGGTGCAAATATTGTTCACAGAGACATAAAGCCGGGGAATCTTCTAGTGACTTCAGATGGATTTGTACTAATTGACTTTGGGTCAGCAGCAGACCTTGATCCACCATCCAAAAAATCAGTGGGGTCCGCCTTCTCTTCCATCATTGGTGGAGGAGGGGGAAGAGTTGGCCTCGATGATGGACGGGTGGCATTAAGTCCCATCTACAGTGCGCCCGAGACGTACATTAAGTTACTCTATGCCCCGGTAAACTTTGATAGCTTCTCGACTGCGTTGGTGTTTTGTCAGTTATTGTTCAACCTTCTTGATGAACGATCTGATGCTAGTTTTCGGGGTCAACTTGAAGATGTTGACTATGACCTCGATTCATGGCTACAGAGGGAGATCAATGCAGAACTACGCCCGACGGGGATTGAGGACGCAATGAAATATCTTGCAAGTAGACCAGGGCTGTGGTCAGTTTTGAGAGCTATGTTACACCCTGACCCGGAAAGGAGACTTTCAACTTCTGATGCATTGGAGAAAGTTAATGCTGTTATTGCTAGTGTTGAAGCGGATGATGCGACGATTGTCGGCAATGAAGTTGATGGAGACTTTTTCGTGGGATTACTTGAAAGTTTTGACTTGTGTGGGCTTCCAGATGACGGGACGGCAATTGGCGTCCCGATGGAGGAGGGAGAAACTGAGGCTGCTTCTGTTGCTGAGCTGGCTCTTGTCACGCCTTATCCCCTTCACTATATTGCCACTTTTAGCCGATCCAAATCGCTTGGTTTGATTCTGTCTGAAGTCGATCCTGACGGGAAATATGAGGATGAGCTAGGTGAAGAAGATGACAAAATTTGGAAGGATTCGACTTCAAATGCTCAACCGGGTGAAGTTTATATACGAGGGGTGGTTAAGGGAAGTCAGGCAGGTATGATGGACATCTTTGAGGTAGGTGATAGGGTAATGGGGGTAGGAGAGTTCCCCTTCTTTGCAGAAGGATTCGATACTGTAGTCGAGATGCTGCAACGTCAGCCAAAATATGCAAAGAGTGTTACACTACATTTCGATCGTCAGTCCCGGGGACGTTTACACGCGTACCAGACGGCACCTCCTCATTCAGCAAAAGTGGTGGGGCAGGGTGCATGGTCTGCCTGTGGGAGAAGAAAGTATCAAGAGGATCGTTTCGGTGAGTCTCACTCATGAGTAACATATGTTATGGCTTGCTTTGATGAATTGGACGTGCTAACATACTATCTCCATTCTTTCGTCCTTTAGTTCTTCAAGAAATACAGGACGGCAAAAACGCCGCATTGCTTGCTGGAGTGTTTGATGGACATGGAGGAGACGCTGCATCGAAGACTTTGGCTCAACTTCTTCCTAGCCTATTTTCAGTTGAACTTGCTGGGAAAGTAACTGATGGTAAAGATAAAGCAACATCAGAAGACTTGCGCAATGCAATGGAATCTGCATATGATATCGCATGTCGTACTTACAGAGATGGCTGCGATAAGTTGGAGACGTGTGTGGCAGACTACGATCCGCGAGAGGGTATCATCCTAGCTTCAATGGGGGCAAACGATGTGATAGCAGGATCGACCGCTACCATGGCTGTTCTTTCAGTCTCCGAAGATGGGGCTGATGAGCTCTCGGTATTGAACTGTGGTGACAGTAGGACACTGGCGATTGGAAAGCCGCGCGGAGGGTCGTCAAAAGATTCTGTAGTTCACTTTTCAACTAGGGATCACTCACCAAGCTGTGAAGTTGAGATAGAACGACTGTCACGTGGAGAGAACAAGGGTTTCTCTCAGCCAATGTGTAGGATGGGAAGATGGAGAATCAAAGTTGGAGATTTTACATATGGATTAGCTCGTAGCCTTGAGGGCTCGTTCACAACAAGCAAAGGAATTGTCAGTGACCCTGATGTATCTGCTGTAAACCTCACTGACATGATAGCTGAAAGAGAACAGGCTTGCATAATAATAGCAACTGATGGATTGTTTGAGGTAATTGACAACGAAGAATGCGGTAGATACGTCGTCAAATGCAGGGAAGAAGGGCTGGAGGCAAGCCTGGCTGCTAAGCAGCTGACAAAGCTGGCCATAGACAAGGGATCCCCCGATAATGTGAGCGTTGTGGTAGTTTATATTGACTAAATGATACATAGGGTCTGCGGTGCGGCACTACATTTTACAGTGAAGACTAAGAGTCAGACCGATAACACTCTTTTTATCCAAATTACAATACATTTTTGCGCCTCTTACCTTATTGAGATGCTAGCTACTAATAAGCTTCCACACTGCTGCTGCTATTTCGTGACTGTAAGGAGGTGGTTTGATCATCTCAAGACGATTTTAGGCATTGATCTAAGCTATGCAGTTGCAACACTAAGTCAAGAATAAAATTATGGACACGTAGAAGACACTAAGGCTAAGGACGAAAGAAGGACAAACTTAGCCATTTTGAGGCCGAAATTAATTGTACTGTATGTGGACTCTGGTGCGTAACTCCTCCTTTTTACTCTGTTATTGTTCTCATCATTTGTGTTGACTATGCAGACCTACCTACTACTTACTCGGCTTTCAAATTTGTTGCAAATGGTAACATCTCCGCTGAGTACTTCCAACGAGTACTATTACTTTCTCTGAGGAGGACTCCTATATCTACATTCACTGGTGAATCATAGGACTCATCGTTATCGTTATCAAGTGGATCCAAAAGAATTTTCGACAGATCCAAAAGTCCAGCGTAGAATAGAGTCAAAAGACCCACTGTAGCGATGCTCCAGATGCCTAGAATAGGATACAATGCAAAAGGAGCTATGAATAGGAAGCTATCCACTAGGACCTGGACGAAATGTGCGTATGCCAATGGTATGCGTCCATCTAGCTGATCGCCTATATCATGATAAGTACCACGGAGATCTTTGAGAGCAAAATGTAGCGTGTGAGTGGAGTGTTTGAGTTGTTAATTTCAACGAATATTCCTAGCCGAATACAACAGCTGACAAACCCTTACTTACCGCATATTTTTTGAAATAGCACTTCTCGGAGAGCATGATCGTTTGGTAGAGTCTTGTCCTTCATTGCTGTTTGACATTTGACCAGTATCCATGATAGGCATGCATACTGTGTTCCATGATTGCTGGATCGCAGACTTGTCAAAGTGTTGTATTCTGTTCGGCTCATTATGCCACGGGACAGCATCCGGCTCATACCTCTGCTTGTAGACAGGACTTGGAATTTCTTAGAGTACTTTGCCCAGCAAAACACATGAAAGAGGCAAGTGTAATTCGCAATATCGTCCAAGAGATCCTCTCCTTTTTTCGTAAACTTGCCTTCATCATCTCGTTCCACTGTTGATGCAACCAATAATCCAATGTCATTGATTCTTCCTTGGATCTTTCTCGTGTTATCATACATGTTTCTCCACAGAGTGTATGCCTGACTCAAAAAGAACGTCAAAATAAACGTTGAAATAGTCATCAAATACTGCCACAGGTTTGCCAAGGGAGCGAGCTTAGACACAAATGGAAAGTTGGGGTCTGGGATCTGCCCAAGAGCCCAAGTTGGATGGCAAAGAGACCTAACAGCGGCAACAAAACAAGCAGATACCAGCATGAATGCAACAGCAGTCTTCCATGCCTGCTGGAAAATGGTACCATGCCATTGCCCCCACAACCAGCGACGGTTCGGCTTGAATTGTCGAATAATATCTCCTCCATAACGTGTTTTGATCCCGCTAATTTTGTCAATCACAAGATCAATTTTGCGAATATCAGCCTTGATGTCCTCCGATTTTACAATGAAATACTTGAAAGACGCACGATCAAGACGGAAGGCTACAACATTCGTCTTTGCCATCACCGTGGCTGCACGCTCCCTATCCATCAGCAGTGCCAATTCACCCACCATTGCAGGCGGCCTCATCGTGCCATAGTTCCCTGAGACCTCTTCCCCATCAATTGTAATGGAGCATTCGCCCTCTTTGAGAATTAACATGAAATCTTTGTCCGTATCCCCTTGAGAGAAGATTACATCTCCCTTTTTGTATTCGACTCTGTCAAATGATGATGCCAAATCAGTTTGAGACCCCTCTCGGACCACATCTTGGAAAAGTACATCTTGTCTCAACACTGACTTAATGTAGGCACGGTCATCCTCCGTACGTTCCAAGCCGCTGCCGCTGACGATACTACTATCTGTCCCACTTGTGCTTGATGGAGCCTGACTGACATTCCGCTTCATGGAGTGTTGGTTCCAATCTTCAAACAGATTGGATGATGTAAGGGAAGTTTGAGCAGTCCTGAGGCTGAATGACCTTCTGAGACTTGATGTGAGTGACCTGTCTAGACTGGCACGACGTGATGGACGGCGATTGGCCGAGTTCGTCAGGTCATTTGTTGGCTGCACGTCTAATAACTGCTGCCCTTTGTTAAGAGACCCTGGATTCTCTTCATCGTACTCTTCCTCAATAGCACTGGAGTGAACGTCGGGCACCATAGTGAGCAGACTGAATGACTTCTTTTGACGCTCCACTTCCGATAGGAGGTTTGCCATGGACTTGGACTTGGACTTGGACCGCCCTTGCATGGGCCTTGTCGACTTAGCCCTGATGGAGCGAGGTGAAGATTCATCATCGGTGAGCACAAAGCCGTCGCCTCCGACTTCTTCCGGGGGCGGGGGAGGTGTTACCGTCTTGACATACATATCATTCATCACATTTACTTATGCATAAGCAAGATTAGCGATCAAGTTCAAGTACATTTGCGCTGGAAGGATTTGAGATTGAGTAAGGTAAAAAGAGTGCACCGGTACCCACCAGGCGCATGGACTAATTAGATCATTTTTAGATCATTTGAGGCAAATCAAATGCCGTGTCACTA
This sequence comes from Skeletonema marinoi, assembly GCA_030544225.1. Taxonomy (NCBI): domain Eukaryota; phylum Bacillariophyta; class Thalassiosirophyceae; order Thalassiosirales; family Thalassiosiraceae; genus Skeletonema; species Skeletonema marinoi. The sequence goes on from CM060487.1 coordinate 2,576,579, forward strand.
CTTAATTAATACGTTGCGTTGCTTGGGAGGGATTTTTTCTGTGCGATCGAGAGATGTGTCGAGCAACGCTGCAGACTGCAGAAGTGTCACGACTTGCAAATTAGGGTTAGGGTTAGGGTTAGTTTGTTGTATTTGTATGTGCTACAAAGAAGGAGATATCTTTCAGACGCGTGTTCAACCGTTACTAAAACTGTCAACATCGTCTACTTGTCCTTGTTCGTGGTTCGGCGGGTAAATGGATTTGAAATGATTATGTACGTTTAGTCTTGTCCACGGACAGGATCTTGTCCATGGTTTTAGTACGACAACACTTGAGAACTCAAGGAATTAGACCTCATCTCGCTGATTGTCTTTGCTGCGGCTCCTCGTGCGGCAATTACCTTTAGTTAGCGATTACTGGGATCTTGTAAGCATAAGTAAGACCCAATTGTATCAAAATTTGCCTCTTCTCTTGATCCGCACACCACACGCGCACTTCGTGGCCATTATCCAGTAAAAAAGGGTTTGGATGCCTCGACGACTTGTTTTGGAGCAGGAGAGAGAGAGAGGGATATTGCTTCTCGCTTCTGCTCGGACAAAATTATTTTGAAGCTTTAGCTCTGCCACAGTCATCTTCACCTACCCTTACTTGGAGTCAAAATGAGTAGTGTGGCGGATTGGATCATAATCATAACGTTGGGAATACCTACAAATAACACTTTACAATAGTTCATGCTCATATGCGCCTGTATCTATTATCTATTCCTCTCCTCCAACTCTCCTTTTCCTTCTTAGCTGTTCAGAGAGACCTTTTGATTTTGATACGGCTCCTTCCTCTGCTCCCAGGATGATGCTGGTGCTTTGTCTTTGTTCTCATCGTTCTCTTTGCCAACGCTAGACTGATTGTGAACCTTTTTACCATGGTTTCTTATGGTGGCAATTGACTTTCCTCTGCTTGTCGTGGACGTCGACACACCATTCCTAGGAGACGGTCTTCGCCGCCGCCGCATCGCTTCAGTCTGCTGTTTCAAACTACCACCTGCTGCTTTTGCTCAAGACCTAATGCAGTGCAGTTAAAACACTAAGTCAAGAATAAACTTATGGACTACTGTATGTAGAAGAAACTAAGGACTAAGGACGAAAGAAGGACAAACTTAGCCATTTTGAGGCCGAAATTAATTGTACTGTATGGGGACTCTGGTCCGTAACTCCTCCTTTTTTACTCTGTTATTGTTCTCATCATTTGTGTTGACTATGCAGACCTACCTACTACTTACTCGGCTTTCAAATTTGTTGCAAATGGTAACATCTCCGCTGAGTACTTCCAACGAGTACTATTACTTTCTCTGAGGAGGACTCCTATATCTACATTCACTGGTGAATCATAGGACTCATCGTTATCGTTATCAAGTGGATCCAAAAGAATCTTCGACAGATCCAAAAGTCCAGCGTAGAATAGAGTCAAAAGACCCACTGTAGCGATGCTCCAGATGCCTAGAATAGGATACAATGCAAAAGGAGCTATGAATAGGAAGCTATCCACTAGGACCTGGACGAAATGTGCGTATGCCAATGGTATGCGTCCATCTAGCTGATCGCCTATATCATGATAAGTACCACGGAGATCTTTGAGAGCGAAATGTAGCGTGTGAGTGGAGTGTTTGAGTTGTTAATTTCAACGAATATTCCTAGCCGAATACAACAGCTGACAAACCCTTACTTACCGCATATTTTTTGAAATAGCACTTCTCGGAGAGCATGATCGTTTGGTAGAGTCTTGTCCTTCATTGCTGTTTGACATTTGACCAGTATCCATGATAGGCATGCATACTGTGTTCCATGATTGCTGGATCGCAGACTTGTCAAAGTGTTGTATTCTGATCGGCTCATTATGCCACGGGACAGCATCCGGCTCATACCTCTGCTTGTAGACAGAACTTGGAATTTCTTAGAGTACTTTGCCCAGCAAAACACATGAAAGAGGCAAGTGTAATTCGCAATATCGTCCAAGAGATCCTCTCCTTTTTTCGTAAACTTGCCTTCATCATCTCGTTCCACTGTTGATGCAACCAATAATCCAATGTCATTGATTCTTCCTTGAATCTTTCTCGTGTTATCATACATGTTTCTCCACAGAGTGTATGCCTGACTCAAAAAGAACGTCAAAATAAACGTTGAAATAGTCATCAAATACTGCCACAGGTTTGCCAAGGGAGCGAGCTTAGACACAAATGGAAAGTTGGGGTCTGGGATCTGCCCAAGAGCCCAAGTTGGATGGCAAAGAGACCTAACAGCGGCAACAAAACAAGCAGATACCAGCATGAATGCAACAGCAGTCTTCCATGCCTGCTGGAAAATGGTACCATGCCATTGCCCCCACAACCAGCGACGGTTCGGCTTGAATTGTCGAATAATATCTCCTCCATAACGTGTTTTGATCCCGCTAATTTTGTCAATCACAAGATCAATTTTGCGAATATCAGCCTTGATGTCCTCCGATTTTACAATGAAATACTTGAAAGACGCACGATCAAGACGGAAGGCTACAACATTCGTCTTTGCCATCACCGTGGCTGCACGCTCCCTATCCATCAGCAGTGCCAATTCACCCACCATTGCAGGCGGCTTCATCGTGCCATAGTTCCCTGAGACCTCTTCCCCATCAATTGTAATGGAGCATTCGCCCTCTTTGAGAATTAACATGAAATCTTTGTCCGTATCCCCTTGAGAGAAGATTACATCTCCCTTTTTGTATTCGACTCTGTCAAATGATGATGCCAAATCAGTTTGAGACCCCTCTCGGACCACATCTTGGAAAAGTACATCTTGTCTCAACACTGACTTAATGTAGGCACGGTCATCCTCCGTACGTTCCAAGCCGCTGCCGCTGACGGTACTACTATCTGTCCCACATATGCTTGATGGAGCCCGACTGACATTCTGCTTCATGGAGTGTTGGTTCCAATCTTCAAATAGATTGGATGATGTAAGGGAAGTTTGAGAAGTCCTGAGGCTGAATGACCTTCTGAGACTTGATGTGAGTGAGCTGTCTAGACTGGCACGACGTGATGGACGGCGATTGGCCGACTTCGTCAGGTCATTTGTTGGCTGCACGTCTAATAACTGCTGCCCTTTGTTAAGAGACCCTGGATTCTCTTCATCGTACTCTTCCTCAATAGCACTGGAGTGAACGTCGGGCACCATAGTGAGCAGACTGAATGACTTCTTTTGACGCTCCACTTCCGATAGGAGGTTTGCCATGGACTTGGACTTGGACTTGGACCGCCCTTGCATGGGCCTTGTCGACTTAGCCCTGATGGAGCGAGGTGAAGATTCATCATCGGTGAGCACAAAGCCGTCGCCTCCGACTTCTTCCGGGGGCGGGGGAGGTGTTACCGTCTTGACATACATATCATTCATCACATTTACTTATGCATTAAGCAAGATTAGCGATCAAGTTCAAGTACATTTGCGCTGGAAGGATTTGAGAGTAAGGTAAAAAGAGTGCACCGGTACCCACCAGGCGCATGGACTAATTAGATCATTTTTAGATCATTTGAGGCAAATCAAATGCCGTGTCACTACTTAATTAATACGTTGCGTTGCTTGGGAGGGATTTTTTCTGTGCGATCGAGAGATGTGTCGAGCAACGCTGCAGACTGCAGAAGTGTCACGACTTGCAAATTAGGGTTAGGGTTAGGGTTAGTTTGTTGTATTTGTATGTGCTACAAAGAAGGAGATATCTTTCAGACGCGTGTTCAACCGTTACTAAAACTGTCAACATCGTCTACTTGTCCTTGTTCGTGGTTCGGCGGGTAAATGGATTTGAAATGATTATGTACGTTTAGTCTTGTCCACGGACAGGATCTTGTCCATGGTTTTAGTACGACAACACTTGAGAACTCAAGGAATTAGACCTCATCTCGCTGATTGTCTTTGCTGCGGCTCCTCGTGCGGCAATTACCTTTAGTTAGCGATTACTGGGATCTTGTAAGCATAAGTAAGACCCAATTGTATCAAAATTTGCCTCTTCTCTTGATCCGCACACCACACGCGCACTTCGTGGCCATTATCCAGTAAAAAAGGGTTTGGATGCCTCGACGACTTGTTTTGGAGCAGGAGAGAGAGAGAGGGATATTGCTTCTCGCTTCTGCTCGGACAAAATTATTTTGAAGCTTTAGCTCTGCCACAGTCATCTTCACCTACCCTTACTTGGAGTCAAAATGAGTGTGGCGGATTGGATCATAATCATAACGTTGGGAATACCTACAAATAACACTTTACAATAGTTCATGCTCATATGCGCCTGTATCTATTATCTATTCCTCAACCCGAAATTTCGTATGCATCAGTCCTTAACGGCACCGCATCACCGCCAACTGCTGTCAGAGATACTACAGTTGCCCCATCATCTGTCAGGAAAGATTCAACAACTACTTCTGTTTCGACTACTGCTGCAACCCCATCAGTCGCATCTGCATCCGGCACTACTTGTAATTCAGCTGCCAACATAGTCTCTATTGTCAAAGCAATGGGAACGAATAAGAAGCAGGCTGTTTCTGGTGATGATTATCCGTCGGCGTGTGGATCATATGAGACGTGGAAGAGCTGGACGAATCTTCCCGAACATGACAAGTGCTGTGTCAAGGTAGATTTAATTGATGGGCAATGGGCTTCTTGTTCGTGTGGTAAAATGATAACTAGTAGAACCAGTCGTCCTTATACCTTGTCCCGTTGGAGAGATCATAAGAAATCGGCATTTCACATTGCATTTATGAACTCAAGTGACAAAGAGACTGCCAAGGATTTTCTTAAGATGCACAAGGATGGAAAGTCAGTGCATAGATTGGACCTGGCGAAAGCGAAATCTGACTTGAAAGCACCACAGTCAATGCTTCAATTCTACTCAGCAACTAAGAAGAAGAACTCTCCAGCATCTGCAACTACTTCTCAACAAGTCACTACCACCACAACGACAGATGATTCAGAAATCAAACAAACGCAATATGTTGTTGGAGACTATTGCAATCCTATTTCTTGTCCCGAGAAAAGACGTGTGTCAGCCGAGGCGAACCACCTCTGAACCAAATGAACACACTTTCGGCTGTTGGCGATCAATTAAAGATAATTTCGATTGCCATCAGCTCGAAGGAATTCAAAGCAAGGCTAACATCCGAAATGATGCCATTTACGAGAGTAACTTGGTGACATCAAGATCAATATGTACAAATTCAGGATATAGAAGTTCATATCCGGAATTTGTCGCTGCCATGAAGGCAGGGTCAACTCAGCGTGGTCCAATCGATGTCAACCTCAACTTGCCTGCAGTGACTCAGCTATTCGGATCAGTGCAGACGGTAATGAATCAAGTAAATAGCTTGATGGTACCGTTTCTAGCGAGATTTGGTGTTGACGAGAGTAATGGTATGTCTCCTCTTCTTTGTGCTACAATCAACTCTCCCGCGGACATCAAATCATTAATTGAAGATTATTTCCGTCTACCAACAAAGGATAGTCGAGACTTTCCACCTGCCGATGACACGGTTGATGTGTTTGGTGCTGACGCAACGGAGAATAGTGATGATGAAGAAGAAGTAGATACACCGATTGACAACTCTGCCGCCACGGCGAAGAAGATCGCAAATTTGGTTTCAAACTTCATCCAAGATACGGCCGAAATCAACAAAAGTACTACCAATGTTGCCAATGAGCTTAACAACGAAGCCGAAACTGCTACTGATGATGATGATAACGATGATGTAACACCAACACAAAGCTTCTTCGATGTTGGAGACTGTGGGAATGACATAATGGCAGAAGTGAAGAAGATGTTGTGTGGTGATGATGTCTCAACAATTAATGAGCATACCATGAAAATCATGGAGCTTCTTGAACTCGGTAAATTGGAAGGTGATGGGGGATCATCATTCTTCGACTATAAGTGCAAATCATTCCAGCAGCGATGGTTTAAGAAGGCAGAATCCAAGAAAGACAGTGAGGAGGAGATGGACGTCGATGGAGAGGATGAAGTGTTTGTCCAGCGTGACAGCCTTGTTGTTCTGCGCTGCCAACGTGGTAAGTCAGTTTCCAAAGAGAATTACAGGGTTCTTGGATCATTCTCAAAGCATTACAAGAAGTGGTATCCAAATCTTCACAAGCACAAGTTTCAATGGAGTAGAGACAATCAAGATAAGGATGTGAGATTCTTGGTAAGTATGATGGTAATGTCAGGCACGTCGTGGATTATCAGCTGCAGAAAGGCGGACAGTTTGGACCAAGCTGTGTTTTCCGTGTGTGTACAATGGAGGAAATTGAGGAGGTTGTCGGAAAATTGGATGAGGGTGACATCTTTTCTGGACAGTGTTGAAGAGGTTTGAGTTGAGCTTCATAGATGGTCAAAGATAGGAGACACTATTAATTACTTAGTCTATGCCATGAACTCTCTATTGTGTTGTGCAAGTGAATATTATCTGCAAGTAGGCCGAATTACACTTTCGCTGGATAGAAAGACCTGAGACCTGATCGGAGTAGACCCCGGTGCTAAATCAGCCAAAGCCGCCCGCCGAAAGGCTCTTTGGAAAGCACTAGGGTGCCACACTTTGGTATTCCAGCGCTATTCGAGACGCGTTACGACTTACGACTTACGACAACATGTTGCAATTAAATAGACCTCAGCTCGCTGATTGTCGTTGCTGCCGGCTCGTGCGGCAATTACCTTTAGTTAGCGATTCTGGGATCTTGTGATACTCTATGTAGACGTTCTTGTTGTCACGGTACTTCGTCAATTCTGTCAGACTTTTAAGTACCCACAAGAGACAGAAGGAACATACGTACGCGTGTGCACGTTTTGTACCAAAATCGTTATGACAACACTTACTTGAGAACTCAAGAATTCGTGCAATTAAATTAGAACTCATCTCGCTGATTGTCTTTGCTGCCGGCTCGGCTCGTGCGGTAATTACCTTTAGTTAGCGATTACTTGGATGATCTTGTAAGCATGACCCAATTATCAAAATTTGCCTCTTCTCTTGATCACGCACACCACACACCACACGCGCACTTCGTGGCCATTATCCAGTAAAAAAGGGTTTGGTTGCCTCGGCGACTTGTTTTGGAGCAGGAGAGAGAGAGGATAATGCTTCTTGCTTCTGCTCGGACAAAATTATTTTGAAGCTTTAGCTCTGCCACGGTCATCTTCACCTACCCTTACTTGGAGTCAAAATGAGTGTGGCGGATTGGATCATAATCATAACGTTGGGAATACCTACAAATAACACTTTACAATAGTTCATGCTCATATGCGCCTGCATCTATTATCTATTCCTCTCCTCCAACTCTCCTTGCTCTTCTTAGTTGTTCAGAGAGACCTTTTCTTCCGCCAACAGCTTTGAGAGCAGAAATACGCCTGATTGTTTTACCGCCCATCTCCCCTGACACGGCTCCTTCCCTCTGCTCCGAGGATGATGCTGGTGCTTTGTTCTCGTCGTTCTCTTTGCCAACGCTGGACTGATTGTGAACCTTTTTACCATAGTTTCTTATGGTGACAATTGACTTCTTTCCTCTGCTTGTCGTGGACGTCGACACACCATTCCTAGGAGACGGTCTTCGCCGCATCGCTTCAATCTGCTGCTTCAAACTACTTATGGTAGACTCGAGCTCATCCACCACCTGTTGCTTTTGAACTGCCTCTGATTGATGCCTCCGACTCTCTCTTACTGCTGCAACATAATCATCCATTGAAACCTTTGAACCCCCCGATTGACTCGCATTTTGACGTTCCAACTCTTGAATGCGTCGAGTGTACTGATGCTCCAACTCAAGCCACTGCAATTCCCTACGCTCCAACTCAGCCTTCATCTCTTTTGAAGGGGAACGATTAGACTGGAGATCTGCGTAGAGCGTATCAATGTATTTCTGACTACTCTGCAGCTCTTTTGTCATCTCGTTCACTTTGGAAGAAAGCCAAGATGACTTGTCCTCGAGTTCTACTATACGTTCTCGAAGTGAATTGCATTCACGTAGACTCTTTTCCTTCTGGTGTAGTGCTTCTGATAAATCCCTTTCAGAAATGGCAAGTGCATTCGCAAGAGCGTGGTTGGCAAATTTAGCAGCTTCGAGTCCCTTCTTGATGCGTTTGGTGGCAGTATTTTTGCTAGCATTAGCACCAGCAATTTGCTCATCCAACAAATGTTTCAATCGCAGTAATTCTGCTGCTTCCCTATCACGTGCCTGGTGAGCTTCATCCAATTCTCTTCCTAGTCTTTCGTTCTCTTTTGATAACTGTGCTTGAATTTGCCTTGTCTGATCCAATTGTAAGTCTGCTTGACAAGCTGCATCTACAGCTTTCTGGTCGACTACCTCAATCCGTCCCTTCAAGGCACTCATCTCTCGTTCAAGCATCTGATTGACCTGTATAAGCTGTGAAACCTGTTTCGTGTACTCTTTTTTCTCCACCGAGGCATGAATTTGTCGTTGAGAAAGCTGCTCTCTCGCTTGATCCAGCCTCGATGTTAGCTCATCTTTAATGTTGGCATGCTCTTTGACAAGTGATTCAACCCTTTCCGTTAACTGAGCATGTGCTGCAAGTGATGATGCTAGCTTCTCTTGAAGTTCGGTGTAACTTTCGTGCTGGGGTGTTGGCGTAAAGTCATCTCCCTGAGGAGCCGTCGATGTATTGGCGACATCATTGAACACACACTCTTCTTTACTAGAATCGAACGGAACACCTTCATAATTGTTCTCCACTACCTGCTGGGATGTCACTTTCTCTTCGTTCCCTTGATCTTGCTGTCCACCACCATCCTGCCTCCAAAAGTAAGACTCATCATCCAACGACAAGGATAGATTCATATCCAACGAAGTCTCATGTGTCATCATTGACTCGGATCTCTCCTCGATCGATTGATTTTCGGGAGTGATTTGACGATGGCGATGGTGCAATGACCACTCATTACCCTCCACCACTTCATTTCTTTCCTCCCTTGGAGATTGAGACAATGATAAAGTTTCCAAGGGGGGAGGGACACTGCTTCGTCCTTCTTCTTGAATGAATGTATCACGTGTTCCATCATTGCATTGATCTTGATTTGCATGCAAAAGCTCGTGATGTTCCTCTGGCATTACATCATTCTCCTTGTCACCCTTATCATTTCCAACACTACTATTACCGTGGGAGTGATCCACAACTTGATGATATTGCTCCTCTACCAACTCATCTTCATCCTCAATTGCATCTAAAGAAGAAGCGTCAGCAACAATCTTGATCCTCTTCTCAACATATCTCACCATGCTTGGATACTTCAATTGCTTCTTCCCTCGATAATCTTTGCCACTACTACCATTGTTGTTGCTCATGACATTATGATCTTCTTCTGATGATAGCCGTGACAAAATTTCCTTGAGCGTATCCAAACAATCACATTGTTTTACAAAGTCCAAAGTGAGTTGTTCGGGAGGAAGATTGGAGATGGAGGAAGAGTGCAACTGATGGTGATGATGGTAGTGGTGGTGATGTGAGTTTGGAGTGGTGCTTGGTGGAGAGCAGCCAAAGGACTTTTCAGTTGCAGTGCCTGGTGGAGACGATGGGCTGAACAGCACATTGTTGGTATGATTGACATTAGTTCTTGGTACTTCCTCAGTTGTCATTGATGTTGGTTGGACATTCTCCTTCTCATGGTTAGATTCATCAGAAATGAGTCCATTCATTGGTGGTGACTTTGTGGTTGGCACCACCGCTCCTTCTTCTTCTTTGCGAGGAGTCAATCTCTTGGCCTCCATCAAAATTTGCTGTAATTCTTCTCTCATTTCTGAATACTTTGGAGACGTCAATGGCGGAGATGTCACATTTCGTTGGTGCTGCTGCTGCTGTTGGGTGCTGTTACCCATCTCATTGGCTACTACCTCCGTCAAATTGTTGTTCGTCCATTCCTCCACGACCGTATCATTATTACTCTCATTTTCCAAGGTAACATTATGCTGCTGCTGGTGATTTGGAGTTGTAATTTCCGACACACGATGTTGCACTGCTAATGGACTAAAGAATTCTTCTTCTTCTTCTTCCCCACCAACAACATTCTCTTGTCGTTGCTCCACCATGTTCCACCGCACTCTACCAACACCACTACCACCACTTCGTTTTCGTTCAACACTGTACCCATGATGATATTCCATTGGCGTCTGAAACGGTAGCATAACCTCCCCCTCATCACTACCATTATCTAACTCCTCATCCGCTTCCCAAACAGGTGCCAATGACGACGATAATGATCCACCACCACGAGAAGTAGTTGACATTATTGCCCAATCGTGATTGTCACTCTTGTGTTGGACTGGAGTGTAAAAGTATTCATTGTCAACTTCTTCATTGTCGTTGTTGCTGCTGTAGGGGGTGGAATAGTTGGGTGTCTTGACTGTATTGTCAATGACTGGAGTAGTCGTCGCTGCTGCTGTCCCTGCTGCAGCTGATGGTGTTGAACCTGTAGCTGTAGCAGGTGGGGAGGTAAATGACACTGCCGTCGCTTTCGCGGCCGATGCAACCTTATCAACACCCTGATTATTACACTTGAGGTAATCTCCTCGTACGATGCGATCGACACTATCCAATGTGACTTCATCTTCGTTATCATCCCTACGCTCCTCTTCTCCCTTGTGAGTATGAATAGGTTCACTTTCATCATCGTTAACTTCTTTAGCCAAGGCCTCCTCAAGATCAAACTCTTGTACCCCCGGTGAAAACAATCCCAAAACATCCTCCTCACTCTTGTCTTGACTATTACCCTTATTCACGTTTCTTCCCCTCCTTCTCGTGCGTTTCTTCTTCTGCTTTTTGGCACTAAAGATAGAATGCAATAGTCCATCATCTTCATATGTATGGGTGGTGTATGTCAAGGGAGGGGAGGAGAGTGCCGCTAGATGGGGTGAGTAGACCTCCTCTGCTTTCTCATTGCCTCGTCTGTACTCATTATTATTATTGGGGCTGTGATTGTTACTGTGACTGTAATTAGTTCGATGGTGGTGTAACAACGGTGAAGTCACACCACCTTGATCATTGCTTCCCATCACCGCCCCAAGATGTGCAACGACATTATCATCATTTCGATGAGTAGCGCCATTTTTGTCAAGATAGGACTTTAAATTTGGCGAGAGGACGCTTAGATCGTTCATTGAGGAGTTTTGGGATATGTCGCTGTGGTTGCTGCCATCGTTGTTGTTATTGTTATTATCGGTAGAGTGATTGAAGTGGTGTTTGCCTGTATTTACATTGTAGAACCGCGGCGGCGGCGGTGGAGGTGGCTGACGCTTCATTATTGTGATGATATCAATATAACTATATAAATACGATGAAGATGCCGCTTTAATGCTTGAGATTCGGTGCAGAAGAATGACTATTGTCCTCTCGTTTCATCATGGTACAATATCTCACAACTCTTTGAAATTTGTTGCTTGACCGTTATTTCAAATTTTGTCACATCAACAGGGCTTCGTTATCAGGTTCTCCTCTAAACTTTACCATGTTGTATTACTGGTATTCCGTTTCCATAATTTACAAAAGGCTCAACTGAGGGTCATCGAAAACAGGAAAAACTCCTCTCTGTCTCCTTCTCACCCTCAAGAAGGCCTCTCGTCATAAATGGGACTCCTCACAGAGGAGTCTGCATTTATGCAGAGACCCTCCACTTTTTCATCCAAAATCCGCGCGATGGCTTTGCAACTTGCCCTCAAAACCTCTCCTACGGCCGATTTGCACCATGTCGATGTCATCGCCCACACTACACCAATAACAGCGACCAATAGCTTAAATTGTACACAATACCCAACTGAATCATAGTGCAACGGCTTTCACTTGTGCTGAGTCCTTCTAGTGACTCAGACAGGTGTCTGAAGGTCCTGTACAGGGTGTCTCCTTCTCCCCCTCGCTCTCTCTAGACCGAACTGTCTGACCGGCACTGAAAAGAGATGTCGTCTTCTCCTCGTCTTCTCAGAGTTTCATACTACAGTACTTACCGGCACTGAAAAGAGATGTCGTCTTCTCCTCGTCTTCTCAGAGTTTAATAAGTACTTACTTACTTATCGGCACTGAAAAGAGATGTAGGCCCATCGATGCCATCACACATCGGCGGCAATGTAAAGAATGTTTTAGAAGGAGGATACTTAGTAGATTTAGTGGAGGTACATAATATAAGAGCGCAAGTATGGTGATATAAGAGCGCAATGTGAAGAGAAAGATTCATCTTCGTGCCAGTTGCTTGGATTGTGCTTTTAGTAGATCATGCTCATTCCCCCAGACTGCTAGAGAATGTAGATGTAATAAATACAATTTATATCTATACAAGTTCTATGATCTTGACTATTTTCAGACTTGCCAATTCCCTCTAGCACAGTAGCTTTGACCTATACCTATGCCTATGCTATTACAATTATTCTCCAATCAGCTTAATTGCACCTTCAATGAAGCTTGCAAAGTCATCACAAGGGGCATTATCATTATCATCCATGAAGGGCAATGGCTCAAAACCATCCTTCTTGTTCTGCTTGGGTGGGTTGAAGCAGAAATCATTGACATCTTCAAGCAGCATATGGGAGTATGTTGGATAAGACGGCTCTACAACACTTGTTCTTGCTTGGTGCGTAGGCTGAGTTGACTCGATAGTGTCGGCTGGTAGTAGGGGCAAGTGATAGTGCATGGCAGTAACGCAATGAGTCATCATAAGTTGACTTCCACCCGTGTTTGGCCAGACCATTTGATGATTGGTATCACCAGTTAAGTTGCCCTGAGGAGGCGACAAAGTACAAAGTAGGCATCGTTGAACCGCAATGGGCGATAGCTCCAGAAGCGATAGGCATATTCAAGATGGCATGTTCCATTTCGTCAAGGATAAATGACGGTCGCTTGTCACAAACGGGAAGGGGCGGCAGATCATCGAAGTTTGGAACACTCACATCTTCGTTACTAACAGCGGCCTTACCCTTGATCTTTGTTCGGGTCATGTGCTTCATATCGACAGGCTTTCCACGAAGGAAGTTATCGTGGTGCCAGACTTGTTCATCGCCTCTTCCAATTCTGCCATTGTAGCAACAAGTCGGTGTGAGAAGGAAGGTTTGATAAGACAAAGATGAGAGGCCTATTCAATCACAATGCTTACCTACGAAATCCCCACATGTATAAATGTCTATTGAAAGATCGAATCTTTGTCTGATTGAAGAACACGGGGACAACCTTCTTCATGAACTTGACCTTGTCGTGTATCTGGAACGCTCGTCCGTGTGGAAGCCACGTTAACGTTACTGCCTGTGCAAACTCAAAAATGTTATCCGCGAGTTCGAGCATTGCATAGACCTTGATAGGGAATTCCGACTTGGTTCTCCTTGGAGTGGTGGACGTGCAGATAGGATTTGTTTGATTGACGTTCATTCTTTCACTAGTTTTGGGTTGAGCTGGTAGCAGCGATGTTGTCGGCTTTTTCTTGGAGTAAAAATGATGGAATGAGCACGGACTTCGTTCGCCGCACACAAGCCTATCATGCCTATCTACTTTTAAGAACACAATAGATGCGAGATTGTATGTGTGGCTGACTCCCAAGTTCATCGGACATCCAGCGTTCTGGAAAAACAGTTTCTCTTCGCTAACGTAGAAATCAATTCCTACGTAGTAACGGCCATCCTTGGTACAAGATTATTTGACGGCGCCAAATTACACTATGCACATTTCATTAGCACTCATACATGTCTCCTATGCACAATGATCCATCATGCTAACTGTACCATGGCGTGTGCTACGGCACCATCAACGTCTCCGGTAACACCTGTGGAAGGGTCTGGGGGAGTCGCCGCCGTGGGCTTATTGCCTGGTGGTGGAAATAATGACGTAGCGGCAAGGGGACGGAGTGATCGGGTCACCGCCGCATGTGTTTGGAGGACAATACATCGATGGGTTGCATCCGGCCCAATAGCCGCCGCTTGAACACCTACTATCACCAGTGAGGGTGCCAATTATTCCTTCCGATCATATCGTTTGTCGACTGTCAACGTGATGTGATTCTCTTGCCCTCTGCATGTTACTCGCAGCCAAACTGGACCAGCGAAAATATTCACCCATCAAATTCTTTGCGGTGGAGTCATGGATCATGGCCCGATGCATTGGTCGCTGAACTATTGGTTCATAGTGTGACAAAAGAGGAGCAGAAGTGGGACAAACAAAGGTGGTTGTTATATCTCAGTCAAAGACAAAAGAAGTCATACAATATTAATATCAAAACGTTGGGGGATAATCGTCCGGCTCCTCTCTCCGCCGAATCTGCCCAACCGGAATCTGCTCAAACAGAAGACAATCCTCCTCCACAGCAGGTGACTTTATGATCTTCTGTGAGCTGCCACCGGTTTGTCGATTTAGACTTCGTTACAAAATGGTTCTTCTGAGACTGCCTGTGCTGCAACGGGATCTCGACGCAGCAGCAACTGAGGCACTGCAGCTATAGCTGCTGGGCGCAGAGGCAGGCAGCGTACAACCACTACTCTGTGGTACAACCTACTGGCTTTACATGCGGAAGGGGCGGGACTTCTATGTATGTTTGTGTGTGAGAGGGAGAGAGCAGGGTAGGAAAGATTGCACATGAGGGGCGCAATCGGACTCACAGGCAGCGAGAGCTGTCAAGAAAGCTCACATTGCGGGGGCAGTGGTCATAAGTAGACACCTTGCCACCATGTAGATTCCAAGAGGACCAAGATAGTTACCCCCCTCAGCAAACTGTAGTTGTTCCCACTCTCACTGAAGCAAGATCACGTCCTCGAAGAAGAATCCCTTCTTCTGATGCAGTGCTGGTATACGGAAGGAAGATTGGACGAAACAATAGACTAACTCTAGAGATTGAGCCACAGCTTTTGTAGTGAAGACAGAAGTTGGTGACTCATGTATGTATGGAACGACAGCACACTCTAAGAACACATATATGGATGAAGAACTTTTCTGTGTAAATCTAAGCCACCATGATGTACTCCCCCTGTATGCATGTGTAGTGTTCCTATTGTTGCAATCTCCAACATTAAGTTGTAGCAATTACATCCTACATAACTTTTAGTGGAGTAATAATGCAGAAAACAGCTGCGAGTCAAATTTAATGAGATTCAAGAAGCGATGCGTCTTCTTGTTACTTGTTAACCTATGTTTCTCTGAATCCTGCCTGCCCATCTGCTTCGGATGTTGCTCTGCTCACTCTAAACCAATGTCGGACCACTCTCGATCCATCTCCTCCTTCCGACACAAATGATCTCAGTACAATAATCTTCTTTCAATTTTGCTTTTGGCGATGTGCTATTGTAGGAAGAGACCATCCTGCTCACACGGATTCCATTGGGATTTGACATGCTCGTAGACTGTCTTCACTTCGTAGATTGTCTTTATTTCGGATCCATCGTGGTGTTTTGTTACGATTGTCACGATATCACCTCGCTCAAGCTCACACTTTCACGTTGCGTTTCAATATCAACTATTGGCTGGCGTCTTTCAATAGTTGTTGTTTCTTTCCCCATTGCACCGACAGCTCCCGGTGTGTTTATACGTCTTACGTCTGATTGAATAGTCATTAAATATGTCTTCAGCATATCTACCTCTTCAGTTTTGATGGTTATACTACCTCCCTCGATCGTCACCCTGCTTCTTGTATCGTGTCTCTGCCACATCAACCCTGATGCACTGCGCAATAGATAGACACGACGTCGGTAATCAAGCCGATTATGAATCTCGTCAATTATAGATAGAGATGCAATCGATGAAACCGCCACTCTTCTCGGGACATACCAGAGACGACAGATATCAGCAGGAAAATTAGCCCGTGCTGCACCGAAGCACACGACGCATAAACTACGTATGGACACATCCCATTAGTGATGCATATATCGTTGCTCACAATATCTTCTCGTAGCCGCTGCAACCCACATAATCGCTCGGCGGCGTTGGAGTAGACAAACGGCTTCTACCCCAACGCCGCCTCTCTCTACACCGATCGAGTTAGATATTGCTATTAATCTACACGCAGGTGTTACCGGAGACGTTGATGGTGCCGTAGCACACGCCATGGTACAGTTAGCATGATGGATCATTGTGCATAGGAGACATGTATGAGTGCTAATGAAATGTGCATAGTGTAATTTGGCGCCGTCAAATAATCTTGTACCAAGGATGGCCGTTACTACGTAGGAATTGATTTCTACGTTAGCGAAGAGAAACTGTTTTTCCAGAACGCTGGATGTCCGATGAAAGTACTTGAGAATGTACAAAAATTTACCTATTTCGAGAGTTCGCATGTCGTAGCGACGCAAACCCACCACCGGGGTGACTGTGCGACAGAAGATGAGAAATTGTGTTTAAACGCTGGGCGCTCTCGCGCTTCACACATTCGCTCGCATTGTACGTCGTCTACACTCACTTGTCACCTGCAAGCTTGGGGGCCTTCAACTTCAACTATCGAGTCAGAGCCTCGATTCTGCTGCTTGTCATTGCTGCCTCTGCACATACTCTATATTCGCTGTCGATCAGGAAAGATTTTAGAGGATCATGCCGAGCTAACGTTGAAGAGAATCACGTCGCCGCTGTCGCTGCTGCTTCAGCCGAGCGAAGCACCTAAGACAGAGACTGCAACAGCAGCACAATGATTTGGCAGCTCTCATTCATCAAAATCAAAATAGGGCAGCTCACTGCGGAAGATAGATGACTTGAATTCAGAAGGAGAGAGATCGTTGGTACCGTCGGAGGCAGCGCAATGTATTATCATCTAAAGTTTTCTATATATTAGGAGTATGTATTACTGGTTACTTATTCCATTTCCATAATTTACAAAAGGCTCAACATACAGGTGAGGAACGAATGTCTGATCGGCACTGAAAAGAGATGTCTGTCTTCTCAGTAAGTATCCTGTATAGTTTGTCAGCCAGATATTGTACTCTGCATTCTTCTTCTTGCTCCTTCTACAAGATAACGAACAAACAGATTGCCTCATAAAATATCAACTCAACAAAAATCAATCATTTACTACAACAATTTTACCAAGCAAAATAAAATTCATCATACATCCTTTGCAATCATCGCTACGATACCTTGTCTTATTCCATTTACGATCGAGGTCCAAGCTGCTCTTACTTCCACCAGAATAGATACAATACGAAGATCAAATCTACTGTCCTCCTGAGAATTGTGCGATATACACTAATCCCTTCGGCTACTTCGGGGCATTGAGCTCTTTTTACAAGCGCTACAATCCATCAACAAGAGTGACGACAGATGGAGTATGGACCAGAAGCTTGAGCCTCCAGAGGGATGGATTGAACCCCCGAGCCATGTACCGCAGGAGAGTACTCAGAGTGTAACATGGATGTCTTGTAGTATCATGGAAGGGAGGCGGGAAACAACATTGTGACTATCGATGGCAGCTGTGAGTGTTATGCCTCGAGCTATTATACCATCCATTCACAACCCATTTGGCGACGATGAATGTCCAATGTGTGGTACTGCATGCGAAGATATGGTAGCAACGTGCATCTCTGGCTTATGCAGATTCATTAACGGTTGATGATGAAATCTCTGAGTCTCCAACATCTGCACCCACAAACAAGAAGATTGATTGCAGGTCAGACTATTACCCACTTCTTCGACCATGTTGTCTACAACACTTGCTCTGATGATGATTGACAGTGAAGACTTGGTCAGCGCTCTATCATGATTACGACGAGAAGGTCGTACTTAAGGAATATTCCAGTAATCCCACACAATGAAATCCACGGTGTAGAGTAAAGGGAATGAACTATCCATCCAGATCCAGCCTTCTGGTCGTCGATACTTTCTTTTGCGTGGTAATACTAATACGGGCTTTTAAAGGATGAAGATAGAGAGTGCTGGAGAAAGCACAATGTGCCGCCAAGGAATGGCGAAAGGGTGCAAAACGTTCGGTTAGGTTAGATGAAAAATGTTGGAGAAGGCGAATAGTAGTATTGTAGTAGATCTCGTGTAAGATGGTGATATAAGAGCGCAATGTGAAGAGAAAGTTTCATCTTCGTGCCGGTTGCTTGGATTGTGCTTCTATTGAGCACTAATTTAGTAGATCATGCAAGTAACCTCCCTCCCTTTGCCACTGCCGGGGAATGTAGATGTAATAAATACAATTTATACAAAAATTCTCGTGATATTGCCTATGACTGCTTTTCATACTTGCTAATTTATCTCTGTAGCAGTAGCTTTGACCTATGCTAGGTACTATCCTCCAATCAGCTTAATTGCACCTTCAATGAAGCTTGCAAAGTCATCACAAGGGGCATTATCATTATCATCCATGAAGGGCAATGGCTCAAAACCATCCTTCTTGTTCTGCTTGGGTGGGTTGAAGCAGAAATCATTGACATCTTCAAGCAGCATATGAGAGTACGTTGGATAAGACGGCTCTACAACACTTGTTCTTGCTTGGTGCGTAGGCTGAGTTGACTCGATAGTGTCGGCTGGTAGTAGGGGCAAGTGATAGTGCATGGCAGTAACGCAATGAGTCATCATAAGTTGACTTCCACCCGTGTTTGGCCAGACCATTTGATGATTGGTATCACCAGTTAAGTTGCCCTGAGGAGGCGACAAAGTAGGCATCGTTGAACCGCAATGGGCGATAGCTCCAGAAGCGATAGGCATATTCAAGATGGCATGTTCCATTTCGTCAAGGATAAATGACGGTCGCTTGTCACAAACGGGAAGGGGTGGTAGATCATCGAAGTTTGGAACACTCACATCTTCGTTACTAACAGCGGCCTTACCCTTGATCTTTGTTCGGGTCATGTGCTTCATATCGACAGGCTTTCCACGAAGGAAGTTATCGTGGTGCCAGACTTGTTCATCGCCTCTTCCAATTCTGCCATTGTAGCAACAAGTCGGTGTGAGAAGGAAGGTTTGATAAGACAAAGATGAGAGGCCTATTCAATCACAATGCTTACCTACGAAATCCCCACATGTATAACTGTCTATTGAAAGATCGAATCTTTGTCTGATTGAAGAACACGGGGACAACCTTCTTCATGAACTTGACCTTGTCGTGTATCTGGAACGCTCGTCCGTGTGGAAGCCACGTTACTGCCTGTGCAAACTCAAAAATGTTATCCGCGAGTTCGAGCATTGCATAGACCTTGATAGGGAATTCCGACTTGGTTCTCCTTGGAGTGGTGGACGTGCAGATAGGATTTGTTTGATTGACGTTCATTCTTTCACTAGTTTTGGGTTGAGCTGGTAGCAGCGATGTTGTCGGCTTTTTCTTGGAGTAAAAATGATGGAATGAGCACGGACTTCGTTCGCCGCACACAAGCCTATCATGCCTATCTACTTTTAAGAACACAATAGATGCCCGAGGATAAAGAAGCTATTCCAGCACGCTATTCGAGACGCGTTACGACTTACGACAACATGTTGCAATTAAATTAGACCTCAGCTCGCTGATTGTCGTTGCTGCCGGCTCGTGCGGCAGTTACCTTTAGTTAGCGATTCTGGGATCTTGTGATACTCTATGTAGACGTTCGTTGTTGATCACGGTACTTCGTCATTCTGTCGAGACTTTTACCCACAAGAGACAGAAGAAACATCACGCGTGGTGCACGGTGGCTCGTCGTACATACATTCGTTCAAGTCAAGTTGAAGTGTGACACAGGATAGAAGTAAGAAATATCCAATAACCTTAGTGAACTAAAGAAGAACGTGAAACCGAGAGTTGTCTCTCGGAGCCATGAACCGCAGAGCATCGCAGCAACCAGCGATAACTCTGAATACTATTGAGGGGGGAATTCGCCCAGCCCGAATTCCTATCTTGATGCATCTAGATCATTGAGGCCTTGATCTAGGCATTTGTAGAAGGGATTTGCCGAATCTTGAGAAGGGATCCTTGACTTGTAGAGGAACCAATCTCGCATCGATACCCAGTGATTCACTTCGAAATTCCAGAATGTGCCGCCAAGGAATGGCGAAAGGGTGCAAAACGTTCGGTTAGGTTAGATGAAAAATGTTGGAGAAGGCGAATAGTAGTAGTAGATCTCGTGTAAGATGGTGATATAAGAGCGCAATGTGAAGAGAAAGTTTCATCTTCGTGCCGGTTGCTTGGATTGTGCTTCTATTGAGCACTAATTTAGTAGATCATGCAAGTAACCTCCCTCCCTTTGCCACTGCCGGGGAATGTAGATGTAATAAATACAATTTATACAAAAATTCTCGTGATATTGCCTATGACTGCTTTTCATACTTGCTAATTTATCTCTGTAGCAGTAGCTTTGACCTATGCTAGGTACTATCCTCCAATCAGCTTAATTGCACCTTCAATGAAGCTTGCAAAGTCATCACAAGGGGCATTATCATTATCATCCATGAAGGGCAATGGCTCAAAACCATCCTTCTTGTTCTGCTTGGGTGGGTTGAAGCAGAAATCATTGACATCTTCAAGCAGCATATGAGAGTACGTTGGATAAGACGGCTCTACAACACTTGTTCTTGCTTGGTGCGTAGGCTGAGTTGACTCGATAGTGTCGGCTGGTAGTAGGGGCAAGTGATAGTGCATGGCAGTAACGCAATGAGTCATCATAAGTTGACTTCCACCCGTGTTTGGCCAGACCATTTGATGATTGGTATCACCAGTTAAGTTGCCCTGAGGAGGCGACAAAGTAGGCATCGTTGAACCGCAATGGGCGATAGCTCCAGAAGCGATAGGCATATTCAAGATGGCATGTTCCATTTCGTCAAGGATAAATGACGGTCGCTTGTCACAAACGGGAAGGGGTGGTACACGCTGAAGGCCTCGGAATAGAGATCTCGTGAAATTCATCCCAAACTATTTTTTGCGCGAAGGGGTCTGATTTTTGGAGGGAAGGTCCGATCTCTATAACCTCTGGGATTTCATGCAGAAATTCTCTCCACAGAAGTGCCAAAACATCAAAATGAGAATAAAGTGATTACCCTTGGCAAAAGATCGAGTAGAAAACGATGGTGATTGACGCCAAGCATTCACTAGCCATCACAGCCCTTCTGGAGCAACAACACGGCCGTTTACCAGCGTATCGTCTCGTCAGTACCAGTACGATCCATAGAACTGTAATGATGACCGGGAATCATTGGTGGAATCAGCCGGCGTTCGCGTCTGGAAAGCCGGAACATAATCTCTTCCGTCCGGCGAAGATATCAATGTTGTCGATACAAATGCATGTGACATGTGTGCACAAGTAGCTTATATACTGGTGCAGAATGAAGGAGGATGAGATGGACATTGGTGGGCATTCCGTCACGGACAGGATTCCGTCCTGTGGAGCAAAAAACAAGCGACATGTCTCATCTCAACGAGACAAATAAGAGGGAAGAGCTTGAGGACAAGATCAAACTACAGAGAGAGCGAATGCAACAAGCCGAGGCGTGTAACTCCCCCTGCACTCTCAATCTACATCATCGTCGATTGTCATGTTTAGTCTGCAAGATGCGGCTTAGTCTGCGCCCTTTGATTGAGTGTCCCAATACAATTACAATGATCGAAATGTAGAAACGATACAAAGAAGGAAGAAAGGAGCTTGCTTGAGGAGTTGATTCAACCTAGTACTTATGTTAGACAATAGGGATATAAGAGATGTAGTCTAAGGACGAATGCATGACCGAAAGGATACATCCATCTTTGTTTGTGTGTTATTGCCTTATAAGAGAGATGAATGCGAATGGACTTTGGAGTCGACAAATCACCCTCGACTCGACACATAGTCGAGCCTCTCTTCGTCTCCAGAGAATCTAGCGCAGTTAATTATAAAGCAACGAGAGCGAATGAAATAAGAAACCTAGATCCATTGCTGCTCCATGTGTGCCGCCGTTTCAAGTGCCGAAATAGTCGTTCGTTCGGTCAAACACAGCCACGACTCGTTCGAAGCCTCAGTGAGTAGTATAGGAGTGTACCACCATCGATACTAGGATGCATTGGCTCTCAAATCACTCCAATCGGCTGCATATTAGGTGAATTGATGTTTTGGCACTTCTGTGGAGAGAATTTCTGCATGCAGGCCCAGAGGTTATAGAGATCCCGAAAATAAGTCCGCCAACTCAAAATTAAGTTTTTTCTACACGAATGATTTTTTGCGCCCCGATTCGAAGGATCTCTATTTCCGAGGCCTTCAGCGTGGGGTGGTAGATCATCGAAGTTTGGAACACTCACATCTTCGTTACTAACAGCGGCCTTACCCTTGATCTTTGTTCGGGTCATGTGCTTCATATCGACAGGCTTTCCACGAAGGAAGTTATCGTGGTGCCAGACTTGTTCATCGCCTCTTCCAATTCTGCCATTGTAGCAACAAGTCGGTGTGAGAAGGAAGGTTTGATAAGACAAAGATGAGAGGCCTATTCAATCACAATGCTTACCTACGAAATCCCCACATGTATAACTGTCTATTGAAAGATCGAATCTTTGTCTGATTGAAGAACACGGGGACAACCTTCTTCATGAACTTGACCTTGTCGTGTATCTGGAACGCTCGTCCGTGTGGAAGCCACGTTACTGCCTGTGCAAACTCAAAAATGTTATCCGCGAGTTCGAGCATTGCATAGACCTTGATAGGGAATTCAGACTTGGTTCTCCTTGGAGTGGCGGACGTGCAGGTAGGATTTGTTTGATTGACGTTCATTCTTTCACTAGTTTTGGGTTGAGCTGGTAGCAGTGATGTTGTCGGCTTTTTCTCGGAGTAAAAATGATGGAATGAGCATGGACTTCATTCGCCGCACACAGACAATGCAAAGCCTATCATGCCTATCTACTTTTAAGAACACAATAGATGCCCGAGGATAAAGAAGCTATTCCAGCACGCTATTCGAGACGCGTTACGACTTACGACAACATGTTGCAATTAAATTAGACCTCAGCTCGCTGATTGTCGTTGCTGCCGGCTCGTGCGGCAGTTACCTTTAGTTAGCGATTCTGGGATCTTGTGATACTCTATGTAGACGTTCGTTGTTGATCACGGTACTTCGTCATTCTGTCGAGACTTTTACCCACAAGAGACAGAAGAAACATCACGCGTGGTGCACGGTGGCTCGTCGTACATACATTCGTTCAAGTCAAGTTGAAGTGTGACACAGGATAGAAGTAAGAAATATCCAATAACCTTAGTGAACTAAAGAAGAACGTGAAACCGAGAGTTGTCTCTCGGAGCCATGAACCGCAGAGCATCGCAGCAACCAGCGATAACTCTGAATACTATTGAGGGGGGAATTCGCCCAGCCCGAATTCCTATCTTGATGCATCTAGATCATTGAGGCCTTGATCTAGGCATTTGTAGAAGGGATTTGCCGAATCTTGAGAAGGGATCCTTGACTTGTAGAGGAACCAATCTCGCATCGATACCCAGTGATTCACTTCGAAATTCCAGAAGGTCCTTGTACCCCAGATGTGCATTCAAGTGTGGAAACCTTTCAAACATCACTTCGATTGCACTCCGTTTATCGTAGAATAGGTACAAGGCCCAACTTACTCGATCAAATTTTAGCCAATCCTCAATCGAAGATAGATGGATGAGACCACAGGTTTGACGACAGACCATTTTCAGAACAACTCTGAAACCTCCAACGGATGCAACCAATAACAACAAAATAATAGGGAGGGTGGGTGGGGAAAAAAGTTCGAATCTCTGCCACCAGGAATACTATTGACGATCAACTTCGACAGTAATTGCCTTGACAGTAGATTGGACCGATGAATTTGCTGACAAACAAAAGTTGTAAGCTTGCTGGATCATTGCTTCTTCCCAGCCAAATCTTGTACACCGCGGAGTCACAAGTCACAAGACATGGACAGACCGCATACAAATTTCCAGCTGCTGTTCCTCTCTTCACCTTGGCTTTCATTCTCTCCTTCCCTTCTGCCCACCGGCTTAACCAGAATGTGTACGAGATGGTGGCTCGTCGTACATACATTCGTTCAAGTCAAGTTGAAGTGTGACACAGGATAGAAGTAAGAAATATCCAATAACCTTAGTGAACTAAAGAAGAACGTGAAACCGAGAGTTGTCTCTCGGAGCCATGAACCGCAGAGCATCGCAGCAACCAGCGATAACTCTGAATACTATTGAGGGGGGAATTCGCCCAGCCCGAATTCCTATCTTGATGCATCTAGATCATTGAGGCCTTGATCTAGGCATTTGTAGAAGGGATTTGCCGAATCTTGAGAAGGGATCCTTGACTTGTAGAGGAACCAATCTCGCATCGATACCCAGTGATTCACTTCGAAATTCCAGAAGGTCCTTGTACCCCAGATGTGCATTCAAGTGTGGAAACCTTTCAAACATCACTTCGATTGCACTCCGTTTATCGTAGAATAGGTACAAGGCCCAACTTACTCGATCAAATTTTAGCCAATCCTCAATCGAAGATAGATGGATGAGACCACAGGTTTGACGACAGACCATTTTCAGAACAGACTCTCTGAGCTGCCCCCCCTCAAATAATTTATCCCAGATGTAAACGGTGCAAACATCTGGGGGAGTGAAACCGTACCTACGTATTGCTTTGATTGCTCATCCATCCCCGGCTGTGCTCGGTACAGCCTCCAAGAGCGTAGGAAACAGCGACACCCATCACACTGCATTACAGTCTACAGTGTGATGTAGTTTTTAGCCTCAGCATTCGAACCATCTAATATCTATCCGAACCTGGGCTGAAGAAATTAACTCCCATGAGTCTGAATGTTCATTTCTTGGTAATTGGCAGAGACTACAGATACTTCTCCATTTGTTATGGTGTCCTTCATCCAGCTGTTTGCATCTAGACAACGCAGAAACCACTCGGGTGACATTAACTTGATCACTTGCGTGGTCCTTCAGAGAGTTCCTCTGACGAAGAGCGTCGTCATCTTAATTGCAAACATACACCGCTGGAGAGATCACCGAACTTGGACCTGTACATATCTTCCCTGGTAGCTGTTACTCTATCCCCCAGAGTAACTCATATATATAAATACATAATGTGGCATCACCGTAGAGATCGCTGAAGTACGTGCAATCTCTTGCAGGAGGTCTACTTGTCCCCGGTGACGAAGTGCATGGAGGGAGACTGGAACCCCCATTAGACCTTCCGCTTGATGTGCCATCATTCCCTAGTCTATTAGGAATTGGGGTATTATATCCAATTCCAGGCTGCGTCCCCGTGAGAATATAATTCTCCCGAGTCATCAGCAACATGAGAGGATTAAACCTATCTTGTCCCCGCGAGAACATGCCGAATCAATCAGCACGATCAAACCGCTGAGACAATCTGTTCATTGCGTCATTTTTCCATTGCAACGCAAACTATGACATCAGAAGGAATGCCATAGTGAGGGAAGCCTTTCTCCAAAGTGTCGTGATGAGTCCATCCGTCAGACACTTGACTTTCACATCAACATAGACGTGATGTGACAAAGAAAGGACTTTCAGTGTTTGAACAAGTTTTGGTACTTCTACGATGTGAGACGATATACTTGTCTCACAGCTTTAGTAGTAGTATACATTAGTGCACCAAAACCGTCAGGTCTTGATGCACTAGATCCATCCTTGCCCCCCTCGAACAATTCCCAAAACGTTGTCGAAGAGAATTCAACCACACAGTGCCATCTTAAAGATAGAGCGATCTTATCTGTTGATCTTCCTCCAACGAACTCGTTGATTACCAATTTCATTGCATCTACTCAGTACGACAACATAGTCGCGTATGACGCATCCAAAGAAAGAAGAAGTATTCAGGCAGAAGAGCCAAGCTCTTCAGTTCTACCCTTCTCCAAATAAATGAGAGTATTCCAAAGGCGCAGATGGGATATGTCTACCCATCCACGCCCTCGAATGTGAGAGTTATGTCTCACGCCACCCCCCTCAACATTATCCAAAACAGCATCCAACTGACTGCTTTGATACTCTCAAATATATTCAGTCCATGATGAAAAGTGAAACATGGCAGCCCCAGAACTCCCCTTTGTAGAATTTATCCCCCATGCAGCATTCAAGGAAGACATGCGCAGAGGAGGGAAAGGGCTCTTGAGGGTGAATAATTCCGCTCTTAAAATCATGACATTCATTAGGAAGCACAACTCGTCTTGTCTTCTTCCCCAGAGGCAAATCCGGCCATGCTGAGGATACCCAATGCAACAGTACATAAACCCCAACTCAACACGGAGAGCATTAACTCTCAAACGATGAAATTAATAGTATTTCCCCGCCGTGATCGATTTGCAAGTGTACAATAAAGTGCACATCACTCATCCGCGGACTGCACGGAGGTAATGACAATAAATATCAACACACCGTGCACCCCCCACCGTGTAACCAAAGCCAACTGCCGTCTAATCTCTCAAGCATAGATGTCGCTTTGATACTCTTAATAATAAAGTACAAGAGTATTCCTTCGTGCTGTGAAACCAACCAAACCAATGATAGAAACATGTTGTTGTGTAATGAACACATATTTCCTTATACCATCAGAACCCAACCCCCGTCAAATCCACTCAAAGCGACGGCAACTGCTTCGAGAGACGGGTACAGATCGTAGATCAACCAAACTAGTCAAGGCATTGAAATGCCCAACAAGCTTGGAGAGATATCGCCGTAATAGACGACGATGCCTGCTGGCCAAACGCACGCGTTGAGACCAGCCCGATCCACAATCGAGAATCCACCGTTTCCACCAACACACGCAATATCCATGATATACCTGTTCATATCCTGTCCAAACCCCCCTCTAAGCTCCCGTCACAAAGACGGTTGCGTGTGGTGACTGCGAGACAACGGAGGTCATAATGTCGAGAGACCTCCGCAAGTCATGTCAAGCAGGCGCGAAGGATTAGAGACAAAAAGGAACCCAAAAACAAAAACAAAAAAAAGTTCGAATCTCTGCCACCAGGAATACTATTGACGATCAACTTCGACAGTAATTGCCTTGACAGTAGATTGGACCGATGAATTTGCTGACAAACAAAAGTTGTAAGCTTGCTGCGATCATTGCTTCTTCCCGCCAAATCTTGTACACCGCGGAGTCACAAGTCACAAGACATGGACAGACCGCATACAAATTTCCAGCTGCTGTTCCTCTCTTCACCTTGGCTTTCATTCTCTCCTTCCCTTCTGCCCACCGGCTTAACCAGAATGTGTACGAGATGTTTTGTACCACAATCGTTATGACAACACTTACTTGAGAACTCAAGAATTCGTGCAATTATTAGACTCATCTCGCTGATTGCTTTGCTGCGGCTCAATCATTCAAGCGGCAATTACCTTTATTTAGAGATTACTGGGATCTTGTTGTAAGCATAAGTAAGACCCAATTGTATCAAAATTTGCCTCTTCTCTTGATCCGCACAGCACACGCGCACTTCGTGGCCATTATCCAGTAAAAAAGGGTTTGGATGCCTCGGCGACTTGTTTTGGAGCGGAGAGAGAGGGATAATGCTTCTCGCTTCTGCTCGGACAAAATTATTTTGAAGCTTTAGCTCTGCCACGGTCATCTTCACCTACCCTTACTTGGAGTCAAAATGAGTGTGGCGGATCGGATCATAACGTGGGGAATACCTACAAATAACACTTTACAATAGTTCATGCTCATATCATATGAGCCTGCATCTATTATCTATTCCTCTCCTCCAACTCTTCTTGCTCTTCTTAGTTGTTCAGAGAGACCTTTTCTTCCGCCAACAGCTTTGAGAGCAGAAATACGCCTGATTGTTTTACCGCCCATCTCCCCTGACACGGCTCCTTCCCTCTGCTCCAATGATGATGCTGGTGCTTTGTTCTCATCGTTCTCTTTGCCAACGCTAGAGTGATTGTGAACCTTTTTACCATAGTTTCTTATGGTGGCAATTGACTTTCCTCTGCTTGTCGTGGACGTCGGCACACCATTCCTAGGAGACGGTCTTCGCCGCATCGCTTCAATCTGCTGTTTCAAACTACTTATGGTAGACTCGAGCTCCTCCACCACCTGCTGCTTTTGATCTGCCTCTGATTGATGTCTCCGACACTCTCTTACTGCTACAACATAATCAGCCATAGAAACCTTTGAACCCCCCGATTGACTCGCATTTTGACGTTCCAACTCTTGAATGCGTCGAGTGTACTGATGCTCCAACTCAAGCCACTGCAATTCCCTACGCTCCAACTCAGCCTTCATCTCTTTTGAAGGGGAACGATTACACTGGAGATCTGTGTAGAGCGTATCAATGTATTTCTGACTACTCTGCAGCTCTTTTGTCATCTCGTTCACTTTGGAAGAAAGCCAAGATGACTTATCCTCGAGTTCTACTATACGTTCTCGAAGTGAATTGCATTCACGTAGACTCTTTTCCTTCTGGTGTAGTGCTTCTGATAAATCCCTTTCAGAAATGGCAAGTGCATTCGCAAGAGCGTGGTTGGCGAATTTAGCAGCTTCGAGTCCCTTCTTGATGCGTTTGGTGGCAGTATTTTTGCTAGCATCAGCACCAGCAATTTGCTCATCCAACAACTGTTTCAATCGCAGTACTTCCGCTGCTCCCCTATCACGTGCCTGGTGAGCTTCATCCAATTCTCTTCCTAGTCTTTCGTTCTCTTTTGATAACTGTGCTTGAATGAGCCTTGTCTGATCCAATTGTAATTCTGCTTGACAAGCTGCATCTACAGCTTTCTGGTCGACTACCTCAATCCGTCCCTTCAAGGCACTCATCTCTCGTTCAAGCGTCTGATTGACCTGTATAAGCTGTGAAACCTGTTTCGTGTACTCTTTTTTCTCCACCGAGGCATGAATTTGTCGTTGAGAAAGCTGCTCTCTCGCTTGATCCAGTCTCGATGTTAGCTCATCTTTAATGCTGGCATGCTCTTTGACAAGTGATTCAACCCTTTCGGTCAACTGAGCATGTGCTGCAAGTGATGATGCTAGCTTCTCTTGAAGTTCGGTGTAACTTTCGTGCTGGGATGTTGGCGTAAAGTCATCTCCCTGAGGAGCCGTCGATGTATTGGCGACATCATTGAAAACACACTCTTCTTTACTAGAATCGAACGGAACACCTTCATAATTGTTCTCCACTACCTGCTGGGATATCATTTTCTCATCGTTCCCTTGATCTTGCTGTCCACCACCATCCTGCCTCCAAAAGTAAGACTCATCATCCAACGACAAGGATAGATTCATATCCAACGAAGTCTCATGTGTCATCATTGACTCGGATCTCTCCTCGATCGATTGATTTTCGGGAGTGATTTGACGATGGCGATGGTGCAATGACCACTCATTACCCTCCACCACTTCATTTCTTTCCTCCCTTAGAGATTGAGACAATGATAATGTTTCCAAGGGGGGAGGGACACTGCTTCGTCCTTCTTCTTGAATGAATGTATCACGTGTTCCATCATTGCCTTGATTTGCATGCAATAGCTCGTGATGTTCCTCTGGCATTACATCATTCTCCTTGTCACCCTTATCATTTCCAACACCACTACTACTACCGTGGGAGTGATTCACAACTTCTTGATGTTGCTCCTCTACCAACAACTCATCTTCATCCTCAATTGCATCTAAAGAAGAAGCGTCAGCAACAATCTTGATCCTCTTCTCAACATATCTCACCATACTTGGATACTTCAATTGCTTCTTCCCTCGATAATCTTTGCCACTACTACCATTGTTGTTGCTCATGACATTATGATCTTCTTCTGATGATAGCCGTGACAAAATTTCCTTGAGCGTATCCAAACAATCACATTGTTTTACAAAGTCCAAAGTGAGTTGTTCGGGAGGAAGATTGGAGATGGAGGAAGAGTGCAACTGATGGTGGTGATGGTAGTGGTGGTGATGTGAGTTTGGAGTGGTGCTTGGTGGAGAGCAGCCAAAGGACTTTTCAGTTGCAGTGCCTGGTGGAGACGATGGGCTGAACAGCACATTGTTGGTATGATTGACATTAGTTCTTGGTACTTCCTCAGTTGTCATTGATGTTGGTTGGACATTCTCCTTCTCATGGTTAGATTCATCAGAAATGAGTCCATTCATTGGTGGTGACTTTGTGGTTGGCACCACCGCTCCTTCTTCTTCTTTGCGAGGAGTCAATCTCTTGGCCTCCATCAAAATTTGCTGTAATTCTTCTCTCATTTCTGAATACTTTGGAGACGCCAATGGAGGAGATGTCACATTTCGTTGGTGCTGCTGCTGCTGATGGGTGCTGTTACCCATCTCATTATTGGCTACTACCTCCGTCGAGTTGTTGTTCGTCCATTCCTCCAAGACTGCATCATTATAACTCTCATTTTCCAAGGTAACATTATGCTGGTGCTGGTGTTTTGGAGTCGTCATTTCCGACACACGATGCTGCACTGCCAATGGACTAAAGAATTCTTCTTCTTCTTCTTCCCCACCAACAACATTCTCTTGTCGTTGCTCCACCATGTTCCACCGCACTCTACCAACACCACTACCACCACTTCGTTTTCGTTCAACACTGTACCCATGATGATATTCCATTGGCGTCTGAAACGGTAGCATAACCTCCCCCTCATCATTATCAAACTCCTCATCCGCTTCCCAAACAGGTGCCAATGACGACGACAATGATCCATTACCTCGAGAAGTAGTTGACATTACTGTTCGAGTAGACTCGAGACGCGTTGCTGACTCCCAAGTACTTGAGAATGTAAAAAAAGGAACCTATTTCGAGAGTTCGCATGTCGTAGCGACGCAAACGCCAACATCGGGGTGACTGTGCGACAGAAGATGAGAAATTGTGTAAAGTGCTTACTCCTACTTAAGTAAGTATGTATGCCGCTGGGCGCTCTCGCGCTTCACACATTCGCTCTCATTGTACGAAGTACGCCTGACACCCACTTGTCACCTACAAGCTTGTGGAGGGGGCCTTACTATCGAGTCAGAGCCTCGATTCTGCTGTCATTGCTGCCTCTGCACATACTCTATATTCGCTGTCAATCAGGAAAGATTTTAGAGGATCATGCCGAGCTAAGGTTGAAGAGAATCACGTCGCCGCTGCCGCTGCTGTCTCAGCCGAG
This sequence comes from Skeletonema marinoi, assembly GCA_030544225.1. Taxonomy (NCBI): domain Eukaryota; phylum Bacillariophyta; class Thalassiosirophyceae; order Thalassiosirales; family Thalassiosiraceae; genus Skeletonema; species Skeletonema marinoi. Next base: position 2,607,563 of record CM060487.1, read on the forward strand.
CGAAGCACCTAAGACAGAGACTGCAACAGCAGCACAAGGATTTGACAGCTCTCATTCATCAAAATAGGGCAGCTCACTGCGGAAGATAGATGGCTTGAATTCAGAAGGAGAGAGATCGTTGGTACAGTCAGAGGCAGCAAGATACTCAATCATTCTTCTTCTTGCACCTTCTACTTCTACAAGATAACGAACAACCAGATTTCGATTATTGCCTCATAAAATATCAACTCAACAATAATCAATCATTTACTACAACAATCTTACCAAGCAAAATAAAATTCATCATACATCCTTTGCAATCATCGCTACGATACCTTGTCTTATACCATTTACGATCGAGGCCCAAGCTGCTCTCACTTCCACCAGAATAGATACAATACGAAGATCAAATCTACTGTCCTCCTGACTATTGTGCGACTTACACTAATCCCTTCGGCTACTTCGGGGCATTGAGCTCTTTTCACAAGCGCTACTATCCATCAACAAGAGTGACGACGGATGGAGTATGGACCAGAAGCTTGAGTCTCCAGAGGGATGGATTGAACCCCCGAGCCATGTACCGCAGGAGAGTACTCAGAGTGTAACATGGATGTCTTCTAGTATCATGGAAGGGAGGCGGGAAACAACATTGTGACTATCGATGGCAGCTGTGAGTGTTATGCCTCGAGCTATTATACCATCCATTCACAACCCATTTGGCGACGATGAATGTCCAATGTGTGGTACTGCATGCGAAGATATGGTAGCAACGTGCATCTCTGGCTTATGCAGATTCATTAACGGTTGATGATGAAACTCTGAGTCTCCAACATCTGCACCCACAAACAAGAATCAGACTATTACGTCCACTTCTTCGACCATGTTGTCTACAACACTTGCTCTGATGATGATTGACAGTGAAGACTTGGTCAGCGCTCTATCATGATTACGACGAGAAGGTCGTACTTGAGGAATGTTCCAGTAATCCCACACAATGAAATCCACGGTGTAGAGTAAAGGGAATGAACTATCCATACAGATCCAGCCTTCTGGTCGTCGATACTTTCTTTTGCGTGGTAATACTAATACGGGCTTTTAAAGGATGAAGATAGAGAGTGCTGGAGAATGCACAATGTGCCGCCAAGGAATGGCGAAAGGGTGCAAAACGTTCGGTTAGGTTAGATGAAAAATGTTGGCGAAGGCGAATAGTAGTAGTAGATTTCGTGTAAGTATGGTGATATAAGAGCGCAATGTGAAGAGAAAGATTCATCTTCGTGCCAGTTGCTTGGATTGTGCTTCTATTGAGCACTAATTTAGTAGATCATGCAAGTGACCTCCCTCCCTTTGCCACTGCCGGGGAATGTAGATGTAATAAATACAATTTATACAAAAATTCTCGTGATATTGCCTATGACTGCTTTTCAGACTTGCCAATTCATCTCTGTAGCAGTAGTTTTGACCTATGCTAGGTACTATCCTCCAATCAGCTTAATTGCACCTTCAATGAAGCTTGCAAAGTCATCACAAGGGGCATTATCATTACCATCCATGAAGTGCAATGGCTCAAAACCATCCTTCTTGTTCTGCTTGGGTGGGCTCAAGCAGAAATCATTGACATCTTCAAGCAGCATATGAGAGTACGTTGGATAAGACGGCTCTACAACACTTGTTCCTGTTTGGTGCGTAGGCTGCGTTGACTCGATAGTGTCGGCTGGTAGTAGGGGTAGGGGCAAGTGATCGCTCATGGCAGTAACGCAATGATTCATCATAAGTTGTCTTCCACCCGTGTTTGGCCAGACCATTTGATGATTGGTATTGGTATCACCAGTTAAGTTGCCCTGAGGAGGCGACCAAGTAGGCATCGTTGAACCGCAATGGGCGATAGCTCCAGAAGCCATAGGCATATTCAAGATGGCATGTTCCATTTCGTCAAGGATAAATGACGGTCGCTTGTCACAAACGGGAAGGGGTGGTAGATCATCGAAGTTTGGAACACTCACATCTTCGTTACTAACAGCGGCCTTACCCTTGATCTTTGTTCGAACCATGTGCTTCATATCGACAGGCTTTCCACGAAGGAAGTTATCGTGGTGCCAGACTTGTTCATCGCCTCTTCCAATTCTGCCATTGTAGCAACAAGTCGGTGTGAGAAGGGAGGTTTGATAAACAGGAAGATGAGAGGGATGAGAGGCCTATTCAAGCACAATACTCACCTACGAAATCCCCACATGTATAACTGTCTGTTGAAAGATCGAATCTTTGTCTGATTGAAGAACACGGGGACAACCTTCTTCATGAACTTGACCTTGTCGTGTATCTGGAACGCTCGTCCGTGTGGAAGCCACGTTACTGCCTGTGCAAACTCAAAAATGTTATCCGCGAGTTCGAGCATTGCATAGACCTTGATAGGGAATTCAGACTTGGTTCTCCTTGGAGTGGTGAACGTGCAGGTAGGAGTTGTTTGATTGATAGGAGTTGTTTGATTGACGTTCATTCTTTCACTAGTTTTGGGTTGAGCTGGTAGCAAATGTAATGATGGAATGAGCATGGAATTGGATGGAGGCGAAGGTGGACGCTATCTTACACTGCTAACAAGTACCATAGTGCTTCTTGCACGCACACTGAAGTAGGAACACGATAGATGCCCGAGCACGGGCTCTGTGCATGTGGGTAGACTTTTGAGATCTGTAAAAAAATGTACCTATTTTGAGAGTTCGCATACAAAACACCACCCGGGGTGCTGTTGGCGCAGCGTTGCGACAATGAGAGATTTGTGTGATGTCGTGAAACGACTCCAACCATAAGGAAGGGGTTTTGAAGACGCCGTCCTCCGGTACTTATTTAAATGAGGATGCCGTCTGGGCGGGGGGGCGCTTCACGCTTCAATCACGCTTCAACACTCTCTCCTCTAGAGAGAGTGACGCCTGACACCCACCTGTCACCTATGTATACAAGCTTGCAGGGGGCCTTACTATCGAGTCAGAGCCTCGATTCTGCTGTCATTGCTGCCTCTGCACATACTATTCTATATTCGCTGTCAATCAGGAAAGACGATTTGGAAGGATCATGCCGAGCTAAGGTTGCAGAGAATCACGTCGCCACTGCTGTCTCAGCCGAGCGAAGCACCTAAGACAGAGACTGCAACAGCAGCCCAAGGATTTGGCAGCTCTCATTCATCAAAATAATAGGGCAGCTCACTGCGGAAGATAGAGGACTTGAATTCAGAAGGAGAGAGATCGTTGGTACAGTCGGAGGCAGCAATGTATTGGCGCAAGACGAGTTCAACTTGGTAGGACGACATTGTGTAGTGTTAATGATAGATATTAATTTGATAGAGTTGTTTCTTCAGTTTTTGCTTTTGTGTATCTGCCCGGTCGGCTCGGTCCACCGCAAAAGCAAACAGAGGCAACGCACATCTGTGCTTGGGAGAAAAAGGAGGCAAGATCTATCTCTGAAAGAAGAAAGAACATGAGTACTTATTCGCACCACGATATCAAGACTTCGTTATCAGTATATTATTAGCTAAATTTTACATTTTTTGATGCCACATATTCCATAGCCATAATTTACAAGAGGCTCAACGAGAGGCATCTGTTCAGGGCCCGAAAGCGGGTAAATAGTTCCTTGTATCTCCCGTTTTACGACCAATAATATGCAAGATATGAATCTGTGTCATCCTCTGAGGTATGCTTCAAAATGTCGATCCAAATGCGTGGTGTAGAAGCAGAGAGAAAAAGGCAGAGAGAAATAACACCTCAGAACCACCCAAAGCCCCCACTCAAATAGCCATATTAGCCCAACAATCATCCAATTTCACAAAGATCTTTCCGCATCAACGAGTACGTACTTCCCAAAAACAAAACTCCACTGCTCTCGCGGAATCTGACGATGATGAACGAACACATCTTCCGAGCAGTGACACTCATAATCTTTATTATCATCAAAACAATACACCTCTATCCAACCATGAAGTTCACTCTTGCCCTTGCTCTTGTCGGCTCTGCCGCTGCCTTCGCCCCCCAGGCCAGTGTAAGTCGACTGCTGCTGTTGTCGGTAGTGCTGTTGTTGCTCACATGAGGTGTGCAACACGTGTATCTTTTGCAATCAAAGAACACCACAAATAATTCATGAACATATCTCTCACCATTCCTCGCTCTCTGAATTAATAATAATCACAACAAAAAAATGAATGTCAATACAGGTCCACACCAGCACTGCCCTCAACCAACACATCGGAAGTGGAGGTATGGCTGATACCCGTAACCCAGACACCATCCAACACGAGGATCCCCGTAAATCCATCTCTGCCGCTCCTTCCTTCGAGGAATACTTGAAGCAACGTGCCGGAGAGGGAACCACCGCCGCTGCTGCTGCCCCCGCCGCCGCTGCTCCTGCTGCTGCCGCACCTGCTGCCGGTGGTGGAGTTGCCTCCACTTTGTCTGGTCTTCAGGGAGCCGGACACGTCTGGGGTGCTGACGGAATTGCCGTTGGCAAGGAAGAATCTGACATCAGGGGACACGACTCCTTCAGCAAATTCACTGATGCCTGTGCCGCCGCCGGAATTGACTTGGATGCTGCCGCTTACACCATCTTCGCCCCCACTGACTCTTGTCTTGAATCCTACGAGAAGATGCGTGGACCAGTCACCGCTGATGTGTTGAAGATGCACATTGTTGAGGGAAAGATTGCCTCCAGTGACATCCCCTCCGCCACCCTTAACTCCTTGAACGGACCTTTGACATACCGTTACGCCGTCAGGAAGCACTTCGTCAATGATGCTATTATTGGAGAGACCACCTTCGGAGCCGGAGCTGACTTCCCCATCGATGTTGAGGTTGGAAACAGTGTTATCCACACTGTCGGACTTTGCTTCGGATTCTATTAGATTCGTCAATCTGCATCACTTGTGTGAGGTTGTAGAAAAGAATGAGGCTAATAATTGATTTTCTTTATTGAGTTGGTTTAAGTTTTGGCGCTGTCTCTCTGTTGAATAATATAAGGTGGGGGATGGCGATGCTATAAAATGATGCAAACATTTCTTTTATATATACACGAGTCGAGCACAACCTCTTCGCACTTAATTAATAGTCCTTCCTGGAGAGACTCTTTGTTTGCAGCTCCACTGATGTGACGGATGCGCAGCATAATAATTCGACCATATCTAAGCTTATCCCCCAATTGGCTCATCTCCCTCCGAATCGCAGTCTTAATATTATACCCTCCTCAATCCCAGCCAAGCTAAGACTTAGAGAGAGAGAGCCTGAAATTCTTTCCCCCGGGGGCAAGAGTAAATAGCCTTAGTTCCTGGTTCCTGCCTCCTCTACTTATTTATGTAGACCATTTATTTTACCAATACAATGATCTATTGATACATCTCAGCAAGGTACCTATGGCAGCAACCTATCCCCCCAGCCCAGGACTCCCATTTCTGCGAGAATGACCGTGTCCGATCAGACTCCGACCACAAGCTGCTAAAAGCAATAAATCCACAAAGCGCGCGGATGGAAGCGGACACCGTTCACATTTATCTCCAGAGTCTGTAAAATATCGTGAATCGACAGGCAGTTGGTACAGAGAATAGCCTCAGCTTGAGGCCGTTGAGGCCTCACCGCACCTCCCACGACAAGCAGCAGCAGCGCAGCCACCTATCATAATGCAATCAACCATGAAGATGATTCCGCCAACAACTAATAGGCGGTTAATATTCGGCCTCCTTATTGCCGGCCTCGTCGGTAAAATCGTCGAGGCCGCCACTCCATCCTCCCTGCTACGTCGAGTAGCCGACATCATTGAAGACCAGCAGCAGCCGGACATTATCGATCGCCGCGAACTTCAACAAGTGGACTGTTCATCAATAACCAAAGGAAATGTTTGTAGAAGCACCGACGGATGTCAATGGAACGGCCGTACTGATGGATGTGGAGCTGTTGTGACTCCGCCTCCTTCTCCCGAGCCGGTAAGTTTAAGTATGGGTCAATATTTCTTGATTCATCGTTTGTTCTAATGTGCTAACATATGTGACATGTTCCGTGTATACTTTCCGCTATTCGCACTGAATCAAAATAATAGACACCCGCTCCTACACCTCTACCGACTATTGGGTCGACTCCACAGCCTACTCCAGCGCCGACAGAAGCGGTAAGCTTCATCGTAGTATTTTTATTCATTGTGATAATTGCGATAGTCTTTTCTCTGACCATTCAATTCGACTTCTTTTGTACTCATTTGAACGTAGCCAACATCTCCGCCCACATTACCTCCAACAAATCCTCCAGTCACACCAGGAATGGGGTACTGTTCAGACGGATCATCAGAATGCCTCACAGTTGATGTGTGCGCTTGTGCCACCGACTCGCTTGAAGCCATATTTGAGCGTCGTTCACGTAATCTTCAAGATTGTCCATCAATTTCCAGTAGAAAGGATTGTACAAGAACCGGCGGATGTCAATGGAATGGTCAACCAGCTGAATTGTCCATCTATTTCCAATAGAAGGATTTGTAGAAGAACTACAGGATGCCAATGGAACGGCCGTAATGCTGGATGTGGTGCGGCGCCGACACCGCCTCCTTCTCCCGAGCCGGTAAGTTTTAAGTATGAGTCACTACTTCTTGATTCATTATTGCTTTTAATCAATGTGCTAACATGATGTGTATGTGTTTATTTCCGTGATTTGCACTGAAAGACACCCGCTCCTACACCTCTACCGACTATTGGGCCGACTCCACAGCCTACACCAGCTCCGACAGAAGCGGTAAGATTTATCGTTGTATTATTTATCATTGTGATACCTGTGATAGTCTTTTCTCTGACCATTCAATTCGACTTCTTTTGTACACTTTTGTACTCATTTCAACAGCCAACATCTCCGCCCACATCACCTCCAACAAATCCTCCAGTCACACCAGGAATGGGGTACTGTTCAGATGGATCATCAGAATGCCTTACAGTCGATGAATGCTCTTGTGCCACCGCCTCGCTTGAAGCCATATTTGAGCGTCGTTCACGTAATCTCCAAGTGAATTGTGAATCAATTTTAAATAGAAGAGTTTGTAGAAGAAGTACCGGCGGATCATGTCAATGGAACGGTCGAAATGGTGGATGTGGACCGGTTGCAACTCCACCACCAACTTCGAATCCGACAAATGCTCCCTCAAATCCGCCAACAAGTCATCCTACTCCAAGCGTGAGTTTTATTGCTTATTATGTATGTGCTCATGATTTGTAGAAATCACTCCTCATTTTGTCAGTTTGTATCTCTTTGTGGCTGTAGCCCACGACCACCCCTGTGGAGTGCAAATGCCTAGGTTTGCCATCATCAGCTCCGACGGATCCTCCATCAAATGCCCCAACTCCACAGCCTTCTCCTGGACCAACTTCCGAGCCTTCAACAAAACCTCCATCGTCAGCTCCGACCAATGCGCCTTCAAGTGCTCCAACCCCACAGCCTTCTCCAGGAATCACCCCTCAGCCGACATCGTCAGCTCCGACCAATGAGCCTTCAAGTGCTCCAACCCCACAGCCTTCTCCTGGACCGACTCCCCAGCCAACATCATCAGCTCCGACCTATGAGCTTTCCAGTGTTCCAACCCCACAGCCTTCTCCTGGACCGACTCCCGAGCCGACATCGTCAGCTCCCACAAATGTGCCTTCAAGTGCTCCAACTCAACCGCCTTCAAATGCTCCAACATCACCTCCGTCTAATCCGCCTACATCTCCACCAACGCCCGCTCCATCTTTGCCACCAACACTCCCACCAACTAGCCCTCCGACTCCAAATCCAACAAGTCCCAATTTGTACGGCAGTGGACCTTTTGTTACCAACGCATCATCTTCTGAGCTCGTGACAATCCCTCGACCTCAAAATCCTGGCTCTCAATCACAGATCAACTGTCCTCATCTGCAGGTAGGATTGAAGAATTGGCACGATCCTTCTACTTGGCCTACTTCGTCCATCCCTGCTGCTGGTGAGAGTGTCACCTTGCCTGAAAACACGAAAGTTGTTATCAACCAAGCTGTTTTGGAAGAGCTGAATGTCATCACTGTGCCATCCTCCTCGGAGCTCATTTTCGGTGAGGATGCTGGAGGAGCGGCGATTACTCTTGATGCAGCTGGTATGGACGTACAAGGAGCTCTACGTGCAGGATCTGAGACGTGTGTGTATGATACTGAGCTTACTATCACTCTACACGGAAGCAGGCCGACTGATTTGGATATTTACGGTAAGAGTCCTACTGCCACACCATCATACAAAGGAATATCTGTGAATGGAGGCATTATTAGTATGCATGGCAAGCGACACTTTCCAACATGGAGTCGTCTGGCGGAGTCGGTTCCTATTGGTCAGAACTACCTCTTGTTACAAGAGCAGGTCAATTGGGAGGCGGGACAAGACGTGCTTCTGACAACGACGGCTGTTCATGATAGTCGTGATTGGCATCGGAATGAAGTATTGACGGTTGATTACGTGGTTGACAATCCCATCCCTGGCGTTGTAGGATCTGCTGTGCACTTCACTTCGTCTGCTACCTACGCTCACATTGCGAATAATGGATATCAAGCTGAAGTTGGATTGCTATCACGTAATATCAAGATCCAAGGCGCCGCAGACGATTCCGAACCAACTGATCCTGATACGGGTGGCTGTACTGGCAATTGGCACTTCGGCGTGAATTTCAAGCCATGCCCGTGGACTTCTACGACAGGATTTGGGGGGCATATCATGGTTCATTCGGGAGGCAAGGGCTACATGGAAGGTGTAGAGCTATACAGAATGGGACAAACGAACGTTCTAGGGCGATATCCATTCCATTGGCATCAGCTTGGTAATGCCTGCAGTGATTGCTACTTCAGAGCCAACTCAATTCATCGGTCCTTCTATCGATGCATCTCCATTCATGGAACGCATAATACGACTGTTTCAGAGAACGTTGCATATGACGTGGATGGTTATTGCTACTACCTGGAAGATGGCGTGGAAGAAGACAACACCATATCTTTCAACTTGGCGGCTCATATCCATCCAGTGAGCAATGTTGTTGCTGATAGTGGTGGTGGTCAGACTATCACTCCTTTCGGCCAGAGTAGAGACTTGATCCTACCAGCTGACGCTACTGCGAGTGGTTATTACATCACCAACCTCCACAATGATATCATTGGCAACGCTGCAAGCGGAGGCTGGGCCGGCTTTGCATTGCCCGTCCTGCATTCACCGATTGGTGCCAACAGAGATGTAAACATGAGCCCTGGAAATCGCTTGACAAAGGTGTTTGATGGGAACGTGGCTCATTCTACAGGTTGGTGGTGGAGTCATGCTGGTGCATTCTACTCTGGAGGATCTCTTTACTACAGTTCAGGAGACGACACACTGTTGGAATACAATGCTGGTCGGGATCAAAGCAAAGGCACCAGATCTCCGTGCCTAGTCGACAAATGTATCGAGAACAATAACTGCGGATCGTACTGCTATGAGGGAGAGAGGGCTTGGTACAAGCTCACCAACAACAAGGTCTTTATGACTGCTTCTCCATCTCTCAACTCTTGGAGCGGCAGGATGGAAGTGATTCGCTTCGAGGCACACGATGTCGCTTTAGGAATGGAGGCACTACAAGATGGTTTTGGTATTGATCAGCTGCTGGTTGAATGTCGATCAGGAGAGGAGTGGGTAATACCAGGCAATCGCCCCGATTATGTGTCGGTAAGTAGTGTGTTTTGCGCAACAATTGGCCGCAGATGTGGATCCATATTCTTTCGTTTATGCCATCTCACCTCTTTCTTTCCATCCCATCCCTTCCCTTCCTTTTAGGCGAATGGTTTCTTTTGGTATGATACGGGTAAGCTCATCGTTGTATTATGTATCATTGTGATACCTGTAATAGTCTTTTCTCTGACCTTCTATTCGACTTCTTTTGTACTCTTTTGTACTTATTTGTTATGATACAGGTCAGGGACACATCATTTCATCATCTACATTCAGAAACTGTGGTGCAAGGAACGCAAATAATGCTTACGATACCTCTCCTACACGTGGATGTGATACGAATGAGATTAATGGATGCAGTAGTGGCAGTACTGTCTGGGGCTTCCTAACACATTCTGATCAGTTCACTCCTGAGTTGATGCAAGCTACGTCTGGCATCACATACGAGGATTGTGGTCGAAGGTTCAAGCTGGTCGATTTTGCTGACAACAACACGCCTTCTTCGGTAAGCGGTCGTGCTCAGAATTGGATCGACACAGATGGATCAGCCAGTGGTTTGAATGAGCCCACAATCATGGCTTCCGGGCTTACTGATGCTGGAAACTGGTGGAAAGTGGATTCAAATGTAGTGGATGATCCGGAAGCTCCATTGGCTTTCATCAAGGTGAATGATGGAAATGAACGTGGGCTCGGGCACATTCGTCTGCGGTGGAAGGACGAAATCCATAACACTGTAGGGAACGGCAGTCCTAAAGCGTGTACTCCTAGTGACAACTGGCAGAATTGCGGCACTTGTTACAATGGGCCGAAGGTGGATGGATCCGGTGACCCATACTGCCCAGCGCTTGGAAGAATCCGTCACATAGGGTCCAAGTTTGACCTGACTAATGATCCAACAGGTGGATTGCCCATTACGGCGAATGCGGAGGTGGCTGGTCTTACTGGGGGGTTTGGGTGGCTGCTACAGCTTGACGATGGCCCGCCCAAGTCACTCAAGATCGATCAGATCGAGGTTGATCCCGTCGAGACTCCCATGGTCTTGGCGATTCCATATGACTCAGGGACATCATTTTCCATTACAGCTCATGCGGCTTACTGCTCATCATGTGTGGAGACATTCTTTGCAGTGAATTCGGTCGATCATGTTCGTGCCTCTCAAGGCAATACTTACTACTATGACGAAGCTACGAAGTTACTCTACGTCAGGATCATCCAAACGCCTCAGACCTATCTTACGGATTGGCATTTATGGAATCTTGACGACCTCAACATGGGCGGAGGACCAAGGACTCATGCACTTGACAGATTCACTTTCAGTGGTATCACTCTCCCATCATTTGCATATGGGCCTTATCTTCAAATTGAAGCCGACTGTGCAGAAGGGGCTATTAGTGGCCACTGTGCCACAACGCCAAGCTATGTGGAGCCGGAAGTTTGCCCATCGGGCTACGTTCAAGTATCCTACGACAAGTGCTGCGTATCAGAAGGATCCTCTGTCTGCCATATCCCCACACTTCCGCCTACATTCTCGCCTACACCGCAACCGACGTTTGGCCAGGGAGATAATCTCGTTTTGAACCCCGGGTTTGAGTCAGGCTTGACTGACTGGTATGCCAATTCTGGAACTATGCAGATTCAGATTGATACCAGTCAAGCTCATTCAGGCACCCAATCAGTCCTTGCCACGGGCAGAACAAGTACTTGGAACGGACCGGAACAAAACATGATAGAAAGAATGTCTGCAAACAAAACCTACCGTATTTCATGTTGGGCCAAGCTAAAGGGAACTACAAGCAGCGACACATTGAAATTGACTCTCCGCATTAATGATGATGTCGATGGGAGAAAGTGGTTGGGAATCTCGAACGCTATCAACAATCAAGATTGGACACTGATACAGGGAGATATCGCTGTGAATGTCGCTGGAACTCTAACGGGCATAGATTTGTATGCCGAAGGACCAGCAGTGGGTGTTGAATACTATGTAGATGACGTGTCCGCGATTGAAGTGTCTTCGGGGGGACGCTCATTGGAATCAGCTCGTAGTATCACGCAGCACGAGGATGTAGAGATGCAAGCTGCGTCGGGAGCCGTTGTCTCGCCAATGTTCGCCCTTTTGGCAGTAGCTCCCATCTTTTTGTGGTATCAGTGGAAGTAGAGAGACTCGTCAGAGAGAGGTTATGAGTGTGCAATATCATCATGTGCGGCTTCTTTGAAAGTGTAAAGTCTGTTGTTTGAACAGCTCGTCTTTGTGATGTGCAGTTTATTGTTGTACTAAATTAGGAAAACCAACTTGTTGGAATTGGTGTTAGCGTTAGTACTCACTACGAGGCACTTGTTGGGTATTGCAGTTGTCCGCTTGCCCGCCCTCCAGCTCTACATCTTGAAGCTCATTGCAAGTCGAGAATGGCCATAGAGAATCTGACAGTCTGGAAAAGCCGTCTTCAAAATGTTCTCTATTGTACTTGTGAATCGCAACACCTTCTGTCATCTACTTATGCCCGATGATGACTGCAAATATTACTCACACATACTTACTACTTACGATTGAAGCAGTGAGAACTCATAAATTATGAATGATTCCGCCTCCTTCTTGCCGGCATGGGCCTGGTCGGCTCCGCCAATCCTCCGTCCTCTCTGCTGCGGACATTGAAGACCGACCAGCAGCAGCTAAGTACATACTTGCTAAGAGAGAGAGAGAGATAGAGAGAGCCGGACATTACTTACATTCGTGTGCGGCGCCATTCATCAATCCCAATGACCCCTCCGAGAAAGCCATTTGCTGTTTTTGCTTACAAAATGACTATGACAGGCCTGTTGAAAATAGCGGGCATGGGCGATGCCCGCTTTTGTGTTTGTTTAGCTGTGGGTAACAGATATTTCCCACAGGTCGGCGGGCGCCGACGTGGGCTTCGCCCACTTTCAAAAGGCCTATCTCGGACTCGTGAATCCTCTGCTCTCTCGCTCAACCAGCCCTCCATCCAGACCGCGTCGGCCAGCTATCAACACTATTGTTCCCCAGTGATTAATGTGTACTCCATCACCTCGATTTACATTAAATCATGATGTTGATCACGCTAACAACTAATAGACGATTAATATTCGGCCTCCTTGTTGCCGGCCTCGTCGGTAAAATCGTCGAGGCCGCCGCTCCATCCTCCCTGCTGCGCGGAGTAGCCGACATCATTGAAGACCAGCAGCAGCCAGACATTTTCGATCGCCGTCATCTACAGCAGCTGAATTGTCCATCTATTTCCAATAGAAGGATTTGTAGAAGAACTACAGGATGCCAATGGAACGGCCGTAATGCTGGATGTGGTGCGGCGCCGACACCGCCTCCTTCTCCCGAGCCGGTAAGTTTTAAGTATGAGTCACTACTTCTTGATTCATTATTGCTTTTAATCAATGTGCTAACATGATGTGTATGTGTTTATTTCCGTGATTTGCACTGAAAGACACCCGCTCCTACACCTCTACCGACTATTGGGCCGACTCCACAGCCTACACCAGCTCCGACAGAAGCGGTAAGATTTATCGTTGTATTATTTATCATTGTGATACCTGTGATAGTCTTTTCTCTAACCTTCTATTCGACTTCTTTTGCACTCTTTTGTACTCATTTGAACGTAGCCAACATCTCCGCCCACATCACCTCCAACAAATCCTCCAGTCACACCAGGAATGGGGTACTGTTCAGATGGATCATCAGAATGCCTCACAGTCGATGAATGTTCTTGCGCCACCGCCTCGCTTGAAACATTATTTGAGCGTCGTTCACGTAATCTTCAAGTGAATTGTGAATCAATTTCAAATAGAAGAGTTTGTAGAAGAACCGACGGATGTCAATGGAACGGTCGAAATAATGGATGTGGACCGGTTGCAACTCCTCCTCCAACTTCGAATCCGACAAATGCTCCCTCAAATCCGCCAACAAATCATCCTACTCCAAGCGTGAGTTTGATTGCTTATCAATCAGTTTGCTTATCAATCAGTACAAATGCTCACTCCACATTTTGTCAACTTGTATCTCTTTGTGGCTGTAGCCAACGACCACCCCTGTGGAGTGCAAATGCTTAGGTTTGCCTTCGCCATCTCCGACGGATCCTCCATCAAATGCCCCAACTCCGCAGCCTTCTCCTGGACCGACTTCCGAGCCTTCAACAAAACCTCCATCGTCAGCTCCGACCAATGAGCCTTCAAGTGCTCCAACTCCACAGCCTTCTCAAGGAATCACCCCCCAGCCGACTTCGTCAGCTCCGACCAATGAGCCGTCAAGTGCTCCAACTCCACAACCTTCTCCTGGAATCACCCCCGAGCCAACATCGTCAGCTCCGACCAATGAGCCTTCCAGTGTTCCAACCCCACAGCCTTCTCCTGGACCGACCCCCGAGCCAACATCGTCAGCTCCCACAAATGTGCCTTCAAGTGCTCCAACTCCACAGCCTTCTCCTGGACCGACTCCCGAGCCGACATCGTCAGCTCCCACAAATGAGCCGTCAAGTGCTCCAACATCACCTCCGTCTAATCCGCCTACATCTCCACCAACGCCCGCTCCATCTTTGCCACCAACACTCCCACCAACTAGCCCTCCAACTCCAAATCCAACAAGTCCCAATTTGTACGGCAGTGGACCTTTTGTTACCAGCGCATCATCTTCTGAGCTCGTGACAATCCCTCGACCTCAAAATCCTGGCTCTCAATCACAGATCAACTGTCCTCATTCGCAGGTAGGATTGAAGAATTGGCACGATCCTTCTACTTGGCCTTCTTCATCCATCCCTGCTGCTGGTGAGAGTGTCACCTTGCCTGAAAACTCGAAAGTTGTTATCAACCAGGCTGTTTTGGAAGAGCTGAATGTCATCAATGTGCCATCCTCCTCGGAGCTCATTTTTGGTGAGGATGCTGGAGGAGCGGCGATTACTCTTGATGCCGCTGGTATGGACGTACAAGGAGCTCTACGTGCAGGATCTGAGACGTGTGTGTATGATACTGAGCTTACTATCACTCTACACGGAAGCAGGCCGACTGATTTGGATATTTACGGTAAGAGTCCTACTGCCACTCCATCATACAAAGGAATATCTGTGAATGGAGGCATTATTAGTATGCATGGCAAGCGCCACTTTCCAACATGGAGTCGTCTGGCGGAGTCGGTTCCTATTGGTCAGAACTACCTCTTGTTACAAGAGCAGGTGAATTGGGAGGCGGGACAAGACGTGCTTCTGACAACGACAGCTGTTCATGATAGTCGTGATTGGCATCGGAATGAAGTAATGACGGTTGATTACGTGGTTGACAATCCCATCCCTGGCGTTGTAGGATCTGCTGTGCACTTCACTTCGTCTGCTACCTACGCTCACATTGCGAATAATGGATATCAAGCTGAAGTTGGATTGCTATCACGTAATATCAAGATCCAGGGCGCCGCAGACGATTCCGAACCGACTGATCCTGATACGGGTGGATGTACTGGCAATTGGCACTTCGGCGTGAATTTCAAGCCATGCCCATGGACTTCTACGACAGGATTTGGGGGGCATATCATGGTTCACTCGGGAGGTAAGGGCTACATGGAAGGTGTAGAGCTATACAGAATGGGACAAACGAACGTTCTAGGTCGCTATCCATTCCATTGGCATCAGCTTGGTAATGCCTGCAGTGATTGCTACTTCAGAGCCAACTCAATTCATCGGTCATTCTATCGATGCATCTCCATTCATGGAACGCATAATACGACTGTTTCAGAGAACGTTGCATATGACGTGGATGGTTATTGCTACTACCTGGAAGATGGCGTGGAAGAAGACAACACCATATCTTTCAACTTGGCGGCTCATATCCATCCAGTGAGCAATGTTGTTGCTGATAGTGGTGGTGGTCAGACTATCACTCCTTTCGGCCAGAGTAGAGACTTGATCCTACCAGCTGACGCTACTGCGAGTGGCTATTATATCACCAACCTCCACAATGATATCATTGGCAACGCTGCAAGCGGAGGTTGGGCCGGCTTTGCATTGCCCGTCCTGCATTCACCGATTGGTGCCAACAGAGATGTAAACATGAGCCCTGGAAATCGCTTGACAAAGGTGTTTGATGGGAACGTGGCTCATTCTACAGGTTGGTGGTGGAGTCACGCTGGTGCATTCTACTCTGGAGGATCTCTTTACTACAGCTCAGGAGACGACACACTGTTGGAATACAATGCTGGTCGGGATCAAAGCAAAGGCACCAGATCTCCGTGCCTAGTCGACAAATGTATCGAGAACAATAACTGCGGATCGTATTGCTATGAAGGCGAGAGGGCTTGGTACAAGCTCACCAACAACAAGGTCTTTATGACTGCTTCTCCATCTCTCAACTCTTGGAGCGGCAGGATGGAAGTGATTCGCTTCGAGGCACACGATGTCGCT
Source organism: Skeletonema marinoi (assembly GCA_030544225.1). Classification (NCBI taxonomy): domain Eukaryota; phylum Bacillariophyta; class Thalassiosirophyceae; order Thalassiosirales; family Thalassiosiraceae; genus Skeletonema; species Skeletonema marinoi. The sequence goes on from CM060487.1 coordinate 2,623,650, forward strand.
TTAGGAATGGAGGCATTGCAAGATGGTTTTGGTATTGATCAGCTGCTGGTTGAATGTCGATCAGGAGAGGAGTGGGTAATACCCGGCAATCGCCCCGATTATGTGACGGTAAGTAGTGTGTTTTGCGCAACAATTGGCCGCGGATGTGGATCCATATTCTTTCGTTTACTTATGCCAGCTCACCTCTTTCTTTCCATCCCTTCCCTTCCTTTTAGGCAAATGGTTTCTTTTGGTACGATACGGGTAAGCTCATCGTTGCAATATTTATCATTGTGATACCTGTGATAGTCTTTTTTCTGACCTTCTACTTCTATTCGACTTCTTTTGTACTTATTTGTTATGATACAGGCCAGGGACACATCATTTCATCATCTACATTCAGAAATTGTGGTGCAAGAAACGCAAATAATGCTTACGATACCTCTCCTACACGTGGATGTGACACTAATGAGATTAATGGATGCAGTAGTGGCAGTACTGTCTGGGGGTTCCTAACACATTCTGATCAGTTCACTCCTGAGTTGATGCAAGCTACGTCTGGCATCACATACGAAGATTGTGGTCGAAGGTTCAAGCTGGTCGATTTTGCTGACAACAACACGCCTTCTTCGGTAAGCGGTCGTGCTCAGAATTGGATCGACACAGATGGATCAGCCAGTGGTTTGAATGAGCCCACAATCATGGCTTCCGGGCTTACTGATGCTGGACACTGGTGGAAAGTGGATTCAAATGTAGTGGATGATCCGGAAGCTCCATTGGCTTTCATCAAGGTGAATGATGGAAATGAACGTGGGCTCGGGCACATTCGTTTGCGGTGGAAGGACGAAATCCATAACACTGTAGGGAACGGCAGCTCTAAAGCGTGTACTCCTAGTGACAACTGGCAGAATTGCGGCACTTGTTACAATGGGCCGAAGGTGGATGGATCCGGTGACCCATACTGCCCAGCACTTGGAAGAATCCGTCACATAGGGTCCAAGTTTGACCTGACTAATGATCCAACAGGTGGATTGCCCATTACTGCGAACGCAGAGGTGGCTGGATTGACTGGGGGATTTGCGTGGCTACTGCAGCTCGACGATGGCCCGCCCAAGTCCCTCAAGATTGATCAGATCGAGGTTGATCCCGTCGAGACTCCCATGGTCTTGGCGATTCCCTATGACTCAGGGACATCATTTTCCATTAAAGCTCATGCGGCTTACTGCTCATCATGTGTGGAGACATTCTTTGCAGTGAATTCGGTCGATCATGTTCGTGCCTCTCAAGGCAATACTTACTACTATGACGAAGCTACGAAGTTACTCTACGTCAGGATCATCCAAACGCCTCAAACCTATCTTACGGACTGGCATTTATGGAATCTTGACGACCTCAACATGGGCGGAGGACCAAGGACTCATGCACTTGACAGATTCACTTTCAGTGGTATCACTCTCCCATCATTTGCATATGGCCCTTACCTTCAAATAGAAGCCGACTGTGCAGAAGGGGCTATTAGTGGCCACTGTGCCACAGCACCAAGCTATGTGGAGCCGGAAGTTTGCCCGTCGGGCTACATTCAAGTATCCTACGACAAGTGCTGCGTATCAGAAGGATCCTCTGACTGTTATATCCCCACACTTCCGCCTACATTCTCGCCTACACCACAACCGACGTTTGGTCAGGGAGATAACCTCGTTTTGAACCCCGGGTTTGAGTCAGGCTTGACTGACTGGTATGCCAATTCTGGAACTATGCAGATTCAGATTGATGCCAGTCAAGCTCATTCAGGCACCCAATCAGTCCTTGCCACGGGCAGAACAAATACTTGGAACGGACCGCAACAAAACATGATAGAAAGAATGTCTGCAAACAAAACCTACCGTATTTCATGTTGGGCCAAGCTAAAGGGAACTACAAGCAGCGACACATTGAAACTGACTCTCCGCATTGATGATGATGTCGATGGGAGAAAGTGGTTGGGAATCTCGAACGCTATCAACAATCAAGATTGGACACTGATACAGGGAGATATCGCTGTGAATGTCGCTGGAACTTTAACGGGCATAGATTTGTATGCAGAAGGACCAGCAGTAGGTGTTGAATACTATGTAGATGACGTGTCCGCGATTGACGTGTCTTCGGGGGGACGCTCATTGGAATCAGCTCGTAGCAGTACGCAACCTCAACACGAGGATGTAGAGATGCAAGCTGCGTCGGGAGTCGTTGTCTCACCAATGTTCGCCCTTTTAACAATAGCTCCCATCTTTTTGTGGTATCAGTGGAAGTAGAGAGACTCTGTCAAGAGAGAGGTTGTGCGTGTGTATTATCATCATGTGCGGTTGCTTGAAAGTTGTAAAGTCTGTTGTTTGAACAGCTCGCTTACTGGTGAGCAGTTTATTGTTGTAACTAAATTAGGAAAGCCAACTTGTTGGAGTTGATGTTAGCGTTAGTACTCACTACTCACTACGATGTACTTATTGAGTGGCCACCTCTACCACTTCCGCGATAACTGTTGAATACATCAAGAATGTAAAGACTCATTGTACACTGTAATGAGGTGCTACTCCGAAGGTCCTTTCGATCTTTGATTGTGACTGTGCATCCCTACATTACACACCTATGTGTCTATCTGAGCAACGAAGAAGCATGAGGGGAGCTGGAGGAAAGGAATAGAAAGAATGGACTACAAGAGTTATTGTAAACGTGTCCTTTACAGGTATATATAAAGTGTTGTAAATTACAGACTCCCCCCTTCCCCTCTCCCCAAGACAATCTCTTCACTTCCTGCAATCATACGGTCTAAGCTGATTCAAATTCCCTGCTGCAATCGAAAAACTCTTGTCCCCCTTCACTGATCCTTCAATCCTAACTTCATACCTCCCTTCATTGTTCTTGTCTGGACCTACAACACGAACAATTTTATCGTTGAGCTCAGGTTTGTTTTTCAATCGAGCAATTTGCACAAGGTCTTCCGCTTTGAACTCCCCATCTTTCCTGCAGTGCAGTTTATGGCCATTTTCCCTCCATTGCTTCTTCTGACATTCTGCGCTGCAGTAGTACGCCTTCTTACATCTTTGACATACGAGGAGCTTTTTTGAGTTACATTTGCAGCAGTCGCATTGAAGTCCGCCGACATCAATGAGATTGTTTATCTCTTCATTGGATAAACTAGTTCCACCTCGTCCTATGGGCATGACATGAGTTCTCTTTTGAGGTGGATCCCTACCAGCAGTTGCCTCATTCACCGTGCGCTCTAATGAACTAGCAGTTCTAAATGTGGATCTGTTTAGTCCATTTAGATTGTTTTGACAATCCTTCAGAACAACATTCATCAGTTCCTTCATTGTTTTTTGTGTTTGCTCGCCTCCAGGGGTCAACATGAGCATCTTTTTCTGTTCCAATCTTTCTTGCTTGGAATTTTTAGGCTGTTTCTCCCCAATCGTAATTGCATGGTGGTAGATTTCTTGACACTTTAAACGCTCACTACGAGAGTAAGACATGACGCCGAGCGTATATCCTGCCTCCAACCGAAAAAGCCGGGGCTCGTGCTTGTCACGGAATATCTGCTCCATATTCTTCACATCATCATCCGTCGCTTCAAAGTAATCACCTCTTAGGGTGCTTGTGTAGCCGTGGAGAATATGATAGCGGGCTTGATGCGTGGAGTTCGGAATTCCTCGGAATGCTAGCCAGTACTCGGTCGCCGCTTCTCTGTGTTTGCCTTGGTTCCAACAAGTCAAGGCAGCGACTTGATGTCTCATCCAGGGATCTGAGAGGCTCATCTTTGTATTATTAATGCTTCTATTATGATGCTGTTGTGCGACGGCGGCTACTACTATCTAGAGTTGCAGGCTATTTGTACTTGGAAAGCTGGCGCTACTTTTCAGGCAGCAAAATTTGCGCATGGACTTGACTCGACTCATTCTACGAGAGGAATTATATAATCACGCCACAATCAACATCAGATCAGCCTTTTAGAGATGGGGTCTAAGACGCCTGTCTCAAATCCTCCATCCCTGCTGTTTTGATTCCAATCCACCTCGCTCATCTTGAGAGATGAAGCCAAGTTTATGACATAAGTCATGATGGAAACGTATTCCCCATTGTTTGATGATACGCAGAAGTTGACAACAATTTAATTTTTACCACATCTTTAACATGCTTTGCGTTCTGCTTCTATTCTTCTCAAAAGTTCATCCAAGACTTGGGAAATTCATCGGTAGCTTCATTTCGTGTCGAAATGCATTCTTCAAAAAGACATCTGAGGTGTAAGGTTTCTCTATGAATTCAATGGAACCCCGAGGAACATCGATAATTAGGTATGATCGTGAAAGGAAGTAGCATTTTCTACTGTTTACTTCACGTCAATCTTGACGACATAACCATAACGATGCTTGTTAGTGATGTCATCTTCCCTTTCATAGCGCTCCATAACCTGACAATCCTGTGATAATCATCATCTTCATCTATCACCATATCCACGTCTTCATCAAATGGTCGTCGATACACAGGAGTGAAGACATGTGCAGTATCATTGGCATAGCATTGTATTGACACAGAGTGTGGATACGGATTTGTCTACTGTTCTGCCCACGTCTTAATAGGGACATCTTTATTATTCGATTCATACACCCTGACAGGGTCGCCGCTAGGTGTATCTCTCTTCTTCGTCCACAAGGTCAAAGTATGTATTGTAATCCCTCTCTTTGGAGATGGGTTCCCACTTCTTTACATGTTCGTCCCAAAAGCGTTTTGCCGCTCTTCTCCATAGTCAATGAATACTTCCTCACCTGGTTGAATATCACGTAACGCAACGAATTCCAACATGAGACCAGTGGACCTTCATCCGCTTGCTGCATTGAATATGTGAGCGCTCTACCCATTATCTATGCGATTGCTGGGCCGAATCTATTGGTTACTTTGAATTGAAGTGCAGAGAGATTTCACGTGGCCCTCCCTTGGTGCCAACCTACGTTGTTATGGTACCCTTCCACATTGATAAGCATGTTTGTATAGAGTCATCTCCCTGACTAAGTCGAACCTTGTATGACTAGCTCTCCCTGGTTACGACTCAACTATGCAAATGCATGTACGTGATGAGTTCTCGTGAACTGGACATCCAGTCACGTTTACTACTGGAGGTGATTGGGTGCGGACCCGTCACACACACAGATTGATCTTCCAAGAAATCAACAGATTTTCAAGCCATTCTTTGTTATGATAAAAGTCAAAATCATTCGTCCATTGGAGCTTTGGATTGTAGTCAGTAGAATGATGATTGATGTACACAACATTTGAGCTGTATGGGAACAGCAATAGGGTGGAATTAGGATGACCGAAGCAGTAGTTTAGAATGATCTGCTTGTGCACAATCTTTTCTTTGTCGCGTATCATGTCACCTGTGGGCCCTTTTGTTTCAGCATACATGTTTGCTTTGGACTGTCATCAGCAACGTGAACAAGGGGTGCAGGGGCAACCAAGCCCCCCTTTGGTATGAACCGGGTAGCAAATGCTCCACGACCAGCATGCGAAATAGTAGATTACTTTGGAACAATATTGTCTACGCATTTCCCTTGCTCTTCAAGGTAATCAATTGAACGGATTGAGTTCTCAACCTCCACTGTCATAATATCTCCCGCTTTGATTGCACGGATACCATCCTTGTGTGTTTCAGGTAGAGCCTGCCTCTCACGTGAGACATGTGGATGCGTCTTTATAATATCCCACAAGTCTTTCTAGATTTCTCATCGTCATTTTGTGTCAACTCTTGAGGTAGGAGGTGGAGGTGCGAGGTGCTGAAAATTCTTGCAAAATGCACCTCAGGTACCGAAGACACGTATCTCAATAATTACGCACCGATTGCTATCATGCAATCTACTTCTTTTATGTACTCGATTTTGCAACCTACCTGCAACATTCTTATTACTCATTCTTAGTTAATCTTAAATCATTACAATTACTATGTACAAGTACCTAGGCCATCGATTCCTATTCACATATCATCGACATTGGCTACAACTTAGGCAAAGTGCCTCTCAAACACGGGACTGTAAGCTGAAGATACATTGACCTTCTTCCCATTTCCAAAGCGTACCTTCTCTTCACATTCTTCAGGCTTGTCCTGCTGACGACAGTAGTTATCTTCAAATGCTATTGAAGGCATTTGGTAGCTCTTCATCGTTGCCCCATCGAAGTAGCGAAGAGAAGTCTTGCCATCCATGGTCGGGAGGATGCGACGGCTCAAATCGAGTTCGACTGCAGCAGGGCTTCGGTACCACCTCTTGCGAGTCTCCACATCCTTGAAAGCAATAAGCGTGGTCCATGGAGCGAGAAACTGACAGTGGGACTCTTCGTAGATATGGATGCTTTGGTAAACAAGAAGGAAGAAGAAAGATTGAGGAGTTAGAAACAACTACTATCGTAGCATCGAAGCTGTGCACAAGACCAGGCTCATGAAAGCCAACTCACCTCTTGAATCCGATTGCATCCAGCATCTTGATCATTGTAGACCTATTCTCAAAGCTGCCATTCTCGTCCGACGGCGAGCGATTGTTAACAGCCTCACCAATCTGCACGACAAGAATACCATCGTCTGTCAATGCATCATACAATGAAGTGACGTAGCCATCATCTGTATAGAGCACCTTGGCAAAGGGATGGTCATCGTTCGGGTCCAAGCAATCCATAATCAACACATCAAACTGCTCCTGCAAATCAGGCTCAGCCGAAGCTTTGGAGATACTCGAAGACCCAAAGTTATCATTGAAGTAAGCCAAAGCATCCTCCACACGCAAGTCAGCTCTCTCATCGTCAAAGCACCACTCGGCACTTCCGTCGTGATGGGCAATGCTTGAGCAGTCCTGCCATTCGGGTAGATACTTGGTACTCAAGTTCACCACACCCTCATCAATCTCAATCATGACTACCTTCTCGAGAGTGGAATGCTTGAGGATCTCACGTACAGTGGCACCTTCGCCGCCACCTATGACTGCCACTCTCTTTGGGTTGGGATGGGTAATCATCGCAGGATGGACGATGCTCTCGTGGTATGGAGCATCTCCATAACGTGTGCTTTGAATGATTCCGTCCAGGAGTAGGATGTGGTCAGGAGCAAAGAACTCAGGGTGCAGGCTCTCATAGCTTCCATCATCCTCAAGAGACTTGTAGTAGTCACTCAGTCTACGATTCACCGGATCTAATACCTCATAGACATCTACCATCTGAAAATCAGTCTCGGCGGCAGATACGAGAGGCTTCTTGATATCATAGTCGTGTGAACCAAGTATTTCAGATCCCAAGTCGGCGTCCAAAGGATTCAGCTCAAAGCTGTACCCAGGCACAAATCCCTTGCGAAATCCACGTAGCTTGTGACTCCACATCATCATTGGATCATCTGCATCTTCATTTGCTGCTTTCACTCCAAACAGATTCTGGATACTTGGTAGCGTTGGGATGAGCTTGCCGCTGCCGCATGTGAATAGATCCATGGAAATCACACCTTCTGTAGGCCATGTATGGAAAGCTACGTGAGACTCGAGTAAGACTCCAGCACAGCTCACTCCAACGGGGACTAATCCACTATAATATGAAGAGAGGTGAAGAGAAATATAAAGCGGGTAGGTGTTAGCTCAATTACGTATTGAACACAGCATATCTTTTGGCCAGCAACAAATAAACTTACTGGCAATGGTAGGACAAGAGAGTGAGCTTGGACTCATCTACTAATTGAATCATGGCTTCAGCCAAACGTTCTTCGGAGTTGAGGAAGATTGGATCGACGTTCTTGATATCAACTAGAAGATGTTGTCCTGCTGGAAGATGAAGACCTTCCATGAGATCATCGATGTCGTCCTCCTCGTCATCGCTGCTATCATCGCTACTATCGTCTGAAGAATCATCCTCATTTGTCATGGCGACCACATCATCAAGCTCATATTCCAATCGGGGCAGATGTAGATCATAGCTGTTACGTGAGCCCTCTACAGGAAAATGCTGGAACGTGTACGTCGTGGGAGGCACTTCTTTTCCTGGAATCACGGGAGGCGGAGGAAGCTGCTTTACACTCAAATTCATCATTTTGCCAACGCTTGGATTCGCAGCCTGCGTGGAGCCGTTGAGTTTAGTTTGAGGCACGGAGAGAACTTCACCATTATGCAGCACCAAGATGCGCACAACAATTCCAGCATAGTATGCAATGTAAATGTTAATGACGACACAAAGGAAGCACCCGAAAAGAACGACCGGGTTGAAATAGAGCGTGTGTTGTTGGCTCTCTTGGTCGTTATCAGAAGTCTCCTGCTGCTGATTGTTGCTGGGAGTTCTTTGGATGAGCTCTTCGTTTGCTATTCCTTGGCAAACGCGGCCGGAGAAGAAGCGCCGAAGCATGGTGATGGGAGGACAGTTGCACATCTTAGCTGTGGGCGAATAGTAGTGTACATGTACTTTATGTGATGTGTTGTTGCTCGTCCCTTACATGGGTTGTTGTTGCCGTTCGCATCGCATCGGAATAATAATTGGTTACTTCTTTGCGCAGTATTCTTTCCACTTATTGTGGGGTTCTCATAATCTGTAGAGAGGGGAAGGGAATGGGGTTGGGATGTGTTTGGAAGTTGAATTGTGTCGTAACGTGTCTGACTTTAGTCGTAGCGTTTCTATTTGGCACTCACCGTCTCATCAACGCGGGATGATTCTGGCAAGGCAGTAAGTACCTCTTTGGAAGCTTGTTTGCCGAGAGTTAGTTCTGATGCAAACGATCCAGTACTAGTATTAGCAGCGGATGGTGTCAGCTATGAACATAGGGCGTAGGGCTATTACTAACTGGTTGAAGCTAATATTCATATTGCAAAAATCAAAAAAAGGCTGAAGAAATGCTCAAGACGAATCCCTTCTCCATTCTCAGATAGTGACCGCAGAGTGGTTGAGAATGGCATCACATCTCCCGCCCTTGACCGAAAATGGCAAATCTATTTTTGACTCGCTGAGAATATCAATATCAATATCAATGTCAGGAATATGGCTCGGGACTTCAAAAGTGCAGAAGCGGCCGCATGATCTGTGTCTTCGGTCAGATAGCTCTATAAGTTATTATAAGATATTCGCATATAACTTTTGCGTTATACTACACTCTAGCAATATGAATATGATCATGCTCCTAAAGCATTAAGCTCGTTTCACTTTGAAGTTAGATGATAAACTGATCAATGAATACATCATCTCGATGAACACCTCCCGGTGGGTTGAGTGACCGTCTCTCCCGGAGCTAAAACCGAATTCAAACACCGCAGGCACTTCTTGAAGTGCACAGTAAAGCCAAAGCAAAGAAGCAATCATATCCGCATAAGCTATCCATAATCCCATGTACCCAGCAAGCAAAAAGTAGGAAAGCATACATTCCAGAATGCACCCAGCAAAGAATAATTTCGAATCCAAATTGTAGCATGACATAAGGAACAAGTGCACACTGATACAACTCCAGTACGCTGCGATTTGATCAGTGCTGCTAGAGCTATGAGCACCGGCCATCCCCGCAAGTCAGCCACGCACAAGCAATCGGACCAACCAGCGATCGTCCGGCGTTGTCCTCTTTTTGTGTCCGGACACCGGATGGACAAAACACAAAACCTCGCTTGCATGCCTATGTACTTGCTTCACAACATCATCATCACAATATCTACTCACCATGTCGATTATGAATTGATGCCCCTACTGTGCAGATATGATGCTATCTTATCCGTCTTTATTAACGAGCAGGTGTGCTATTTCGCCGTTTCGTCAGAAGCAGCTGCTTCTCGGTCGACTCTATTATCACGCGGCTGCATATCGACCCTCAACAAAAGAGTGCGATGAGTCACCGTTGTCTTTTCTGATTTCTCATCATGTTCAGCACAGTCCGAGCTTGCTTGCTCGGTCTAACAACAATAAATGGAACACTCAAAGATTATGTGCTTCAGAATTATCATCATCATCAGCGAGCGGTGCATCTGATCTATCGAGGAGGTTAATTCATATTGGCACGGCGCAACGTCAAACTCGTCCACAACACGTAAATGATTTTTCACCACATAATAACCACTGTACATTCAACAACAACAACACGTCGCTACAGCCATCTCAACTGCAATATACAGCAGAAAGATGGTACACGAATTATCCTCCAAGTTACTCAAAAAGAAATGACAATCAAGAGACACATAATGATGATACCAACAGGAAAATTAAAGAAGCCAATCAACACCACGAGGAGGATTGCTCCAACAATGATGATACCAATCCACTACGATCAACAACAACATTGACATCAGGAGAACAATCCTCCACTACAAACAACGATGCTAGCATCAAAAAACCATCAGAGCCATCTATACACAACATATCCTACCTCCCAACATCGCTCCATCCATACGCTCATCTCGCTCGACTCGACAAACCAATCGGAACAATGCTCCTCCTCCATCCATGCCTATGGTCCACCGCTCTAGCCTACACACCACTCCTTTCCACCACAGCAGCTGCTACTACTGCTGCATCAGCATCTCCACTTGCATTCACAGTCCTCTGCACCAAATTTGCACTGGGCTCCTTCATAATGAGAGGAGCAGGTTGTACCATTAATGACATGTGGGATGCCAAGTATGATAAACAGGTCACACGTACCAAAAGCCGTCCGTTGGCGAGCGGTGCTCTATCGTATAATCAAGCGTGGATGTTTCTGGCGGTGCAATTGTCAGCTGGATTGGCGGTGTTGCTATCATTGGAACCTCATTTGCAAGACTGTTTTGTGTGGGGTGCTGCATCTTTGCCTTTGGTGGGGATGTACCCATTGATGAAGCGGTATACCAATTATCCCCAATTGATGTTGGGTTTGACTTTTAATTGGGGTGCAATTATGGGATGGGTAGCTGTGCATGGGAATAATGTCGATTGGAGTGTGGTGGGTCCATTGTATGCAAGTGGAGTTTGTTGGACATTGATTTATGATACCTTGTATGCTCATCAAGACAAGGCAGATGATGCCAAATTAGGATTAAAGAGCACGGCGTTGACGTTTGGTGAGGAAGGAACTAAGCCTGTACTCACAGCTTTGACTGGAGCCGCATGGGGATGTTGGATGTTGGCTGGATACAATGTTGGATTTGGAGATGTCTTGGACGCTCCATTGTATTATGGCGGCGTGAGTGCGGCTGCAGCTCATTTATTGTGGCAAGTACATACAGCTGATTTGAATAATGTTGAGAATCTTGCGCACAGGTTTCGGAGTAATAATGTGGTTGGTTGGATGGTGTTTGCCTCTTGTGTTGGTGGAAATCTCATGATGATTATATAGTACACGACATTGTAAGGATGACGTGTGTAGTCGGTGAAGTGAAAGGAAATGAAACAAGACAAGAAAGACTAAAAACAAATCAATCTCAATCCATTATTAGCTGTTAACCCCATTCGTTCTTCGGTGCCCTTCTCCCGACCCTTTAAGAGATGGTGCAAAACCCTGCCATACTTGCGGACGAACCGTGATCACCCTTTGAAGCTGCACTCAGTTCGCCAAGGAGACTCGTGCGTTCGGTTGCCATATCAATATCATCATTTCCTGCTTCCTGCTCTTTGGCGATCTTGTCAGTAGCATCCAAAAGTGCCTTGAGAGTATCACACTTCTCCTCGTCTGAAGCGTCTTTAGTATCACTCACGATTGCTTCCACCATTGCAATGAATGCCGAGGTGCTATCAATCGAAGCGCTGCTTTGATATGCTGACGAGGCCGCGGGAGCATCCCATGGCATTCTTCCCTTGATGGACATGCAGCAGCCCTTGAACTGTTCTCCGACGCACCCGTTGGGGCAGCAGCCATCCTGTGTTGAAGAATGATCGAGTGAGCGTGCGCAGAGAAGTGTTTACCATTGATACTTCATCAATCAGTGACTTACCGGGCAACAACCGTCAGGGCAGCAACCATCAGGGAAGAGGCAAGGTGCGTAATTGCAGCAGCCACCAAGAGGATAGTTGGCAGCGCCCTTGTCCGCTAAGCGATCAGTGCCCAAACCAAAGATCTTTTGCACCTTCCTATCACCCACCTCCTTGCTAATCGCTCCACTTTGAACTGCCTCATGAATCTGCTTCACCTCACTCATATTCTGTGTAAACTTCTTCCGATTTTGTTCACTCTGATTTCCAACATTGTTATTACCGTGCTGCTGCTTCTTCTTCTTCTCGTTCTCCTCGTGCTGCTTCTTCGCACTTGCAACCGCACCCTGCACTCCAGCCACCACCAATTTTGGACTGACATTAGAATCGACCAATCCCTGGAGGAGCTGGCGAAGTCCAAAGCTTGGTGCAACGTAGTTATGTCCGTTCATTAGTAGATCGAGTTTTGCTTGAATGGCATTAGATTGACGAAAATCGTAGTGGAAGCAGCACCCTTCGAACTGTTCTCCGCAGTTCCCATCGGGGCAGCAGCCATCGGGGCAGCAGCCGTCTAATGGAGGTAAAGCGCATTAAAAGTGTTAAGATAATGTTGTAAATACAATCTTCGTCAGGCATACATACTCAAAAGATCGAACTCACCAGGGCAGCACCCGTCAGGGAAGCAGCACGGAGCAGCGTTACAGCAGCATGCAATCCTGCCTACAACACCGTCGTTGAGATGTGGATTGTTCGTAAGCTGCAGATTCTTTTGCTTTTGCGTATCGGGATGAGGGACCTGGAATGATTCACCTTCTTTGACTGGATGAGGGACTAGTAGAATAGTAATGATAACAGGATGAGAAGGCGGTCATGTGAGAATCTTGACATCTCTTGTGTCTATCCAACTCTACGCTCACCTGTTACAAGAAATGCTCCCTCCTCATACGTGGCAACAAACTGAAACCCTTCGTTTAAGTCAGCGGGAGCTATGACGAGGATAGCAGCTTCCTCGTTTGGCTTTTCCATGCTCGTATCAGTTAGGGGTGGCACCATCTTGACGTCTTGACGGAATGTTTTGGTTTTGTGCTTGATAACTATTGTACTTGGTAGTTACGAAAATCCTCTTTTCAACGCCCTTTTCATGCGTGTCGCTTCAGCACTGAGAGCAATGAGAAGCAGTGAGAAGTGAGAAGCGCAGCTGTCTTTTCAACGCCCTTTTCATGCCGTGTGGGTGTCAACAACAACACATGCCCTCATAAATTCTTTTTAGTAGATTTAATGTAAAAATGGCAAGTGATTCTTCCTTGAGATTCCTTCTTCTGAAGAGTTATGTACAAGTTTACGGATGGTAATGGTCGGTGGCTGCATCGGTAGCAGTGGCCGCCGGCGTGCTCCTTCGAGTCCTCATCGGGTGAACGATGCAAATCTTTTTCTGTGATGGATGGATCTTCCCCGACCGACTCATGTGTTTGTGGAGGCGATGGTCTGAAAAGAATTCGTTTCTTATCCACACGATGATAGTTTATGGAAGAGGATCGATGCATCACTGCTGTTGCGGCGCCAGTTGCTTCCTTTGCTTATGATGACATCACTAACTTTCATTATTCATCTCTTTTTTCTCTCCGACAACAGATGAAGTCAGTTATCGCCGTTGCCCTTGTGGCCTCCGCTTCCGCCTTTGTGTGCCCAAAACGCACGTATGCCCACCAAGCTTAACTTCGAATACGGAGAGTACGACGATAAGCTTTGGGACAATGACGCCAAGAATGATGTCTACAACAAGTGGGACCCTGCCACCCCTCGCTCAACCCGTAACTTCAACCCCTTCGAGACTTTCAAGGGAAACTCCCCTGATGCTTCTGGTATCTACCCCGGAGAAGTAAGTGATGTATCTGATGTGATAGCTTGCCCATAGATCCACATCATGTGATTTTGGTTCTTTATTTCATCGACACTTTTGCTCACCCAATATTCTTCTTCATTCTTCTCTTGTCAGGCCCGTTACAAGGACCCCCAGCGTGGAGATGTTTCTTTCGCCATCATGCTGCAAGCGAAGGCTGACTCCGTACAGCGTGACGCCCATCCCAAGGCCGGATCCGAACCTGGATGCCCCGGATGCAAGACACATGATGACAGCTCGGCGTTAGCTCAATCAGTGGCGGACGCAGTTACGGATTTGGTGAACTAAATGTTCTTTCAGAGTTTCTTACAGATTCCACTGGCCTCGAAGTCTTGGAATGATGTGTGCACTATTATCGCGCACACTCATTATCACTTAAATTAGGTCACTGTCCATTTAACCACCAGGTTGACATTTGTGTCTTTCGAAATCTCAGTCTCCTTACCGCATCTACTATCTAGTTTACTTAGTTTCGCATTCTTCAATGTGCATCAACTCACTGAACGAATGTGTATGTAAGTTTAACTTCTTCTCAACTAACGCAGCACATACGTACCCTTCCTCACTCGCTGCAAGTCTTTCGCTTGTCCTTCTTAGCTCTTTTCAGAAGGATGTGCTATGCTCTTTTCTAAAGCAACTGTTACTGTTAGCACATGAGTATGCTTTTGACATATTTCCTACTCAACATAGTAGGAAAAATTATGCACACAAGTTTGACCATCAAACCAGCCATGGCTCTGTAGCACAATGTTGTCTTCTCAAACGCAACCACAAAACAAGGGAAATGGCTTGTTCAAGACATTTGTAAGAGAGAAGATTAAGTCACCATTGCAACCCAACATCAAAATATTGATAGAGTACCATCCATACGATAGTAATGGTATGAGGGTGATAGACAAATAAATTCATCCCAGAGCCTACAAACAAATCCTATTGTACCAAGAAGAATTCGTTGTTTGAAGAGGCAGGATAGCTCTATCGGGCTTTTTTATGCGAGATGGAGAAGCCGCAGCCAACTGCTTCTTCGATAATCTACTGATTCCTTCGTTGGAATCCAGAGAAAGTGATGAAGAACCGCTCCTACGAGATGCGACAAAGTGCTTGACTGGACAGAAGATTTGTACTAATTCCCTCCTATGATCTGTCAGTGGGTGCCGGCGCGGATCGCGAACAGAAGCAGTATGACACACACAACAGAGTGATCATCTTATCTCTGTCCGTTCAGCCTCCCAAATTTTGTGGCGTGGTATGCGATAAGAAAAGACGATGGTCTGTCTCAAATAGACTTGCTTACACCAAGCTGAAAAAGAGTAGACACTGAGGAGGATTTACAATACATACGATGAGGTCCTTTTCTACACCAGCCATCATCCTCGCCGTGGCCGTGGCATATCTCGCTACAGTAGCCCTTGCTGCCGATGGAGAAGGTGCACAAACTGATGTCCTATCTGGCGGTGGTTCTTCCCGAAAACGTCTATTGATGCATCGTAAATTGCTCATGGATGATGTCGTGGACGCTGCTGATATAGATGAAATAGACGATGCCGGTATCAACGAAGAAGATAGTCATGTAGAGTCATCGCTTCAGGAGCGTCTACTGAACAATAAGAAGAAGAAGAACAAAAAGAAGAAGATAATACAGGACAAGATAAAGAAGGCAAACAACAATAACAAAAAGAAGAAGATTAAGAATGAAAACAAGAGAGAGAAAAGGAACAAAAAGAAAGACCGGAATGGCTGGAACAACGATTGGAATGGTTGGAATGATTGGGGTGGCAGGGGTGAATTGGATGAATGGGGAAATTGTAACTGCGACAAAGGTCAGTGGTGGGGTAGAACGTTGTTTGCAGATGAAGCTGATGAGCATTCGACACAGAGTAGAGATGACAAAGCGCATGCTCATGATCAACCTGATGACATTGAAGAACAAGACGATCAAGAGGAGACAACAATACCTGACGATAACGAAGAACAAAACCAGGCAGCTACACTGGCTGAAACTTTTGCTGCAGGCAACAAGGAAGACATCGGAAGCATGGCATCGATCACGAAGAGAAACGGAAACAGAGGGGGAAAGAGTTCGTGGTGCTCATGCCATGTTAGAAGGCCAAGGCCAGCTACGTTAAAACCAACTACTGCACGGCCTACAATAATTAGGCGCACACCCCGGCCTACTCGATTACCTATTCCCAGGACAAGCAAACCATCAAGGTCGCCAACAAAGCCTCCAACAACTCGGCCGACACGAAATCCGTCTCCAGTACCAACAAAAGAACCTTCTCCAGTACCAACAAAAGAGCCTTCTCCGGCACCATCGCAACCGCCAACGACTCGACCGACACGAAATCCTGCATCTCCATCTCCACCAACTCCATCTCCCCCAAGTCGACCAAATCCAAATCCAAATCCGAATCCGAATCCGAATCCGAATCCGAATCCAAATCCAAATCCAAATCCAAATCCAAATCCAAATCCGAATCCGCCTCCGAATCCAAATCCAAATCCAAATCCACCTCCTACACCACCAGGTATGGTAGCAAGTTCTTTGACATCTTCTATTTTGATTTCAACTTCTGTCCTTACACTTTTTTGTCTGTCGCTATTTATTTCTCAGTTCCAACGCAACAGCCAACATTTCTTTGCCTGGAAAATACATTTTGTTCCGGAGAAAACGCGTGCGAAGGCGTACCTGATCTCAACTTGATCAATCAGGATGGAGCTTGCAACGGATTTGAGGCGTGCCGTAATGTCGTCAACACTATTGCAAATTGTGCTTGTACTGGTAGACAAGCATGCTTGAATAATAGTGGGAATATCGGAAATAATTCTTGGTGCGTGTAGCAAGTACTTTGCCATCTTCTGTTTTGATTTCAACTTTTGTCGTCTTACATTTTTTGTCTGTCGCTATTTCTTTGGTTCATAGCAACGGTGAAGAATCGTGCGCCATTAATGAGGGGATCCCACGATCTCCGGTAGCAAGCGATTCATGGTGAGCAGCATTCTTTTGCATCTTCAACATGTCTCCATTTCTTCACGATGATTCTAACTCTCACTCTACTCTGTTTTACAGTAATGGACGGAAGGCTTGCTGTGGACGTACAGATAGTGAGTGCTCTGTTCTCTTTGACACCTTGCTGTCCTTTCTTGTGCCTTTTTCTGACACTAATTTTACGTTGTGATTCTTCTTCCTCCCTGTGCCTTTCAGCTGTTGATAATAATGTATGTAACAATCCTTTTGAATGCTGCGTGTCTGAAAACTGCCCTGGTGGATGCAACTAAGATATTGAGTCAATGTCCGAGGGAATAACCTAAGAGTAAGAAGCATCTGCCTCTTCTCTTTGTCGTTATGACACCTTTGCGTCATCATGCATCTCTCTTGCTTCCGAAGATCTTCCGCAGCTCGTGGACGTGTTCATCCCTTTGTTCCGATGACCCTTCACTCGAGGTCATTGCTTCTGACACGGACTGTTTCATTCAGCTTCAGCTTCGACTGTGGGATGTCGGCCTACGGGCAACAAATGTAATGTAAAAACTTCAGTATCGAGCTGATACATCTGTAAAGCATATTCATCTGGTGCTGATACCAGCTAAACTAAATTCAATCATAGCATAATATTCGAAAATCAAAACGAGTCAAGCTTGGCATTACTATGCGTATGCTGTTATCACTTCTGCACCAGATCCTCTAACAAGCATAACATTATCAATCCCTTTGCATGCTGTGTGAAGAAACTTGAAATACTCTTCAGAGTCGTGATCCTTTCGAATAAACGGAAGGTTGGTTACAACAAGATTTGCGTCACGGCTTTCTCGACGCACCATCTCATTCAGCATAGATGCAGCTTGTATACCATCATCACTGTTTGTGAAGTTAGACGGCCCGTCCTCGTAACAATCCGAAGCAAATACCTCGCCCAGTGTCATATGATGTGTGCTAATACCATCTTTCCGTAAAGATGCAACCGGATTATTAGGTCTTGACATTCCCATCTTATCTCTCATTGTTCCGTCTCGGCTATTGGTCATGATATCGCGACTAGGGATATCATCCACCGACGTTTCATCTCTCATATATCGAGCGATGTCTGTCCTAGCAAGATCTTCTACCACAGTTACATCGGCTTGTATCCTAACTCTTTCCAAATGTTCCGTAACAGCCTTTTGCAACTTCTCTGCGTTTTCTCTTGGAGATGTCGTCACGGCAAAAAGACGTAGTTTTGCTCCAATAGTCTTCCGTCGCAGTCGGTTCTTCTTCCGCGTCCCATCACCAGCACCCAGCCAAACTCCATGTTTAGATAAGAGGAAGGGAAGTAAAAGGAGCAAGCCTCCATCATGCACAATCCACCATATGTCAATGGTACCTCTATCAGGAATGATGTCTCCATTTTGAGGATAAGATGGAGATGATTTGAAGAGAATCACCGCCTTTCCAAGATTCAGGATCCCATTGATTGTTCGCAGATAATTCTCTGCTTCGGTTCTGCTCTTCCTATGGAGACAATAACTGTCGCCACTCCTATTGCCTTCAAATTTTAGGAACGATGGAAGAGATAACAGAATACTGTTGGGACTAAGAGGGCCCAAACCTGTGTGGATGACGGCAGACCACACAGCTTCAAAAAACTTCCCATCCGTAGTTGATACTTCAGCAAAGCCATCCATTCCCTCCCTCTTCATTTGCAACATTAGCAATGCTTTACTTCGCTTGATGAGCTTGATGGTATCATAATGATCCATTCCGCTACTTGCTGCGGACAAACTCTCGTCTTCATTTCGCCATCGCTCGCTCCTCGAAAGTCCAGAAACGTCAGAATTATCGTCATCCTGCGACGTGGTCCCTCCACAGATGTCCTCAACAGCAGAAGCTACAGATGCTGCCATGGCCGTAGACGATTGATCAATAATTGCAATCACCATATTGATACCTTTCCCCGCTTGCTGCAGTTGCGATGCCAAACTCAGTGTTCTCAAGTTTGTTGGATTCCCATTTGCATCAACATCAACAATGGTAAGTATTTGAGGACGCCAATTCTTCGCGTGAAAGTCTGAATGACTGGAATGAAGATGTGCCACTTCTTCTGGTGTAATGTCTGTAACTCCTCCACCAACATTACTGCTCAGAACACTAACATCCTCCGCCGAAATAATTGAATTGTTCAATTGCCTACCCTCCTCTGACATTGACAGTGTCACCTCAGTCGGCACAGCGCTAGCAGACTTTGCCAATGAGTTCAAGGCAGACGAAACGATATTGTATCTAACTGCACTCCCCAACGTTCCCCACTTCATCCCAGTGGCGGCTAACCTTCGTGACTTTTTAATGTAGGCACCCATCAACACAAAAGACAATACACTGCAAAACGTTCCCAGCCATGATATTAAGAAGGCAAGTCCCATACACCATACGAATCCAACGAAGCTCACACTCCAATGGAAGTACCGAAAGGTAGGCCGGAATCCTGGTGGCCTCACATATCCCGAAATGCAAGTGGCTGCATTCACCCCTGAGTACATTAATAGATAAAAGATTGTCACAAATGGAGAGATGTGATCCAAACTTCCAGGCAGGGTTGCCAAGCCAATTATCGCCGAAGTAAACCACAATGCTCTTGTTTTATCCCCCTCATACCTTGGACGTAGAAATGATAAAAATGGCAAGACTTCATCTGCCGCCACTGCTGCGATTAAGGCAGGTGCCGTGGCTAATGTTCCCAATACTAACCCAAAGCATGTCATGACCACACCAATCCTCACTGGAAGTTCATGCGGAAACGACACACTAGCTGTAACAAACTTGTCCACCTTGAGTGTTCGATTGGAGATGGACATTCCAAATAACCACGTGACCATCAAATATATAGCCGAGGATGTCACAATTGCCCAAAACATTCCCGTAGGGATACTCTTTCTTGGATTCTTCAATTGATCCGCCTTGGCCATTCCCGATAGCAGTCCAGTCACTGAGGGGTAAATCAATGCCAAACAAGAATATATATCCGGCAACACTCCCGTGTATGGATCAGGCTCATATCGACTCCACGTATTTTCATGAAACGATCGATCATACTCTTGCAAAGACCCCGTATGCCACCCCACAATAAAGAAAATACACCCCAAAAACATGAAGAGAATACTCAATGCAGTCACGCCCAAAAAGAAATTGCTCAATACAGTGACATATCTCCCCCCACCCACATGAATACTCCCAGTCATGGCCGCAACAATGGCCAAACTTGTAATCTGCACATCATATGGAAAAATGTGGCCACTGAATCCATACCCCCATCGGGCATAATACGCCCGTATTGAATGCTGCACTGCCTCCACTGCTCCCAGTACGAATAGTGATCCACTTAATGTGTTGCCAATGTAATATAATAGTCCTAGAGAACAACCGATATCGACTCCGAGTGTTCGAGAGATGATGTAGTACGGCCCGCCAGATTTGATGTCTCCATTTGTGACGATTGCAGAGAGCGACGACCAAGTTAGTATAGTTGAGGCGGTGGAGATGAGTAGTAAAAGTGTGGTGTAGACTATGCCAGCTTGTGAGGTGATGTGAGTGAGGCGCAGGAATAGGATGACTCCGAGAATGGATTGGAGGGAGGGGAGGTAGACTCCTGAGATGGTCCCGAGATTTCGTCGCTGTTCGGCATTATTATTATCATGGTGTTGTTGGACAGTTGCTGTTCCACTCGATAACGCCGTCATCATGAACGACAGAGATTGAGGGTTGGCGCTAGCAGCAAAGCCTCGTTTGCTTGTGTGCTTGTGCGGATTCCTGAGCCTGTTTGCGCCTTTTCGTCTGGCGGTGGCAGTGCAAAGAAGGCAATGACCTGGACTGATGACTAATAATAAACAATGACCCTGTTGTGACAGTAACCGGCACAAGGCTTATCTAGCCCGCCCGCCCCCCCTTCTCCTTCCGTTGTGTTTTGTGGCATAAGAAGGCATTTATTCAACCTCGAAGAGATGTAAAACACTTCTCCGAAATGAAATCAGAGTATGTAGATGAGCCTCAGCCGCAACAAGAACAAGAAGCCAAAGAAGAGAAGCTGTACATGGACGTGGTGAATAATTAAGGCCTATGACAACAACAGAAGCGCAGAGGACTGCATGCGCAAAAGTTGTTGTTGTTGTGTGATACTCTATGTAATGGAAGAAGTAGACCAACGAAGAATGGACTCGCATTCGAATGCAGACGCTAATGCTACGAGTGCTAGAAGTCAAGTTGTTGTCTTGCACTGTACTAACTAAGATTGCATATTCAATATACATCAGATCATATTCGATATATTCTAGTTCAAACTTATCCTACTTAATGAAACGACACATTTGCGGAGAATGTCCATGAGAGCCGTCAGATGAATCCTTGGTGAAGCTCACCAAGCATTCTCGCCCTCATTGCGGCCATCCTTGTTTGAGCGAATGAAGCAAGTGCAATAGTCTCCCAGCTGACGAATCTTGTTGCAGAAGCACTCCTTGCCATTGCCTGCTCTGTGAGAACCGCTTGGATGCATCGAGCCCTGCAAGCCCTGACCTCGTCTGTGTCTGCTGGTGTGAGCAGATGCTCGATTCCCATGACGCATACACTCTCTATCGCTGGCACATCATCATCGACAGCTCCTCTCAATGCCATTGCTGCACGAGCTGCGAGGACATCTTCTCTGATGACAAGCTTCATGAGGTCGTATTCCGACTTAGTGTAGAAAAGCTCACGGCGAGCAACATTTGGGCGTTTGAATATGTGCAGCTGAGCCGTCTGAGCAAAGTGCACTGTACGGCACTTCTTGCGTTGATCAGGATCAGGGAAGCCTACGATGAGATCGGCGTTCATGGTTGTGTATGTTATTATTGCAACAATTCTCTGCTTTGATTTATGCTGTGGAGATCGTGGTTTGCTCGCGCATACTTATTGTAGCGAGATCGCAGCTAATAAGAATAATAATTAGGTGGAGGCTCGTTACTCTAGAGAGGCGGAGAATATTTATGTACCATACGGTTTTGAAAACTGCCCGGTACCTCAGAGTTCGTAAGGCTCAATGACGCTTCGCTTTGAAACTGCTCAGCAAAAAATAACCCCTCTCACATCTCACATGAACTTCCACAAAAGTAAGTAGGTACCTACCGCCAATCAAGGAATCGTCCGCCTCGGGCCTCGATCGCAGTACTGAAAACACCTAGGAGCGTATGAGCTTCCCCCGTAACCCTGTAACCGTAAACAAGGACGGCCCTGCGGAAGTAGCTTCTCCGATTGCAAAAGCCTGCGTATACAGATAAAGATTTTATTCGGATTCTTGACGACGAAATTGAGCATTATTATTCCCTTCCCTTCCCTTTCAAGAACAGCCAATAATAATAAGTGAATATTCAACGTGTTAAGATGTATATTGCTTCAATAGACATCAGAACATATTCGATACACTCTAGTTCAAACTTATCCTACTTAATGAAACGACACACATTTGGAGAATGTCCATGAGAGCCGTCAGATGGATTCTTGATGAAGCTTACCAAGCTTCCTTGCTCTCAGTCCTGCCTTCCTTGTTTGAGCGAATGAAGCAAGTGCAATAGTCTCCCATCCGACAAATCTTGTTGCAGAAGCACTCCTTGTCCTTGCCTGCTCTGTGAGGACCGCTCGGATGCATCGAGCTCTGCAAGTCCTGACCTCGTCTGTGCATGCTGGTGTGAGCAGATGCTCGATTCCCATGAAGCATACCCTCTCTTTGGATGAAACGTCATCATCATCGACAGCTCCTCTTGAAGGCCTTCCTGCACGAGCTGCGAGGACATCTTCCCTGACGACAAGCTTCATGAGGTCGTATTCCGACGTAGTGTAGAAAAGCTCATGACGAGCAACGTTTGGGCGTTTGAATATGCGTAGCTGAGCCGTCTCAGCAAAGTGCACTGCGCGGCTCTTGCGTTTGCGTTGTTGAGGGAAGTCTACGATGAGATCGGCGTTCATGGTTGTGTATGTTGTTGTAGTGAATGAAGTTCCCTGCTTTGATTTTTATGCCGAGTACCATAGCACATCGTGTTGCAAGTGGGCATAAAAGTATAAGGCCTATTTACAGGCACTCACAAGGCACGATTCCAATCCAGATTGCCGAAACACTTGACACATACACGGGTATGTATAACTTTCGCTTTGTTTAACCTGAATAACTTCTGTGTTCGCAATTTTAACACCTGCACCATTTCATCTTGAATGGAACTGAGATTGCTGTTCAGTGTGATGATACTATTACTGATATAGAGACTATTTCTTGCTCAATATACATTAGATCATATCATGATTCTAATTCTAAATTATCCTACTTTACCAGACTTCCTCCTCTCATCTACTTCTCTTCTCAGCCTCTGTAGAAAATGCTCGTGCGCAAAACGTCCCTTTCGTACTGTTCCATCAATAACCTCCGGGCATAGCTGTCATTAATCGAATACATCTCATGACGGAGACGCTGCAACTCCGCTTGATGATCTTGAAGATGATAATAATCGTGACGCATTTGAGCAATGAGGAACTGGTGCATCTCACTGAAAATGCGCTGCTGCTGAGGATGCTCAGGGCGGAAGGAGGTGAGGAATGACATCTCTCGAATGGCGGCGGCGGCGGTGGGAGGGCCAACAGGAGTAGCATTAACAGCGGTAAACGTGTATGAGTCGGATGTTGTGGGCAAGTAGGCAGGCACAAAATCCCTATTACGTGCGTTCACCATACCACCTCCTCCTCCTGCCACGAAGGAAGGAGGAGCCTGTGATGGAACCAAAACGTCAACTTTCGCAAGGATATCGTCCACCTTGACAGCAGCCTTTTGCGCCTTCTTCCTGTTCTTGGCAGATGAAGCTTTGTGATAACTAGGTTTGGACTTGCACCACATTTTCATGCACAACCAGGGCTTGTCGCGGATGAAATTGTTGTGAGCGAATGATGATTCTTCGCCCTTGCAGCGGCTCTTGATCCTTCGGAATCCCCAGCGATTCAGCTTTCTGATGAAGCTAACGAGTAAGGTCTGGCGGAAGTATTTAGGAAGAATCTCATCAAAGAGTCGTTGTTTATCTGCGATGATGAATGAGAAGCCATCGGGTAGCCAGTGAGCGATAGACTGGCACTCTGGCGCGGAGAGGATCTCGTGAAGGATTTCAGGAAAGTTCTTGGTCTTTGGGGCAATAGCATCAAGGGGGCGAGAGGGCTTTTCGGGGTCGTGTCTAGAGAAGGGGAAGACTTCTGCTTTGTCTTTGCCCCCAGATTCTTCTTCTTCTTCGGCATCTTTAGGCTTGGTCTCGACTTGAGAGGCGGCGAAGAGAAGGTCAACAAGGCCACTTCCACTATCGCTAGGAGCAACGGCTGATGGAGGCCGGCTAGTAGGCACAGATGCCGAGACTCTCTTTGTTGGGCAGACCATTGTGAATAGCGATGTCGATGTTGTGGAATGATGTCGATGTTGTGAAGATGTTGTTGTGGTCATCATGATCATGATTTTAGGCGTGCGAATTGAACAGGGATGTTCCGCCAAAAATATCGGAACAAAACTGCATACAGGCTTTTCTCATAAAACAGGTGTTCTTCATAATGACGAGTATCTGTGTTCAAGAAGTATTAGGTACTTGTTTGCTCTACACATGTTAAGGCCTTGGCCTATTAAAGTCGGCCCGGATATAAATAATACTAGCACGGACCAGGTGTCCGCTAGGACATTTAAAGCAGCAAGCATGCGCACATTCATTACATATGCAGCAGCTCAGCAGCGTTGGCAGTGTAAGCGGACCGGAGCGGACCAGGTGTCCACTTCGCTTTCCCATCGAAGATTCATTAGCCCGTCAACGATGCGAACCCAAAATTTGGCAGCTCCTCTTGGTCCAAAATCAGTCGCGTTTCATGAGTTCATCGCGGCGGCTCCGTAGTTAAATCCATCGTCTCGACCTCTAGAGACATGGAGGAAATGACTCACTCAAATATAGATAGATGGTAAATGGGATGGGGTCTTCTGATGACGTGTGTTTGTTATTAACTCAATCTAATAGTTGCTATTTGAGCCTCACTTTCCGGAAATTGTTCAGCCGAAACTGGCGATAAGTAAGCGTCCGCTTCATTCAATTGCATTACTGAAAACATACTTACTTAGTACAACAGCAAAACTCTGCTGACAATACTATTATCACGATTAGCAACGAAACAAGTATGAAAGTATGAGCTTCCCCGTACCTCTGTAAGCAAGTGACGACGCCTAAGCAAGTTAGAGCCAAAGCAACCATACATCCTCCCATCAGACGGATCAACTCCAAGCTTGACATTTCTCAAGCTGAGCTTCTTGCCGATTACAAAGACAAAGATGATCAAATGAATGAAATAATGCATAACAAGATTACGGAAGTAGCTTTTCCGAATGCAGAAACCTGCGTAGAAGATACAGATTGGATCATTGACGACGAAAATCCCTTTCAAGAACAGCCAACAATAATAATAAGTGAATATTTTAAGTAATGAGATACTATTATTGCTTCAATAGACATCAGATCATATGTTGAAGTTCTCACTTATCCTAATCACAGTGAAACGACACACTTGCGGAGAATGTCCATGAGAGTCGTCAGATGAATCCTTGGTGAAGCTCAACAAGCATTCTCGCCCTCATTGCGGCCATCCTTGTTTGAGCGAATGAAGCAAGTGCAATAGTCTCCCAGCTGACGAATCTTGTTGCAGAAGCACTCCTTGCCATTGCTTGCTCTGTGAGAACCGCTCGGATGCATCGAGCCCTGCAAGCCCTGACCTCGTCTGTGTCTGCTGGTGTGAGCAGATGCTCGATTCCCATGACGCATACACTCTCTATGGCTAACACATCATCTTCGCCAGCTCCTCTCAAAGCCATTGCTGCACGAGCTTCGAGGACATCTTCCCTGACGACAAGTATCATGAGGACGTATTCCGACGAAGTATAGAAAAGCTCATGGCGAGCAACGTTTGGGCGTTTGAATATGCATAGCTGAGCCGTTTCAGCAAAGTGCACTGCACGGCTCTTGCGTTTGCGTTGTTGAGGGAAGTCTACGATGAGATCGGCGTTCATGGTTGTGTATGTTGTTGTAGTGAATGAAGTTCCCTGCTTTGATTTTTATGCCGAGTAGCACATCTGTTGCAAGTGGGCATAAAAGTACAAGGCCTATTTACAGACACTCACAAGGAACGATTCCAATCCAGATTGCCGAAACACTTGACACTTGACACATACACGGGTATGTATAACTTTCGCTTTGTTTAACCTGAATAACTTCTGTGTTCGCAATTTTAACACCTGCACCATTTCATCTTGAATGGAACTGAGATTGCTGTTCAGTGTGATGATACTATTAATGCTATAGACTATTTCTTGCTCAATATATTGGATCATATCAATGATTCTAATTCTAAATTATCCTACTTTACCAGACTTCCTCCGCCTCCGCTCATCTACTTCTCTTCTCAGCCTCTGTAGAAAATGTTCGTGCGCAACACGTCCCTTTCGTACTGTGCCATCAATAACCTCCGGGCATAGCTGTCATTAATCGAATACATCCCATGACGGAAACGCTGCAACTCCGCTTGATCTTGAAGATGATAATAATCTTGACGCATTTGAGCAATGAGGAACTGGTGCCTCTCACTGAAAATGCGCTGCTGCTGAGGATGCTCAGGGCGGAAGGAGGTAAGGAATGGCATCTCTCGAATGGCGGTGGTAACGGCGGCGGCGGCGGCGGTGGGAGGTCCAAAAGGAGTAGCATTAACAGCGGTAAACGTGTATGAGTTGGATGTTGTGGGCAAGTAGGCAGGCACAAAATCCCTATTACGTGCGTTCACCATACCACCTCCTCCTCCTGCCACGAAGGAAGGAGGAGCCTGTGATGGAACCACAACGTCAACTTTCGCAGGGATATTGTCCACCTTGACAGCAGCCTTTTGCGCCTTCTTCCTGTTCTTGGCAGATGAAGCTTTGTGATAACTAGGTTTGGACTTGCACCACATTTTCATGCACAACCAGGGCTTGTCGCGGATGAAATTGTTGTGAGCGAATGATGATTCTTCGCCCTTGCAGCGGCTCTTGATCCTTCGGAATCCCCAGCGATTCAGCTTTCTGATGAAGCTAACGAGTAAGGTCTGGCGGAAGTATTTAGGAAGAATCTCATCAAAGAGTCGTTGTTTATCTGCGATGATGAATGAGAAGCCATCGGGTAGCCAGTGAGCGATAGACTGGCACTCTGGCGCGGAGAGGATCTCGTGAAGGATTTCAGGAAAGTTCTTGGTCTTTGGGGCAATAGCATCAAGGGGGCGAGAGGGCTTTTCGGGGTCGTGTCTAGAGAAGGGGAAGACTTCTGCTTTGTCTTTGCCCCCAGATTCTTCTTCTTCTTCGGCATCTTTAGGCTTGGTCTCGACTTGAGAGGCGGCGAAGAGAAGGTCAACAAGGCCACTTCCACTATCGCTAGGAGCAACGGCTGATGGAGGCCGGCTAGTAGGCACAGATGCCGAGACTCTCTTTGTTGGGCAGACCATTGTGAATAGCGATGTCGATGTTGTGGAATGATGTCGATGTTGTGAAGATGTTGTTGTGGTCATCATGATCATGATTTTAGGCGTGCGAATTGAACAGGGATGTTCCGCCAAAAATATCGGAACAAAACTGCATACAGGCTTTTCTCATAAAACAGGTGTTCTTCATAATGACGAGTATCTGTGTTCAAGAAGTATTAGGTACTTGTTTGCTCTACACATGTTAAGGCCTTGGCCTATTAAAGTCGGCCCGGATATAAATAATACTAGCACGGACCAGGTGTCCGCTAGGACATTTAAAGCAGCAAGCATGCGCACATTACATATGCAGCAGCTCAGCAGCGTTGGCAGTGTAAGCGGACCGGAGCGGACCAGGTGTCCACTTCGCTTTCCCATCGAAGATTCATTAGCCCGTCAACGATGCGAACCCAAAATTTGGCAGCTCCTCTTGGTCCAAAATCAGTCGCGTTTCATGAGTTCATCGCGGCGGCTCCGTAGTTAAATCCATCGTCTCGACCTCTAGAGACATGGAGGAAATGACTCACTCAAATATAGATAGATGGTAAATGGGATGGGGTCTTCTGATGACGTGTGTTTGTTATTAACTCAATCTAATAGTTGCTATTTGAGCCTCACTTTCCGGAAATTGTTCAGCCGAAACTGGCGATAAGTAAGCGTCCGCTTCATTCAATTGCATTACTGAAAACATACTTACTTAGTACAACAGCAAAACTCTGCTGACAATACTATTATCACGATTAGCAACGAAACAAGTATGAAAGTATGAGCTTCCCCGTACCTCTGTAAGCAAGTGACGACGCCTAAGCAAGTTAGAGCCAAAGCAACCATACATCCTCCCATCAGACGGATCAACTCCAAGCTTGACATTTCTCAAGCTGAGCTTCTTGCCGATTACAAAGACAAAGATGATCAAATGAATGAAATAATGCATAACAAGATTACGGAAGTAGCTTTTCCGAATGCAGAAACCTGCGTAGAAGATACAGATTGGATCATTGACGACGAAAATCCCTTTCAAGAACAGCCAACAATAATAATAAGTGAATATTTTAAGTAATGAGATACTATTATTGCTTCAATAGACATCAGATCATATGTTGAAGTTCTCACTTATCCTAATCACAGTGAAACGACACACTTGCGGAGAATGTCCATGAGAGTCGTCAGATGAATCCTTGGTGAAGCTCAACAAGCATTCTCGCCCTCATTGCGGCCATCCTTGTTTGAGCGAATGATGCAAGTGCAATAGTCTCCCAGCTGACGAATCTTGTTGCAGAAGCACTCCTTGCCATTGCTTGCTCTGTGAGAACCGCTCGGATGCATCGAGCCCTGCAAGCCCTGACCTCGTCTGTGTCTGCTGGTGTGAGCAGATGCTCGATTCCCATGACGCATACACTCTCTATGGCTAACACATCATCTTCGCCAGCTCCTCTCAAAGCCATTGCTGCACGAGCTTCGAGGACATCTTCCCTGACGACAAGTATCATGAGGACGTATTCCGACGAAGTATAGAAAAGCTCATGGCGAGCAACGTTTGGGCGTTTGAATATGCATAGCTGAGCCGTTTCAGCAAAGTGCACTGCACGGCTCTTGCGTTTGCGTTGTTGAGGGAAGTCTACGATGAGATCGGCGTTCATGGTTGTGTATGTTGTTGTAGTGAATGAAGTTCCCTGCTTTGATTTTTATGCCGAGTAGCACATCTGTTGCAAGTGGGCATAAAAGTACAAGGCCTATTTACAGACACTCACAAGGAACGATTCCAATCCAGATTGCCGAAACACTTGACACTTGACACATACACGGGTATGTATAACTTTCGCTTTGTTTAACCTGAATAACTTCTGTGTTCGCAATTTTAACACCTGCACCATTTCATCTTGAATGGAACTGAGATTGCTGTTCAGTGTGATGATACTATTAATGCTATAGACTATTTCTTGCTCAATATATTGGATCATATCAATGATTCTAATTCTAAATTATCCTACTTTACCAGACTTCCTCCGCCTCCGCTCATCTACTTCTCTTCTCAGCCTCTGTAGAAAATGTTCGTGCGCAACACGTCCCTTTCGTACTGTTCCATCAATAACCTCCGGGCATAGCTGTCATTAATCGAATACATCCCATGACGGAAACGCTGCAACTCCGCTTGATCTTGAAGATGATAATAATCTTGACGCATTTGAGCAATGAGGAACTGGTGCCTCTCACTGAAAATGCGCTGCTGCTGAGGATGCTCAGGGCGGAAGGAGGTAAGGAATGGCATCTCTCGAATGGCGGTGGTAACGGCGGCGGCGGCGGCGGTGGGAGGTCCAAAAGGAGTAGCATTAACAGCGGTAAACGTGTATGAGTTGGATGTTGTGGGCAAGTAGGCAGGCACAAAATCCCTATTACGTGCGTTCACCATACCACCTCCTCCTCCTGCCACGAAGGAAGGAGGAGCCTGTGATGGAACCACAACGTCAACTTTCGCAGGGATATTGTCCACCTTGACAGCAGCCTTTTGCGCCTTCTTCCTGTTCTTGGCAGATGAAGCTTTGTGATAACTAGGTTTGGACTTGCACCACATTTTCATGCACAACCAGGGCTTGTCGCGGATGAAATTGTTGTGAGCGAATGATGATTCTTCGCCCTTGCAGCGGCTCTTGATCCGTCGGAATCCCCAGCGATTCAGCTTTCTGATGAAGCTATCGAGTAAGGTCTGGCGGAAGTATTTAGGAAGAATCTCATCGGAGAGTCGTTGCTTATCTGCGATGATGAATGAGAAGCCATCGGGTAGCCAGTGAGCGATAGACTGGCACTCTGGCGTGGAGAGGATCTCGTGAAGGATTTGAGGAAAGTTCTTGGTCTTCGCGGCAACAGCATCAAGGGAGTGAGAGGGCTTTTCGGGGTCGTGTCTAGAGAAGGGGAAGACTTCTGCTTTGTCTTTGCCCCCAGATTCTTCTTCTTCTTCGGCTTCTTTAGCTTTAGGCTTGGTCTCGACTTGAGAGGCGGCGAAGAGAAGGTCAACTAGGCCACTTCCACTATCGCTAGGAGCAACGGCCGATCGAGGTCGGCTAGTAGGCGCAGATGCTGAGACTTTCTTTGTTGGGCAGACCATTGTGAATAGTGTAGTTCTATTGAGGTCGATGTCGATGTTGTGGAATGATGTCGATGTTCTGAAGATGTTAGGTTGTGGTCATGATTTTAGGCTTGCGAATTGAACAGGGATGTTCCGCCAAAAATATCGGAACAAAACTGCATACAGGCTTTTCTCATAAAACAGGTGTTCTTCATAATGATGAGTTGGTACTTACGCAGCCAGGGTTTGCTCGGAGTCTAATAAAGAATGCTCGCGGCTAATAGTCCCGGATACGGATAAATAAATCGGTAAATGGGTCTTTCTGATGACGTGTTTACATCAATCTAATAGTTGCTTAAAATTAATTAGTTGAGCCTCTTTCCGGAATTGTTCAGCCGAAACTGGCGATAAGTAAGCGTCCCCGCTTCGATGGCAGTTAGTACTGAAAACATCCTTAGTACAATAGCTTTGCTGACAATACTATCATCACGATTAGCAACGAAACAAGTATGAAAGTATGAGCTTCCCCGTACCTCTATAAGCAAGTGACGACGCCTAAGTAAGTTAGAGCCAAAGCAACCCATACATCCTCCCACCAGACGGCTCAACTCCAAGCTTGACATTTCTCAAGAAAAGCTCATGGCGAGCAACGTTTGGGCGTTTGAATATGTGCAGCTGAGCCGTCTCAGCAAAGTGCACTGCACGGCACTTCTTGCGTTGATGAGGGAAGTCTACGATGAGATCGGCGTTCATGGTTGTTTATGTTGTTGTTAGTGAATGAATTTCTCTGCTTTCATTTTTATGTCAAGCGAGTATGAGCATTGCGTTACAGCAACAGAGAAGGCTTACATGATGAATATCAATATCAGGCTCAATAATGAGAAGGGCAGAAGTAGCAGGGACAGTTACAGACACTCATCACGGACTGGACCTCTACTCTCTAGAGCTTCTTCTCGACTCGATCAAGCTACTCTTGGATGCTATTAGTATATTCCATCCTGAAAAGTGGCTCAGCCAGATACATACGACGTATGATTGCCTAAACACTTGTACACACGGGAATAACTTTCGTCTTTGTTTCAAGGATGCAACCGAACACCTGCACCATTTCTTCTCTGGCAAATATACAGCAGACGGTGATTATTGCACATCATTCCTCACAATAGCAAGTCGATAAGGAAGCCTCATCGCTGCAGTAGTTCTACCAATCGCAAATCCGACACATAGTACCGCAACAATTTTGAACCCACGAACAAATGGACGATCCTTCCCCGAAATCTTCTTAATCAGGGGCACGGGCAAACGCCATGGCTCCATTGCCACACGAGTTTTACGATAAGTTATTGGTCCCACTTTGACTACATGCTGTGTATCAAGATTGCTATGCTTCGGTGAGTCATCTGCACCACCACCCCCCACAATTACTACCTTGATACCGTTGATTCTTGCCTTATCAACTGCTCGTTGCAAATCCTTGAAACCAAGCAAACCAATTGGATTGCCCTCCAAATTGATAAATATCGATGTAGAAGCAGCAGTAGGTATACGATCTAAATCCACAACATGAGCAGTATCAGCATTCACTTCTAACGGGTCTGCAGATAACCATCGTGAAATATATCCAGCACCCCGTCGTGTAATTCCCTGACGTTGCAAATTCAACACACGCAATTTCCCCCGTCGTTTTCCATTGGCATATTTCTTACTTTCCAAATGACCCATCAATCTTTTGACGCCATTGTCACCCAATTTCGTGCGCCGTAGGCTTAGATCAAATTCTTCACAGGTGCTAAGACTACGCCAGCCGGATGTGAAGAGTTTCCATAGTTTGGGTTCATCTGTTTCATCGCAGAAGCGTGCTTTATTTTTGTCACGTCGTCGAGTGCGATAACGCTGTCGGCCCATTTGTGTCAGTAACGCTCTTTCGTTGATGACGAATGTGCGTAGATGATCGACTGTGGCGATGGTGGATATGATACCAATTATGATGTAGCAGATGAGACGATTTTTGGGTATGTGCAATACGCTGCTGCTACTTTGTCTCCTGAGATGTCTGCGAGAGAGGGAGCACCGCCAGCTTCTCTTGTTGACACGGACGTCTTCTTCTCTATCAGCCTCCTCCTGTTTGACAGCAGGCATCAACATTGTGGACTGAAGGCTGCCACCGGACATTGTCTCCGTACTGATTGCGCTACTGTCTTGCATCGCCTTTCTGCGCTCTATTGATAAGTAAGCATCCGAATTTTCTAAACTCATCATCGTTCCTAAACATCACGGGAATGCACACCATCCAGCTTTATCACAATGATCAGGCACCGCTTTAGCGGAGCCTCTTGACACGTTGGAAGAGCGGAGGAGGCGGGGGCGGCGGGGAGATTCGCTCGGTACTCAAGATGCGAACTGTGAATGTCAAGGAGTGTCAAAGAACTCTGATGTCAAAAAGTACTGTCACCTACGCGAACTCTAAAAAGGTTACACGATTAAAATTAGTGTGCACCTGTTATTTATTTTGTTCGCGGTGCCTATTGCAGCCAGAAGCTGCCCCTTGTGTTGATTGATGTTGACATCGAGAATATTTGGCGCCTCCACGTTTTCCTAAATACCAAAAAGAGAGAATTCTTGCTATTCAATTTGGATTTCTCGTCCAATGGACCACTGGACCTTAGCAGCAACTTTAGCATCAGATTAGTCTTCCGTCTTCTGGGTGGCCACTCCTTGCCCCATACGCTCTTGACAAAACACTACTTCTACAGCGCAACTTCTCCGAAGTTTGGATCAGTAGCAGCCAGATATTATGATAAATTATTTAGCCAGTAGGTAAGTAAAACAATGTAAGGAGGGGGTATACAGTAACAAGAACAACCACACCTTGTCAACATATACTGTAAACACAAACGATATTACATACATCAAAAAACCTCATTCAGGAAGTTTATTCGTAAATCAGGAGCCTCTTCACCAGTGATTGTCCGCAGCTCTCTTATCAAGTAGTCTGCAATTGATCTCGCTGATGGTCTCTCCATCCAATTATATTTCCAAGTCATATCTAACGCATTCATCATTGCTACATGCGCCGGATCATTACTATCAAGGTTGTGTTCAGGAATCGGTGGCCTTTCTCCTGCCACTAGCCTCTTGGCTTGTTTAAGCTTCACATTTTCATCTCCCCTCAATTCATTATCCCACACTTGCAAGTCAGTGAGTACTGTATACAAAAGATTGCCCATCATCCATACATCAATCTTGTCTGGTTTCACTGGTGTAAATCCTTCATAATCAACTTTGTATTGCATCTCTTCCAAAGATCTTCCAAACAGGCCCTACTGAACTTCTCCGATATTGGGCACGTCTCGTTCGTATTCTTATCAACATACATTGGTTTTGCATAATTGAAATCATTCAATTTGAACAAACCATCCTGGTATAGAAACTGCTGCTCGTGTAGGTCATTGTGTATGAAATCAACAGAATGCAAGTCCGCCACACCAGAGGCAATGTGTATGCATATTTTGAGTCGGTCCAAGGGAGAAACGGTGATATTTCTTTCCAATCTCTCCTCATTGTATCTCTCCATGTCTCGAGGTGCATGATCCATGATCACTGCAGTACTACAATATGCATGAATACTGGGTATAAATTGTGAGCTTGTAGTCCTCTCCAAAATCAAAGCATCCTTTCTTTCTTGATCGACCCTCTTTAGATCGACATTATGCTTGCCATAATAATCGAGATTCTTGTACACGAATTTGTTGATGTTTCCATGTATTTGCTCACTCAGCTCAAAAACGGAACGTAGAGTTCCACTGGTAATGAAACTCATCTCTGATAGATTAGTTTCATGGAACATATTACAGTTTGGAAAACTCTTGGATTGCCAGTCATGCTTGGGTTTACACACATCCAAATTGTATCCTTTGACAAGGTCAGGGAAGTATGGCTCTGTTAAATCAGATGAGTCAATACTATCAAGCTCAAAATCTATTGTGTAGGGCATATCAGTGAGAATCGTCGGGCTACTGGTACTGGTGGTAACTGTGCGGGGATATCTTTTGACGAAGCTGTGACGGACACGAAGGAGCGATTTTGCAGCAGTAATGTGCTTGCTTGGTGATATTTTATGATTGATTGCGAGTAGAAGAACCACCGCAAGCATGACCATCACGCCGACAAAAGATGAGATGATGGAGATCTTTTCCAGACTACTACTTCCACTTGTAGAGCTTGACGTGGGTTTTAGTGGAGGAGCTCCAGAAGAGGCTCCGACGTTACCTCTTCGGCGAAAGCGTAGCAGTCCACTACTGGATCCCATCGTTTATTATGCTGCAATACTCTCATCATAGGATAGGGTTGCTCCCGCAGCATCATTATTTCTTCTGGTGCCTGCCCGACCGATCATTTTCTCGTGCCTACACGAACGTGAACTGCACACATAGCTATTGTGGGGGTAAACGACTTGGACTTCGGTAGGAAATATTGAAGGGGTGTATCTCAGAGTTAAAC
The DNA here is from genome assembly GCA_030544225.1 of Skeletonema marinoi. NCBI lineage: Eukaryota > Bacillariophyta > Thalassiosirophyceae > Thalassiosirales > Thalassiosiraceae > Skeletonema > Skeletonema marinoi. Next base: position 2,658,528 of record CM060487.1, read on the forward strand.
TCCTTTGATGACGAAGTATGTAGAAAAATGAGTTGATATTTCACCCTTCTCCAGTTTGGGATGTTGGAGAGGGCTGACGGAGGGGGCGGGAGGTTGGTTCTCGTTCCGAAACTTGCCGCCGAGGAAAGCACTTGTGCCGCAAAGCTTTAGAAAGCTCAATTCAGAGGGAGAGATGCAGAGGATGACGCACTCGCTCTTACCTTCACTATTGGTATCATCTATAATAACAAGTACAAATAAGGCGCAACAATTTGCCACACTTCTCTGTAAAAGAACGGATACTGCATTTGACTTTTTTCCTCTAACGTTCACCTCTTCTCTCGACGTGGCTTCCTAGACTATTTGCATTTCTATTTGGGTCGATCAAACTTGATCACAATTAACGCCCTAGACTCGAGGTGATAACAAAACAAAACTTCTATAGTCGCCACTTCTCGAAGCTTGGATCAGTAGCTGGCCCCCAGTCATGATAGAAGAAGCCCGTAGGTAAGTAAAACAATGTAAGGAGGGGGTATACAGTAACAAGAACAACCACACCTTGTCAACATATACTGTAAACACAAATGATATTACATACATCAAAAAACCTCATTCAGGAAGTTTATTCGTAAATCAGGAGCCTCTTCACCAGTGATTGTCCGCAGCTCTCTTATCAAGTAGTCTGCAATTGATCTCGCTGATGGTCTCTCCATCCAATTATATTTCCAAGTCATATCTAACGCATTCATCATTGCTACATGCGCCGGATCATTACTCTCAAGGATGTGTTCAGGAATCGGTGGCCTTTCTCCTGCCACTAGCCTCTTGGCTTGTTTAAGCTTCACATTTTCATTTCTCCTCTTCTTCTTATTCCACACTTGCAAGTCAGTGAGTACTGTATACATAAGATTGCCCATCATCCATACATCAATCTTGTCTGGTTTCACTGGTGTAAATCCTTCGTAATCAACTTTGTATTGCAACTCTTCCAGAGATCTGCCAAACAGGCCCATACTGAACTTCTCCGATATTGTGCAAGTTCCGTTTGTATTCTTATCAACATACATTGGTTTTGCATAATTGAAATCATTCAATTTGAACAAACCTTCCTGGTATAGAAACTGCTGCTCGTGTAGGTCATTGTGTATGAAATCAACAGAATGCAAGTCCGCCACACCAGAGGCAATGTGTATGTATATTTTGAGTCGGTCCAAGGGGGAAACGGTGATATTTCTTTCCAATCTCTCCTCATTGTATCTCTCCATGTCTCGAGGTGCATGATCCATGATCACTGCAGTACTACAATATGCATGAATACTGGGTATAAATTGTGAGCTTGTAGTCCTCTCCAAAATCAAAGCATCCTTTCTTTCTTGATCGACCCTCTTTAGATCGACATTATGCTTGCCATAATAATCGAGATTCTTGTACACGAATTTGTTGATGTTTCCATCTATTTGCTCACTCAGCTCAAAAACGGAACGTAGCGTTCCACTGGTAATGAAACTCATCTCTGACAGATTAGTTTCATGGAACATATTACAGTTTGGAAAACTCTTGGATTGCCAGTCATGCTTGGGTTTACACACATCCAAATTGTATCCTTTGACAAGGTCAGGGAAGTATGGCTCTGATGAATCGGATGAGTCAATACTATCAAGCTCAAAATCTATTGTGTAGTGCATATCAGTGAGAATCGTCGGACTGCTGGTACTGATGGCAACTGTGCGGGGATATCTTTTGACAAAGCTGTGACGGACAGGACGGAGCGAGGGTGTATCTTCTTCGGGCAGCATGATGTGTTTTGCAGCCGTAATGTGCTCATCTCTGGAGTTGTTTGCCGATATTTTATGATTGATTGCGATTGGAACCATCACAAGCATGACCAGCAACAGAGCCCCATAAAGTTTTATCAGCACACCCACATAAGATGAGATGGTGGAGCTCTTTTCTGACTTCTTATTGTCAGACAATTCCAGACTACTACTCGTTGCGTTACCTCTTGGCACAACCAAGCTTGCTGTGGGTTGTTCTATCTCTAGAGCACCAGAAGAGGCTCCGATGTTACCTCTTCGGCGAACACGCAATCCACTGAGTGATCCATCCATCGTTTTGTGCTCCATTTGTACCAATTGATTGGAGGAGGTTGTGCCCTCAGCATGCACCAGCAGGTCGATGTTGGAAAATGAGCGATCAGTCTTTCTTTCTTCGTTTTTCTCGCCCCATAAATACAACGAGAGGGTAACAATGAAGGGGTGAATTCCTTGTAGGAATTAGTACTATCAGACACAATGGTCATATTTCACCCTTCGAATGTGGGAGTTTATGGGGCTGGGCTAAGGGGGGTAGATTCTTGTTCTGAAACTTGCCGCCGAGCGAGGAAAGTACATCATTTCGAGAAAGGACGGAGAAAATGCAATGACACTATTACTAGCTCTTTAGTCTTTCACTTTTGGCACTCATCTTTAATAACAATTACAAATAGGGCACAACAGTGTGCCTGAATTCTCTATAATAACGGATACTGCATTCAACTTCTTCCCTCTAACATTCACCTCTTCTCTCACGTCGTGACTTCCTCGCCTCATCAGCATTTCTATACTTGGACCGATCAAACTTGATCACAGTTGAAGCCCTAGACTCATCATCAATTTCTACTTCGTCCAAATCCACTGGACCTGTGGCAGTTGCATTGAGCTTTGGCATCAGATTTAGTCTTCCGTCTTCTGGACGGCTCTTTGCTCCATACTCTCTTACCGGTGCCGAACGAGCGTGCTGCTTCGGCTTGCGTCCTCCACCATTGCGCTGGACCTTGTTATCATAGTCATCGGCATTGATGATTTTGGAGCCCACAATTTCAAAGCCTCTTTGTGGCGACTCTACGTCGGTATCTGCAGTTGGAACACTCTTCAAATTTCCCTTCTGGTTCCCACTCACTTGACGTGTTGTACCCCAGCTGAAGTCGTCCATGTGCCAAAAGGAATACAGAGGCAAAATAAAATAGAAGACGGGTACTCCCACCAGGACAAAGACAAAGAACCACCACCAATAGTCCCATCGAGACCTCAGGAGAAATACTACCACTTGCACACCGATGACGATGCCCCAAATTACCAGCATTAGCATCGATAGCGGCTCGCCCATCCAGAATGTGATGAATATTATGTAGCCCACATAAATGAGACTAGCAGGAAGAATCAACGTTGCCACCAAATCTAATACGACGATACTCTTCATCGATAGACAGCATACTCCACATAACGAGTTCACTCGCATGAGCTCGAGCATATTGTGGAAAGTTGAATTGATCCACCTCCTACGCTGGCTCAGCAGCACGCTAAAAGTGTGCGGCACGATGGTGTAACATGTTGCTTCGGGGACAAAAGAGAGCTTCATGTCAGGGAAGTAGCGCAGCAGCAACGTCGTCAACATCCTATCCTCTCCAAGATGATAAAGATTCTTGTCGTGTAAACTCTTGACATTATTGGTAGCATAGCGTTGGTAAACATCATCGCAGGAAAGAAGGGGACGACCATCGTCGCTGAACAACCTGTACATGGTGAAACATCCCGGAAGACACGTCACACATCCAAACACAGACTCAAAAGCCTTCTTCATGTGATGGTTGGTGTAGTATTCAAAAACTTGTATCATGGTAACCCATGATTGAGACTTGTTGTCCACTTTGGTTTCTCCGCAAAGGGCCAGAACACGATCATTCTTGTTCATGCTGTACGTCATGTGCGACAAAGACTCCCTGTCAATACGAGTATCGGCATCGATGGCCATCAAATAGCGTATCTCGTCGAGGGGCAGCTGAAGATTATCTAGTGCATACTTAATGGCAATATCGAGGTTGTTCAAGTTCCTTCCGTGATGAAATCGATTGAGCAGTCCAGTGAAGAGCAATTGTGAATCACGTTTACCTCGATTTCCCGCCCGAGGAGAGCCTTTCTCACTTGGGAGACCACACTTGACAATGACAATGTATTTGAGTTCCCTGCCACAGTCAATATAGGTTCCGTAATAGATCTTGGCACGATTTTCAGTGAGCTCGCCAATGGACTTGCAATCGTACGCTCTATCCGTATGGCTCTGTTTGAACCCCAAAATCTTGGCGAGAGTGTCTGGAGTGCTCATCTTTTCACCCTTCCCGGTAATGTTCCCATCGGCAACTACAAGAAGGACCTTGTTGTCGTCTGGATAGGTGGTGTCCATGACACTATCTATTGTTTTTCTCAACTCCTTATCACCCTCATTGTAACAAGGCACCATGACAATAATCTTCGATCGCGTATCATCCCTTGTGATCGTGCGTCTCAATCGAACAAGATAGATCAACGAGCAAATGCACTGGATACCAAGGACCGCAGCAATCACAATCATGACGGAGTACATTGCAATGTTGAGCGCCTGACATAGGATATGATCCTTCTCATCCAGCACTCCAATGTAAAAGAGATCATCCAAGCACGAAAGTTGAATATCGTTACTGAACAGAGCCTCGTACACCATGGTAGCATCCTGACCCCGCTTGTTGATAAGAAGGCTAGTCAAATCCTTACTCAGATACGCATTCTCACTCTTGACATCAATCTCACCAGTCACTTCATCCGTAATTCCATCAATGTAACGTGTCACGTTGTAAATGCGATTGTACACCATGATCCATTCTGTATCAGGACTGTTGTTCAGATTGGCTGGACGGTGGGCAAGCGTCCCCCTCTCGTAATTTCCAAAAGAGTTATTGATACCCGAAAATCCAACAGAAGAAGTATGACAGTGTGCCTTCAAAAGTTTGTCCAAGTCATTGAATTCATCACACTCTGGGGTGGTGGACAGTTCGATGGCATTGTTTGTGCATACGGAGGGAAGTCTACCTACTGGACGACGGGGGAAGTATTTGCTAGCATCTGTTCCAATGACTTGTTGGATTTGATCTCCTCCGGGATGGACCGACATGTAATCCTTCATGTCGAAGATGACACCAAAGATGACGGTCCAGTCCTCTGCTCTAGTCCTTGCTTGAATTTCATCCTGAGTAATAAGTATTGAGGAGGAAATGTGGGGGTGAGCATTAGACACAAATAATAATATCACATGCAACAAACACCAATCTTATCAAACAACCAATATAATAACTCACCATGGTAAACACCTCAGTCTCCCTACACAAAAACATGGGCACCACCCCACTCACCCCAATAAACGCCGCACTACTCAACATCATAATGACAAATATCCCCACCTTTTCCCTCCAAGCCTGCTTTGCCTCCTTCTTTGCCGCCTTAGTACCCGCACTACGTCCAATGCAACACAACAATATATCGGGTACAAAGAATGTGCAAAGGCGAGAAAAGAACCACCACATCTTGGTGCCGCAGCCATCATTCCTCAATTCATCGGCGGGTATGACATTCCGTTCGGGTATAGTTGTAATCTCAATTTTGTCTTTGGACGGTGATTGAAATCGTTGTGGTAGAGAGTGGTCATACAATGTATCGTTGTTGAATGCCCCAGTGGTATTTGCTGCAGCTGGATCAATCATGATGGCACTGGGCATACCAATCGTACTTGCAAGGGATGGTTCACAATTGGCCATTGTTCCCGCTGCTTCATCACTAAAGGTTCTTGCACGGGCACGATTGGCACGATCGCGTGCATAGTATGCCTCATCTGGATGACGATATTTCGTTGTGCGTGGTTCACGATGTTTGTGGGGTGTTCGGAAGTATCGGCTAAAGGTGGAGATGGATTGATTGTCCGAGTCTTTTCCATCGGATGTGGAGCGGGTGGGGAGGTTGAGCCTTCCACTAGTCATGTTGTTATTGGTGGGGGTGGGGCTGTTGTTGTGGAAAGTTTTGGCATCATTTGAGAGACGCTCTTCTTCCAACCTCTTCTTCTCGGCTTTGACCTCCTCCAATTCCTTCTTTTGAGCTATTTGTGCATTCGTTAAACTACGCACCAATTCAATCTGCTCTTTCATCAATTTGACCATTGCCTTTTTGGAATACGCGCCTGCTGCTTCGGAGGAGGAGCTGCTGACTGCTGACCCAGTGGGTGTTAGCTCCACTTCACTACTGTCATTGTTCTCGCCATGGTACTGCTGCTGCACAGGTGTCGAGGGAGCCTCCAACTCAATCTCATCATTGCTGTAAGCACTCATTGTATGAGCATACATGTTGGCCGCGGAAGAATCGTCCATTTTGAAAGTGACCTCTTTGACTTTTGTGTTACTACTGCTGTTGGTACGATTGCTATTCGGTAGAGTCGCAACTGAATTACTCACAAATTCCTCGTCGTTGTATTTACGGGCGTAGGTGATTGGACTACTTTCAATCTCTGATTTGTTGGGAGTACAAAAGCAATGACTATCCATCCGGTGTGGTGACGATTGATGATTGTTTAGCCGATGCCGGTGCTTCGATATAATCTCGTTGTACGCAGCGAGGCCAGTTGAAAATTTATGACCGCACGGAGATGACATTTGAACGGCATTTCAAACGGCGGTGCAGGAAGACCCATGACTGGTGGCCACGAACCTGTCATGATTGTTTGGTGACTCTTGCATTCTTGTGTGAGTCAAGGTTGGCTCGTTTTCTGACATTTTTGGTGCAACTCCGACAAAAAATGGTGGATGTGGTAGATTGTCGTCATTTTTGAGGTTTTGATGCAATGTGCCTCGTTACGACACGAAAGTGCCTTATTAATGACACGTTCAGACTCTGAATTTGTCTCTCCGTGAAGATGGCTATCTCAAAGTAAAATACCCCTCAATCACGTCATTCACACACAGCCACAAGCTAAAGCAAGTAGTGGTCGGGCCAGCAGCTGCCAGCAGACTCTATCTTCGATCTTACTGAGAGTACAAGACAAGATAAATGATGAGGATAGGACTGGAGGAATCCGATCCACGCCTCCATCTGCTAGATCCGAGTTGGTGACACGAGTTGTACTTGATTTGATGTTCAGAATCAACTCGGCCACCAAGCTACCTACAAAAGATTGGATTTGGTATGGCGACCTGTATATGATTGCAATCTTGATCACATAGATAGAAGACTATGTGGATCTCACATAATCTGAATGAGTCAGCTGATGTTGAAAGACTGGCAAGTGTGCATGTCTACAAAAACTGGTGTTAGATAAGGTAAATCATAGTTGAAGAGACTGAGCGAGGCAGAGGTTTGTTGAGAGCATCGTTGAGAGCAACCAATGAGAGAATCTTCAACAATTCGATTCTAATACATACTTTTGACGGCGATAGCCCTCCACGCATTTGAGTTGTAAAGGGAAAGGGTGGTTCAGCATATGGAGGATACATATTCGTCTCTCACACGCTCTAGAAACGTTCAAGAAGTGAATGCACAATCTTCCCAACAGCGTAGTAGTATATATTCTTCACGGCATTATCATATATATCAGGCATGTTGATGACTCGAGAGGTAGCAATATTGCAACATTGCCTAATTTCCTTGATGGTGTCTGGTTTGCGAGCGATTCGTATCCAATCAAGTGGCCATCGCCAGTAGGCCAAAAGAATTGTGTCCAACGACACGATTATTTCTCACACATTCTTTCTAACATCTCATTGGGAGTGGATCTTAGATAGTTTATTTATTTTCTACCAACGGAAGGAGAAAGAATGATACTTATCGCGGGCGGACGGCGGAGAGAAGTAAAGTATGTAAAACATGTCAGAAATTAGAAACAATCTCCTCGCCAACTTACCTACCTTCAGTAAGTGGCTGGCAAGCGATGACCAAAGAACATAAAGTTATAATTTCCACCATGCCGTCCAACAACGATTCAACAACGGCCAAAAGCGACCAAGCCGCAGCGGCAGGTGACAGTCCAGCCGGTGGTAACAATATGAACGCTGCCAAGGGAACCAAGGGAACGAAGCACAAGAAGAACCTCAAGCGCCATGGCGGCCGCAACAAACACAAGAAGAACCGCAGCCGCAACGGCGAGAACCCCAAGCGCCATGGCGGCCGCAAGCCACTCCGTAGACCTATCATCATTCCAGAGGCACGTGTCGTTCAAGCACCGACGGAATGCTCCTTCATCTCCGATCATGAAGATGAAGAGGAAGAGAGGGAGATACAAGAGAGTATAAGACGTCATGTAAGGGTGTTTTCTTATAGTCGTAACCCAGAGTGCTTCAATCTTGTTTATCACAGTAATGATGGAAATGGATCTGATGATGAAGGAGATAATGGATACTTGATATGAGCTGGGATAGAATGTCGCTCGTTGCTTCTCTCGATGACATTTCCACTAGCTGGGGCAGTTTTACGCACCTAGAGGAAGAGAGTTGCCGTCTTCCGTGCCCTCGGCTGCGACGCTGCTTGGCGGTTCCCTCTCGATGGATGAATATTTGTATGAAGATATCGTTCTGGTATAATTTTCTAGTTAGTTAATCTAATTTCTGGAGCTTTAATGTGATGTTCTTCTTGATCCATTCATTCATGTGAGGTGTCGAAAGCAGTAGATATGATGGCAACAGGGAAGATGGCAACCTTTTGAGTTGATACTTATCTACTCTTTACTTAGTATTCTTCTAATATACTGAACTCTACCATAGTCACAGAATGAGAGACTGATATCATGAACACTTGAATTCGTAGGGCTTAGTGATAAGTATCAAAATTCACTGCACAAATATCCTTTATATCTTTTACCTCAATCTCACCTAATATGAACTTAGCATTCTCATCAAGTTCCCTGTTGATGATGCGAGCTTCAATTAGCTTCGATTGATGAAGTCATCAGATTGGTTAGAGCCACAATAATCACGGAAAACATGTAGGTAATAGGTTCCAGAGAGCCAAAATTGCAGGCGTAAGGCTGCCTTCCGCATCTACCACCCTGTTCTTCGTCAGACGTCGATGTACCTCACTCTTGCTCTCTCTCCTCTCTATATTAATACCTGATCCTCGGGTCTCTAGTCTCTAGAGAGTTAATAGTTCTACTTATGTCATTAGAGTATGGTAGCTACTAAAATAATCTATCTATCTCCAAATTTCTCTGGAGCTGGAAAACTTACGTATCGGTACATTCGATGTATATAAGGGGTGCGAACCCGTGTAGAGATCTCTATCACGGTACTCATTGTCATTTCGCTTCCCCCTTCTGAGTAATGCGAAGTGGTGGACCGCCTTCTTTCATACGGCACCAAGCTTACCAGGGTTCGTTACTCAAGCCACGCAAACTAAACAAAGAGTCCCTTCTCACAAGAACTATTGAAGTAAAGAGGCCAAACCGCAAGAAAAATGGCTGTGTCGCAAATGAGTTTTCCCATGGTTTCGTATTCTCTAGAGAGCGGACTGGTTTAGAACTGCGAACCGTCATTCAAAAGGGCGAATATGCTATGTTATGCAAAAGAGATCTACCACCATCCGTGCGCGCATGGTTCGCATCGGTTCGCAATCGAGTGAGGAAACTGTTCTCACATACATCGACATACGATTGGTGATTGTACGCACCTGTGTGAGTGCATCGCGGATGTGGCTCGTAAAAAGAGGTCTGTCATTCTATTAAGCCGTTGTGGACAAGAATCTAGAAAGAGCTGCATTATCTCACCATGGCGCCCAACAACGATGACGAAAACACCCTCAACGGCCATCCTTTCAAACAAGGAGATCGTGATGACCTGAAAGAAGAAGGAAGCGAGCCAGAGAGTGACCGCAAGATTGCTGGTGCTGCAGAAGATAGGCCTCGCCGGAAGCGCTCTGGTAATAGTAATAGCCGCAACAACGGCAAACGCAGCCAGAAGCCCAAGCGTCGCCGACTTTACAACAATCCACAACCTCGCGACATTATCCCGGAGGCACGGGTAATTCAAGGATACAATGAGTGTGCCTACATCTCTGAACATGAAGATGACGAAAGAGAGTTGCTTCCAACGCCGGTTCGGAGGATTGGTGAGGTAGTGGAATATAGTTTGCAACAGGACATTCCACAACCGCAAGAGGGGGCGAATAATAATGCTTCCGTTTCGTTCAAGGCCGCCAACGGTGGTGGCCGGCGCCATAGTGCAAGATGTCATTGTTTCAGTTGCTTCAATTGTTGGTAGTTGGCAGTTGGCAGTGAGGCTTAAGACTCTAACTCTAGAGTACCCTGTATGTTCAGTTCTTCTTTTTCTCTTGAATCTCCTGTGTTACCTCTCCAATCTAACAACTCAACCAGTCTTAGCCAACAGCGCTACCTGAGAGACGGGCATAATACCTCCTACCACCCATACACGTGGAAACAAAATGCAAACACAATACACAAGTAGGTGCAGTGCACTATTCAAAAGCTAACCTCTAGATAGATGGCACCAGAGTTCTGTTACATCATTATAATTGGATGGGTGATATTATAATCTGGGATTGAGGCCCCTATCGGAGGCCAAGGCAAGTGTATCAATTCACTAGTTTGATAGATATTATGCCTTCTTCTATTCTATTTCATTCATGTCTTTGTTGAGCTCAAATACACAGCTACCAGCAGTGGGTATCATGGAGGCGCATATATGACAACTCTACTTCATTCTGTCCTCAACCACTAATTCTTGTGTCTAAGATCTTTATCGCTGGTATGTATGAATGCAGTGTGATCAACGAGTGACATTGAAGTGATCAGCAGCTTGTTGCGTGTGATTTCTTTGAACGTTTCTTGTCTTTCTAAATGCTTGTATCCGTTGAAATAGTGCATGCCAATATTATGTAGAAATGGTACATTTGCTCACTAACTGGATGTCTAATAGTACTCGATAACCAAATGAAGAAGTTGGTAAAGAGAGAAATTATTCCTCAGGTTGGCTCAAGAAGTATTCATACTTTCAGCTGGAACTATGAATGAACTCCTCTCTCATCTGGGTAAAAGGAAGTACTATATTTTGCTCAGCTCCAGTAGCCTTTGGGACACGCCTCTAAGAAGGCGACTTTCATTAATCTCATCACGGCAAACAGCCGCCATAAAATAACGAAACGATGCCCAAGATGGCTCCGCTGAGAAAGAAGGTAGGCATCACCGGAAGCGCTCTGATACTGAAAACAGCCAAGAAGCCCACACGTCTCCAGCTTCGCAACACGCCACGCTCACGCTGTATTATCCCGTGGGCGCGAGTAATTCAAGGAAACAATGAGATGCCTAAGTAAAGTACATCTCTGATATGATCTCTGAACATGAAGAGTGAAGGTAAGAGGAGAAAGAAAAAGAGAGTTCACCGGGACCCAAGCCAAGAAGTTCAAGAAAGTGCAGTAGCCTGTGCGTCACAACGACACATACATTTCCGAACGATTCTTTCTCACATCTCACATCAAAGTTTACCCGCATCCAAACGATTCTTTCTGTAGCCATACGTACTATTGTACTTCCTGCATGCAGTTTAGGATGGGATCAGGGATCAGGGATCTTTCGGTGTAGAATATGATACGCTGACGGATGAGAAGGAATCCTCCATGGAAAAAATACATCAGAAATAACGAGACCTGGTTAGAAAGTATGAGTATGAAAACAAGTGAAAGAACACAGGATATAATTTCCACCATGCCTTCCAACAACGATCCTACAACTACCAAAAGCGATCAAGCCGCAGCGGCAGCAGCAGCAGGTGACAGTCCAGCCGGTGGTAACAATATGAAGAAATCCGCTGCCAAGGGAACGAAGCACAAGAAGAACCTCAAGCGCCATGGCGGCCGCAACAAACACAAGAAGTACCGCAGCCGCAACGACGAGAACCCCAAGCGCCATGGCGGCCGCAAGCCACTCCGTAGACCTATCATCATTCCAGAGGCACGTGTCGTTCAAGCACCGACGGAATGCTCCTTCATCTCCGATCATGAAGATGAAGAGGAAGAGAGGGAGATACAAGAGAGTATAAGACGTCATGTAAGGGTGTTTTCTTATAGCCGTAACCCAGAGTTCTTTAATCTTTTTTATCACAGTAATGATGGAAATGGATCTTCTTATGATGAAGGAGATAATGGATACTTGATATGAGCTGGGATAGAATGTCGCTTGTTGCTTCTCTCGATGATATTTCCTAGCTGGGGCAGTTTTACTACGCACCCCCAGGGGGGACGGATTGCCTCTCTAGAGGTGTGTGAATGGAGGAGATGATAGATGTTTTGACTGAATTAATCAACTTTCAAGCAATACTGATAGCCATTAACAGTCTCTAGAGTCTGATTTTGTAGGCACATCGCCCATCTCTGCTCTGTTGGTTGTCACACCAATTACATGATGTACAGTTACATAACTCACGATCTTCTTTCATGGATCAGCCAATGTGCTATCCTCTCATCTTCATTATTGACTGGAGCATCGACCTCCCTCATCTGCCTCTCATCATCAAGAATAAGATGAGGAACTTGATGGATCTTACATTACAAGTGGATGGTTCTTGATGGATCTTGACGTAACTGTCCCAAGTGGCTGCGTTTATACAGTCACTGGCTTTTCCAGGCAGAAGCGCAACATTCTTCAGCAATGCATTATCGTTTTTGATGCCTGGAGAGGCAGCGATGCATACTGCAGCGATACCTACTGCAAAATTGCTACTGGTGGCAAGCTTATGACGTCTAGTCCTTGGGCACTAGCTTGCTGGGTACCTACTTCCGTATTACAGCGACACCTCCGGCTTCACCTGGGCAACGATTCTTTCTCACATCCATCTGCGAACCGATTCTTTCTCACATCCCATGAAAGTATTTTACGATACCCTCAATTTGCAAACGATTCTTTCTCAACATGTAGCTCCATACTGCATGCAGTGTGGAGATCGCTTTCGTCCGGACGGAAGCAATGGTAATGACCTCTACAATCCGGAAAAAATACATCAGAAATAACGAGACCTGCTTAGAAAGTAAGCAAGTGAAAGTGAACGAACGTTCTTTATAATTTCCACCATGCCGTCCAACAGCGATCCTACAACTACAAAAAGCGACCAAGCCGCAGCAGCAGGTGACAGTCCAGCCGCTGCCAACAAGGGAACGAAGCCTAAGCCTCCCCGTCGGAAGAACAAGAAGAACCGCAGCCGCAACGACGAGAACCCCAAGCGCCATGGCGGCCGCAACAGGCCACTCCGTAGACCTATTATCATCCCAGAGGCACGTGTCGTTCAAGCACCGAATGAATGCTCCTTCATCTCCGATCATGAAGATGAAGAGGAAGAGAGGGAAATACAAGAGAGTATAAAACGTCATGTAAGGGTGTTTTCTTATAGTCGTAACCCAGAGTGCTTTAATCTTGTTTATCACAGTAATGATGGAAATGGATCTTCTGATGATGAAGGAGTTGATGGATACTGGATATGAGCTGGGGTGGTATGTCGCTCGTTGCTTCTCTCGATGATATTAACCATGAGGCACCCAGGCCAGAGAGGGGACGGATTGCCTCTCGAAGTGTGTGTATGGAGGAGATGATAGATGTTTCGAGGATGTTTTGACTGAATTAATCAACTTTCATGCAATTCTGATAGCCAGTTAACACTCTAGAGTCTGATTTCGCAGGCATATGGCCCATCTCTGCTCTGTTGGTTGTCACACCACTTACATTATGCACAGTTACACAGCTTTGAGTCTTCTTTCAGAGTGGTACCAGCCGCGTGCCATCATCTCATCTCATGCACATGAGGATCTTACATCGTACAAGTCATGGCTCTTGATGGAGCGATCCTGGCGTAACTGTTATCGCTGAATGAGCCAGTCCCAAAAGTGATCGATTTTGTTCTCAGGCGGGCCCCCGGGCGAAGCTGCGTATAGTTGTTGTTTGTGCTCTGCTTTAAGAGACGATTCGAATGGTTATCAGATTGTGGTGGTTCCGTTATGGTCGATGGACACGGTGGCAGTGAAATTCTTGATGCTGGCGTCGATTTGGAATCTTCAAGTAACTTTCCAATCTCGTCTTTTGCTTTTGGCCGAGTCGATTCTCAAAGAGACTTCCAAGAGGACGATGCTCAAAGACAAAGAGTCGTCCAATGAGGCTCATCACTCCTCTCCATCGCCTTTGCACGTCCATTTCAAGCGGAGGAGAGTCCAACAAGGTGAAGCTGATTGCATTGGACTGGACTGATAATGATGTTGACACCGTTGACAATGCGAGCTCAAGAATAATAAGCTAATGGAACTGCGTTAGCATACTTCTTATCAATGAATATTTCTTTCCCCTTTGTTCTACATTGAGAGAATCGTCTCTATCCGCCTCTCTCTTTCATCTCTCCCCTTCCCCATATTATAATACCATCCCCCCTGCCTCAAGTAATAATGACAATAATGTACTGTCGACGCCCCTCTAGTCATACATATCATCATCTCCACCACCACCTCCACCTCCCCCCATATCCGCACCATCATCCCCAAAATCAGCAAACCCACCATCCATCAACAAATTCGCCGCCAAAGCCTCATTCTTATCACACGCCAAATACGCCTGAGCAGCAGCAGCCCTATCAAATCCCATCTCCGTCAAACGATTCACAGCTGCCATTTCTTCTTCCGACAACCTCAACACTTGTGCACCGGCTCCTCCACCACCTCCACCCATACCACCAGCACCACCCATCATTCCACCCAAACCACCCATCCCCGGTCCACCAGCACCCTGCATAGCCATATTCATATACTGCTGCACCTGTTCTTGCGGCATGGCACTAATCATCTGTGCCGTCTGTTGCAATTGGTCGACTGTCATTCCCATCATGGATGCCATGGCGTGTTGTTCTTGGGGGGGCATGGATTGGAGCATTGCGGCGAGTTGGGCGGGGTTTCCTAGTGCTTCCATTCCTGGGGGCATGGCATTTGATGCTGCTGCGGAACTGCTACCGCTGCCACTGAATGGATTGTTATTGTTTGCTGCTGCAGCTGGTGCAGGAGGAGCTCCACTTGATCCACCACTCCCACCAGTAGTACCAACTGGCTCATTCATCATTTGCAAAAACTCCGCCTGATTCGCATTAATCGCCTGAAGTAACTCCGGCTGCTGTTGTCCAATCTGCTGCAATACAGCGGATAACATGTTGGGATTGGTTTGTACGAGACGTTTGAGATCGTTGAATTGAGGGTGGTGTCGGAGTGCTTCTAGTGCTCCCGTTCCAGTTGTTGTGGTTGTTGTTGCTGTTGCTGAAGATGATCCAGCAGTAGTAGTAGCAGCAGCAGCAGAGATGCCAGGAGGAATCCCATTCATCAAGAATTCCACGGCGACATCTGGATTACCATTGGATGCTCGTAGGCATGCTCGACAGTCTGATTCGGGGAAGCCGAGTGCTTTGAGATTGTTGATTACTTCTGTTGGGAATTCGTCGTCGTTAGCAGAGGAGGATGATTCTGTGGTGGTGGTGGTGGCTGATGGGGCTGGGGCGGCTGCTGTTGTAGTGGTGGTGGATGCAGAAGCCTCTGTAGACGCAGCAGCAGCAGGTGGTGCAGCAGCGGCGGCAGGTGGTTTCACCTCTTCTTTTGGTGCAGCCGGTTTGGGAGCAGCCGCCGCCGCAGTCTTTTTTGCCTTGGCAATCATCACCACCAAAAAATCCGATGGCTTGATATTACAACTTTCAATTGTGGCATCGTCTTTGAGGACTTTACCGGAGTGGATTAGTTTCATGTTGGCTGCTGGGAGTTCTGATTTGGTGGTTTCCTATATCGTTCATATTTTATTATTGTTGTTGTTATTGTTGCGTGTTAGTACAGTCATCATTATTGTTGTCATTTAGTTGAGAGGAATTAGTTGGAGCGACAAAACATGAAATATAAAAAATGATGCAATAAGTGCACTTACAATGACAGCCTTGGCCTCGGCCACAGTGTTGGATGGCTCCACCTCAATGGTGAATTTGCCACCCTTGAGTGTCTTTACTGTGAGTTGCATGGTTATAATATATGAATGAGTCGGTACAATGCAGAGATCTTGTGAATGGGTTTGCTCGTCAGCGTTGTTGTGATTTTTGTGAGGTGATTTCAGCGGCCCTCGAGATATTGACATTTACAACTAATTACACTCAATAATACTAGCAAATCGATTCTCATAGTTTGTCTCTATTAGCTATTCATCGATAGTAATGAGTGACAATACTTTTGATTTCTAACTCACAGAAGGCAAACGAAGCGCATCGAAAGATCGGCGAAAAATCCAAAATCCACGATCCACGACCACAGAGCGAACATCAATCTTTGTGAATTGATGAACGTTGGAGCTGTTGCTTGAAGGAGGGGGAAGCCACGACTAGATATTAGAAGCTAGTTATTGGCGTCAGCAAAACTATTGCTCAGACTATAATATTATTGGGGGGTGAATAGTCACTGGATAGCCGCAGTGTGTATAATTGTTATTATAAAAAAATGACGATGGAAGAAACATCATCGTCCACAGCAACATCACAGCAGCAGGCTGCGGTTAAAAGCCAACAACAACAACAAAATGATGCTACCCCTGCAGCTCCAATCAAACCAACAACTCCAACTCCCTCCCCTGCTGCTGCTGCTGTCAATAAAAATCAAAAGATCAAAGTGCACCTAGTAGCAGTAGGAAGCGCACCAATACTCAAAAAGAACAAATTTCTAATGAACCGCACGGATAATTTCGGAGTTGCCATTTCCTTTTTACGCAAGAGGCTCAAACTCAACAATAACAACACTGCATCATCATCGTCGTCATCGTCATTGTTTTTATATGTCAATTCGGCATTTGTACCATGTCCTACGGAACAGATTGGGGATTTGTATGATTGTTTTGGGATGAGGGAGGAGTTGGTGATTCATTATAGTTTGCAGGAGGCTTGGGGGTGAGGTTTTTTGAAAATTTATGATATATAGTGATGAATGAGTGAAAAACAAGGGATGATGATGATGATGATTATATTGAATAATGTTGATGATGGGGGAGAGAGAAGAGTGCATTATAACGATCAATGGCCGGCACGGACAGATCTTTTATACATTTGGACGCCCGCCCATTCAAACTATTTTTATAGATTGTCGCAAGGCACATGGCTTATTCTTGATGATGAGAGGCAGATGAGGGAGGAGTTTGATGCTCCAGTCAATAATGACGATGAGAGGATAGCACATTGGCTGATAACCGCCATGAAAGAAGACTCAAAGCTGTGTAACTGTACATATGTATTGGTGGAAAACCCAATAGAGAGAGATGGGCGATGTGCCTACAAAATCAGACTCTAGAGACTGTTAATGACTATCAGTATTGCTTGAAAGTTGATTAATTCAGTCAAAACATCCTCAACACATCTATCATCTCCTCCATACACACACTTAGAGAGGCAATCCGTCCCCTCTCTGGCCTGGGTGCCTCATGGTTAATATCATCGAGAGAAGCAACGAGCAACATACCACCCCACCTCAAATCCAATGGCCATTAACTTCTTCATCATCAAAAGATCCATTTCCATCATTACTGTGATAAACAAGATTAAAGCACTCTGGGTTACGACTATAAGAAAACACCCTTACATGACGTTTTATACTCTCTTGTATTTCCCTCTCTTCCTCTTCATCTTCATGATCGGAGATGAAGGAGCATTCCGACGGTGCTTGAACGACACGTGCCTCTGGGATGATAATAGGTCTATGAAGTGGTCTATTGCGGCCACCATGGCGCTTGGGGTTCTCGTCGTTGCGGCTGCGGTTCTTCTTGTGTTTGTTGCTGGAGCTTCGACGGGGTGGCTTAGGCTTCGTTCCCCCCTTGGCAGCGGCGCCATCACGTTTCATGCTGGATTTCATGTTGTTATCACTGGCTGGACAGTCACCTGCCGCTGCGGCTTGGTCGCTTTTTGCAGTTGTAGGATCGTTGTTGGACGGCATGGTGGAAATTATATAAGGAACGTTCTTTCGTTTTCACTTGCTTATTTTCTAAGCAGTCTCGTTATTTCTGATGTATTTTTCCAGGTATCATTGCTTCTCATTTCCACGTCTCCGTCCGTCCGGCCGAAAGAGATCTCCACACTGCATGCAGTATGGAGCTACATTTTGAGAAAGAATCGTTTGCAAATTCGAGGGTGCCGTAAAATATATTTTCATGGGATGTGAGAAAGAATCGGTTCGCAGATGGATGTGAGAGAGAATCGTTGCCCAGATGAAGCCGGAGGTGTCGCTGTAAGTAGGTACCCAGCAGCTAGCTTGCATGCCCTCTGGCGGTCAAGGACTAGACGTCACAAGCTTGCCACCAGTAGCAATTTTGCAGTACGTATCGCTGCAGTATGCATCGCTGCCTCTCCAGGCATCAAAAACGATAATGCATTGCTGAAGAATGTTGCGCTTCTGCCTGGTGGGATTGTGGGGTCACTTCTTGCACGCTTGTCCTCTCAGGACGAGATGTCTTCATGATCATCACTTCATGCTACACTCTACCGAGCGATATTCCATCTAACCAACACAACCCCTCACACAGGTTTGTCAAACAGGAGATATGACAACCAAACATAGTGAGGTTGGTGCTTCCCAGATCGCACTCCAAGCTGCGACACCTCAAACAGCCGTGATTACAGTGGCATGGGCGGTGCTCCAACCAAGACCCCATCCCACAAGAGAGGCCGCACCCACCTCTTTCTTGGCTTCTCTCTGAGAGCGTGTGGGAGAAGAATGTCTCAGCCGTAGCATCCTTTACCTTCACAACTCAGAGCGTGGAATTTTTCGGACGCGAGCAAGATCGTCGTGTGCCGGCCGTGGAATATGAATTCCATGTCCAGGGAAGGTGTGACGTTTCCAGCCGCTAATACATGTGTGATTAGGATGAGAGGCAGATTGGCGATATGATGCCTTTGTGTGCATGATCAGCTTCTTGGCTCTATCTGTGGTGGAGATAGCAAATCATTATCACGTGTCACGCACTTGTAGTGAACTAGCCAACGTACCTAGAGAGAAACCTCACCTTACTTACGTTACTATAAACTTACCTTACGACTTAAGTACTCAAATGTCGTTCTTGCTTTTGGTCACTTCATCTGGTACTAGCTTCCTGCCTTAGATTTAGATAATCTGGTATCCACCCAATCCGATCTTGCTTCATGAACAGCTGTGAAGCACCTTTTCGTGGTAATTTTGTCTGCTAAGGACACTTCTCGAATACACACACAATCGTATTTGTGATCACACAATCGTATTTGTGATTAGATCAATCGTATTAGTGATTGAAAAGACATGGGATGAGGATGGGCCGACGAAGACGAAGAGGATTTACAGTTTACAGTTACAGCTGACTGCAAGAAGTATCATTATCATACATAATACAAAGGTTCCACACGAGCAACCAGTCCAAATACCTTTAGCCCACACCATGCGACTCCATTTCAACGCTTACTTGGCGACCTCCCTCGTCTTCTCTTCATCGCTGTACCACGTGACAGCTGACTCTACCACTAACAGTATCAGAGGTACTAGAAGTGCATCTCAAACATCATCAATCGAAGAGAACCTATCGACATCGAAAACTCGCTTTCTTATCCCCAAAGAGAGGCGCCTACTTCCTCATGAAGGGGTGATGCGCACTATAATCATTCGTGTCACCGATGGCGAAGGAAAACAGCCCATCACTGACGCCCGCAGGGAGTCAGACACCTGGTTCGGGACACACGGCTTGGCGCTCGCTGGCAATCTTAACAGTTTGGTAAGAATGATATCATACCAATGTCTAACTTCTATAGCCTTATTTTCTTTCACTAACTTGCAGTAATATACCCCACGTTTGGTAGACTGGTTTGTATGAGCAGTGCAGCGGGGGTAAGCTCAGCTTCGTCCCCTCGACAGGCCCAGGCGTTGTAGATGGGGTTTTGGTGAGTGTACTGTTTCAATCCATGAATTTGTACTTATTCTATAAGATGTCGGCTCACAGACCAAAACTGCTCAATCAGGAACTTGCTGTCAGTCAAAATATGACCGGTCTTCACGTCTCAACTGCAGGTCAGATCGCACGTAATGAGTTCAATTTGTTGAACCAAAATCTAGGTATTGAGTTCGATAATTACTCCATCATCTTGCCATATGGTGTAAAGGGCAGCGGAGGGCTGGCTCGGCAGGGAGGCAACCATCAATTTTACGCTGGTGGGGCAGACAGATCACTGGAACTAGTCATGCATGAGTTCGGTAAGAGTTGAGAATCATGCATACTTCCACCCCATTGCACTTTAACTTCACTCTGTTCCTGGTTCTCACACCTCATCTCTCCTTTCGACGCTCATGTACTTGATCGCCGCATGTGTAAAGGTCATACGTGAGTCTCCAAAAATAGCGTTTTATTCATCTTCGATTCCAATTCCAATAAGTCCCAGTCTAACAAACCATCTTTCCGTCCCCTACCCCTACACAGGCTTGGATTCCATCACTCAGGGCTTCCGAACGAAGGAGACTACGATGATAACTCGTGCATGATGGGCTGCTGTGCTGGCGCACAACAGATGTGCTTCAATGCTGCGAAGGTAAGTAACATTAATATGTGAATACGCTCAACTTTTTTCCGATAGGTGTAGGTGCCGTCATTGAGCTAACATGTTCTTCACTTCTTGTTCTTGAAAGAGCTGGTACTCTGGTTGGTACACTGAGGGACACGTAATGTTGAACCATTTGAGCACTCCTGGACAATGGGGGAAGGTAAATCTTGTAGGGATTGACGACTACTTGAGAGGTGTCTTTGGTGAAAGCAATTCATTTGTCGCGAATATCGGCGGCGGATTATTTATGGTATTCAATCGAAAGAAGGGGATCAATTCTGGTGTCAAAGCCTATGGAGACGAAGTTGTGATCGTCAGCAATGGGGAGAGTAAGTCCCATCTTAATATTGCTCGTTTTATCACCACTTTGTTCAAACACTCACGCTCAAGTCACTCTCTAACGCTTTGTCTCTGCTCAGGGGTGGGAAAAGCAAAGTTTTGGCTCACTTGGCAAACAATGAAAGCAACAGACGTGTCGAGTTTAACCGATTCCAGTTGTATACCGACTTTGATATCGCAATCGAGGTGTGTGATATTGTTTTTGCACCAGTCGTCACGGGCCCTCAGATCGACGTAACTGATGGATTAGCGACACAGTCTTCTACGGCAGCAGGAGCAGAAGGTAAGCGCATATTGTCTATCACATTGTTTGCATTCCTCAGGTGCTGTTGCTAACTTTGTCGATCCTACAGCAACTCGCGCTATTGATGGGAACCTAGATCAATCTTGGCAAGGTGATTCCGTGACTCATACAAGTGGCGATGAAGAAGACTTGGACCCATGGTGGGAGCTGTCCTTGGTCGAAGCTCAACAGGTTCAACACGTACGCATTTTCAACCGTAACGACTGCTGCGGAAACCGCCTCAATAATGCAATTTTGGAGCTTTACAATGACGAAGGAGAACTCACCTACCGTCACAACTTGGGAGCTGCTGAAGATATTAAAGAAGTGCGTTTGGGAGAGAACTATCTTGTGAGCAGGGTCAAGATTCAAGTAAGTATATATTCGATATTGTTTGAAGTTCGATGTCGTCAGATTCGAGATCTGCATCTGCCTTCCTCACACTGATTCGCACTTCATCTGCAGTTGCTTGGTTACAAGGTATTGTCTTTGGCTGAAGTTCAACTCTTTGCACCCAGCCAACTCCGTCAAGAGCCCGACTATGCGTCAGTCCTTGTGTCAATATCGGATGGTTCCGGTTCACAAGAAGCTATCACGTGCGATTCAACGATGGCCCCTTCCAGAAGTCTTTCACCATCATCAAGTCCTACTACCTCGCACACGCCCACAGTTTACACAGCTGTACCAAAAGACGTTGTGCTTCTTCGAGACGATGTACCTTGTGTCTTTCAGTCAAATCCAAGCCAACATCCAGATAGATTCAAGTGCACGATTCAACCAACCACCGCTAGCGACGAGCCTGGAGACTACGGCAATGCACCAGTAGGACTAAAGGGAACAGATGGCTGTCTCCTTTTTGTCAGCCCTGTCACATGGTCTTGGGCTGGAACTGCGTTCGTTTTTGAATCTTCCGCAAGCCTCGAAGCTATCAACAACTGTTTTGCTGCTGGGGTTCTTCTCTCAGAGATGTTGTTAGTTACCGATAGTCCAACCTCCGCTCCCTTTTCGAGCCCTACCAACAATCCTTCTGTCATACCCTCCTCTGCACCCACAAACATTCCATCTACAACATCAAGTGAAGGACCCTCCTTTGCACCCACAAACATTCTTACTGTCGTGCCTAGTTTGAATCCCACCGTCAAGTCGGCTATTCCAGACGGCGTTGTGCTCCGACGTGATAACACGCCTTGCATCTCTCAAGTCAACCCGAGCAATCATCCTGACCGATTCAAATGCATGATCAATCCGACTACTATTAGCAGTGAGCCTGGCACCTACGATAACGATCCAGTCGGTCTTCGTGGTGTGAACTGTATTATTTACATCCGGCCTGTAACGTGGGCATGGGAGGGCAATGCTTTCATCTTCCAATCAATGGATAGCATCGAAGCAATCAACAATTGTTTTGCTGCTGGGGTTGTTATGTCAGAACGGAGAGCAATCATTCCTGACAACATCGATCTTCTACGTGATAACACGCCTTGCACATTCCAGTCAAATCCAAGCAATCATCCTGACCGATTCAAGTGTATGCTAGAGCCGACTGCTATTAGCAGCGAGCCTGGTACTTACAATAACGACCTACTAGCTCTTCGTGGTCTGAATGGTTGTGTTATTGATGTTAGGCCCGTGACGTGGGCATGGGAAGGCAATGCTTTCATCTTTCAGTCAGTGGAGAGTCTCGATGTCATTAATGATTGTTTCGCAGCTGGTGTGCTCATCTCAGAGAGCGGGTATGGGGCGGCCGAGGACACTCTATTTGGATAAAGCCGCCAGTTAGGGTTAGGGTTAGGGTTTATTTTCAGCCCACTATCGATAAAAAGTACAGCTGGTCCGTTTTAATTAGCTTCTGTTATATTATCAGCTAGCCTGCCGGGGATAATCTCAGGTTCAGGTTCAACAACAATTTAGAGATGGAGTTTCTGCTCTCTTGACACTCGTTCGCAACAAGAATGATGTCCAAGCAACAAGATGCACTTAGTATTAAGTATATAGCAATTAGATAACGACCGCTTTGGCTTTGGGGCCACCTTCAGAGTTATGTATATGTTGGCAAATACTCACTTATACTATAACTTATAGTCACCCTAAATGTAAACGCAGTTAGCCTGCGGTATCACGTCGAAAGATGCTACTCGTTCATGCTGCAGAAAAATTTTGTGCAGGTGCAATTGCCCAACTTCTCGACTCTAGATCCAGAACAACACATTTTACATGATCGATGATGATGATGATGATGATGATGATGATGATTGGGATTGGCTAGTTGGAGGTTGGGCGTGGCCGTGGCGCGGGATATAGAAGTAGAAGAGTAGTAGGTCACATCATCTGAATTCGCATGTTATGTATTTCGAGGCGAGCAACTCATCTGATCGGTGCTCAATGGTGGTCGTGCGTGCGACTTGTTCCAGCAAAGCTGAGCAGTTTCTTGTCATGGGGATCAATTCTCCGCCAGGTATTAAGCCTACTTCATAAGTATGTATGCAGTTTTTGAATACCGGTTTGAATCAGGGAAGCGGGCAGCTGTCAGGCCAGGGTTCAGTTTGGCGGCGAAGTGCAATAAGTATGCAGGTAGCAGGCGGAGCCATCCATCGTCGAGCCAGGTTTTGAATTCGCTTCTCAAGCCTCGCTCCATAATTATGTTACGACCAAACAGCAGACATAAAATAAGCAGAGAGCCGTGCTATTACTATCAACAACATACACAACCATGAACGATCTCATCGTAGACTTCCCTCATCAACGCAAGAAGTGCCGTGCAGTGCACTTTGCTGAGACGGCTCAGCTGCACATATTTAAACGCCCAAATGTTGCTCGCCGTGAGCTTTTCTATAAGAAGTCAGAATACGACCTCATGAAGCTTGTCGTCAGGGAAGATGTCCTCGCAGTTCGTGCAGCAAGGACTTCAAGAGGAGCTGTCGATGATGTGCCAGCGATAGAGAGTGTATGCTTCATGGGAATCGAGCATCTGCTCACACCAGCATGCACAGACGAGGTCAGGGCTTGCAGAGCTCGATGCATCCGAGCGGTCCTCACAGAGCAGGCAAGGGCAAGGAGTGCTTCTGCAACAAGATTTGTCGGATGGGAGACTATTGCACTTGCATCGTTCGCTCAAACAAGGAAGGCAGGGCTGAGGGCAAGAAAGCTTGGTAAGCTTCATCAAGAATCCATCTGACGGCTCTCATGGACATTTTCCGCATGTGTGTCGTTTCATTAAGTAGGATAAGTTTGAACTAGAGTGTATCGAATATGATCTGATGTCTATTGAAGCAATATAAATCTTAGCACGTTGAATATTCACTTATTATTATTGGCTGTTCTTGAAAGGGAAGGGAAGGGAATATTAATGCTCAATTTCGTCGTCAAGAATCCGAATAAAATCATCTGTATGCAGGCTTTTGCATTCGGAGAAGCTACTTCCGCAGGGCCATCCTTGTTTATACGGTTACAGGGTTACGGGGGAAGCTCATACGCTCCTAGTGTTTTCAGTACTGCGATCGAGGCCCGAGGCGGACGATTCCTTGATTGGCGGTATGTACCTACTTACTTTTGTGGAAGTTCATGTGAGATGGAGAGGGGTTACATATTTTTTGCTGAGCTGTTTCAAAGCGAAGCGTCATTGAGCCTTACGAACTCTGAGGTACCGGGCAGTTTTCAAAACCGTATGGTAATACGGTTTTGCAACTCATAAATATTCTCCGCTCTCTACTTTACTTACTTAGGTAACGAGCCTCCACCTAATTATTATTCTGTATTAGTAGTTAGCTGCGATCTCGCTGCAATAAGTATGCGCGAGCAAACCACGATCTCCACAGCATAAATCAAAGCAGAGAATTGTTGCAATAATAACATACACAACCATGAACGATCTCATCGTAGACTTCCCTCATCAACGCAAGAAGTGCCGTACAGTGCACTTTGCTGAGACGGCTCAGCTGCACATATTTAAACGCCCAAATGTTGCTCGCCGTGAGCTTTTCTATAAGAAGTCAGAATACGACCTCATGAAGCTTGTCGTCAGGGAAGATGTCCTCGCAGTTCGTGCAGCAAGGACTTCAAGAGGAGCTGTCGATGATGTGCCAGCGATAGAGAGTGTATGCTTCATGGGAATCGAGCATCTGCTCACACCAGCATGCACAGACGAGGTCAGGGCTTGCAGAGCTCGATGCATCCGAGCGGTCCTCACAGAGCAGGCAAGGGCAAGGAGTGCTTCTGCAACAAGATTTGTCGGATGGGAGACTATTGCACTTGCATCGTTCGCTCAAACAAGGAAGGCAGGGCTGAGGGCAAGAAAGCTTGGTAAGCTTCATCAAGAATCCATCTGACGGCTCTCATGGACATTTTCCGCATGTGTGTCGTTTCACTGTGATTAGGATAAGTTAAAACTAGAACATATGATCTGGTGTCTATTGAAGCAATAATAGTATCTCATTACTTAATATTCACTTATTATTATTGGCTGTTCTTGAAAGGGAAGGGAAGGGAATATTAATGCTCAATTTCGTCGTCAAGAATCCGAATAAAATCTTTATCTGTATACGCAGACTTTTGCATACTTCCGCAGGGCCGTCCTTGCTTACAGTTACAGGGTTACGGGGGAAGCTCATACGCTCATAGGGATGTTTTCAGTATTGTACTGCGATCGAGGCCCGAGGCGGACGATTCCTTGGTTGGCAGTATGTACCGTCAACTTACTCTAATGGTGAAAGTTCAAAGGAGAGCGGGTTCATTTTCAGAAGCGAATCTCATTGAGCCTTACCCTTACGAACTCTCAGGTACAGTACCGGACAGTTTTCACGCACGAACCTCCACCTACATACATAGTCATCATTAGCTGTGCTCTCGCTGCAATAAGTATCCGCGAGCAAAACACGATCTCCACAGCATAAATCAAAGCAGCGAATTGTTGTAATAATAACATACACATACACATACACATACACAACCATGAACGCCGATCTCATCGTAGACTTCCCTCATCAACGCAAGAAGTGCCGTACAGTGCACTTTGCTGAGAGACGGCTCAGCTGCACATATTTAAACGCCCAAATGTTGCTCGCCATGAGCTTTTCTATAAGAAGTCAGAATACGACCTCATGACACTTGTCGTCAGGGAAGATGTCCTCGCAGTTCGTGCAGGAAGGCCTTCAAGAGGAGCTGTCGATGATGATGACGTTTCATCCAAAGAGAGTGTATGCTTCATGGGAATCGAGCATCTGCTCACACCAGCAGACACAGGCGAGGTCAGGGCTTGCAGGGCTCGATGCATCCGAGCGGTCCTCACAGAGCAGGCAAGACAGGGTCTCGAATATTCTTCTTTCCAGCAGAGTGTCATGATCCCACCAAAAATTAAATTTAAATTTAAATTGCTTCGATGCTCTCTCTCAAAACAGAATCTTTTGAGTTGGCTTCCGGCTTCTGCTCTTGCTCGAACGAACCATTCATCAGCACTTCTCCATTCACATTGTCGAGGTGAATCGCGTTGCTGTTCGTCATTCAAGGGAAGGCTACAAGCAATGGTGCTTCGTCCCTCGAAATCGGTTCCAACTCCAAAGCAAAACAAAGCCATTCGATCTCCGTCAAATGGCAAGTCTTCATCGAGTGGGGTGCCAACTTCACCGGTAGTCATCAAGAGTAGAAGAAAAGACAAAGATCCCACTGCTGCATCCAAGTCACCGCAGCCCAAAACGCATAAGAGACGGCCTAACTCTGCTGCATCGAGCAAAACTCCGAAGCGCTCGTCTGCCTCCTGCTCAGACGCTCTAGATGAACCCCTGCGGCGAGTGATAAAGCCAGAGAATCAACTGGAGCTTACAGAGAAGGAATTAGAAGAAGATGTCACACGCATCTTGACGGGAGATGATCCAAATTTACCCCAGAATGTTTGTAGATTTAGCTTCAAGGATAAATGCTACAAGCCAGATCCGCCTGGTCAGGGTGATAATATGGCAGTTCACTTTTCTCTTGAGGGATGTAGTATGCATGTGAATAGTGACGAGTGCAAAAAGTTGATGACCGAGCAAGAAGCGGCGGTATCGATAATACCCGATGTCCACGATGGTGAATCGAGCGATTCGGATGGTAGGGCTGTAGCGGCAGCTGTCGAGGGCAAAGCTGACTCCGCAACATCGTCAGTGTTATCATCTACCGAAGACGGGATCAAGGCAAAGAATCAATTCAATTTCTCGGAACGAGCCTCACAGACATTCAACAACCCTCTCAAATCCCGTGCCATCAATACGGAACCTCCACTCGTTACGCAATACCAGGATGACGTAAGCCAATGGAAGATTTATGATAACTATAAGGCGGACTTCCTCATCAATCAAAAGATGATGGAGAATCAAGGCACTGAGGACAAGTTGGCTTCAATGATGTTAGACTATAAGGAACCATCCTCCCCCTCGCCAAGAAGTAGTAGCGGTGAGCAAGATAGCTTGGATACAATTCATAGCGAGACAATGGCAAATACGCTCAAGATAATGGAGCGTCTCGTGAATCAAAATGCTCAAGATGAAGTATTCCAAGACTTCAAGTACTACGAGGACGAGGGAGATCAATTTCGAGAGCACGGAGAGGGAGTCGTGATGCCACTTTGGACATTTGTCACCAGCCGAACGAATAAGAAGCAAGTCACGTCTCTCTGCTGGAACCCTCGATACAATGATTTGTTCGCAGTGGGATATGGCTCGTATGATTACATGCGTCAAAGCTCTGGCATGGTATGCTGCTTCTCATTGAAGAATACTTCGTACCCAGAATATATTATTAGTGTGGAGAGTGGAGTCATGTGCTTGGACTTTCATCCGCGGCATCCATCACTGTTGGCTGTAGGATGCTACGATGGAACAGTTTTGGTGTATGATATCAAGAATCGAAGCAACACGCCAATCTATTCGTCGTGCCTACGTTCGGGAAAGCACTCGGATCCAGTGTGGCAAGTATGTTGGCGGCACTCGAACGGGTTCAACTTTTATTCCATCTCGAGTGATGGCAAGGTTGCCAACTGGACAATGAGCAAGAATGAACTAAAAATGGAGCCATTCATGTTCCTAAAGCTCACCAGCCCTGTCAATAACAATAAGGAAGACAGTAGCATCCTCGAACCTGCATTAAGTGGATTGGCCGGTGGCTCTGCCTTTGACTTTAATTCCAAGCTCGATAATTTGTTCCTGGTGGGAACTGAAGAGGGTAACATCCATGCATGTTCCAAGGCGTACAGCGGTCAGTACATGAAATCTTACGATGGTCATCACATGGGCGTTCACGCAATACAGTGGAATCCATTTCACGAAGACATATTCATTTCCTGTTCTGCCGATTGGACTGTCAAGATTTGGGATCACAACTCGTCTCAGTGTCTACTGCACTTTGATTTGGGTGATGATGTGGGGGATGTATGCTGGTCACCCTATTCGTCCACAGTCTTTGCGGCGGTGACTACCGATGGCAAGGTTCACGTGTTTGATTTGGCTCAGAATAAACGGGAGCCCATGTGTTCTCAAAAGGTGGATAAAAGAGCACTGACAAAGGCAGCATTCAATCGGAAAGAGTTTGTATTGATCGTTGGAGATGATATAGGGCGTGTGATCTCATTGAAGTTGTCACCAAACTTGAGAAGATCAAATAACGATGGTGGAGAGGAAGGAGTTCTTGATGATGAGATGACGCAAATACAGAGAGATATCATGGTCAAACTGATTGCCTCCATTTAGATAAAGCTAAGGTGCCCCTTTGCCTACACAAACCAAATACCCAAATCGACTACACTAATCGCGAGCAAAAACAACACACCATCCCTCTTCAATTCCTTATTCTGCCTCTTCGACCCCTGCAGTAACCACAAATCTTCCTTGAAACTTGTAATGATCTCCTCCCCAATCCTATCTAAATGTGGAAAAGTTTTCTTCTGCACCTCTCTGAATTCCGAATACGAAATCTTTGGTTCCAACTCCACATAGCGCTTCCGTCCCATGACGGCAGATGCAGCACCTGACCCCCAATCTTCACTAGCATCTACCAATACTGAATCGAGTTTGTTATCTTGATGTGCCTTTTCTGCCCATGCATAGATGCAACGTAATCGATGGGGAGCCTCGGCTTGATCACGAAAGTGTCGTGCAATAGTTGCTTGAAATGTTTTGGTAAGTATCTTTTGTTGCTTCAGTTCCTTGCGTCGATTACGCCATGACAATTTCACCGGAGGGATATTCGTTGGAATTTCAGCATCCTCATCATCCTCCACATCTACCCCTAAAAACCAAGCATTCTTCTTCCTCGCCTCGTCCTCCCCACCAAGCCCAATCGTTCTCACGGGACAAACTTCCAAAGTCATATCAAACACATCCCCCAATGCCAAATGAACCGGTTCAATGCTTAAATCCACACAGTTATTCATTTCTTCCTGATCAATCAATCCATCCTTATCGGCATCAATTAACTTCCACCACGACTGAACCCAATCCTGTGGTGAGTTGTGTGCATATGCTTCAAACACATTGTGGATTGATTTGGCATTGATAGTCGCTCGTTGTGACGTCGATGGTAATTCCGTTTTGGAAATGGCGGCACGATCAATATCCCCACTGGTAATGGTGGTGAGTTGATCCCAATTGTTTAGTAGTGTTTGAGCCGTGGCACGTAAGAGGAGGGTGCGGTATAAGATTGTGGAGGATGTGAGTGCATGTGTTGTGATGTTGTCGAGTGTTTCGATTTGTTGTTGTATGCTTGGATCTAGGTCATCATCATTGGCACCACCATCACCACTAACATTATCAACAGAAGTATCAGATACCACAAACTGTCTCAAATAACAAAATGGATGAGACACATCCAGAGACCCCGCCACAGGTTTCTTCTTTTTATCAGACACATCAGGGACACACCCCTCAGACAAGATTCGTATAGCTTCATTCATTTTGGATTCCAATACATCCTTTGTCCATTCTTCATCTTCTGTTGTATTCTCGAATAGTTTGAATAATCGTGTGGTGGCTTGTTTGGCGGCTTGTTCAATGTTGGTGTTGATGACTTGATTCTCATACTGTGAGTCATCCTCACTGATAATACCATTATCATCACTGCTATCCACAATCTTGACCAAAATCTTCATTCCATCCACCAAATCCAAATCCAACCCCTCCTCCCCCACCGCAGCCTCATCCAAAGTCTCCATCCCCTTACTTCCCGTATCAATTCCCCGCTCGTTCAATTCAGTCAATAATTCATTCAATTTGGTCTTTTTGGTGGAAGTTTGTTCCCAGATCCCTCCACCGGAGTTGTTGGAGTCTACTCCGAAGGGAGAGATTGGTTTTGGAGTGACTGCTGGGGTGGTGGTTTTGGTGTTGGGGTTGCTGCGTGCCATGGGACTGTGGCCGAGTAGATTATCGGATGGTGCAGCTGGCGTGCTGTGAAATTGACGATAATGATGATTCGTTGTTAATGCTGCAAGTGACGAAGAAGATGGAGCAGCAACACATTGCTGCAGCTGAGATGATTGAAGAGGTGAAGTAGTGTAGGAAAGAAGTGAATATTCTCGTTCCTGAAGGCGTCGTATCCGTCTGAGGGATCTGGTGCCTTGATGGCCTCTTTGAAAGAGGATTCTTGAGGTGGCTCCGTTCATCTTTTTGTGATACAGAAGAAGAAAATGCCGCTCTGTCTGCTATATACTGTAATTGAATAGGTTGTTACTTGACTATGTTTTGAATCATTGCAGCTTTTGTATGCCTACTACAAACACATCATGGTCACAACAACATCTGAGAGATGCTATTTTTTCCGCGAAAGGAGGGAGAGGAGAGACTCCGACGACGGACGTACGGAGAGGAAAAAGAGAGAGGAGGAGGAAGACAACTCTTCTATCTTGTATTGTGGCGCGGCGGCCTCGCGGCGGGTCAGCTTCTTGGGTCGCAAATTAGCCCCAAAGCTGCAGATTTTGTACGGGGGCTATTGTACTATTCCTACGTAAAAAAAACGTCTTAATTTTATTGGTACGCAGCAGCTCAAGCTTCGTGATTGTGACAGCATACATAGCATACCTAACAGCACATGACCATGCATTCTATTGTAACTGGTATGAATTAAATTATGAATCATCGACATTGAATAACCTCTTATGAATCCAAACGAGTCGTTTGGTTGTTGAAACGACTTCGGCATCATTGTAATAGGTATTGATCGCAGCCTTGGCAACATCCGATTTAAATGTCTCTTGCTCAAAATGTTACTGTACATCTGAGCAACTATCTCATCCGTTGCAGCTACTCCAATTACGCAACTACACTTATGAGATGTCGATTTTCCTCAAGTCTTTCTGTTGATATATTGCACACCTTCTCTTCACCAATGATTACTCTATCACACACAACACATACTGTAGCCTGGTGTGTTCCATTTGGCCTCTTAGTACGTATTGCTTGCTTTATCGCTTTCATGACAAGCGATTTCTTAAAGTTCTCATCCGGTGGATTCAGTGTATGAAAGCAATTATCATTGAAGACACTATCACGAGTATCATCTACTGATCTTTTCCGCCTGCGTGCTTCTCCATCCTGACGCCTTCCATCGTCTCGTTCCTCTTGCGATTGCTGTGCTCTTGTTCGCTTTCGTGCAGCAGTGTCTGCATCCTGTGTCGATCTAAGTTCCTCTGGCGATTGCTGTGCTCTTGTTCGCTTTCGTGCAGCAGTGTTGGCATCCTGTGTCGATCTACGTTCCTCTGCCGATTGTTGTGCACGTGCACGTCTCTTTCTCTCTCGTTCAATGGCCTTTTGGAGTGTATTGTGTCGTTGTTGTTGTTCAGCAGATGTCTCACCATGGCGTCGTTCAATATAATCGACACCAAATCTAACACATCTTGTTTTGATAGTATTATCCCTTCGAACATCAGCAAGCGATTCTTCGTCCATTTCCATGCTGGTATTATACAGTGTTCTCCATCTTCCTTTTGAAGGAGACGGCAACGATTGCATCATGGACAAGATGGGTGTCCTTTCGGACGGGCCCGCCAAAACTTTGCTAGCGATTTGCACGACGGACGGATTTGGCCTCAAAAGGAGGTGGTGAGGCCCCCCCTCGATTAAATTGTTGCCGGTCGTTTCGAATCGAATCAATCGATGAATTCGTCCACTAACGCCGTGGAGAGGCGATGCTGGCCCTTCGAACGGTCCGAATCGGTCAAGAATTGCGTAAAACAGCACTCAATAGGCAATATTTTGCTCGATTTTGGACACTCGTGATCGCTTAATCACGGACGAAAGCTAGTGGGGGCCTCACCACCTTTTTGGCGGGAATGTCCGAAAGGACACCCATCTTGTCCATGATTGCATCGACATGGTGGCGGGTGCGTGGTGATGGGTTTTATGCCATTTTGTTAGGTCTAAACCGCGCCAAAAAAAAAGAGGTTTGATTTTCTGGACGGACAGACAGACAGACAGGAATTTCTGAGGAATTCTGGGTTAAGCTCTGCTTCGCTCGACTCGATTTAAATTTTGATTTTCCTACAACTCTACACTTACGATGGACAAGCTCAAACGAAGCTTGGACATAGAAAATTGATTTCTTTTATGGCATAATAATAACTTACTCTTTCCTTATACTATGTAAAGGCTCTAGCTTCAGAGAAGCTTGGATTGTACCTTCTATCTCTCTCTAGATCTAGAGCAGGCTACAATGAAGGCGAGAAGTGGCATGTTGAAAAGCCCCTGAGCATCTATCAATTCAATGTCTTTTCTAATGCATGAGTATTGAGAAGAGTTCAATTAAGATAGCTGGAACTACCAATCCATTCTGGCTAGCTCAAAATGTCCTGGTCCTAGCATCTCAATCTCAATCTCAATCTCATGCTCATGCTCATGACCCCAATCAACATCCATTCCTGAGCCAAGGGTAAATGAATTGCTGAGACGAACATACAGTGGAGTCGCTTGCACATCTAAGCGCGCCATCATCGGAGAAGAACACTGAATCACTTCCGGCCGTACTTAAAAGGCATCCAGAACATGTGAGGAGGAGAGTGACTGTTGCAGTGGCTTTGGTATGCCAGAGAGTGACAAGGAGAGCCACAGTACGAGATGCCGCGGCAGAAGAGTGGGAGAGCAGCCGATATGGAAAGAAGACAAGTAGTTGTGACTGTAGATAAGGCTAGGGATAGGGATGAAACGTTGAAAATTTGTAGTTGTAGGATTGCAGATCGTCAAGGTCAAGGAACAAGAACAAGAACAAGACCTGACAAGAACAAGACAGAGCAATCGACGGAA
Organism: Skeletonema marinoi; assembly: GCA_030544225.1. Taxonomy (NCBI): domain Eukaryota; phylum Bacillariophyta; class Thalassiosirophyceae; order Thalassiosirales; family Thalassiosiraceae; genus Skeletonema; species Skeletonema marinoi. The sequence goes on from CM060487.1 coordinate 2,691,805, forward strand.
AGGGCGTTGAAATCGCACACGGAGAATTCAATGAGGTAGGTAGAGCAGAGGATGATTGAGTCCGAATATACGGCTGGAGCACCACTACGAACGATGGACAACATGAAAGTGAAGACAGCGTGAGTTGGTGTTTAGTTAGGTGAACTACACAAAGAGTGACCACAACAACAACAGTCGAAGCTGAATGAATGAAACAGTGAATGTCAGAAGAAATGACCTTGAGTAAAGGTTCATCAAAACAAACGAAGAGTACATAAGAACAGAATTAATCTTCGGAAGAGAGATCTGTGTCACACAATAGACAGATGTAGCAGATAGATAGAAGATGAGATGCTGCGAATCCCTGGTCAAATCAGTTAGGGTTATTTCTTCATCTGTAGACCTTTCACGTAGGAATTCATTAGTAACTCAATGGTTATCATCGGACATAACACGTCAAGCAGACAACAAACTCGGGCCAACATGTTGGGCCTTCACCCCACCAGGCCAACGAAGACGCGGAAGCAATTTGCATAAGATTATTACATCAACTTAATACGCCTCGTAAAGTGTCAGAAAATAACGCACATACAGCATACAACATAATGTTTTCTACAAATCAGCAACAGCAATCCAACGAGCCCGTCACCGCAAGCAAAAATGTCTCGGCATGGGAATCTCTGATTTCGGATTTAGAGTCCCATGGTGAGGATGATGATGGCGAGGAAGGGGGAGGGTTTCTCAATGGCGCTTCTTCGTCTCTGCCGCTTTCCACCCGCAGTGGTAATGGTGGAGATGAAGAAAAGATGGAGCAGGAATCAGAGAAGCGTCTTCCTCAATTATTGACAAATATTCATCGAGATAGCAGCGCTGCTGCTCCTAATGCTTCTAATGACAGGAGGGGAGAACAACAGGCAACAACCAAACTAGAGTCGCCTTCCCGCCTACACGATTTGATGTCCTACCATCCTATAAAAAAAGCATCGCATGCCAATCACATGGGGCGTAAAGTGGATGCAGCATATACATTGAAGGCTGCTCAAATTGCCTTATCTTTAGCGAAGTATTTAGGCAGGCAGTTTGAACAAGACAATTCCGATGAGGAGAGCCGTCGTGAAGGCTTGCCTTCTATCAGTTTTGAGGATATTATAGCCGACAACGTTATAGTGAAAAATGTGGAGAGTGGAGAAGCAGTGTCAGCAGTGTTGGAGAGTACATCTTCCATGAGTGGTGGTGCAACTAATCATAGAAGCGGTTGTAATACAGAGAGAAGACAGGTGCTAGCATTGGGCATGATAATGTACGAGTTATTTACTGAGGGGAACCCTCCCCCTGCATGGCTTCAGCAATCTCTGAAGTCTTCCGCTAGCGTACTGTCGTTTAGTACATCGTTGCAGATATCAGAACAATCAGAAGAAGACGATGATCGGAGAGCTTTGGGGGGTGATAGAAGAAAGAATAAGGATGACGGTGATGACGTCATGGATGAAGCAGATGAAGCGCAGCCATTTGTACGAAAACAACGACTTCGACGATGTGATGAAGAGGGGAAAGAAGAGAGTGTCCCCACATTACTCAAACTAGCTGGTGTTCCCAGATCCATTTGCAGATTGATTTCCGACATGTTGAGTAATCGAGATGATAACGACGTTGGCGGACTGTTCCAATGTGACAAATCCGTGTCGTGCTTTGCCGAGGTTATCATGGACTTGGAACAAATGGTAGACCAGCCGAAAGATTTTCTGTATGATACGGTAAGGTTGAATCCAAAGCCGATTGTTCGGAACAAGTTATATTCTAGACAGAAGGAGTTGGAGCAAGGGATAGAGTTGGCTGGAAGGTCCGTCATGGATGCATCATCATCGGTGAAGCAGGAACAGGAAGTGTTAGTGATATCGGGACTATCAGGTGAGCAGTTGACTGGTTTGTGCTTGTTTTGTCGTATTCTTTACCTTCTTCTAACCTTACTCCTGCTGCCTTTTACATGAATGCAGGGAGCGGTAAGAGCAGCTTGGTGAACGAACTAATTGCGCAGCTGAAAAGTAATGGATGGGAATCTCTTCAATGTAGATTTGATCAAATTGGTCGGAGACAGCCTCTCTCGACGATCGCCTCTGCGTTTGACAGTCTTTTCTTGTCGCTCTTGAGCACAGCAAATACACTGGAAAGTGGCGGAAATGACACGCTGGGAGATATGAGGACCAATTTATTAGAGTCCTTTGATGAGGAGAGCTTTCCCATCTTATTCCATTTGATGCCAAATCTGAGACGGGTGGTGACAAATTCAAATGATGACAACTCCACAGACATGCAGCAGACCGATTATGTATTTGACGAATCTGCTATGATTCCATCCAAGATTAGGTTGCATAATTTGTTCTATGAGCTCCTCAAGGCAATTACTTCGTCTCGAGGTACTCCGATGCTACTTTTCCTGGATGACTTGCACTGGGCCGACTCAGCTTCGTTGGATTTGATTTCATTCCTCATTGACGAAATGGAAGCAAGCATCACAGAAGACACTATCAGGGGCACAAACTTGTTTATTATTGGTACCATTCGAACCAACGAAGTTAACAATTCAAGTGACCTGACTGCATTCCTCCAAAAGATACGAAGCTGCCATAACTTTGCAATCACTGAGATGTCTCTGCAGGATTTGCCTCCTGATGGTGTCAATGTGATGACTTCAGAAGCGCTTTGCTACTCTCAGCGACTCACTCGGTCGCTTGCGGGCATCGTACACCAGAAGACTGAAGGCAATCCCTTCTTTGTAAAGGAGTTCCTGAATGATTTGACTGTAGAAAATCTGTTGGTGTATAGGTTTTCGGAGAGGACGTGGGAATGGGAATGGGAATGGGACGAAGAGTTGATCGAAAGCAGGACAATTACGGATGGTGTAGCTGAGATTCTAACAAGGAAGTTGTTGCGACTGTCTAAAGACCAGCTATCGGGATTAGTAATATTGTCGTGCCTTGGGTCCGAGGTTTCTTTGGAGGTTTTGGCCTTGGTTAGAAGTTCTTGTGGCAACTCGGATCTATTGAATACTTTGGATTGTTTGGCACAAGCCAGATTTGTTGAAAGAAGTGATGAAAAGTATCGCTTTGTTCATGATATGATTCTACATGCAGCTCAAGAAGCTGTGGATGAAAACGAACACATGTTCATTATGAAAGAGCTGCTGCAGGCTCTTTTACCACATGGATACAGCGACGATACAATTTTATTCATCGTAGTCGATTTGATTTCGAGAGTTGGTGCTAACAGAGTGCACGATTCTGAGACTCGGTTGCTTTATGTCCAGCTGAACCTAACTGCCACTAAGAAAGCAACGAATACGACGGATTTTGCTTCTGCGTCAAGTTGTGTCAAGTGTGGAATATCTTTCCTGTCCGTGGGTCACTGGGAAGATAATTACAGGTGAGTGTGCGTGAGATGATTAGTTGTGTTCTGTTCACGATCTGTTAGTGTTAGAGAGGGTGAGGTGATTCGTTGTATTTTATGCTCGATCTGTTCTCAATAATCTATTGCGTGTCTTGTTTCGTTAGGCTGAGTTTGGAACTTTTTAGTCAATCCGCTTTGGTTGAATGGGCCTTAGGAAATACAGAACAGATGATGAGTAGTTTAGATGAAGTGTTCAATAACGCGAACTGCTTCGAAGACACGCTTCGAACTGCACACGTCAAACTTGCCTACTTAAGAATGACCGGGAATTGCCTAGCCGAGGCTATTGCTTACGGGTTTAAAGTTCTTGAACACCTTGGGGAAACCTTTCCAGCTACACCCGAAAATGGAATCATTGTTCAGGAAATGCTTGGCACGAAGGAACTTGTGACTGGTTCATTGAAGGAATCAAAATTGAGGAGCCTTCCAGAAATGACGGATTGTACGAAAAAAGAGGCGATGACATTCCTGGAAGAGATGCTTTTATGTTGCTACCAAAGTCAGTCAATTCATTTCCCTTTGATAGCATGTCGCATGGTTCGTATCACTTTGCAGTATGGCCGAACGAAGACTTCGTGTGTAGGTAAGATGTTTCTTCATGTCTTTGTTCTTCACCTTTACTATCTTCTTGTGCTTAAATGATGGATCTTTCTGTTCGTGTAAATTGCAATGCAGGCCTCGCATCTCTTGCTCTTAGTTTGGTTACGGCATTCAGTAACTTTTCTGAGGGCTATTCCATGGGGAAAACAAGCATGATTTTAGCTGGCTCTGACAAGAGACTTCTCTGTTCCAGTATGTACCTGGTGTATGCGTTGGTAAATATTTGGAAAGAGCCCATCCAGGCCATTCTTCCACAGTTGAAAGGTATCTACAATATGTCTCTCAAGTATGGAATGATTGACTATGCACTTTTCTCTGGAATGGCTCTTGCGTATAGGGCCTTCTTTACCGGATCATTGCTGCAACCCCTTCGCAAAGAAGTTGCATTGTACTTGCGCAGCAATGTAGAACGCCACAAGCGCAGCCGCAAGCTCACGCACTTGATGGTGGTTCCAATATTCAATGGTATATCATGTTTACGAGGCAGCTCATCTGGAACTGAAAATGCAGAAAAGTTCATCACGGAGGAGCACTTGGCTGAAGTACTTCGGAACAAGGAATTTATGTTTTGTGAGAGTATGCTCGCGATCAAAATGATGTGCAGCTTTATCTTTCGGAGGCCCGACGAAATAAAAGCTACTGTGCGACAGTATCTCGAGCTGTTTGAGCGTCAAGGCAGCGCTTCGGCACAATTCATTAATATTTATCGTCTCTTCTACGGTGGTCTGCTTTCACTGCACTTCTATCGCGAAAGTCGAGATCAATTTTGGATGGATAGAGCGGCACATGCTATTCAAAAGATGGAAGTTTGGACGGCAGAAAGTGTTTGGAATTTTGAGAATAAATTATTCTTGTTGCAAGCAGAAAGACACTATGCTTTTGGTGAAATGGACCATGCAGCAGAAAAGTACAAACTGGCTGAAGAGTCATCTAAGAAGCATCGCTTCGTTCATGAGGAGGCTTTGGCTTGTGAGCTTGCGGCTTCTTTTCATGAGAAAGCAGGCAATGCCAATGCGATCGTTGTAGCTGAGTTGATTGATAGGGCAGTGACGTGTTACCAAACGTGGGGAGCGGAAGGGAAGGTTGAATCGCTCTTACTCTCTCCTTGAGCCCATGAAATTCAATTAGAGTGTGTTTTGCATCCCTAATCTAATGAGTTACAGAATAAGAAAGAAGATCCGCTTCCACATACCCATATTTCGACTGCTCAGACTTGGACGAAGACGGCAGCTCGCAGTGATGAACAGATTTGAGGAGATAACTTGAAGTTTATATTTGAGAAGGAGAAGGGTAAGTAGCATGGTGACATGCACAGTCCATGGACTAGAGAGAGAGGTATTGTATGGTACTTTGCCAACCCAGCAACGCAACAGCAAATAAAGCCAAGAAAGAGAGGAAAGAAGAGGGGAAGAAGGAAGAAGAGGAACGACGGCCAGAATCTCCCGATGCCAAACAAAAATCAAAAAGTGCTGAAGCAAAAAGATCAAGAAGAATAGGCATCATCAGTATTACCCTGAATATATCACTCTACTACTGATCTATCATCAATTATAACAACAACAACAATGTTCAGCGCCACCCTTCAACGCTTCGCCTCCAAAATACCCCGCTATCCACAGGGCAACCTCCAATGGATGCCAACCCTCCCCCTAATCCTCCTCCACGCCACCCACGCAACACCCACCACACCGGCCAATGCAATCTTTCGGATCCAACCCCAAATGACCAAGCATGAAGTCAAAGAATATCTTACCAAAATATATAATTTACCGGTAGTTCATGTACGAACACAGAATTATTTGGGGAAGCGAATGAAGATTATTGGAAAGCGTAAAATTGCATATGCGAAACGACCGGATTATAAAAAGGCGTTTGTGACTTTTGATGGGACGTTGGCGGATACGGGGATGGGGAGTCAGGTGGATGGATTGCCTGGTCAGCAGCAGGATGAGGAGGGGGAAGAGCAGCAGCAGCAGATTGAAGCTTAATGATTGTTAGATGTGAACACATCAATCAATCAAGCATGATGCTGAAAGTAGAAAGACAAATCAACAACAATCTTGGAAGAATATTATGGGTCATTACGACGTAGCAACCAACATAGATCGATTGAAAGATCTCTACGTGGTCAATAATGAGTGAACCCATGTTTAATAACAGTTATCAAACACAAACGAATTTTTGTGCTCAACTCTCTTGTTTCTATTTGCTGCGATGTGTCCTCCACATCTCCAACGAGTATTAGATACTGCCCAGCTTTCGTATCATAATATTATCATTAGCTAGTATCATGATATTATTATTAGCTGATGCATGCTCCCTCACATCACACATCATCCATCTATCTATTCGTTCATTCATTCATCTTTGCTATCAAACCACATGAAAGATGTCTCCGCCTCCCCAACCACAGGATACAACGGCACCAGCCCCTCCTCACTCGGATTCAACCTCCACGTATCCGTAATCAGCGCCGCAGCCGTACACAACCAAATCAAAGTCCCACCCAACAACTTCCCCGCAAAAGGATCCACTGCATAATATTGATTCGCCGCATTCGCCGCACTGGTAACCACACATAGCACTCCAATAACAGCGGCTCCGTATCGTTTCTCAGTGTTGTTGATTGTATTCCAAATATCACCAATGGTTAAATGCAGCATGAATGCCATGATGGGGAGGCATAGGAATGATCCGGTGGAAGAGACAATTAAACTGGCAGAGTAGGCACGAATTGGTCCAATAATTAAAACCCACATTATCGGGAAGGTGACTCCAGGTGGTGTCCACGATGGCATGACACGATCCTTGAATCCACTGGACCCTTCTCCATCCACTGCTTTAGAACGATCCGGTCGTTGATTATTTAGTGGATTGAACACACGAGATTTCAAGGAGCATCCATAAAATAGCAAGAATGCAAATGGAAAGGGGACGGAGGTGTCGAGAACATTGGCGAATGCCACATCGAGTAGTTGAAACGTTGCTGCGAAGAGAGTTAGTTCGGTGATGGCGGCTGTTGCATATTTGAGGAGGGCGGAGGTGTCTAGTTCGGGTGAGGTGTAGGGATTAATGTTGCTACTGCTGGAACGAAGAGAAGTTGTGGTTGGAATGGTGCTGGAGCACTCTTGCTTTTTGTAAAGTGACAGTGGTGAACACTGTTGTTGTTTTTGATTCACCACCACTGTCGAAGACGGAGAGGCAAAGGCATGAGCTGATGGAGCTGCGAGTAAAGCCGCTGCCAGCGGGCCGTAGTGGACTTTTACCATTGTCAGAGGGTTTTGTGCGAAAAAAATGAGGACAGAAACGCCTGTGAGGTGGCAACTGTCACAGATATGTCACGTTATGGATAAACATACAAGAAGAAGTTACAATAGGACTAAAAATGACAAGAGCAAGAGGTGTCGCTCGATGATGGAGTAGGCTGATGGCTGGCAATTCTTTGTAACCCTAACCCTAATTAGCATCATCACGATGAGCGCAGCCTGAAAGCAGCCACAACAGTGACGATTAATTCCACATTCTACTCATGTTGTTGAGGTCATCAAATCATCGACATTGGCGTATAGCTTTAAGCAAAGTGCCTCTCAAATACGGGACTATAAGCTGATGATACATTGACCTCCTTACCATTTCCAAAGCGTACCTTCTCAGCACATTCTTCAGGCTTGTCCTGCTGGCGGCAGTAGTTATCTTCAAATGCTCTTGTAGGCATTTGGTAGCTCTTCATCGTTGCCCCATCAAAGTAGTGAAGAGAAGTCTTGCCATCCTTGGTTGGTAGTATGCGACGACTCAAATCGAGTTCGACCTCAGCAGGGCTTCGGTACCACCTCTTGCGAGCCTCCACATCCTTGAAAGCAATAAGCGTGGTCCATGGAGCGAGAAACTCACAGTGGGACTCTTCGTAGATATGGATGCTATGGTAAACAAGAAGGAAGAAGAGAGATTGAGGAGTTAGAAACACGGCAGTATCGGAGCTGTGTCAAGACCAGGCTCGTATCAGATATCTCACCTTTTGAATCCGATTGCATCCAGCATCTTGATCATTGTAGACCTATTCTCAAAGCTGCCATTCTCGTCCGACGGCGAGCGATTGTTAACAGCCTCACCAATCTGCACGACAAGAATACCATCGTCTGTCAATGCATCATACAATGAAGTGACATAGCCATCATCGGTATAGAGCACCTTGGCAAAGGGATGGTCATCGTTCGGGTCCAAACAATCCATAATCAACACATCGAACTTGTCCTGCAAATCAGGCTCAGCCGAAGCTTTGGAGATACTAGAAGAAGATCCAAAGTTATCATTGAAGTAAGCCAAAGCATCCTCCACACGCAAGTCAGCTCTCTCATCGTCAAAGCACCACTCGGCACATCCGTCGTGATGGGCAATGCTTGAGCAGTCCTGCCATTCGGGTAGATACTTGGTACTCAAATTCACCACGCCCTCGTCAATCTCAATCATGACGACCTTCTCGAGAGTGGAATGCTTGAGGATCTCACGTACAGTGGCACCTTCGCCGCCTCCTATGACTGCCACTCTCTTTGGGTTAGGATGGGTAATCATTGCAGGATGGACGATGCTCTCGTGGTATGGAGCATCTCCATACCGTGTGCTTTGAATGATCCCATCCAGGAGTAGTATGTGGTCAGGAGCAAAGAACTCAGGGTGCTGGCTCTCGTAGCTTCCATCATCCTCAAGAGACTTGTAGTAGTCACTAAGCCTACGATTCACCGGATCTAATACCTCGTAGACATCTACCATCTGAAAATCAGTCTCGGCGGCAGATACGAGAGGCTTCTTGATATCATAGACGTGTTAACCAAGTATTTCAGATCCCAAGTCGGCGTCCAAAGGATTCAGCTCAAAGTTGTACCCAGGCACAAATCCCTTGCGGAATCCACGTAGCTTGTGACTCCACATCATCATTGGATCATCTGCATCTTCATTTGCTGCCTTCACTCCAAACAGATTCTGGATACTTGGTAGCGTTGGGATGAGCTTACCGCTGCCGCATGTGAATAGATCCATGGCAATCACACCTTCTGTAGGCCATGTATGGAAAGCTACGTGAGACTCGAGTAAGACTCCAGCACAGCTGACTCCCACGGGGACTAATCCACTATAATATTAAGAGAGGTGAAGAGTAATATAAAGCGGGTAGGTGTTATCTCAATCACGTATTGGACACAGCATATCTTTTGGCCAGCAACAAATAAACTTACTGGCAATGGTAGGACAAGAGAGTGAGCTTGGACTCATCTACCAATTGAATCATGGCTTCAGCCAAACGCTCTTCGGAGTTGAGGAAGACCGGGTCAACGTTCTTGATATCGACTAGAAGATGTTGTCCTACTGGAAGATGGAGGCCTTCCATGAGATCATCGTTGTCGTCCTCCTTGTCTTCGCTGTTATCATCGCTACTATCATCTGAAGAATCATCCTCATTTGTCATGGCGACCACATCATCAAGCTCATATTCCTCATGCAATCGGGGCAGATGTAGATCATAGCTGTTACGTGAGCCCTCTACATGGAAATGCTGGAAAGTGTACGTCGTGGGAGGCACTTCTTTTCCTGGAATCACGGGAGGCGGAGGAAGCTGCTTTACACTCAAATTCATCATTTTGCCAACGCTTGGATTCGCAGCCTGCGTGGAGCTGTTGAGTTTAGTTTGAGGCACGGAGAGAACTTGACCATTACGCAGCACCAAGATGCGCACAACAATTCCGGCATAGTATGCAACGTAAATGTTAATGACAACACAAAGGAAACACCCGAAAAGAACGACCGGTTTGAAGTAGAGCGTGTGTTGTTGGCTCTCTTGGTCGTTATCAGAAGTCTCCTGCTGCTGATTGTTGCTGGGAGTTCTTCGGATGAGCTCTTCGTCCATCTTGTCGATCGAGAAGAACGCTGCTATTCCTTGGCAAACGCGGCCGGAGAAGAAGCGCCGAAGCATGGTGATGGGAGGACGGTTGCACATCTTAGCTGTGGGCGAATAGCACGTGTACATGTACTTTATGTGATGTGTTGTTGCTCGCTCCTTACATGGGTTGTTGTTGCTGTTCGCATCGCATCGGAATAATAATTGGTTACTTCTTTGCGAATCAGTGATTCTTTCCACTTATTGTTGTGTTCTCATAATCTGTAGAGAGGGGAATGTAATGGGGTTGGGATGTGTTATGTACAAGAAAAGTTAAATTGTGTCGTAACGTGTCTGTTTTTAGTCGCAGCGTTTCTATTTGGCACTCACCGTCTCATCAACGCGGGATGATTCTGACAAGGCAGTAAGTACCTCTTTGGAAGCTTGTTTGTCCGAGAGTTAGTTCTGATGCAAACGATCCAGTACTAGTACTAGCAGCAGATGGTGTCACCTGTGAACATATTACCAACTGGTTTAAGACTAATATTGCAAAAATAAAAGAAAAGGAAGAAGCGCTCAAGACGAATCCCTTCTCAGATAGTGACCGCAGAGTGGTTGAGAATGGCATCACATCTCCCGCCCTTGACCAAAAATGGCAAATCTATTTTTGACTGAGAATGTGAATGTCAGGACTTCAAAAGTGCGGAAGCGGCCGCATGATCTGTGTCTTCGGTCAGATAGCTCTATAAGATATTCGTATATAACTTTTCCATTATGCTACACTTTAGCAATATGAATAAGATCATGCTCCTAAAGCATTAAGCTCGTTTCACTTTGAAGTTAGATAAACTGATCAATGAATACATCATCTCGATGAATACCTCACGGTGGGTTGAGTGGCCGTCTTTCCCGGAGCTAAAACCGAATTCAAACACCTCATGCACTTCTTGAAGTGCACAGTAAAGCCAAAGCCAAAGCCAAAGCAAAGAAGCAATCATATCCGCATAAGCTATCCATAATCCCATGTACCCAGCAAGCAATAAGTAGGAAAGCATACATTCCAGAATGCACCCAGCAAAGAATAATTTCGAATCCAGATTGTAGCATGACATAACGAACAAGTGCACACTGATACAACTCCAGTACTCTGCGATTTGATCAGTGCTGCTATGAGCACCGGCCAACCCTGCAAGTCCAGCTACAAGCAATATCAGATTGGCACGGCTGCGCTCCCTGCAAACTTCACTAAAACCCATGACAACAAACGCAGTAACTCCAAGCTTGTGAAAGAGTTCATACTGCTCGTAGTAATCATCTCTAACTTCCAACATGTCGGCCGCATTGTGTTCAGCTGCCCATTGTGTCCAAATCTCATCATCATCTTCTTCGTCTGCCAAAATTTCAGGGACGTGATCTCTCACATACTTCATCCATACCAAATCCAAGAATGACAATCTGAAATAGAAGATTGATCCCAATAGGAAGCATAATACCGAAAAGCGGAGGTTCAAAAGATACATGGCCATATTATCCCACATTTTTTGGTTGTAGCCCAAAAGAGTGGCTGCATTTTGTTGAACTTCAGTCAGCTTTTCCCATTCCTCTTCGCAACATGACGATTCCTGATTACTATCCCATATTTCTTGCGTGAATCCGAGGTTCGTAGCTGCCGGAGCGAGATGATGAAGAAATATTGAGGGTCGGACATAAGAAAGATTGCGTCAAGGTGGATGGAGTAAAATAAAAAAACACATGTTCATACTCCAAACTTACCCGCTGCTTTTGCCTCCATCGGCAGGATGTTGACATCGTGTGAAGTATCGATAATTTCAGAAGCGAAGGGACACACTCTCATCTTGGTCACCTCATCATAAAAGCACCCCGGTCTCGGTCTTGTTCTTCTTGTTGCCTTTGCTTCTGTCATCATCTCTCGTTCATCCTGTCGGAGCATTTCCAAGGCTTGGGTCGTTCATTTTGATAGTAATCCACATTGCTGTTCTGGTTCTGGCAACACATCGTCAGATCTATTTGGTGGCCAAACATCCTTGAAGCTGACATGTGATCAAACAGGATGTTCATGTTGCCAGGCCCGAGTAATTGAGCTGGTACTTTCGAACTTTCATGCCAATTGTCAAGCAGTCTGGACAATCTTTGACCGGCCAGCCTAGAAAGTTTGCCATATCATGAATCACACGCCTCCTGGCTTCATTTGATTCTGCTTCGGTTTGATAATTCTTTGCAAAGATGCTTTCCAAACAAAGCAGAGTCCAAAGTTTAGTTCCTGTGACCGAATCGACGAGGTGACTAGTAAAAAATCGGCTTAGGATAATCATGAAGCCGCTGATGATCTTCCTATGCCCCTCGGCGCCCCCGTCCCAATTCATGTGCGAAGCAATTGTTTCCGTGTAGTCTCGGTTTAACACAACAAACTTGATCTCAGCATAGGGAACATAAGCATCGTAAAACGCATTCATATCAACTGGATGCATTAACGCAAGTTCGTCGTTGGCAAGCTCTTCCGGGGTCATTTTAAGCCAATGTTGGGGTTGTCTTCGGACCCGATATGTTCGTTGGTCGCCCGCCTTCCCATGTGCCATCCCACTAGGGAAGCTTGCCCATTCAACGATGACATGTCTTCTACCATCATTTGGGCACATCGTGGAAACAACGCTCTGAGCCAAGGCAGTATCATGAATGCCAGTATCAACTCCGAATCGCCACCTCTTCTCAAACGCCCAGTGAAACCAACCAAAGAGCCCATTCTTGAGAGCATGAGAGTTCATATCGACATCATACCCCAAGCCGGTATCGGGATCAATCTGTTGTTTAGCTAGGGCCTCGATAATGGGTAAGAAACCATGGTGGCTAGAACCCTCAACACCGGTAATGTAAATGATCTGACAGTTTTCTCTCCTCAATTCAGTCGATGCAAATGCTTCCTTTCCTTTAACTCGTTCGCAGTCGGCAGTCGACCTCCCACTACACTTCATAAGAGGAAGAATACTGTCGGCATAAACCTCGTTGATCGCCTTTCTCCAACGTTGACTTCCTGGCAAGGCTGAGGGTTGATATGCCTCTATTATTTGCCGTAAAGGCTCAACTATGTCCTCTTGAAACATGCGTTCAAACCCATCAGAGCTTGTCAAATACCTAGCCAACTCGGTCCCTCTATCGGCTATGTTCTTTGCTTCAACTGAATGAGACTCGGCCCAATCAAACTTTGCCTTCAGATCATTCAACTGTGGTGCAACAGGAATGTAATGCACCCACGGTTCCATGTGATCGTGAATAAAGTCTTTTGTTGGCGAGACGTGGTGGAACAGGAGGCCTGGTTTAGCAAGTTGTTGAAGCTTGTTTCCATACGAAGAGCTTACATCACTGCCCAAGTCAATGTGATATCTGTACTTGGTAAGCTCCTTTTGGGGGATGCGGTCACCAACAACGGGCATCTTGAGCTCTTCCCACGCCTTATACCCCATTGACTTCTTCTTGTATCGATTGAACCTGATATTGCACCAAGAAGCAGGACGATTGCCCTTCAGTCCCTTCCATGTCTGTTCCGAATCCGCAAAAGACTCAATGGTAAGCAGAACACCTCTCCATCTTGATAGCAGCGTTGAAAACTCCTCTTGAAATGCCAGCGGCACATCATTGTCTTTCTCCCATACCGGGATGTCTTGGTGTAGTTTGCTTCTCAAAGCACTGTAACTTGGTTTCTCCCCAGGAAGCACGTTCGCCATGTATCCGTAGTTTTCACCTCTCCACATTACTTCAGGCGATAGTTCATCCCAGTTTAATACTCCATCATTATACACCAAATGCTTCAGCTCGTCGCATACTGTTTTAGTCTCAGCCCAGTGTTGAAAACAACCCAACTGTTTTCCAGGCTTAGGCATCGGGATTATGTTGGGGTACATGTGTTCAGAAGAAAACACATTTCCAAAGTGGAGGATGGGTGAACGTGTAAAGTGAGATTCAACACAGGGCTGCTTCTCCACTCCTACTTCGAAAACTTTCTTCACGCAGTCAGTTGTTTTGACGTGCGGAAAAGTCCCTGCGCTCAGTGCGACCGAAAATTCCTTACTCTTCATGCCATGGAAGCGTTGCGGGAATAATGTCCTCAGCAAATAAGAAACACCTTTGAACGATTCGAGCAAGGCTTCATTCTCTGCACTCCATGGGTGTCTCCTTGAATATGAAAGCAAAAAATCATCGTCAGCGGGATTGTAGACGAGGAGAGCTAGTGCTTCATTGTAAACTACTGTGGATGCAACAACATCTTTCAAATTGTAGGGAGGTAAAGGTAACTTGGAGTCAACAAGACTGTGATAGGTAGCTCCATCGGTAATGGTCGGATTTTCAGCACCCTTAGCATGTTTTTGCTGTGCAGTGATGTAGTTCAAATCGTAATCTTCTCCGCCAAATCCTTCCTCCATCATTTCCAAGCGGATGCCCTTGTTATTGTATTCTTCCTGCTCAAGCTCCTCTATCATATCTTGTATTTCACGGCCCAATAATATCGCTCTCTCAACATCAGTTAGACTGCCATCGACAAGGAAGTCGCTCCTATTCTCTCTGGCATAGCGGTGGACTGAGCGATGAAGGTTGAAAGATAGCAGTGAGTCAAAAGCGATGATCAGACACAATGAAAGGATGGCGAATGCTGCTCGTGGCACTGCAAGGGTCTTAAAGAAGAGATACATTGTCGTTGTATTGCTGTGGCCGTTCAAGAGGCAGTGTAAGAGAATAAGTGAGTACTCGACCACCCACAAGTGCGAGCGTGAGACAAAATGGGAACCAAGAGAACCGCTGCTTTTTCCCGGCACTCGCTCGGGGTCATTGTGTTTTTTGAGAGGTCATCTGCTAGAATGACCCCACACATAAGGCCACATGAGCCACCCACAAGAGAGCAAGATGCAAAAGATGCGCAAGAGACGCCTCTGTTTTATTATTAACTTATCCGCATTTTTGTGCATACCTTAACGGGGAAATGGTGAACTAAAATTAGGTACACAAACCTTGGTCATGATGGTTCATGGACACGCTCAGGAAATTATTATATGCAAAAAGGGTTAGACATCTCAAGGAAGTATGCAAAGATGGACTCATGGAATGGACTTCTTGTCAGCGCAGAAGACTATGCCGAAGCACTTCGTGCGCATCAGCCTGTTTTGGGCGACGAAGAGTCCCCAGCCCCAGAGGGATAAGCTGAAGCAATGATGCAGAAATATGGATAGTCTATCCTCTTTCGTACGAGTCTTCTTCAAATCTCTTTCACATCAATGAGGTTAATTTCCATTGTCATTGTACTCATGCTCATGTTGTTGAAGGTAATTGAGTATGACTTGGCTGTTATCTGGTAGGGGTATGGAACATTTCCTCTACCAGCGGGAAAAATCTCTCTTGGAGTCAAGCTGCGAGGGCGGAAGTACCTTCTCCGTCAGTTATCGTAATTCGTACATTACATTGGTAGGAACCACTGGGTGAACTGAATATTAAGGCCAATTCGAAGCCCTCTTTTCATCTCAAATGTTTGTTTCTCCTGCCTGTTGCTTTGCTTGCTGTACGCTTGGTACCTTCACTATTGACTTGTTTAGAACAGCCTCGAGCTCATTTGAAACACCCAAAGAGATAACGTTGTCATAGATCAGTGGTTGGAGTTGTGAATGGATCGCTGATGCACTCAATGTAGCACTGCACCCCGGTCTTGTTCTTCTTGTTGCCTTTGCTCATTTAGATCAAGCCAATAGCAGCACAACCATTGATGAACATCTATGCTACTCACGTTTCATGTTCTCGGTCATCGCTTATAAACATATCCATTATTGTCGAGTATGCAGCCATTGTTTGTTGCGCCTACTGAGTGAAGAAGTTGGGTAAGTTGGTGACAGGGTGCTGTGTTCAAGCGAGCGGGAGAAGCAACAACCTATCAAGATACCCACTCCTTTACCCACGTGTTGTACCAGCATTCAGCCACCTACCACCTTCAACTTTCATCTCAAACTCATCGACACAACATCATCACATCGTTGCTGGCATCCCTTGTTATCCCAAACACTCAACATAGTTGCAAGCCCCCCATCAGAGTGAATAGAGATAATACGTGGAGACTTATCAATAGCACATCATTATCATCTATTCCACACCTGTATCCAAAAAATGAAAGCATCATTTTTTCCTCCTCAATCATCTGCGTTGATGTTTCTATTGACGGCTTCCATAACAGCATGCTTTGCCGCTGCCTTTTCACCATCAACTCAAATAATATCTCCCATGTCAAATGCAATTATTGGCAACGATAATAGATTATTATTTCTGCAACAGCCGTCATCAACGGCATACCGGCGACTACACACAAAAACAACAATAGTTCCATCAAGGACAAAGCTACACGCAGCGGATGATAACAACAACAACAGCGATACTGACAGCATTGATCCATCCCGAGTGATATTTAACGATTTAGGACTCGAAATTATCCGAGGGACTGGGTTGGAGAATGCCGATGAAATTTCGGAACAGACATGGGAGGAAATTGAACAGAGTGCTCCTAGTAAATTGATGGTTGTAAAGAATGTAAGTTCATGTGAATCTTCCTCAATGTATATTGCACTTTTATAATCATTGGAATAAGTATCCGCCAAATGATATTCGAACCTGTTGTAAAATTGTATTGTATTGGATGTCTGGCTGTTATATTATTGAGGGTCATCATCTTCTAACATCACTCATTTAATTCACACCACGTAGCTTCTAGGAATCAACATCTTCACCTACATCCTTGCAGCACTCATCGTATTCTTTCTATCAATGAATGCCGTCTTCGGTGTCGGGTGGCTAGGACAATCATTGGGATGGGAGGATGTGGGGACATTTACCAAAGTTTCGGAGTCGTTGCCGTTGGATGTGGATGTGAGTGGTTCTGACTATTTGTTGTAGATGATGTGGGGTTAGAATAACACGGCGTGTTCAAACTGCTGTGCCATGATGTTATTGTACTCGAAAGATTGAAGAGAGGCAGAACAAGAGAAGAAGTTGAATACGCGCATCGTCAATGTTATGGTAAAAGTGCAGTCCAAAAAGTGTCGGCTTTTCATGAACGATGAACACTCAAGCTCTACAATGAGGGACTAACTGGATGAAGGAGTATACGTTACCATACGGATGAAGTAATACAAGGATATGATACAGCTTACAAAGGGTTTACAATAGAACTGCAATCTCGTCCTCTATCCTTTTCCAGTTTTCAAGTTACAGTTTGCTATCATTCGCCCACCTTCATAAGCAAACACGTGGCCACATAAGACGGAAGTGCCCAGCGTTCTTTTCTGGTTCCATTTTCACTGCTCTATCTACCTTCGAACATGATCAAGGGCAATGTAAGAGAAGTAGTTGTTTTCCACTTTGGGGTTCGCAGCATCTATTATAACAATACATAGTAAGATGGAAGGGGGAGAGAAAGTTTGCGAGGTATGGACAATTGTAACACATTTGGAGTTTGACCGAGTTATAGAGGTTGAGCTGAGTGGGAGATACTCAATTGCCATCCTACACAGCAACAGCAACAGAGAAACCATCCGTCCTCACAATGTGGCCCTACAAGCCTCGGACAAAAGGGTCGTGGGATTAACTCTCAGTTCTCAAAACAAAGGAATCAACCGTATGCAAAGATTGGCAGATCTATCTTCTATGTATCTACTTATTCCGTCACCGAATCGTAAGTATGAATGAGGTAGATAGATAGGAAGTCATTGTACATAAGTATTGGTACTTACTTTTGTCTCCGGTACGCTCAATCTGGATGATAATGGTATTCAGTGTGCCGGATGGATGCCGTACTCAATTGTAACACACGGAGCTGAGCGAGCCGAGAGAAGGCTGAGAGAAGGGTACAATAAGTAGGTATTGTAGGGGCTGACTGTGAGAGATCTCATATCATTGCAATTGCCCGCCATCCTACAATATTGTGCTGGCAACAGGGAAACCATCCGTCTCGTTCCTGTTGTGTCAGCAAAACAAATTTTCCACTTGATGCTGGACAACAGTAGCAAGTAGCACCACTCCACTTGCATTGAAGATGAAGACGAACACGTGAAATGTAATAGTAACACATGTAGCTGATAAATGACGAAGTTCTGCTCTTCTCCTTCTCTGAAGATAAAAGATTTCTTTTGTAAACAATTTACGTTACCAAAGCAAACGTCAATAAAATATATCCATTTAACATTTATATGAACTGTTCAACGGAAGCAAAACACCACAAAAACTTCCTTACTCACTTCCTTGGGGAATGTACAATTGGCGCAACGTGATCGGTAGTACCCCACGTGCGAATACTCACAAGTGTAAAAGAAAGACTTGCTTCGACGCCTGTTAGAGGAGTTGACTTGGTACTTGGGTCGAGAGACACAGCGAACATCCCGACACATCTGTGCATGTGCTGCTGGGAGGGTTGCTGTTCATCAGCTTCGTAAACTTCTTGGACGCTTCCAATGCGCGAAAAGGATACGTCACTTCCAGAGGCAACCTTATCACTTATGGCCCAGAAGCTTGGCTTGGGCTGCTCACTCTGATGATGCATCTTGGCCTCAATCGCCACCAAGTTGCGATTAGGATCATGGACAATACCAGTCCCCTCATCGGATACGTTCCATCCTGTCCCGACCTTGACATACGATTTGATCTTGTCCCATGTAGGTTCTGGCATGTACGCATACACCCATGTCTTGCCATAACCTTTCATCATAGGCTGGCCATATTTGTGCACCAGCTTAGGCGTGAGATCAATGCAGACGTCTATACCGATATAGGCAAGATTACAGGCTTGTCCGTCGATGTCGTAGGTAAAGTTGAGATCTAGATCTCCATCATGTTCATGTGCATTACGCGGATGAAGAATTCTCGAGCTCAAGTTGAACCTGACCATTGGATCCGGCCGCTGGTGGCCAAAGTGATCCTGCAGATGATCAAATACATGACGGAGTGCCTTGGCTTCTTCTGCTGCCACCCAATTTCCCCTCCACTTCAGGTAGGATGAGCCGGAGGAACGTTCCTCCTCATCTTCTTCCTGGGGAAGAGGAATGCGGTTGTGGGAGGGAATAATGTAATCGTTCATGCTGCTGCCTGCTGCCACCACTGTCGTCTTTGCACACACTATGCTACTTTTGTACCTATTTACACACTCGTGTTTTATGAGTGCTTCTTCTTTCACTTCTCACCAGATTTCCAACCACGCTCGCGGCAGGCTTTCGTTTGTGGTAAATAAAGACCTAAGTACCTACCTCGGAGTTGAAATTCACACGAAAAGAAGAAGGACAAGCTAAGGAAACGTCAGAAAGGGTCAAGGGTTAACTTCCAATTCAGTCACATGTATGATCAAGCGGTAACGAGTTCGCCAGTGACGGGTTAACCACTGTCGAGTGACATGATATCTCAATGGGCCGATCGCCTTCAACTCACAAGTGCACAATGACAACTCACAGCAAACCAAGTGATATTACTTTGCGGATAACCCTATTTCGTGTCAATTGTCTAATTTTGCAGAACGTCACAACCAATACCGTTACATATAATAATGGTAACCACGTTCACAAAGTCACGCTAAGTAATTGTCTCACTGGTAGGAGAGAGAACAGTATTAGCATGAATTATTAGCACAGGCATCACTCACAAGACACTCACAGCAAGCCAAGGGTCTTTGTACCTAATGAGACGTAAAACACAACCTCAGTACCTAAGTACTTAGGGATACGATACTCGAGTCGTATATTAAACCTTGTTCATTGAGATGAGTGATTCGTCGGCTCGGAGTCAGTCAGCTGCGCGGCTCTAGCTTCAAGCTTCTGCATAAACGGAGACGATGAACAACAACGAAGAAGCCAAAGCCAACCTATGGGGATCCCTCGCCGCAGAGCTCGAGATGCAATGTGGCGATGTCCTCTCATTAGATGATAATAGTATTCACCACTTGGAAGAGGAAGAAGACGAGCCGTTGCCGCTCTGTCGCAGGCTGAGTAGTAATGGTGGAGGGGCGGCGGCGGCGGCTCCCCCTTCGCAAGGTAGCAATGTCAACATCATGAATAGTAATAATAATCCAGCATCTGCTCCAATAGCAGCTCATGCAGCCTCAACAGATAATAATAATCCATCCGACTGGAAGGCAGCGGCAATCGATTCGTCAAATTCAAATCAATTCCAATCGACTCAATTATTTGCACAGTCGCAGCAGCAGCAACAGCACATGAATTTGCATCATCCATATCCAAATAATATCGTCATGCTGCGACCCACCGCCTCATCATCGTCCACGAAGACATCCATTCTAAAAGATTGGATAGTCACCAAAAAAATCCATCGAGAGATCAAGGAGGCAACTTCCAATGGCACTGCTACTACCAACGGCAGCAGTAATGAAAGCAAGATGAGTAAATTTCAAAAAGAGTACATTGTCAAATGTGTCAAGGCTGCTCATTTGTTAGTTGGCAAATTGGAACAAGTTGAGACTACCACCACCAACAACATCAACACGAAGAAGCAACAGGGGGGCACCACGGCGGGTGCAGCAACAGCCAATAGTAGCCGCACCACCAACGAAGAATTATTCATTCCAACACCACGTGACATCGACCAAGATGGAATCTCCATTATTGAAAATGTACAATCGGGGGAGGTGGTGGATGTGGAGTTTAATGTGTATCGAAGTAGTACGTTCAATTGGGATGTACACGGTCATGGGGTGGATAATGCTGCAACCAATAACAAAAAGAGCAATTCATCCAACACCACCACCACCAGCAGTAATGATAATGGCAAATTGGGCAGCATGTTGGGAGCACTCGGGAAATTGTTCTATGTCTTGTTTACCGAGGGGGAGTCTGTCCCCATTGTCGACGTGGATGATTATACTCCCGTATCGACAAAGACGACTTCTTCTAGAAAGAGAAAGGTGAAATCCTCCTCCTCCCGTGGTGAGTCTTCTAGTCACAAACATACTGCCAAAGATTCCAAAGCGAAAAAGAAGAGTCGAGAGGAAGATGCCATTATGGATATATTACTCAATTTTGCCATGCCGGGGGATTCGGATCGAGAGGATGATTACATCATTGAGAGTATGAGAAAGTGGAATCTTCCTCTTCATTTATGCCGGTTTGTTTCGGATTTGTTGTATTCCTCACGAATGTTGGAGAAGGATGATGGTGGGTTTGGGGATGGTAATGGGGGGAGTAGTAATCCTCATCATCATCAGGATTCCATCTTTACATCTATTGCTGATGTTCTTTCCGATTTGAAGCAAATGATTGATTTTCCCGATGCCTTTTTGTATGGAACGGTCAATTCACGGTGGGAGATTGTGTTTGGGAGTAATCATGTGTTTGGGAGGGAGAAGGAGATGCAACTTTTAATGACTGCGGTTCGTCGTATCGAGAGCTTAACTAATGATGATAAGTCGAATCAGCAGCATCCCAACCATCCTCCCCAGCAACAAAGAATGAAAGAAGTGGTGATTATTAGTGGTCGTGCCGGCACGGGTAAATCACTGTTGGTTCAAGAGATGCGGAAACCATTGCAAGCTCAGGGGTGGATATTTCTGAGATGCAAATTTGAAAAGAAAATTGGAGATCCCGAGCCACTATCTGTCATTGCGTTGGGCTTTGATGAGTTCTTTGCATCTTGTATCTCGTTATGTTCCAATGATGTGACTGCAGTGAAAAATGCTCCTCCTGGTACCCAAAGCTGTTGTCCCGATGGGTGTTGCTCTCGCAACATTTGTCACAAGTTGGAGGGATTGATCGGATGGATCGGATTGACAACGCTGTCTCGTCTGATGCCAAGTTTACGTCGTATTCTAAAGGATGTGTACCCAAATAGGAACTTTAATGGGGAAGAGGGTCTGGATACGAACAATGTGCGGGGTCCAAACGGCGAACATTTGTTTGTCACATTGCTGGATGTTTTGTCTCAATTGAGACCGGTTTTGTTCTTTACCGATGATGTGAGTATCACCTCTTTTTGTACATGATTGTCTCAAGGTATTCGTATGTTGCTCACTATTCACCCCCAATATCTGTTATTATTTCAGTTACAATTTGCTGGAGATGCCTCGCTGGCGTTACTAAATGACATGGTAAATAAGGTGGGCACTACTGTTGGCGAAACACGAAGTAGTTTACTAGTTGTTGGAGCGCACCGTACTGTTGACACTGAGAGCAATCCATTGCTGCTGAAAATGTTGACGCAATACGAAGCGAGTGACATTATCAATACGACTCAAATTGATCTTTGCGGTTTCGAGCTGGAGTCGTTGAATGAGATGGTCTCTGACGCTCTTTGTCTCCCTCGAAGAAAAACGAGGTCGTTAGCCGAAGTTGTTCATCAGAAAACACTTGGAATACCTTTGTTTGTTGTTGAGTTCTTGGATGCTCTGCTTACTGAGAAGCTGCTTGTTCATAACTCAGCGACGGGTTGGGGATGGGACGTTGATTCTATTGATTTGAAGAAGATTTCCAGTGGTGTGGCTGCGCTTTTGGCATGCAAGCTTGAGCAACTACCTAGTCAAGTTTTATCTGCCGTCAAAATACTATCAGTGCTTGGATCGCATATTGATAGGGGTGTTCTTGAAGTCGTGAAAAAATACGATGGAAGTGATGGGTCCACTTTGATACCGTCATTATACACGGCACAGCGTGAGGGACTTCTGGATATTGCAGGTCCAACATTCACATTCATGCATGAAACGATCAAGCTGGCTGCTTTCAATCTCATTCAAGTGGCGGATCGTATCCCCATGATGCTTAGGATTGTTGCGTGCCTACTCCCACACTGCAAACAACATGAAAAAGAAACTGATGCCTATCTCTTCACGACTGTTGACATCATCAATATTATCGGTAGTCAAGCTGTATCCAAAAATCTCGGACAAAGTCGAGTATTCGCTCAGTTGAATCTAAACGCTGGGAAAAAGTCGACGAACTTTCGAACTGCCTTGGATTATTTCGAAGCCGGTATCTCATTCCTACAAGGAGATTACTGGAATGATCAGTATGAACTGACTCTGAGTCTCTTCGAAGCAGCAGCTACGGCAAATTATTCTGGAGGCCGTCACGACCAAGTCGCTATCCAGACGAACAAAATATTTTCAATGGCAAGAAGTTTTGAGGATAAATTCAAGTCTTATTGCTTGTATATCAATGTGCTAGCCATTGGAAACACGGAAAAGGCCATGGAGCAATTATATCATCTGTTGAAGTCTCTTGGAGAGGATATCAATCCCAACACTATCAATGCCCCAATGGCGATGGTAGATTTCTCATCGCTGAAGCAGATGCTGGGCGGAGCACGCAAAGATGTACTCTTACAACTGCCGCCAATGACTGATCGTAATAAGCTCATGGCAATGAAACTGATGGCCATGCTGGTTCTTTACTACAATCAGCAATTGACGCATTTGAGTGGGTATTTCTCATGCAAAATGATACGCATGTCGATCCAACATGGCCATTGTGAAGACACTGTTTTCGCTCTGTCTGTCTTTGCGTGTGCCACTATGAACTTTTTGGGGGACACGAATGAAGCTGCTTCACTCGCGAAGTGTGCTCTATCGATGTCCCGACTTTACAACTCGGAGCAACTGATTCCTCGAATCTACAGTCGGATATATGGAGGAGTGCTCTGTTTCACGCAGCCGATGGCAACATCATTGCCTCCAATGTTGAAAGCCTGTCGCATTGCATTTGCCAGGGGCACTTCAGAGCAATCCATTTTCAATACAATGATTTACGTAGCGCGATCGCTGCAAAGTGGGAAAAAGATTCCACTTTTGTTAGATGAAGTGAAAGCGTTTGCGTTGAAGCACGTAAGTGGTGCTTTCAGGTTTGCTTGAACTCATTGAATTATTATTATTTCCAACCACAACTCATCTATCGTCTTGCTTGCTGTCGACATTTTATTTACACAGAATCAATTGAACCACATGGGCATATTACAGCTCTTTCTAGCTCCCGTCTACAAGTTTTTATCATCTTTAAGTGGCATTACTTTCGATCCTTCAACCCTCCTCCCACAATTGGCAGTCGCCCCAATCCATGATGTTGTGCAGACGGCACTTGCTAAGAAAGAAACGGTCTATGTGCGTCTTGCCGTAGTTTTGGGTTTGGGAGAATCATTATTTCTCAGAGACTTCGCCAATGCGTACAAAATAATGACTCGGTACCCAAAACTCTTCCAAATGCTTGACGACAGGCAACAACTGAGAATAACCGAATTTGAAGTTACTTTCATAGGAGGTTTGCTCTCATTTTACTGGGCACGTGAGACAAGAGAACCGCAATGGATACAAAGGGGCATGAATGCTCTAGCCGCCTTTGAAGACTGGTCGAAGCTTAGCCCCTGGGATTCTCTCCACAGATACCACTTGTTGAAAGCTGAGCTACATCATTCTCAGGGCGACACCATCCGAGCTATTGAATCCTTTGATGCAGCCATTGCCAACACGAAGAAACATCATCATTCTCATCACGAGGCCATCGCATGTGAATGGGCTGCTCATTTCTACGACTCGATCGGCAATAATGACAAGACGAAAGAAATGATCCAGAAATCACATGATGCGTATATAAAATGGGGTGCAGTGAAAAAGGCTGAGGCATTAATCAAATTATTACAGGTGGTGCCATCGGTTATTCCCAGTACTATGCAGAATCAGAATCAGCCAAGCATGTCATTCCTTTAGGTAGGTAGGTATGAATCTGCAATCTTGAGCGGATGAGCAGTGGAAGCAATATATGTTTTATTTGTGAGAAGAAAGCATTAGATTTTGAATCTGCTAAAGTTAAGTGTACGTTACTACAAGATGTGTAAGACTCCCACTGATCAGCAAGTTGTGTTTGCAGACGACGGGTGTGATGAGTTGAAGCATTCACCTCATGCCTGTCTGTCATTCACATTCACACCATGATCCCTGTTGATAGAGATAGTAGATATTGCAGTAGGTTTAATCAGATATATCGTAAGCGTAAGAGTAAGAGCACATCAACCTCACGAGGTAGCCTCAGCCTCATTCTGCTTAAACTTGAGCATATGGTGTAGCATCATTCACCTCATCGTAGGGCTTCACGCCATCTGCTGCCTCGGCCCATAGTGGTAGGTATCACTGTGAGCCTTTGGCAGGTTCATCAGCAGGAGGTGTACCTAGACCTAGTATTTGCATCAATGGTGGGTGAGTAATTATTTTGGATCATTCACTTACAGACACAAGTGAATCTTTTTGAGTGTATTGCAAGGACGTGAAGTGAAGAGTGCGTTTATTTGATGAAAACCAAAAAGACTGCCAGCCTGTGGGAAGAAGACTGTGGTTCTTCTTGCTTCTTGCTTGTCCAAGCGTGCCCAATGCATCTTTGAGTCGCTTGGATGGAATATTCATTGTCATTGTATTAGCGATGTTGTGGGAAGATCTGACGCATCCCCATAAACTTGTGATACTTCAATGAGCAGAGTGTATCCTGAGCTTTCAACTCCAAGGAGAACACATAATGATGTGCATGCTTGTAAGTGCAAGTGTTGTTGTTGTTGCTGTCCTTCCACAATTCTGATTTTGATCGCTTAAAGTTATGTGCACTACTTACATGATAACGTGTTTTACTGCGATTACTCCTTAACCTTAACTACATCTATTCATACGTGCCAAACTGCCAAAGCGCGTGCGGCTTTGGATCCATAACATCAACATCATGTATATGTATGTTCCTCCACAAACTCCTACTCCTCATTCTTCTACGTCCTACTCTCCTTCTCCTACTAATCTGTGCCTCCTGCTCTTGGCATCATCAGTTGTCTATATGTTGAGGAATATAAGACCATTGAGATTGTTTCTTAAAGGTAAGATTCGAAAGATCGGGCTTCCAACTTTCATTCAACAACATTTCATTGTATGAGCTTGCCATCAAATTCCCCCCTCTACTTGATTCACGTTTTGCTCTTGAGGCATCCATGCAAAGGAGCATCCCATTCAGAGTGCTCGCTGAATAATACACTGTTTTGTTCCCGCATCGTGACCAGTTGGTGTCATTGGTTTTAGTACCACCATTATTACCATCTTTCAAGTGATCTTCTGCAAATACCGAGGGTGCAATGCCGCGACTAACTCCAAACTCACATTGCTCACGATTGTCATTATTTGCATGGGGGAGGTGAACATTACAGCCAAAGAAGGGAGCAAAGAAAGTCTCCATATTACAATTTCTGAAACCACAAGTTCCACTGCAAAGTTTCTTACTGATGTCCAAATAGTCTTTTTGTGGATGCAGCTTAATTTGCTCCCTTGATACTGCGAACATGCCTCTCCAGGAAGTAAGATACACAGTTTTGTTTTCCAAGTGAGGGAACGAACGGCGCATGATTTCCATTTCAGCTTCATTTATCCCTTGAAAGAGCCAAGCATCTTTGACATACCTGGATAAAGATTTGTACGTTGTGCCAGGAATATGCACCGTCATGTCATAAATAATATGAGGATTTTCCGTCAACGACCCCCCTTGAATAAATGAGACCATGGGAGACATGGTCTCATAATGATCCAAAATAAATTGGAGGTATGCATATTCCTCAGTGCCACAATTGGGAACTTGTTTGACGGTGGAACATGTTGCAGTGAGAGGAATCATCTCCGTCAAGTTGATCTGGGAATTACATTTAGAATAAATGTAAATTCGTGTGTGCGAACACACCAACGGATCAAAGTTGTGAAGCTGGTCTAACCATTTCAAATCTTCTTTGCAATGGGCAACAACTATGTCTTGGTAGGGAGCAGTAGAGGCTGGCATATCGAAGAATTCACTGTTATAATTATAAAGGGAGTAGGATGCTTTGTTGTGAAGTTTGACGGTTGAAAATAGAATTGCTGGTGCCAAGACTGCCCGGATGGCTTTGAATGATGATGAAGATAAACTTCTGCTGCTGCTATTTACCATCCTGGTCCTTGACCTCATGTTCATGTTATTTCTGTTCATTGTGACCGGAACAAAAGCGATGATAACTATCTCTGCAGGCTGTGTTTGAGGCTATGCAGATCAGAGCTGGTGTTGTATTTGAGGGTCAAGGAGTAGCTGGCGTTGTGACAAATTATTGAACCTGCACAAGCACTATCTGAGTACATATACTATTATTACTGTTGATATCGATATATTGATATTGATGAAATTGTCTGACACACAATTCAATTGAATGGCGTTCTGTTATTTGATAAACTTGTGTGTTCATCGTTTTTGCTGATGAGCAAGTCATCAAATCTGCACATGTAGCTCAACAAGAGGGCTGCTATGCTGTGCGTCAACAGATGGGCTGGGTCTTTGCATACCCTTGCAATTACACCACTTCTTCTTCTTCTGCCGCCACTCATATTCTTGTTCCAAGGAAAATGACCCGGGATCCTCCCAGACTCACAAGGTTTCTTCTTGGGTAAAGCAAACCAGGTGCCACAATCCTGCTCAGAGGGGTGTTCTCAACACACAAGCGGTTCTCAAACCATGATGGGGTCATTATGTATGTACGTATGTGTATGTACAACTAAGTACACCTCAGCTGTCCATATTAGGGTGTCCAAGCATCAAATTTGTGGGTCCAAATTTGTGATTTTGTGGTTCAAATTTGTGGTTTTCGGCAAAAATCACAAATTTGATTTTGTGGTTTTTGACCTTGTACCATGTAAAACCACAAATATCTAAATCGTCATTTTGTGGTCAAAATTGTGGCTATTTTCATATGATTAGGGGGAGGGCTAAGGAATAAAAAGAAAAGGCCCCAAAATGGAAAACAAATTCTTGCTTGGACACAATTTGGATAAAAACGCAAATTGTGGATGCAAATTTGTGGCCACAAATTTGAACCACAAAAACGCAAATTGGGGTTTTTGCTTGGACACCCTATTGAAAGTATTGACCACTATTTTGGCCAATATGTTTGGTTTGGCAGTAAAAGCATAGATGCATACTAACTAGGCTTTGCTTCTTGGACTGCCGATCAGGTCATAGCATAGGTGGACCCGACATGACCTCATTATCTGTGCTCATGATGCTCACTGCAATAATGGCAGCAAGTATGGCAATCATAATTATTATAGGGCAACATGGACAAAGAAATGATGCAGCAGTGTGAAGGATGCATCATAATTATAACAGCACAGCGATCTGACTCCATTTCTTAGTGGAAATTGATGATGACTGGTGATGAAAGACTACTACTACTACGTCACTTTCAAGATTGACAGCTACATTGGTGGCATTATTATTTAAGGTTGTTTCCATGGGTGAGCTCATCTTTGTGAGCTTATCTGCGGCATTGTCTTGGCTGCATATGTTGCACTCTTCTTGGGATCCTGCTTGACCACTGGATTACTGCTAAATGCCGAGTCTCGGGGTGGCTTCGAAATGTTGGGCTTGGGTCACACTCACACGGACAACATGACGCCGGCTATGATTATAATGATGACGTAGACGATCCATGATAGGACTAACCAGGAGCATGAACTGCATCATCAAACAGATGCATGCTTGAATTCGTGACCTGGATAGATAGACCTGGATAGATAGTCTAATGTGAACAAAATAAGCTTAGAGTCGTTAACAGTAACAGTTCAAATAATACGTAATACAATGCAATGTCTCAGAGAGGAGGTGTGAGGAGGTAGTGAGGTTTGTGCGGCGTGGCTCATTTTGGCTCACGGAAAACCAGAGATGCAAGATCTCTGCGTGTGTGGTCAGACTTTAATGCTTCAAAGAACAAAATTAATCTCAATAAGGTGCTACAATAGTAGAGCACTCAATATTTAGCCTGGTTCTGTGAAAATGCGTAAGACATAGTGCTGAGTGCATATGCCAGTTGACAGGCCGATTTTCAACTTTTTTGTGTCCCCATGCCACACAATGAAGTGGTAGAAGTAGAATAATCCGGTCATCTATCTGTATCTATCTGGAGTAATTGTTCTTTTGTATAATTGTGCTCTCTTGATGTGCTTCTCTCTGTTTAGCTTGATCAAGCAACCATCATAGCCATCGATGCTATCTGAGTGCCGATTCGTACTTATCTCAATTCTTGATCTTGAGAAAATTATTATTCAAATTTGGAGTGGTACTGAGTTGAGCAGACAAGATGATGAACAAGATGCCGACGACCTCGTGGATGGTTGGGCATTCCTTCACTGAGTGAGGTAATAGAACAGCGTTGGACGGTGGTAACAAAATCATATTAGCAACACTACTGCGATTATTACATTATTTTTAGCGGACAACATATCGCCACAAGTTGTGCGCCTCCACGAATCATTGCGCCGGAGGTTGCGTTGACGCGGATTGAAAAACGATACCGACTGTGCTCCATCAGCCACAGTGCTTAGTGACAACGAAAGAGAATATAAAGCCTTATATAATAATCACTGCAACAATAGCAATAACATCGCTCAATCAAGCAGCCACGATGGATCAACTATACTTCGACTACACAAGTCGTCTCCTCGAGACATCCACCAATTCCACAGACAATAGTGGCGACAACACAACATCAACCACCGAAACAACCCAAACGGAAATCCTCCAAACAACCTGCCAAATCTATGTATCAATCTACATGATACTCTTCATCCTCTTCATCTTTCTACGGCCCAAATTTCCCCGTCTTTACAACATCAAGCAATCCAATGAAAAGTTGAACACGCCCATCGCACAAGAATCGTATGGTCACTTGGCATGGATATTCAAGATATTTCAATTCAACTATGATGAAATTGCTAGTCAGTGTGGGATGGATGCAGTGACCACTATTCGCTTATTAGAGTTAGGTGTCAAATTGTCATGCGTGGCGGTTGTTAATTCAATCTACCTCATGCCAATTTACAAATTCACGGGGGTGGGCGGTAGTGAAGAAGAAGGAATCTCCGATCCAGTCATGGAAGTCAGCTTATCGAATCTATCCCAGGGATCCAATTCTATCTATGCCACAACCATAGCAGCCTACATCTTCTTCGGATCAGCCATGTACCTCATCGCAAACGATTTTAGCTGGTTCATCAGCCTCCGCCACAAGTTCCTATCTCAACGACGTGTCCAAAACTACACCATTTACCTATCCGGTCTCCCCAAAGAACTCCAAAGTAACCACGCCATTCGTGAGTACTTCACCCACTGTTTCTCACACCATGATTCAGATATTGTAGCAGATGTACAACTGGCAGTCAAGATTCCCAAATTGGAAAAGAAGGTGGGGAAACGTGACAAGATATTGCCCAAGTTGGAACATGCGATTAATTTGAGAGATGTGAAGGGGAAGATTCCTGTACATCGTAAGGTGCCTAATTTGGATAATCCAAAGTTGATGTTGTGTGGTGGGGAGAAGGTGGAGAGTATTCCGGAGTGGATGGAGGAGTTGGAAGAGTTGAATGATGAGATTGGGAGGGAGATTGATCGGATTGAGGAGTTGCAAGAGCAACGAAGAGGGGGGGATGATGATGGTGATGATGTTTTGAAGTCATTAGGGCTTGAGAAGAAGGAGGGGAGCAGTAGCAACGAAGAAGACGATGAGGATGTGGAGGTTGGAGTGTCCAAAGAGACGACACCCTTACAAAACACGACAAGGTCATCTGTACCCACGTCCGTATCGGGCACCGTGAACTTGTTATCAGGCACCATCACGGGCACGGCCAACTTGATGTCTGACACAGTCGTATCAGGCGCCACTATGGGTGCAACAATGGTGAAATCAATCATTACAGGATCCGAAGACGGTGCCCCGCGCAACGCTGCATTTGTCTCCTTTTCCAGTGTGACATATGCCAACCTAGCCAGACAAGCGGTGCACAACAAGGAGGCATGGTCATGTGTTGCAATGGAGCCTCCACTACCCGAATTGGTCAATTGGAGGAATGTTGGGAAATCCAATCACAGTCGACAAGGCGGTGAACTCCTCAGTTCGGTATTGACATTCCTCCTTTGCATCACTTGGACAGTCCCTGTTGGTTTTTTTGCGTCACTTGGGAATGTCAGCAGATTGACTGAAGTTCTACCATTCCTTGCCGAGCCGGTGCAGAAGTATGATTGGTTTTCCGCGCTGTTGGCACAGCTTGCGCCTCTGATTTTGGTAGCCTTTGTCACATTGCTGCCGCACTTCTTGCTTCTCTTCAGTAAGTTGGAGGGTCTTATTGAAGTTGAGTCGATGCAACACCATTCTCTCATGTCGAAGTTGGCGTCTTTTACGATTATTCAGACATTCTTTATCTCTACCATTGCATCAACATTGTTTCGGTCGCTGCAAGGTATTGTACGGAATCCAGCTTCGGTAAGTAGCACACGACGAAGTTTTACTGATCTTGTGATGCTGGTGCTGCAACTCTTGAGTCTCACTTCACTCTTTTCTTCTGTCCACACCCATCTCCGACCCACAGGCATTTAGAATTGTCGCCGAAGCCCTGCCAGCCCAAGCAGCCTACCTCATCCAAATTATTAGTAAGTGTCACCAATTTGCTATTGATTATTATGTGCTGTATGTTACTGCCTTCATCACAGCTTCTCACCATTCTGCATGCATTTTCTTCACCACATGCAGTCATCCAAAATCTTTTGTCAATGGGCCTCGAACTCCTCCGACTGACACCAGGTGTCACCGATTTGCTTCGACGCATAGTAGCCAAGATGCTTGGTCATAACTTGACCGACAAGGAACGGAACGAAACATTCCTGGGCTTGCGTTCACTAGATGACCCTTTAGAGTTCTACTTTGGACGTGAGCTGGGTCAAAAGACAATTCTGATTCAAATGGTCATGTTCGTGTATGTCTGCATGTCACCAATTACGTCATACTTCACTCTATTCGTCTTTACTGCCCTCGTAATTGGATTTCGCAACCAATTCATCTATATCTATCCCATTGCAAATGATTCCGGTGGTAAACTTTGGATAAGCTTTACAAAGATCTCCATCGTCTGCATGATTGTGGCCGAACTTATTCTCTTTGCAGTCATTCTGCTCAAGGGTGCATTGATTCCTGCATTCCTTTTGCTCCCGTTGATTGCGGCAAGTATCATGTTTGATGCATACTTCAAAAAGAGACATTTCACCATTACGAAATTCCTTCCTGTTGGAGAGTGTGCTTTAGTGGACAGTCAGAATGAAGGAGATGAGTCGTTGAAGGAGTTTTTGAAAGGGAGCTACCTCCAACCTGCATTGAAGGAAAGGACGAAAGGAGTTTCTACGAGCGACAATCCAACAAGTGGAAAGAGTGAGGAAGTTTCTGCATCAGTGGACCATGCCCTCGTCATCGGAGGAACTGGTGAGCAGAGCCGTAGTAGTAGTGGAGAGATTGTCGACGATGACATTTTTTATCAAGCAGTTGACGAAGAAAACTAGGGCAGTACCAGCAGTGAAAGAAGATGCTCGTAGGGATAGCATGATACATTGTAATTGAATAATATTTCACTTTATCATTGATTAAAAGTCACCCTCTTTTAACTTCGACCCCATAATCTACCAACGGACAGGATCTACCCGCCCATTTACACCTCTGAGCATCCAACTCGAATTCAGTCAGTCCAACCGCAGGGCAGAATGCAGGTATGGCAGATGTATACTCTACCACTTCAATCAAGCCGATTGCATCTCCCTTGCTGATAGGCTCAGCATCACAGTTAGCAAGATCATACCACCAAAAGGTTGAGAACGAACTCGTACTTTCCTTGTCCACGGCATTATCAATTGGGTTAACAAGAGCCACCGCGAACGCCGTTCCCACCTTCCTCGCTTTGTACCGACAAGGACACCCACCTTTGATCCACTCTACTCTCCCGCAAACAAGATGGCAAAAAATTCCGACTGATGATGATGTACTGACATCATCACTCTCTGTAGTTGTGTGGTTGATGTATGTGTCTAAACAATACTCGACTCAACAGATCTCATTATAACTACACTAGCGTAACACCAGCAAAGTTATCATTCACCAAAGATGGCTACTCTAGAAGACTCATCAAATATTATCGCCGCCGCTGACGTCGATGCTTCACATCACGACGAGGCAGAACAACAAGATCAAGATGATGATGACGACGACGATGATGATGAAGAACGTCGAACAAGAATAATGGAACTAGCCCAACAACAACAAATGACTATTCAGCTTTTAGATGAGGTGGTTGCAAATCAACGTAATTTGCAGGAGAATTTGGAGGGCAATCGATTGAGGCGCAGGAGGCAGCAGCGTCATGTTATTGATGATGGATTGGGGGGACATGCAGAACATCAGTTGCTGGAAGAAGAGGAACCACTGCCTGTGAATAATGATAATATTATACACAGGAGGCAGCAGCAACAGGCACCAAATAACCCAATGCATCATCATCATCATCATCGTGAGGGGGGAAGTCTGTTTACCGTGACACAAATCTACTTCATTGTTAGTGCACTATTCGCATTTTTAGCAGTGGTCACTTCCCCTTCTAACATTGGAATGAGTGCACCTCTGTTTTCGAAATTGCACTATTCGTTTGATAAGACTGTCGTTAAGAGAGGTGCTGTATCTAGTGATAATCATGGAGGAGAAGTGGTTGAAACGACTGCAGTGAAAAAATATTCAGGGGGAGTTGATGATAATCTTTCGAAAGGAACAGATTCGGATGGTGCTGTTGGAAACAATCAAGATTTCTTTCACCCACCCTCATGGCATCATCAGCAGCGAACCATAAAGTCGACCGATTCAGAGCGGTCACCTAAGCAGGGGAAGAAGCCATCATCTACTTCCGACAACGTGACATGGGAGGAGTTACTTACCGAGGCCTTCGAGAACGTTCGAGACCATTACAAAGATCAATATCTAATATTGCAGAATTTCTGGATGTATGGCACGCTGTCGAATTTATCCGATCCATCGTCGGCAGCAACAGATAGACACCGAGAGGAAGATCGGTATGTGTGGTCTATCTTCCCTTGGACCTGGTGGGGAAGAAAGAGCCATTTGAAGAAGAACGAAGATTCGAACAAATCGATTGCATTATCACAAAAGAATGGTGGAATCTCCAAGGGCAAGAAGTTTTCTCTCTTCTCTATTGCTATGGATGTTATCGATCCACCACCGTATGATGCAGCCTCGGAAGAAAAGGCAGTATCATCAACTGACACATCAGGAGCATCACGAAGTGGAGAAGAGGAGAAGAAAGAAACATCTTCTGCTGTCAGCCTTGCTGAGAAAATACTCTCTTCCACACCAAGGTTGATTGCAATTGCAAATCTCCTTCTTGCACTGGTATATCTTTTCCATGCGGCTTTAGCTGATTTGTTCTTGGGGACGTCAAATGTTGATCAAACACGACAACAACAACAACAACATCAGCAAGGCAATACTGCTGACGATCAAATTCGTCGTCAACGGCGTGCGGGACGTGAACGATTAGGTGGATATCTCTTATTCAAACTCCTTCTTATATCATCGGTTCTTGACCCTGGCACGGAAGATCTCCTCATACTATTCTCATGGTACATGGTATTATCATTCCTTCGTAGTTTGACACATCTTGCCGGCTCAACCGCCAGTCGCGCTTCCCAGAGTGGTCAACCTCCCCATCCTGGGGCACTTCGTCTATTGATTGCAGTACTTATTTGTGACGTTGTTGCAGTCACGGCGTGTATCGTACTCTTCCGTGGAGCAGGGTGGCATATGCTATTGCTGTTAACCTGCGATTGTGCTCTAGTGGCGGCAGATGCAATGGCACACATTGTAAAGTATTTTGGATCGACTATGGAAGAGAGGCATCGTAGCCGAACTTCTTCTTTGGAGGAGGAACTTGCCAATCTTCGTAGGAGGAGTAGGGAGCGTTTGGAGCAGTATCGGGATGACTTAATGTTAGCGGAGAGCGAGTATGTCAACGAGGCTGAGTTTGATGTCTCAATGTTGCCGATTAGACGTCGGTCAGGGTTGGAACGTATGGAAGCTGACGTGGTAAGGTTAGAACGCGAGATTGAAGAGAGAGAACTCGTGCACACGAGACGTATGAAGATTGCCGATGTAGCTGTATTTGTATTTGAGATGTCTGCTCTCATTTTGACAATGGCACACTTCATGCATATTTGGGCTTGGCATGGTGCTTCTTTTGGGTTGGTGGATTTCGTGTTAGCTTTGCATTTGCACTCAACAATATCTATCATTGGGAAGAAGGTGAGTTAAGCCAATATCATAGGGTACTATCTTTCGCTCGTGATCTTGAGGGCGTTGCTGTTGCTAACTTCTATCTTCTCAAACCACTTGACTGCAGATTGCTGAACGAAGAAGCGCTTATCGCATCGGAGCTCAACTAAGTAGCCACTTCAAAGATGCTAGTGACCTTGATATTCGGAAAGCCTCTGCCGCAGGCGATGTCTGCTGTATATGTCTCAACAGCATGGCAATAGGAAATGTGAAAAAAGTGGGGTGTGGTCATCTTTTTCACACACATTGTCTTCGAGAAGTCGTTGAGAGAGAGCGGTCCATTCAGGTGGCGAGATGTCCACTCTGCCGTGCGAATTTGATCACTGGTAGGCAAATAATCGGCGGTGGCAGTGGAACAGGGAACAATAATACTGTGAATGAGACTAGGCAAGAAGCTCAACCCAATGCGCAAGTGCAGAACCATACTCAATTGAACCCTGTTGATACGTCCTTGTTAAGATTTTCAACTGAAGGTTGGCTTCCATCCTGGAT
Organism: Skeletonema marinoi; assembly: GCA_030544225.1. NCBI lineage: Eukaryota > Bacillariophyta > Thalassiosirophyceae > Thalassiosirales > Thalassiosiraceae > Skeletonema > Skeletonema marinoi. The sequence continues at coordinate 2,727,398 of CM060487.1, forward strand.
TCCAGTGCCAGCATTTTCGTTTGAGGTCGTCCGGAGAGAGACACCTGTCATTGTTGACCGAAACCCAAATCCTGGAGGATGGCAGCGTTTCTTTCGAAGAGGTGGCCAAGTAGAAGTAAATGATGATGGTACTGCCCAAGCACAGCCCCAAGAGCAACAACAACAGCAGGAGGAGCAAGGCCACACTTCGTTTTGGAGGAGGCTACTTATCTTACTTGGTGCCATCCCCATGTCTCCAGAAGAAGAAGCGATTGCAATGGAACAACTTGTGGACATGTTCCCACAGTACGAGCGCAGTGATCTTTTGAGAGAGCTAAGGGCAAGAAGGTCGGCTGAAGCTGTAGTGGAGTCCGTCCTGCTGGGAGTCTTCTCGGGTGTTGCGAGAGGAGGTGAATGATTGGGACGTCCTCTGGATGGGGAGATATCAAACCATAATCAGCGGCAGGGGCCCAGTCTTGTCATTGTTGTCGTGTCGTAATAGTTCCAAGTATCTAAGACCTCAAACTACGTAAGTTCAAGTACAAATTCCATCTGGTATTTAAGTATGTCACACTATGTCTGTTTCTCTGCAACACACACGTCGGTACGTAAGTTACTGTACTAGTGTCTTAAGTATCGACCATCTATCGACCATCTATCGACCATCTGTCGACCAAAATGTCGACAAGTATCGACCAACTATCGACGGTCGATACTTGTAACTATCGACCAACTATCGACTAAGTGTCGACCGCCCAATCTTTCCGCAGACATTACAGGGGATGTAATGGATGTTCTTATCCACTTCTTATTGAATTAAAGACACTTTTTGGCGATACACACTGCAATACATATTGTAAGGCCCCAAACATACCCGATGACTTCTCCCACGGGCTCCTCCAAACGTCCTGCAAAAATAACATCTGCGTTCCGCCGACGATTCCCTCGTCCTTCTCTATTGTTGCTATTGGCAGGAGTGCTGCTACTGGTGGCGGAGGAATGTGCAGATGAAACGGCACCCGAGACTACAATACGGCGAGACGGCTGATGGCATCACGAGCTCTACTGGACGGAGTAGTTTTGGAGCATTTTCGTCAAGTCGAGCACCCAAATTAGTGCGGGCGGAAACTCACAAAAGAGCGTCATATTCAACAACAGATTCTTCGCCGTCATTAGCCAACACCACATGATGGAACATTTCATCGTCCTTGTGACTACTTAGGATTACTTAAAGTTCGTTGGTCTGTCTCCGTCTTCCATACCATCAGGTTCATATACTTTGGGAGTTCTTTGGGCTCATCTTAGATGTTGCTATAGGCTTTCAACTCATTATGTTCAACGCTTTAAGAGATGCCTATGTCAAATCATCGTTGACTGCCTCCTCTGAGGCGCTGCTTGTGTGGAGAATGCCGCTCAACGCTCAATCGGTGCATCTTGCCGAGGCTCTCTGTTGTTGAAGATAGCAAACATATGTATTAATACTGATTATCTTCTTGTCCATGGTCCGAGACTGCTTACTTTCTTATTGCTGAATGCTGACTGCTTCATATGGCTGTGCAGGTTGGGTGATGCAAGAGATGCAACAATCAAGAGATGCTTTGGCGAATACCTACTTATGTGTGTCACTTCAGAAGTATGTAGTATGTTGGTGCGGTGTTGTCCACCGTTGCAATAATAAGTAGTGTTGAAGCTAAGAGTGAGAGCTATCGACCAACTATCGACTAACTATCGACCTCTCTATTGTCAACTATCGACCAACTATCGACGGTCGATACTTGTTGCTATCGACCAAGTGTCGACCAAATGTCGACCAACTATCGACCCTAAATGGGACTTACATACATAGGGTACCCTGAACGTGTGTGTTGCAGATAAAGCCTTGATGGACGGACGACGCGCGGCGCAGCGTCATCACTCTCTCTCTCTTGTACATTGTATTGGAAGGATATGTAATGTAGGAGGCCGGCAGATGATGTACCAGAGTGATCTGCGAACCCGACAAAACTGAAAAGTAGGCCGATGATGAGTACCACATCCACTTCTCGAGATTTACTCCCGTTACGACATAATTTGAGAAAAGCTGTCGAGGTTCGCAACAAAAGGATTGATGTGTATGCGTGTAAAAGGTCTCTCACATCCTCTCACAAGTACATATGAACAGAACACAGTCTTGAAGGGATCATAAATTTTCAAAGAGGTCGATGCAACCGAAGAAGAAGAACCACATCCATCATGGCTTCCAACGACGATACTCATGACACCCTCAGCAGCCTCCCATCCAACCAAGAAGGACGTGATGACCAAGAACAAGAAGGAAAAGAAGGCAAGCCGAATGATGCGGCTGCCGATGCCCCTGCCAAGGAAGGTAGCTGCCACAAACGACGCTCCAGTAGCATCATCATCCACGGTCAATAATGGCAGCAACATTCTCAAGCGTCGCCGTCACAACAATCCGCGCCCACGCAATCTCCCAGTGGCACGTTTGATTCAAGAAAACAATGAGTGTGCCTACATCTCTGAGCGCGAAGAGGATGAGGAAGAGTATCTTCCGACGGCAACTCGAAGGAGGGGTAACGGCGAAGTAGTGCGTAGGTTGCACCAGCAACATCAGATTTGGCATCAAGAGCAGCAGTGGGCAACGAAGATTGAGGATGCAAAGAATGATGCTTCGGCTTTGTCTATGTTCGCTGCCAAGAAGCGTAATGCTAGGTGTCATTGCTTCAATTGTTGGTAGATAGCAGATATATTTAAGACTCTAGAGGCTATACCGTGTTATGTTTATCATTGATTTTCGTCCTAGTTTACACGAGCTATCTCTCTCGACTGCCTCAATACGTTCGTGGCACCTTAGCACTACTAAGACATCAACCTTCGTCTACTTCAGTCTGACCATCAAACTACAACTGCTCCCTTCTTGTAAAACACGGATAGGAGCACAAAAGAGGAACACAGCGCTTCAAACTCACCAATACGGTTCCTCTCTAGGCTCCTAAGTAGGCTCATCATACAACTTAAGACCGGCGCAAATGAAATGTACAGGAACAGAATTCGAGTTCGAGGCCTCAAGATGGTGACAGGTTCGAATTCGAAAATAACGCGTTCGAAATTTCTAAAGGCCTCGACCTCGAATTCTGTTCCTGTACATTTCATTTGCGCCGGTCTTACTTATTCGGAAGAGACAGTAAGTAAGTAAACTGCTCCCTTCTTGTAAAACACGGATAGGAGCACAAAAGAGGAACACAGCGCTTCAAACTCCGTATTCTAGGCTCCTAGACTCATCATACAACTTATTCGGAAGAGACAGTAAGTAGTAAAATACATATATACTTGAGACACTGATCTGAGAACCCGGAGCGGAGAATGAGATACTGAAGCGTAAGCAACTGTGAGTACCATATTAACCTGTGAGTACCGCATTTACTTTTCTATTTTCTAGTAGGAGGGGGTTATCCACAAATGAATAGAGGATGTTAATCGTACGTTCATACACGTTACGACATTTTGATATGAGAACTCAAGAATTCGAGGATCGAATCGGAGAAGACCTCACTCGGTTCGCAGCTTTTCGGTACGTACTTGAACCTATGGATGCCACGCACTGCCGTGCGTGTGCCTGTTGTTGTTCTCACTTCTCACAATCAAACCTACTTCGTCCTGGCTGCCTGCCTCCTCCAACGTGTTTCTTTTTGTTGGTCGTGAATCTTATTGATCACTGAGCTCTAGAGGCGATAGCTTACCCGCTACATAACGATAACGATAACTCCTGAAACAGAAATTAAAGTGCAGCAATCGTACTCAAAATAAAAAGAGGAAGACACAAACACAACCGAACCCGAAGCAGAAGAAGAAGAAGAAGAAGAATCTCATCTCATCTCATCATGGCTTCCACTTCCAACAACGACACTCATGATACCCTCAGCGGCCTCCCATCCCACCAAGGAGAACGTGACCAAGAAGGAAAAGGTGAAGAAGGAGAAGGCAAGCCGAATGATGCCACTGCCGATGCCCCTGCCAAGGAAGAGGAAGGTGACCGCCACCAACGACATTCCAACAACATCCACTGTGACCGTGACAACAATGGCACCAACTTTCCCAAGCCTCATCGTAACAGCAATCCGCACAAACGCAATATCAATATCCCAGCGGAGTGTACCTACATTTCTGTCTCTGAACACGACGAGGTTGAGAAAGAGTATTTTCTGAGGAGGAGGAGCGAATTAGTGAATAGGTTGAAACAGCGGATTCGGCAACTAGAGATAGACCTGGCGACGAAGATTGAGAATGCAAAGAATGAGCCTCATCTTCGTGGAACCGTCATGCAAGATGTCAGCGAAATTCGGTAGATAGGAGTCATTTAACATGTACAGAGAGACTACCGTGACCGTGGTCACGGGCAAGGGTAACTGGTAACTGCATTTAAAGTTGACCATGGTATTTGTCAGTAACTTTCGTCCTCTTTTTCTTTAGTGTGCATAAGATGTCTCTCTCGGCATTCGTATTCTGCATTATCTCGCCAACTAAAGCATCTCAACAAGGCTCATCAACTCAACAGTCTAGCTGAAGGTGAAGGGGTGTTGGTGTGGTACCTCCCTTGTGAAGCCCTTGCCCTTGCATCAGCATCACAACGGAATCAACTCAAAGACGTCATGTACATAAAAAACAAATACTACTCAACTCTGAACAACGTCAAAGCTTGGCAAACAATTGAATTTCATTATTCTCACACATCATAACAAGCCACGGTGGAGATAGAGCATCTCATACACCTACACTATAACAACTGTGCGGTGGCGGTGCCAGACATCTATGTTGAATAGTCTCACTCCAGATCGGCAAAGGCACAAAGAGAAGCTTGAGATATCGCACTGCAAAGCGGAGTGATGCGCTCCAGTAGTTTTCCTGCTTCCAATGGCAGCTTTAGTAGAAATCATAGACAAAGAATGGAACTACACTCAGATAGAGAATGCGTCAAATGCTGGAGAGAGTCGACCAAATAGAGCTGGTCAAGTATTCAGACATGATACTATATCAAAAAATGCAACGCCTCAAAGGGGCTTGTCGCTTTCGTATCAATGAAACATACTACGTAGACGACATTGCTGCTTTCTTTCACCCGAGAAGAGATCTCAACATTGGAGTACTACATCCAAAGCATTTCCCACCGTCCGACTACTTCATGATATTGGATTGGAACAGGGAACACGTCAATTGCTGACTTCAACCTCGGACTCTCGAGTTGTAATCTACAGATAAAGATAATCACCAGTTAGCTTTCTGTGAAGAGAGATAATACTTGAATTGTGATGAGACGAAGGCTGTTTCCATGAGCGATGGAACCTTCGTCACATTCTTCAATGCTCTATTCAAATATCTAGGGACATACAAATCCATTTTAAGCTCACCAACGTCTGTGACATTGAATTAGAATGAATAAGCAAACCGGCTTTGGAGCTATGCTATGTGAGGAAGTTCTTCTAAAGAGAAGAAGTGCCCTACAACACGAAATACATACCAACATCTTGCTATGGGGCGTAGAAAGCTGGGCTCTCCATGCTGATCATATCAAGAAGTTACAAATTTGGGTAAACAGGATGATTAGTGTCCCAAGTCAAGTACGAGACATTTCTGAGACTGAGACTGAGGCTGAGGCTGAGGCTGAGGCTGAGGAAGAATTGGAATTGTGATTATGGGAACGCTTCAAACACCCCAGTGTGCGAATTATGAGTCGATTCTCGAGGATGCAATTCTTGGGGAAGGCTTGCAGTAATTGCCTACTTCTCCAGCAGCCGCAGAGTTGGTCATTTCCAATAATGCCGAATACTTTCGTAAGTAACACAACCGGGAAAAGGAAAAAGTGACGACCAAGGACTCTCGGTACCGGTACGACAGACAGAGGAGGAAAGATGAGAAAACGTATCTTTTTTCATGGGTGATGTGATAAGTAGAGAACCAGAACAACGTAATCTTATGTTGTATGATGTTAACAAACCGCTCTACTATCACAGTGTAGAGGTACTTGGAGACATGGCGAAAAATGCGATAAGACTACCAACCATAGCAGCGAGGAGGATCATCATGATCCTCTTCTTCGTTATTTGCTGCACCTACACCACCACCTGTGCCGATGCATTTCAAAGTAGTGGATCCATCCGCTTCCCATCGCTCGTCGATCGGAACCCATCACGAACGATTATCCGACCAATAGATTCTTCCTCATCCACAACTCTATTCTCTTCACGTAACTTTGATCTCGACAGTAACGATAGAGCACAGCCCACACGGATCGAACGTACTGAGGATGAACGTGCCTACATTGAAAGTGTGCTCAGAACAAATGTTCTTTTCCAAGATGTGGTCCGACAGGGCTCTCTAATCGATCTGGCATCCGCATTTGACAGAGTCGAATACAAAAAGGGAGATACAATATTCTCCCAGGGGGACACCGATAAAGATTACATGTTAATTCTCGAAGAGGGAGAGTGCTCAATTACAATTGATGGTGAAGAGATTCCAGGCATTTATGGCACGATGAGGCCGCCTGCAATGGTAGGTGAATTGGCACTACTTATGGATAAAGATCGTGCAGCTACGGTAATGGCAAAGACGAATGTTGTAGCCTTCCGTCTTGATCGTGCATCTTTCAAGTATTTCATGACAGGACCGCTCGTGAAAGCGGAGGATATCAAGACTGAGATACGCAACATTGATCATGTGATTGATCAAATTAGCGGAGTGAAAAAACGTTATGGGGGAGATATTATTCGACAATTTAAGCCAAGCCGTCGCTGGTTGTGGGGGCGATGGCATGGTACCATTCTCCAGCAAGCATGGAAGGCAGCTGCTACAAGCATGCTGGTATCTACTTGTTTTGTTGCCGCTATTCGATTCTTTTGTCGTCCGTCTTGGGCTCCTGGACAAATCCCGGACCCCAACTTTCCAATTATTTCGAGGCTCGTTCCCTTGGCAAAGCTTTGGCATTATTTGATGAGTATTACAACCTTTATTTTGACGTTCTTTTTGAGTCAAGCATACACTCTGTGGAGAAACATGTATGATACAACGAGAAAAATCCAAGGAAGAATTAACGACATTGGATTATTGGTTGCATCAACAGTGGAACGAGATGACCAAGGCAAGTACACGAAAAGGGGAGAGGATCTCTTGGACGATATTGGGAATTATACTCGCCTCTTTCATTTGTTTTGCTGGGCAAAGTACTCTAAGAAGTTCCAGGTCCTTTCTACAAGCAGAGGAATGAGCAGAATGCTCAGTCGTGGGATAATGAGCCGAACAGAATACAATACTTTGACAAGTCTGAGCTCTAGCAATGGTGGCCCTCACAACGCATGCCTAACATGGATACTGGTCAAATGTCTAACAGCAATGAAGGACAACACTCTCCCTAAGGATCATGCTCTCCGAGACTTGCTATTTCATAAAATGTGTGGTAAGTGCTTGGCAGCTATTTATTCTATTCGGCTAGGATTATACTTTGTGATTGACAACTCTTGCACTCAACACCCTTTCTTCTGCTTCAACAGATCTACGTGGTACTTTCGCAGGTATAGGCGATCAGCTAGATGGACGCATCCCATTGGCATACGCACATTTCGTCCAGGTTCTTGTGGATAGCTTCCTATTGATTGCTCCTTTTGCATTATACTCTGAGCTAGGTATTTGGAGCATCCCTGCGGTGGGTTTGCTGACTCTATTCTACGCTGGACTTTTGGATCTAGCAAAGATTCTTTTGGATCCACTTGATAACGATGAGTTCTATGATGCACCAGTGAATTTTGATATAGGAGTCCTCATCAGAGAAAGTAACGCTGGAAGTACTCGTTGGAAGTACTCAGCGGAGATGTTACCATTTGCAACAAACTTTGAAAGCTGAATAAGCATCTAGCATAGATAAGTAAGTAAGTCTGCTCGATTCAGTGAAATAGATAGAGTAGACTGCGAATATGTGTTGGTTGAAGTAGCGTCATAAAAGTGATGTTACACATAGGTAGGTGTCAACTATTTAAAACACATCATCAGAAATCAGAAATTTCTGTCTCTTGACTTTGACGCGGTTGAGCGAGCGATGTGGAGGTACCGGTTACTTCTTCTTGCCATTTGTTGCAACAACGATCATTCATTATTATCCTCCCCATCATGTTCTCTAAATTTGCCAACAAGATTGGCCTATTCGATATTCTTGCGCCGGTTAAACCGAGACGATCAAGCAAAGACTCCGAAGATGATTCCACCACAATTGCCAACAGCTACTCAGACGATACTCAAATGAAGCGGAAGCGTCTTGATGCACAACTTAAAGCGGAGAAAGAAGCGGAAGCACGAGGTCCCAAATTCTTTGCCAAGAAGCAACGTGTTCGTTACCTCAATAAAATGACAAATGCCGTCTGCGATGCGGTCGTGGTTGGGGTTCATTATGACGATGGGCCGGATAAACCATACTATACAATTAAATACAAAAAACAATGTGAGGAAACAATGGACGATGGGTCGAAGAAGACGACTGTTAGAGAAGTAGAGAAGCAAACAAATCCAGATAGACTTTCACGCGTGTCATGGGACGAAGATAAATCTTGGAAGGTGTTGCAATAAGAAATAATATTGCAGTTCTGTGAAGGAGAGAAAAAGCTACTGATAAGTTATTGATGGTATCATTGTTGCCCCGGATCTTGCTGGAACTGCTTAGTCTTAATGCGAATGTAAATATGTATGACAAATAAACTTTGGCTGTTCAGTTGCTATCATTCTTCTGGGATAAGATGGGAGGGTAAACCAACCACATAATGTGTATATTTCTCTCTTCGTGACCTGGAACACAATAAGTAGGAAGCAATCTGTCAAATTAACGGTATGTTTAGCATGGAAGTCGTGTTATTACTGTGTATACAACAAAGTCTATGTCCACCATATATTGGCCTCTCTGCTAATACATCTGGTGTGGTGATGTGATGAGCATATCCGCAGCCAAATGGACATACAAGCAAATTCTTCGAAGATCGAATAGAAGCCAGCTACATCATTTCTCTCTTACATCATGAAGGCCAAGGAAAAGAAGTGGAGATTTTAAGAGTGGAGAGAGGAGCTCGGCAAAAGAGCCTACTTGCTATTATATGTGGTCAATAAAAGGAAAGAGTGCAGAGTGCATGTCTAGAGTGTGACTGTTAATAATTGACCCTGTTAATTACGTTTCAACTCTGCTTTAGCATGACTGCCCCACGACACGATAAAGAGAGAGATCTAATTAAAAGATCAAGATGCTCTCCGCTTCCTTAGATCTGGCTCTGCGGGAATGCTAAGGCCGATGCTCGTTTCGGTTGTTGTTTCCCTACCAAACTGCTCTTTAATGAATTTTCCCAAGCTCTCTTCTTTTGCGTAAGCACCCCTATCAGATAAAAAGACCAGCAAGGTAAGAATTTTCATGTTTCAACAAGAGTGCGATCAAGTAAAAGTAAATCACAAGCATACCAAAGTACTTACCATTCACGGTACTTTTTCTGAGCTAGTAAAAAGTAGGGAAGTGCTGCACGTCCCTCGCCACTTTCCAACATAAAATGACCTGCGAGCTCGCACGCCAAAGCCTCCTCGTGCACAAATTTGTGCTCTTTTGCAGACAATATGGCAGCATCGTAAAAACGCTTTGCAGACTCAATGTCCTCCAGATAAAAACACTGCTCAGCTTGCAGCAAGAATAATTTGTTCTGAAAGTTCCAAGACGAGCAGTCTGCGTAAGATCTCATTTTCTCGATAGCCTTTTCACCACGGTCAAACCAACTCACGTCCATCGTCTTGCGAGCGATCCAAAAATAGATGAGACCCCCATAAAACACATGCATACAATGACTGATCAATATTGTGTTGAAAGGCAAGGAAGCGATGGCATCGTATGCTATGGCGAGCTGCTTTACCTCATCGTACCTTCGAAACATAAATCCAACAAATAATTTGTTGAAATGGACAACCTTTAAGAGATGCAAGTTTGTCTCGCTCATTTTTCTTTCCTTTTCAGTTTCGATGTCTGATCTACTACCGAGAATAATTGGAACGTCATCAACATTACCGATCATGGCTAGCACCGTTCTGTAGAGAGGAAGGGTCTGTAATATCCAAACAAGAGTTGAATGGGATGACATCAGTCGTAACGTGTCGTCCACGGTACTCTTCACGTGTGAAAGGTGCTTGCCACTCCAGAGTGCACACACTACATTCATCAAACGACTGAGCATGGCATTACTAATACTCCCCACCGCCAAACCATACTCAAGGCTGCGAACAATCACTTCATTCACACTTTGTAATGGCTCAACGTATCCCATGACTTGACTACCTACGGCAAGCACTTCACCTATACTACCTATCGCGTTCAACTTTTCTGCCAGCTTGATGGCAATTTTTACATAACGATAGCCAGCGGGAATATCGCCTAGACAGGCAAGAAAGCTTCCGTACAATACAAATCCGACCGATGATAAGCCACTCATACCGTGTCGGAGTGAATATTGGACCATATGCAGCGTAGCTTTAGGCTGGAATTCTGGTTTTGTATGGAGGAGGCAAGTTTGTGTCCTTGATAGAAACTTCATTGCCATCAGTTTTGTTCGATCGGTCATCACAGGGAGACTCAATAACTGTTCGTCAGAATGTTCAGCTAGCATCGATTTTGTCTCAACCAACAAAGCATCTAGGTCCCCAGAAAGCACAATACCAAGCTCACTCAAGACGTATAATCCTTTTGTAAGGGCCTCCCTAAGACACGAAGAGGTCAATAATGAACGAACATACGTGTACGTAATCTCGAGTTTGTCCTCAAATGAATGTGCAACTTCCAAAACTTGTTCAAACAGTAGGCTCACCCTCTTGTGATCGCCATTAGAAAGGGCACATTTTGCTGCCAGTTCGAACAGCTCCAAGCTCAAATCATAGTGTTCTCCCCAGTGGTGTTCCCGCAGGAAAGATATCCCGTGATTGAAGTATGACGAGGCTGTTTTGAAATCTGACATCTCCATTGCCTTCTTTCCGGCTCTCAAATTCATACCAGCAACAGTGAAACTCTGACTTGGATCTTGAACGATGGCAGGACCTCCAAGATTCAGCTGATTCACAGCTATGAAGAGGATGCCATCGCATTCTTCTTCAATCGATAGAGAGGCCAGAGAGAGTCCATACGTGAAGTGAAAGAGGCGTCGGACTCCATCTTCCATCATATTGTAGGTAGCCTCTTGAATACGGTCGTGACTGAATCGATACTCAACGCCAATCTTGTCTAGCAGGCCTTTCGCTACAGCAACATCCAGGTCGTCACGAATATTCTTTTGGAGAGCCCTCTCCAATGTTTCAATGAACGAAACATTTGCAGATGCTCCAAAACATGACAAAATACATAGCGACGATTGTACACCATCGGGCAGCTCCATGATCGAGTTATTCAGAAACATAGCCACGTCATCAGGCAATTCCTGATCTGCGATCTTCTCCATCTCCCACTCCCATCGACGCCGGCTCAAGCTTGGGCGTAGTAGACCTTCTTTGCTGAGAGACAGCATAAGGTGAGACACGAAGAGCGGGTTTCCTTTTGTTTTGTGATATATTACACTCGACAAAGAACGAGTAAGACGCGGCAATAGACTCAGAGTTTCCGAAACCATTGTGTTGATGGTGTGCTCGTCCATCAAATCAAGTTTGATATTTGTGCAGCCTACACTTGATCTCTCAACATTCTTAAGTAGTTTGCGAACGGGATGCCCCTCGTCGATATCTCCTTTGCGACAGCAACCCAAGAAGAAAAACCGCTTGTCGTGTGAGAGACTTGCGGCAGTTAACAGATGATTCACTGCTTCGATGGATGCTGCATCTGCCCACTGTAAGTCATCAAGAAACAATGTTACAGGGGCAGAGAATGTACTGGATATCACTTCAACAAACTGGCACAACAAGTACTGCAGTCTCTTCTGGGCGTTGTCGCAGTCTTCGTTGCGATTGATAGGAGATGTTGCAGGGCCTAGAATGATTGCCAAATTCGGTATGAGCTTGGTCAAATGATGGACATCCCTTCCCAGAGACGATCTCAGATTTGACGCTAACTCTCCCACAGTAGACGCTGTACCACTATTCTCCAACAAAGTGCCACAGTAGACATCGAAAGCGGATGCCAATGCACTAAAAGGCGTGCCCTGCTGCAATTGGTCGAACTTTCCGGATAGAACGATGCCTCCTCCCGCTAACATGTGCTTCCTAGATTCATACACTAATAGCGACTTCCCAGACCCAGAGGCGCCGGAGATGATCACCAACTCACTGCCGCCTGACACCGATCGACGATATGCGTCCTTAACTGTCGATAACTCTGCATTCCTACCAAACACAGTTCCCCCAAATTTTAAGCCAGTTATTGACAATCTCCCAATATCCTGGTCGTAGAGATAAATTGTGGGTTTATCCAGCATCAGTTGCAGATCATCCCTCACCTCCGACATGTTATGATACGAGTCCTCACCACTAGGACTAGGACTACCATTGGCACAATCAAGCATGTTGGCAACCAAATCACACAAAGATCCAGGAAGGCATTTCGCCTTCAATGGTTCTACGGACACATCATAAACTTTATAGCTGCAACTTTGTGTTTGCCTCTTGCTCTTGCGGTCGTTTTCGGCGTTGAAGAAATCACCCCCCCCAATATCATTGCATAGACTAAATCTATCCTCAATGATGTCATCAAATAAGTTCATTTCAGATATTGAGTTCAGTTCAGAAACAATATCAACATCATCAATAGGGAAGAGATCCAAGTTTTCGGCCGTCTCTTGAGACAACTCTTGGGATAATTCTGCAGTGCCATCATCAGATTTCCCCCCTCCTGTTTGTTCCCCCATCTCAGGGGGGCGTTCACCTCCTGAGAATATCTCGTACAAGACAATACCAAGTGAATAAATACGCCGCATACCATCTTCACGTTGTCCCCTAGGATCAGCTGCTTCGCCCAATGGCAAGAAGTCTGCACTCTTAATATTAAAATGCAACTCGCTGATTTCGTTAAATTCAGCACCCTCGGACGATAAATGCACCTGAACTTTATCCGCCCAGTTTGTCCCCGGTGCCGGCAACAAAGAGGGGAGGAGTTCATCGTTATTATTTTCACCGCCGCCCTTCTCAGCAAAATTATCCTCTGCCTCACAAAGTCCGTCCGCCAATGAATGTGCCACCCTCAGCGCTGACATTAAGTACTCATCTGAGCATAACGCCATTGAATGCCGAATATTTGCTGGCCATTGAGAAGGACGATCCGGTGCGGCAACGGTGCTGGAAGCGTTGACGAGAGGGGAGAGATCGACCTCGTCTATTGCACGGCGTGTCCACTCGGATAGAAGAAACGTTGTTTCTGCGGTGGTGCTGCTCGATGCAGCCGTTGACAACATGATGACAATAGCAACAGTAATTTATTATTCTTGCCTTAACCAATCTACTCGGTAACCACAGTGGTGATAAGTAGTACGAGGTAATAATGTGTTGTTGTTGTTCCATCTTCTCTCCATCCGAACGCGTGTCAGAATCCTGTGGTACTTACTGTGTTTTGCAACGATAAGCCTCTCGGATCGGAGGCCCTACCGGAGCCCTACTATGATCCGTCGGATCAACCATTCCAATTACCATCCGAAAATTGCGCTGACTGGTGTGTCAATGTAGGTAGATAAGTACTTAGGCTGGATATTGTGACACTAATACAGGTACTCAGGTTGCGAATTTCACCAGGTATGTGACTATCTTTCTCATTCAATGATTCACGGACAATATGGGTTCGCATCAATGCTCAAAAACTGCACAGCACGTTTATTTAACCTTAGATTAACCCGTTCCTCCGATTCGCAAGACAAGTTGTTTAATATGCATCTTCTCATTAAGACAGTGTCCAAATTTGCTTCTATTAACCTCAATATCCTCAAGTGAGGCGGAGAATAACATCGGTTTCTCTCTCAAGGAGCATCAAGCAATGCTATCCTTCAATGACAGCATCAACCATTCCAAGAGGCCCGTCGATCGGGTCGTCATCTGCCGCCGCCGCCGCTGCTGTCTCCTCCCAATCGGGGAGGAGACAGGTAGGAACAGCAGCAGCAGACGGTGGTCCCCAGGCCGCCGCATCTGCTCCAGCCAAAGAGGAGTCATCCAAACAGGACGACGACGACGAGCATAAATCTCAACAGCAACAGCAACAACACGACTTTGACTATGAAGCACGAGCACGAGATTACACGACATGACGCCCACATATCCTTGCCTCTAGAGCCAGCAGCCGGCCCCCAAGTTCGACTCACAAACAATTAAACTTGTCAGTAATATCAGGAACAGGAAAAACAAGCATCTAAACTGTTAAGTGGAAGATCACGGTGACGTTGACATACTTCCTCTCCTGCTCCTGAGATTGAGATGAGGCATGGGATTGGGATGTACATGTCTCGCGCAAGTCCCATCATCATCATCAGGTCTTTTCATCTCCAGCTTCAGATGGAAATGGAAGCAGACCGGCGACCGGCGTAGGCGATGATGCAGTCAATGACATGGCGCCGATCGGTTGGGTTCCATCAAGCTCAAGTGATACGGATAGTAGCAGTGTCTGCAGTGTCTGGCAGCGTCTGTTTCAAGAATATTTACCCTTGGCCTTGGTCTGTTTCATTTCTTCATTTCGACTCTGCACAAGATAGGACCACTAGTATCGTCCCCCACGTATTTTGGAGAGCTAAAATAATGTAACAGAATTTTTTAAAGTACATCTGGTATCTGGTGTGGGCCTCCATTACGGGCGACATTATCTATGTCTATGTTATTTAGTCGCATCCTGCTATTTGAAGTACACAAGCAAAGGTAATCAAACCACCTCCATTTGATGACCAAATCCAAGCCTCAAAAACAGTGTACCTATACGGCTCGGGACGAGGCAACAGATGGCAGAAAGCCCTACAATGAGGTGAATAATGATACGAAATCATGTGTTAAAGTTAAAGCAGAATGAGGTAAGCTCATGAGGTACTCTTTCACGTTATATATGCAGGTCATGATGTGCTTTGAATCCAGACATGCGTGAGGTGGAGAGGTGGATGCAGCCCCAACAACTCACATCACCATCACTCATCACTGGTGACTCATCACCATATTGTCTGCATATATACTAAGTTAATCAGAGATATCTACCTAAAACGGACGCAAACACACTACGAAGAGCAAAAGTGAAGATGACATGGGAAGGGGTGAATCCCTTGTTGTTTTGGAGATGATTACCAAGAACAGATAATGCACATTGTAGAGATGATACGACATAGCTACACAAGTCTTATCAAAATCAAAGTAAGTAGCTCTCTTTTGCTTTTGTGGAGAGATAAAAGAATAAGAAGTTGTTGTTGTGTCAAACATAGAAGCTTGAACTCTGCTGCGTGCCAATACTCTACAGGCACGATATTAGAATAGATGTAAAGTGTAAAGGTAAGATTAGTAGTAGGTAGCATTCTATGATTATCACTGCATTTGCAGAGCATGCACCAGTTGGTGGCTCGTTCATAATGTGAGGAAGATCTTTTTGCTTTTTCTCGTTTGAGAACCGAGCGTCACCCCACATTGCAAAATATATGTCTTAGCAAAAATCAAGCAAGCAACTCATTCATTTCATCCTTCAATGACAGCACCAGCAGCCATTCCAAGAGGCCCGTCGATCGGGTCGTCATCTACCGCCGCCGCCGCTGCTGTCTCCTCCCAATCGGCAGCAGCAGCAGCAGCAGACAGTGGTCCCCCGTCATCCGCAACGGCGGCTGCAGCTGCGGCTGTTTCGCCCGACGCTCTTCTCGACGCACTCGATTTCTCCACCAACAGTCGATATTACTCTGCTCCAGCCAAAGAGGAGACATCCAAACAGGACGACAATGACGAGCAACAAACAAGTCAACAACAACAACAGCACGACTTTGACCCCATCGCCTTCCTCAACCAACACTACTACACCGAACAACAACTCGTCAGCGCCCTTCCCACACTCCGCTCGGCCATCTCCACCCGCCTCACCACACTCGATGACTCCCTCTCCACCACCCTGCGCCACCAAGCCTCACTGGCCCCACTAATCTCCCAAGACGTACTGCATGCACGTAATGCAGTGCACCAACTAGCCTCACGGATGCACTCGGTCAAAACTCAGGCGTTGCAATCTGAATCAGCGGTCATTGAAATCACACGAGATATGAAACGGTTGGATTATGCCAAGCGGCATTTGCAACGGACTATTACTGCATTGAAGAGGTTGCACATGTTATTGCATGCTGCGGAACAATTGAGGATGGCAGCTACGATTGACCCCACTAATAGTCCAATACCGAATTATAGGGCGGCGAGTCAATTGATTGATGCGACACGTCTTTTATTGGGGCATTTTGATGGGTATATGAACAGTGTACCGAAGATGAGACAGGTGAGGGATGCTATTGGAATGTTGAATTCACAATTGAGGGAGGGGGCGGTGAATTTATTCCGTGAGGTGGGATTTCAACAGGCTGAAGCTGAGGAGGAGGAGACTGCTCCCATGGTGGTGGGTGCACTCAGTGATGCTTGTTTGGTGATTGATGCATTGGGGGAGAAATCGAAACAAGATTTTGTGAGGGAGTTTATTTCGGATCATTTGGAGGAGTATGAATCGTTATATAGTCCTTTTCCTGCCAAGAAGAAGGGGAATAGTAGCGGCAGCAGTGATAAGAAGAAGGGGGGGAGTAATAAGAACAAGTCTGCTCCTCCTCCTGGTTCTCCGCCAAAATCATTCAAAAAGTCGAGTACTGCATCAAGTGATGATGTTACCAATAATGAAAAGACACCATCATCATCGTCGTCGACCAACACCAACAGCAGTCCATCATCATCACTTGACCAAGTCGAACAACGATTTGCATGGTACCGTTCCAAACTACGCTCCCTCCAACTCAAATTCACCAATGTCTTTCCACTCCACTGGAACTTGTATTATCATTTGACAGTGAGCTTCTTGGAACGGACTGCACGTCATTTAAAGTTTATATTGAAGAAGCATTCGGCAACTGTCCGAATTGCTCCGTTTAATCCCAATACGAAGGAGGGGGGAGGAGGGGATTCAACAATGGCGACACCCTCCATGGTTATGAGTGCAAGTGCAGTGACTCAGGCGGCATCGAAATTTGGTATGAGTGTTAATTCTACTCATGGGGATGGAGGGGGAGCTATGTCTGCCGCTGCGGATGGGTTGAGTGATGGTGAAAAGGCTGTTACGGCATTGTTGAAGGCGTTGCAAAAGACTATTTTGTTTGAGAAGGAAATGTCTGCGTGGTTGAGTAGAGATTTTGGGACGCAGTTTGTGGATCCTTCTGAGGTTGTTACCAATGATGCTAAGAAGAAGAGGGGAGATGATAATGATAATGAAGAAGGCGGAGGGGATGAGGCATTGGAATTTGATGACCAGGGAAGAGCGGTGGCAGCGGGAAGTGCCGAGGGTATTCGAATCAAGTACGAACGACGCAAGAGGACGGGCGGTGGAGCAGGATCCAATCGTCAAGGCGGCAGTGGTGGTGACCCTGTGCCACAATTGATGGGCATTGCATCTGTAACATTTGACAACTACATGTCTCCATATGTAGCACTTGAAGAGAGAACAATGGATGAGCAGCTTCATGCCGCTCTAGCAGACAATACGGTCGATAATAGGGGTGCGCAGCCGGTATTCGTATCCTCTACCAATTTATTCATTTATATGAAGAACAGCATCACAAGATGTACCGCATTGACAAAGGAAAAGACATTCTTCTTGTTGCAGCGATCCTTTCAGAAGAAATTGCAGAGTTATGCCAAGGTATTGGATAAGAAATTGCCCCAGCCTCAGACTCAAATTGCCGCGAAGATGGCTTCATTAGTTGATTCCACCCAGACGACTAATACAGTCTATCGTATCCCGCCTGGACAAGAGGTTACTGTCTGTTACGTCATTGATACATGTGAATATTGCGCTGACACTGTCGAGGCATTGGAAGATCTAATCCGAGATAAGATTGGTTCCAAGTATCAAGATAAGATTGATATGACTGAAGAGCAGGATGCATTCCAAGATGTTACGGCAAAGTGCATCCGTGTGTTGGTATCGGGATTGGAACAGCGACTTGACGCTCCATTGAAGGAATTATCAAGGACGAATTGGTCCTCGTTTGATATGGTTGGAGAAGAATCATCCTATGTGCGAACTATTCAACTGACTATCCATCCTTTTGTCACGGAAGTGAGGCAACTTATTCCATCATCTTACTTCAGAAGCTTCTGTGATAAGTTTGCACTGGCTTTCGCATCCTCGTATTACCGAACTTTGACGGGTTTGAAGAGGATTAGCGAAGCTGGAACTCAACAGCTGCTGTTGGATGTTACCACCATCAAATCGCTCTTGTTGAAACTTCCAGTGTTGGAAGCGGAGAAGAAGCCCGGAGGAGCGACCCGTCACAGTAACGTGAATCAGTCCAAATCATTGTCTGGTGCATCGACGATTGCCCCAGCAATGTATACCAAAATGGTAAACAAGGAATTCCGCAAGCTCGAGGTAATGCTCAAACTCGTCGGGTCGCCCAAGGATATGCTCGTGGACATGTTCCGCGCACAGTGGGATTCTTCTATTGACACATCTATGATGGCATCTGATTTCCAAACCATCATGATTCTCAAGGGCATCCCACGTAACGATCATGCGTCTATGCTGGAGTCACTGGGAGTTGAGGCGGTTGAGGGTCGTGTCGGGGCGGATTCATCTATGACAGTCAACATACAAGCTCTGCAAGAGAAGGGTTCGGATGTTGCCGCAAAGGTGAATGCAGATTTAGATCAGATGAGACAAAGAGTCGATAGATTCAGAAATGCCTTTCGATAGGCCCAATAAAACGTTAGTACTCTTATTGTCGATGTTCCCACCCACATTGTCATTCGACTTAAAGATAATTAGTCTCATTCTACTCGTGATCAAGAAATTCATGAATCGTCACATAACGTATAATTCCAAAGCAGTACCGAAAGATATCTCAAAGTTGAATTAATATTACATCAAACACGTATTTACAGCTCCCTCAGCTTAAGCTTTTGAGAGGTGGTGAAGCTCATGTGGGAGGTGAGGGGGTGGGAGCACAGGTTGCGCCGGCAGCATCAGTACCCATTTCTACTCAGATCATGAAATTAGGGTGGTGTGGGACAGGGAACATTACCACCACAATAACGCCCCCGCGAGCCAGGGCAAAACGTTGTTACATCATCACAACAAGCAGCTCGACAAAAGTCAGCATTATCACAAAACCCCCCAGACGGAATGCACTGATCTGGAATAGGACATACCACATCCTTCGTACCAATGCCACAATAACTCCCAGGCGGTGTCGATGCTCTACATGATTTTGAATTGTCAGCACAACAGAGACGCTCACATTGTACACTATCATTAGTCCCACCACAACGCACTCCATCAGCAAGGCAACTACTCGGCTGAGAAGACGAAGACGGCTGACTTGACGTTGAAGGCAATCCACTCGGCTGATAAGACGAAGAAGGCTGACTTGACGTTGAAGGCAATCCACTTGGCATAGAAGATGGCTGACCAGACGGACTCAATGATGACCCGGACGATGGTTTTGCTGATTCAGATGGAGCCAAACTGGGCTGACCCGAGGGGCTCAGCGATGGCCCGGATGACGGTTTTGCTGATTCAGATGGAGCCAAACTCAGCGATGGCCCGGATGATGGTTTTGCTGATTCAGATGGAGCCAAACTAGGGTGGGATGATGTTGAAGGCGATCCACTTGGCATAGACGATGGCTGACCCGAGGGGCTCAGCGATGGCCCGGATGATGGTTTTGCTGCTTCAGAAGGAAGTTCACTCGGAGTATTCGTCAGCGTCTCGGATGGCGACGTTGTAACAGGGGACAGGACTGTTGGGAAAGATGTATGTTTTCCATTCCATTTCCCATTCCATCCATCACCAGTCCATGCATCGTGCCAGCCGTTCCATACATAATGCGTAGGTCCATTGCCACCGCTGCCGCTACCGTCCCAAGGATTGCCCCAGCCCCAAGTGTTGCGCGATGGGCGTTTTGTTGGTTTGCGGGTTGGTTTGCGGGTTGGTTTGTGATCACTCTCGCTGCTGCCCCAACTGTTCCATCCATATCCATCCACGGACGATGCATGGAGTATGAGGTTGAGGGAAGCTACGACTGCAACAGAAGCGAATCTCATGCTTAGAGATATTGTGATTGATTAATTAATTAATTAGTTGTACTCTGCAGCACACAGGGAGATACTATGGAAAGATGACGGTGATAGTGATTTGTGCATTGAACACATTCCCTTGAAATACCAAATACTCGGGGGCTCTTCTATTGTGATACAACAGGGATATTTGTGCATCAAACTCTCTAGGACAGTCTTGGGGCTCGTCTATTGTAAGGTATCTACTTAATTGTGAAGCTGCCAAAATCGTCTCTCAAGGGCTCTTGTATCTTGTATTCATATTGTGAGCTGCTCACAATCGTTTCCGTTTAGAGTCCCTTTTTCTGATGAGAAGCCACGAAAAAATACTAAAATCAACAAACCTCTTGCTACCATCTTGTTGCTTGTTGCTTGTTGCAGAGTGCAGGTCGATACATAGTCGTCTCATCAGCTTGCTCTTGGCTTGATCCTTCGTGCAATGAGGTGGCTGATACTTTTTAGATGATAAAGGATACTGAGGCGTCTGGAAATGGCAACGATCATGGAGAAGCGGAGACTGTATAAGCAAATTGGTAATCTACTCAAACGACGCCACAAGCCACTCGTTCATGTGGACAAGAGCATAATTACAGGCGCTGGAAACGGCGTCTTTTCTCGACAGTGCATCCATAACGATATACCGACAGTTATGTGCCTCTACCCTGGAATATATACACCCGATATGCCGTCGTATGGAACGCAATATCTTGCAAATCAAGTGCCGCCTTCGTTTCAACTAGGAAAGGGTCCTAGCATGCATGAAAATGCGTACATTATGAATCTTCAAAGTTGCGGCGGCTACATAGACGGATGGTCAATCAAAAGCCAATATGATGGTGAGAAATTGGATGCAAATCACTCAGCATGTGGTCACTTGATCAATCATCATGCTCGCAGACAAAATACGGTGGTGTATTCCTTTTCTTGGAATGAAGTGTTGGAACACAATAATCAGATGATAGGGAATATGATGAGAGGAGGCGATGAAGACTATTTTCCATTGCCAAATGAAATGCGATCAGATGGTGAGTCTATGCTGCAATAGAGAGCCTTAATCGTCAAGATTGGGAGCATTTGTGAACTAACTTGCTTACAGGTTCTCCTTGGTACTACGACGAAATCGAGGGGGAAATTACGTACTTTCCAACTAGAGACGAGCCACCTCCCCCAATGAATCAACTCTGTGGTGCAGCTTTGATATTGACATCTCCAGTGTCAAAAGGAGATGAATTATTGCTAGACTATTGTCTTCAAGAACCCCTGCCCAAGTGGGCAAAAGATTGGTACACTACGTCTCAATAATATCGAATAAGTAGTAATGCTTGTTGATTTGTTTCAACATTTTCTTAATATAGTGTTATAACAATGTATAAAATAAACAATAATACGTCCTCCTTTGCCACCAATGAACATCGATACTATTCCCCCTCGGGATATAGCAAACAAACACACGCACAATAATAATATTAGACACAGCACAATTACGGATCACGAGGCCCCTCCCCCTCGTCTTCCTCCACACTCCCAAGCTGCTGCAACACCCCCAACGCTCCCTTCACATCCCCCAAATTCTTCTGCCACTCCTCCCACTTCTCCACCAGCGCTGCCTCCATCTCCTCATTCTCCTTCGTCACCTCCTCCAACTCCTTCTGCAACGACTCCAAATATTCCTCCTTCTTCTTATGCGAATGATACCCCGCAAATTGATCCGCCGTCATTTTCCGTAATTTCCCCGCCACACTATCCACACGTAACGTGTGCGCCTGTTTCACTGCCTCCTCCGCCGATTGTTTATCCGCCGCTTCATCCTGTTGAAAGTTCTGCTCGTCCATTTCCACCCTTTCAATGGCAGTTTCAACACGTTGTAATAATTGTTGGATTTGCTGCTCTTCCAAAATACTCTCCAATTTTGTCATGTTGGACGATGAGGAGGACTTTTCGTCGTTGAAACGATCATGGACCGTGTCCAATTTACCCAATAGCAAGTCGACTAATTGGGTGACACCATCATCATCTTCCCCGGTGGTGAATAATGATGTCATGTCGCCATATATTTCTTTGATTAGGTGAGCCGCCTCGGATTCAACTTTGTCACGTGATTGTTGAAGTGATTTGGTTAGGACGGATAAAAGTTTGGTATATCTTTGGCTGGTGGTGGTGGTGGTGGAGGATGGTGGGTCTGGACGGTCCGTTGTTGCGGATCGCTTTTGAGGGAGAATTTGAGACATTATTATGATGATGATTGATTGTTATTGCTGTCTATTCTTCTAATAGTCCATGAGTAAAGCCACGCCAGAGGATTTCATTTCATTCAAACTGATGAACATCATATTTTATCCACATCCGCTCAGTTGAAGCCTGTGGAAGATTCGATCAACCGCTACTGATATTGGTAGAGAGACGTCATTTGGTTACCGCGAATCAATGAAAGTCAACTCATTTTCGCGTTACGCAGATAGGGCTTATTGATGTACCTAGCCACAGGTCGTGAGACACGGCCGGCCCGATGATGCTCTGAGCTGTGCCGATGGCGATGGGCAAAGGCGAGGGGCAATCGCACTGGCAGAGATCTACAGGCAAAGTAAGATCTGACGTGGAAGATTGGAGATGTATACTCCTACTCCTATCTTCCAGTTATCTTGCACAGCTGCTCAGCGTGAGTGTGCGTTTTTGAAATCTCACTTTATATTTATATCCAAGAGAGGACTGCAATGCACGGCTCTTTGTTTAATAGAGAGAAGGGGACATTGCATGGATAGTGGTCTACATCAGTGCTCCGTGTCTACTAATAATGCCGCACCTGCTGGTGCTGTGGTCTCTGAGTTTCGCCAGGATCATAGTCTTGCCAGAGAGACTATGCATGATTTGGTTTGTAATTGTGCTATTACTATTTATATTCGTTGTGGCTATTGACATTGGAACTCAGAGTCAGCGTACGGAAGAGAAAGAGAAAAGGCAACAGCAAGGATAGGCACCTAACTCTTAACTCGGCATCCTGGGGGCCTACCACCCCACTATCTAGAGCCTTCTATGTAAATGCTTGTGAAGTAACTCCTAACTCTGCATCCTGGGGGCCCGGTAGTTTCCAAAAAGGGCCTCCCTAACTCCGCTATCTACCCATATGCCATAAACAGGTCCTTTTGTTATGTTGCCAAAATGACATCCATCTGTACTTACATATCAGACCATCATCGAGTATTGAAGTGGATACTTTTTAAACATTCTTCAGCCACCTATCCACCAACACCAACACCAACCTCTAATACACACTTGATATCATGTCACATCAGCATCAGGATCAGGAGTGTGATCTGGGAGACAGTATTGTTGAGAATAGGAACGATAGTCATTGTTTGTTTGATTGACGGATATCTAGGTATACCTAGAGATAGATAATTTCGCCCGAGGGAGGCTCACCAGCAATCTGCAATTGGCATGTTCTGCTCTTTGAGAACATGAACACATCTATTTTAATTTTATCTATAACATCTACTGGTCAAAATTATGTTGCACCATGCCGTACTTGGCCGCAGTCTGGGGTATGAGCAAGATCGAGGCGCAGGACCGGTTGAGCTTGAATACTGGCGCTGCTTAACAATAAGTAGTCAAGTCGAGTCTCTCATCAAAAGGATTCGGCAAATCCCTCTACCTCTACAACGTCTTGATCAGAGTCAGAGATGTAACTGGTCTTGATACTTCAAGTTCAAGAGATAGGAAATCAAGGAAGGCGATTCCCCCAATCATAGTTTTCAGAGTTATTGCTGGTTGGTGCAATGCTCTATCTCAATCTCAATATACTTATGCCTATGCTATGTGGTTCATGCTCTGAGGTCTGAAGTCTGAGTATGAGAGACATGAGACATCTCTTGGCTGGGTCACGGGTCACATTTCTTTAGTTCACTAAGGCCTAAGGTTATTGGATGTGTTACTTGATTCTACTTACTCGTCCTTTCCCCGCTGAACTTGATTTGAATTGATTGATGTATTGTAAGAAAGGGAGTCACCGAGGCCGAGGTGCATGTAATGTGTTGTTACAGTTACATAGTTAAGGGTCCCGCGACTTTGCCAATGAGCAAAAACAACTTTTCGGATACAAGACGTCACATCATGGTGACCAGAACAATGTCATAGTGCAGTATGTTCGATTCCCACATAGTAAAAGGAACTCTAGAGGTAGGTAGTCAAGTGAAAGTCTGTAACAAAATATTGAATCCGGGAAAAATGATGACGATGGACTACGCAAACGTCCAAAGAGTGTTACCGCCAAACAATAAGAGTATTAGTAGATTGGTTAAGGCAAGAATAATAAATTACTGCTGTCATCATTATTCATTATGTCGACGGCTGCAACGAGCAGCACCACCACAGAAACAACGTTTCTTCTATCGGAGTGGATCCGCCGTGCCATAGACGAGGTCGATCTCTCCCCTCTCGTCAACGTCAACGCTTCCACCACCGTTGCCGCACCGGATCATCCTTCTCAATGGCCGGCAAATGTTCGGAATTCAATGGCGTTATGCTCAGATGAGTACTTACTGTCAGCGCTGAGAGTGGCACATTCATTGGCGGACGGACTTTGTGAGGCAGAGGATAATATTGCTGAGAAGGGCGGCCGTGAAACTAATAACGATGATGAACTCCTCCCCTCTTTGTTGCCGGTGCCGGGGACAAACTGGGCGGATAAAGTTCAGGTGCATTTATCGTCCGAGGGTGCTGAATTTAACGAAATCAGCAAGTTGCATTTTAATATTAAGAATGCAGACTTCTTGCCATCGGGCGAAGCAGCTGATTCTAGGGGACAAAGTGGAGATGGTATGCGGCGTATTTATTCACTTGGTGTTGTCTTGTACGAGATATTCTCAGGAGGTGAACGGCCCCCTGAGACTGAGATGGGGGAACAAACAGGAGGGGGGAAATCTGATGATGGCACTGCAGAATTATCCCAAGAGTTGTCTCAAGAGACGTCCGAAAAATTGGATCCCTTTCCTATTGATATTGACAATGTTGCTGCTGAGCTGAACTTATTTGATGACATCATTGATGATAGATATAGTCTATGCAATAATATTGGGGGGGATGATTTCTTCAACGCCGAAAACGACCGCAAGAGCAAGAGGCAAACACAAAGTTGCAGCTATAAAGTTTATGATGTGTCAGTAGAACCATTGAAGGCGAAATGCCTTCCTGGATCTTTGTGTGATTTGGTTGCCAACATGCTTGATTGTGCCAATGGTAGTCCTGGTCCTAGTGGTGAGGACTCGTATCATAACATGTCGGAGGTGAGGGATGATCTGCAACTGATGCTGGATAAACCCACAATTTATCTCTACGACCAGGAAATTGGGAGATTGTCAATAACTGGCTTACAATTTGGGGGGACTGTGTTTGGTAGGAATGCAGAGTTATCGACAGTTAAGGACGCATATCGTCGATCGGTGTCAGGCGGCAGTGAGTTGGTGATCATCTCCGGCGCCTCTGGGTCTGGGAAGTCGCTATTAGGGTATGAATTTGGGAAACACGTGTCAGCGGGAGGAGGCATCGTTCTATCCGGAAAGTTCGACCAATTGCAGCAGGGCACGCCTTTTAGTGCATTGGCATCCGCTTTCGATGTCTACTGTGGCACTTTGTTGGAGGATAGTGGTCCTTCGTCCATTGTGGGAGAGTTAGCGTCAAATCTGAGATCGTCTCTGGGAAGGGATGCCCATCATTTGACCAAGCTCATACCGAATTTGGCAATCATTCTAGGCCCTGCAACATCTCCTATCAATCGCAACGAAGACTGCGACAACGCCCAGAAGAGACTGCAGTACTTGTTGTGCCAGTTTGTTGACGTGATATCCAGTACATTCTCTGCCCCCGTAACATTATTTCTTGATGACTTACAGTGGGCAGATGCAGCATCCATCGAAGCAGTGAATCATCTGTTAACTGCCGCAAGTCTCTCACACGACAAGCGGTTCTTCTTCTTGGGTTGCTGTCGCAAAGGAGAGATCAACGACGGGCATCCCGTTCGCAAACTACTTAAGAATGTTGAGAGATCAAGTATAGGCTGCACAAAGATCAAACTTGATTTGATGGACGAGCACACCATCAACACAATGGTTTCGGAAACTCTGAGTCTATTGCCGCGTCTTACTCGTTCTTTGTCGAGTGTAATATATCACAAAACAAAAGGGAACCCGCTCTTCGTGTCTCACCTTATGCTATCTCTCAGCAAAGAAGGTCTACTACGCCCAAGCTTGAGCCGGCGTCGATGGGAGTGGGAGATGAAGAAGATCGAGGATCGGGAATTGCCTGATGACGTGGCTATGTTTCTGAATAACTCGATCAGGGAGCTGCCCGATGGTGTACAATCGTCGCTATGTATTTTGTCATGTTTTGGAGCATCTGCAGATATCTCTCTCATTAAAACATTGGAGAGGGCTCTCCAAAAGAATATTCGTGACGACCTGGATGTTGCTGTAGCGAAAGGTCTGCTAGACAAGATTGGCGTTGAGTATCGATTCAGTCACGACCGTATTCAAGAGGCTACCTACAATATGATGGAAGATGGAGTCCGACGCCTCTTTCACTTCACGTATGGACTCTCTCTGGCCTCTCTATCGATTGAAGAAGAATGCGATGGCATCCTCTTCATAGCTGTGAATCAGCTGAATCTTGGAGGTCCTGCCATCGTTCAAGATCCAAGTCAGAGTTTCACTGTTGCTGGTATGAATTTGAGAGCCGGAAAGAAGGCAATGGAGATGTCAGATTTCAAAACAGCCTTGTCATACATGAATCACGGGATATCTTTCCTGCGGGAACACCACTGGGGAGAACACTATGATTTGAGCTTGGAGCTGTTCGAACTGGCAGCAAAATGTGCCCTTTCTAATGGCGATCACAAGAGGGTGAGCCTACTGTTTGATCAAGTTTTGGAAGTTGCACATTCATTTGAGGACAAACTCGAGATTACGTACACACATGTTCGTTCGTTATTGACCTCTTCGTGTCTTAGGGAGGCCCTTACAAAAGGATTATACGTCTTGAGTGAGCTTGGTATTGTTCTTTCTGGGGACCTAGATGCTTTGTTGGTTGAGACAAAATCGATGCTAGCTGAACATTCTGACGAACAGTTGTTGAGTCTCCCTGTGATGACCGATCGAACAAAACTGATGGCAATGAAGTTTCTATCAAGGACACAAACCTGCCTCCTCCATACAAACCCAAAATCCCAGCCTAAAGCTACGCTGCATATGGTCCAATATTCACTCCGACACGGTATGAGTGGCTTATCATCGCTAGGATTTGTATTGTACGGAAGCTTTCTTGCCTGTCTGGGCGATATTCCCGCTGGCTATCGTTATGTAAAAATTGCCATCAAGCTTGCAGAAAAGTTGAACGCGATAGGTAGTATAGGTGAAGTGCTTGCCGTAGGTAGTCAAGTCATGGGATACGTTGAGCCATTACAAAGTGTGAATGAAGTGATTGTTCGCAGCCTTGAGTATGGTTTGGCGGTGGGGAGTGTTAGTAATGCCATGCTCAGTCGTTTGATGAATACTGTGTGTGCATTCTGGAGTGGCAATCACCTTTCACTCGTGAAGAGTACCGTGGACGACACGTTACGCCTGATGTCATCCCATTCAACTCTTGTTTGGATATTACAGACCCTTCCTCTCTACAGAACGGTGCTAGCCATGATCGGTAATGTTGATGACGTTCCCATTATTCTCGGTAGTCGATCAGACATCGAAACTGAAAAGGAAAGAAAAATGAGCGAGACGAACTTGCATCTCTTAAAGGTTGTCCATTTCAACAAATTATTTGTTGGATTTATGTTTCGAAGGTACGATGAAGTAAAGCAGCTCGCCATAGCAAACGATGCCATCGCTTCCTTGCCTTTCAGCTCAATATTGATCAGTCATTGTATGCATGTGTTTTATGGGGGTCTCATCAACTTTTGGATAGCTCGCAAGACGATGGACGTGATTTGGTTTGACCGTGGTGAAAAGGCTATCGAGAAAATGAGATCTTACGCAGACTGCTCGTCTTGGAACTTTCAGAACAAATTATTCTTGCTGCAAGCTGAGCAGTGCTTTTATCTGGAGGACATTGAGTCTGCAAAGCGTTGTTACGATGCTGCCATATCGTCTGCACAGGAGCACAAATTTGTGCACGAGGAGGCTTTGGCGTGCGAGCTTGCAGGTCATTTCATGTTGGAGAGTGGCGAGGGAAGCTCAGCATTTCCCTACTTTTTACTAGCTCAGAAAAAGTACCATGAATGGTAAGTAATTATGGTATGATTGTGCTTTACTTCTACTAGATTGCATTCGCGTTGAAACATGAAAATTCTTACCTCTCTGGTCTTTGTATCTGATAGGGGTGCTTACGCAAAAGAAGAGAGCTTGGGAAAGTACATTAAAGAGCAGTTTGGTTGGGAAACAACAACCGAAACAAACATTGACCTTAGCATTCCCGCAGAGCCAGATCCAAGGAAGCGGAGAGCATCTTGATCTTTTAATTAGATCTCTCTTTATCGTGGCGTGGGACAGTCATGCTGAAACATAGTTATAAGTAAATACTCCCAAATAATGTCCAAATGTTTGTTATTCACTCGTCAACCAGCATGCATGAGCATGCACTCTTTCCTCTTCAAGCACTTGCTCCTCACATCTTTCTTGTTGAAAATAGTGCTGTGAGACGAGGATGATCGCTATAACTATTTACATAGTTATACAAAGATTGGTCCACGTGATAACATGAAGAATGAAGCCGATGTGATATTTTAATGCAGCAACAAAAATTTTCCTTTACTTGCAGTCTACTGCATGCAGAATAGATGTGCTGAATCTGAATAGAGATAGAGAAGGAAGAAGGAGACAATGCCTTGACAAGAGTAGTACAAAAAGAGCTCAACAAACAGCTCTCCTTGAACTTTAAACTTGTGTCCGCATTACTATGAAGATGCATCTGATGAGGCACAACACCTCAATACAATGTATCTAAGAGGCGAGTGCAAACTACATAAATGAAATAGTATCTTTTCTCTCCTCTAAAATGTGAGATGGCGTCTCTCTACACGGTTATCCATTTCTTGCCTTTTTCACAAATCACAAATCCAAAGTCCTGGTTGCTTCCAACAAAGCAACAAAGACGCCCCGATAATACTATCACCATGGCCGACGACGAATCACGCACCGCCCGTCAAAAGGCACTAGCTGAAAAGAAGCGTCGCCTCGAAGAAATCAAGGCCCGTCGTCAAAATCGTCCTTCTGCAAATGCGGCATCATCTGCCTCTCCGGCTGCTGCTGCAACCGACAGTGGTGGAACTAATCCTAATTTAGATGATTATATTGATTCATTGCTCAAGACTTCTGCTCCTGGATTGCCTGGTGTGAATACTGCTGCTGATGCTGTCGTTGAAGAGTCTAATGATGCAGCAGCAGTGGTGGCATCGAGCAACATTTCAGAAGAAAGGGAAAATGACAAACAACAACAGCATGGCGGTGACAATGACGCTTCCAATACAGCGGCCACTACGGTGCCTCCACCTCAGCAGCAGCAGCAGCCCAAGGTGGAGACATTTGAAATTGCAACTCAATGCGAAGAAGATGATTTTCCTCCACCATCATTAGTGGATGAAGAGGAAGTTGAGGAGGAAAAGGACACTAGTAATGACCATGATGAAACTAATGATGGAGATTTAAATAAAATCGTCAACTCCATCACCAGCATGGAACAAACCATGG
Organism: Skeletonema marinoi; assembly: GCA_030544225.1. Classification (NCBI taxonomy): domain Eukaryota; phylum Bacillariophyta; class Thalassiosirophyceae; order Thalassiosirales; family Thalassiosiraceae; genus Skeletonema; species Skeletonema marinoi. The sequence goes on from CM060487.1 coordinate 2,757,382, forward strand.
CCCAACTATCCCTCGAAGAAAAACAAACTCTCCTCACCTCACCACCCTTCAACCACTTCTTATCCACGGCATCCAAACGTGTGGAACGATTGCTAGGTGCATCAGATGAAGGGCTCATGTATGGATTATTCAAAGAAAAGGGGTCGTGGGGTAATACTGACTTTAGTATGGATTATGCTGCTCAAGATTCAAAAGATGATGATGACAACATGAAGGATGAGGAGGAACAACAACAGGCGTTTCAATCGGGTGGATTTTTTACTGCAAAGGCTACGTACACTTGTCTCAAATGGACGAATGGAAGAAATGTTACGGATATTGAATGGTGTCCTAGTCATAAGGAGTGGGTGTTGGCTAGTTACAATAATGTGGTGCAGCATCATCCGTCTTCCTCATCAACAACTGGAGGAGGAGCAGTGGCAACTCGTAACTTGTCACCAAATGAACAATTCTCCTCAGCATTCACCACCCACTCCTCCTCCTCTATACCCAACGAGGGCATCATTGCCATTTACAATTTAACCATGCCCGAACGTCCCGAACACATCTTTTGCTCCGGATGTCCAATTGTTCACTCTCAATTCCATCCGGTAGAACATCCCAAGTTGATTTTGGGTGGGGGGACTTCTGGTCAAGTGTTGGTTTGGGATGCACGTGTTGGGAGGTATCCGGTGCAACGGAGTAGTATTGGGAGTGGGGGGCATGATGTTGAGTTGGTTGGGATGAAGGTGTTAGGTGGTAGTGGTGGTAATGAGGGGGGAAGTGGAATAGCCGCAGCAGGAGGAGGATCATTATCGACATGTAAGTTAGTCACTGCTTCCAGTGATGGTAAGGTGAATTATTGGTCGGTATCGAATTTGCGTGATCCGGTTGAACAGGTGAAGGTGGATGCCAATTTGAGTTGTTTGGATGTATTGCAGTATGGGGGTAATGAAGGTGTTGTTTGTGGTGATGAACGGGGTGGGATGCATGCTATATTTGCTTCGTCTGGACGTGATGGAGGTGGTGGTGGAGGAGGTGGCGGAGCATCATCCAAGCGAGTTGTACGAACAATCCATCCTGGTGGGGCGTTTGGGAATAAGAATCTGGACGATGCCACATCCTTGGAAGGGGATGATGAAGCATTGGACTCGGGTCATTATGGTATGGTCACGGCAGTTGCTGCGAGACCGGCCATTGTCAACAATGCGAATACCCGTTCCAGTATGAAAGAAACGACAACACCGTCGTCGTCTGGTATGTCCAAGGGATTCTTACGAGGAGCGGGTGGACTACTCGTTACCACTGGTGTTGATTGGTCCACGAAGCTTTGGGCACCGGGCTACACTGATGCACCGTTGATGAGTTTCTTGAGCAATTCGTATGATTATATGAGCGATGTTCAGTGGAGTACCGTCCATCCATCTGTCTTTGCCACAGCGTCGAGCAATGGTACGGTGAATATCTGGAACTTGGCTGCCTCGTTAGATCAACCTATTAGTGGTACGGAGGGCATATCCATTGATGAATTTTCTGGTGCCGATTCTGCCACTGCATCATCTTCATCGCGCCAAGGCTTGAATAGATTGAAATGGTCAGCCGATGGACGTCGTATGGCTGTGGCATCGGGTGATAAAATGCATGTACTAGGTGTGGGTGAGGATGTTTGGAAGACAAAGGGTGATGAGGAGGGTAAAGTGATGAATAATTTACTCTCAAGGGGTTTGATCCAGGAATGAACGAAATAACGTGCACAAATATAGACATTGAGTCAAAGTCAGCCTGTGTTAAAGCTGAAATGGTATTGACACTTGATACTTTACGAGCCTGGGCTATTATTTTTTAGGGGCATTTTGTTAAAGAGCGATTCCAATAGAGACAAAGGGGTGAGCTTTTAGCTCTCTCAATAATCATAGTAAGCAAATGTAAACATAACTTTTCTCTTGTAGTTTGGCGTCAGTATAAGCTATGTTCATTCGGGTTCAGGCAAACGGCATCAAAATCAAACAAGTTCGGGTGTTAAATACTATCAACTTTCTAAGACTCAGAGAACAAGTCTTCGGAATAGTCATAGTCTTCGCTGCGGTCTCCAATCATGGTCAAAACTTTATTCCTGCACTTGTTCTGAAGGGTTCTGAGAGTGCTAGTTCTGGGGCTTCCGCATTCATCCTTGACTTGATTGAAGAGTTGTCCCTTGCACTGGTCAACTGCAGCGTCGCGACAATTCCTCCTCCACTTCTTGCTCGAAGTCATCCCCATGCTGCCGCAATGACTGTAGGCAATCTCACGAGCTGCCGCATTGCCCAAGTCAACACACTCGTCAGCAGAGTCACGGAAGCACTCCTTCTCTTTCTCGACAACAACCTCCTTCATACCAGCGCTGGCGCCTTTATTGAAGGCCCTTTTGCGCCAGTTGCCATTGCCGCCTCTATTCCACCCCTTAGTACGAATTTGGCGATTAACTGATTTTTGGAAGCTCCCCCAGGCAGAAGAGCAGGAGTTTCCAGCATTACGCCATAGTCTGTCGGCCTCATCACGTCCTGCCTCGCGACCTTGATCGAAAGGAGTAAGCGTTGGCATGGGTGTTGGACTTTGTGTTGGACGGCGTTTCTTCTTGGTGGCGAACACGTTGCTGTTGACACTGTTGTCGACAGGCTCGTCCTTGGAGTCCATCAACCCATCTTCGGAGGAGGCAGAATCTTGGGGGTACACGTCAAAGGATGCCGAGGAGGGTTCAGAGCCATAGGTATCAATCCCACTTGAGGACTGATGAAAGGATAAAAGATGATAAAAGGAGAGGGTTTAGCGTTCGTATCAAGCCAGAGCACAACACAAGATGGGCACGCCATGGTCCATGGCAGGCACTCCACACCACATGAGCATAACAATCACATACAGGAAAACTAACTGCAGCTACTTACAGAGGCAACGGCGCCTGGAGCGGCGGCGAAAACAGCAATGACGGCGGAGATGAAGAGGAGCTTCATTTTGTTATTGAGATATCTTTCGTTTGATGTTGTATCTTTTGCTTTGCAAAATTTATGGCAAATGGAGAGTGGAGAGTGGAGAGGTAGGCAGCAGCGAACCCTGAGGCTGGGTAATGTGAAGGCTGGACGCGTGTCGTATTAATTCCGCTGTAAAAACAGTATCAATTACATTGAATTAATTCCGCTGTGAGATATCAATCACAAGAGGTAATGTGAACGGTGGACGCGTGTCATATCAATTCCACGTCACAGGAAATGCAGAGCTGAAATAGCAAGATGGAGTCTTGTTTCATGCCATTTCGTGAGGCTGAGAGAAAAGTAGCCAGAAGTCTTAAAGCAGATAAATTCCTAAATCCGAATTGACCCGTCAATATTTACAGAGTCCGTCCTCTCTTCCTCTCTCAAGATCCAAGAAGGCAGGTAACAGCTCTTAAGTATCATGAAGCACTCGTTCCTCCTACTCTGTGTTGGCAGAGTGATTCCATGATTGGCAAAGGAATGAGCATTAACTTATTCTCGTTGAGCGCCGTGGAAATAAAGCAGAATATTTGATCTGTCCAGAGGTGTTGAATAAAGCGTAAATAAACATAACTTTTCTTCTTCTACTAATTGTGTTATTGTATCAGCTATGTTCATTCGGGTTCAGGCAAACGGCATCAAAATCAAACAAGTTCGGGATAAAATACTCTCATCCAGTCAAGAGACTAGTCTTCAAAGTCCTCAGCTTAGTCCTCACTGCGGTCTCCAATCATGGTCAAAACTTTATTTCTGCACTTGTTCTGAAGGGTTCTGAGTTCGTTAGTACTGAGGCGGTCGCCGCAATCGTCTCTGACTGCACCGGAGACTTGTCCCCTGCACTGGTCAATTGCAGCGTCACGACAATCCCTCCTCCAATCCTGGCGCGAGCTCGTCCCGAAACTGCCGCAATGATTGTAGGCAATCTCACGAGCTGCCGCATTGCCCAAGTTAACACACTCGTCAGCAGAGTCACGGAAGCACTCCTTCTCCTTCTCGACAACAACCTCATTCATACCAGCTACAGCACCTCTATTGAAGGCATTTGATTGCCAGTTGCCATCATTACGGTTCCACCCCCTATTACGAATTTCGCGATTAACGGTGTTTTGGAAGCCCCCCCAGGCAGAGGAACAGCGGCCTCCAGCATCACTCCATAGCCACTTGGCCTCTTCACGTCCTGCCTCGCGACCTTGATCGAAATCACTACGGTTGTCAGTCGGGCGCCTAGTTGGACGGCGAGTTGGATTGCGGTTAGGACGGCGTGTTGGGCGACGTGTTGGACGACGTGATGGACGGCGTGTTGGCGTCCTGCGTTGATCCGCCTTGTATTCACAGCAACTTGGTTCAAGATCACGATCTGAACCGCGTCTGGTTTTACACATCCATACGCACGCATTGCGATTATCGCAAGTGTTTGGTCCAATGAAATCACAGTTGGGGTTGTCAGGATTTCCAAGGGCAATGAACATGTTGTTGTTGTTGTTGTTGTTGTCGACGGGCTCATCCTCGGAGTCCATCAACCCATCTTTGGAGGAGGCAGAATCAACGGGGTATACGTCAAAGGATGGGGCGGAGAGTTCAGAGTCATAGGTGTCAATTCCACTTGAGGACTGTTGGTAGATGAAAAGATAGCAGATGATGAAAGCAAGGAGTGGGGTTAGCTTTCGTATCAAGCCAGAGCACAAGATGGGAGATGGGCACGCCATGGCGGCACTCCCAAACATAACACATGAGCATAATAATCACACACAGGGCAACAACAACAACTACTTACAGAGGCAACGGCGCCTGGAGCGGCGGCGAAGACAGCCATGGCGGCGGAGATGAAGAGGAGCTTCATTTTATTATTAAGATATCTTGTGTTTGATGTTGTATGTTTTGCTTTGCAAAAATTATGGCAACAGGGTTGGCAGCGGCGAACCACCCTGAAGCAAGATCGGGCGGGTGCTTGAGCAAAAAGATCATACGGAGTAGAACCATATCAATTCCGCTGTGTAAGACATGGGTAAAGTGGAATTGAACGCGTGTCGTATTAATTCCACTGTAAAAACATCCAAGAGCACATGCTTTGGCAAGATGACGGTCTTGTTGATTAGGACGCGTGTTCAAAGAGCGAGAATTTGGTGATGCAAAGCAGACACGTATCTGAATTGGACCCGCCATAAATTCTCCTTCCTCCTCTTGCTTTCATCCACTTTCACTTCGACGCCGACGATGATGTTGCACTTGCCTTGCTCTTGAATAACAGAGACAATTAACGCCATGCCTCGTGTACACGGCATCAACCTCGGCTCACGTCGAGGACGTCGGCGATCTGCTCCACTCGGTGTTGGGGTGGCTTCTGGCGCTTCTTCCAGTAGTGGCAATGTTACCGGCGCAAACAATGCCAGCAATGCGGACCCCGCCGCTTCTTCTTTGGGTGATGGTGCATCATCTTCCTCTTTGACACTGGCTGCCGACGAACAACTAAATACTGCTAGTAATAATATCGTGGCGTCGATGTCTGATAAGAATAATGACAATGATGATAACAATGTCACAAATGAATTAGGAAAAGTGTGCGGCAGCACTCATCAAATGACGCTAAAAAATGATACCATCTCTGCAGCGCAGTCACCAACTAATAATCAACAACATGTCAACGGCCACCAGCCACTACATTCACCAACGACTCCAACAGCAATAAATCATCAATCTTCACCAGAGGATAATTCAGTGTCAACTCCACCGGTAACAGAGTCACAGGCAACCGCAATCACATCAAATAGAACATCATCGACCACGATTATAAATACTTGCACTACAACAAATAATAATGACAGCACAATTCATACCAACAACAATACGAGCAACGACAACAACAGCAGTAGTGTCATCAAACCACAATCCAAAGAGTCCATCCAACATTTGGAATTCAGTTCACATTCATTCTCAGTTCCGTCAATTACTAAAAAGTCTACTTCGAATAGCTACCAATATAATGATGATTTCAGTGGAGGTGGTGGTGGAACTGCATTATCATTTGGAATTGGTCCTTCTTTGGAAACACTAAAAGAGGAGGCTGAAAGTACGGAACAAGGTCAGCAGGAACCTGATGAAGAGGATAAAAAGCAACATCAACAAAAGCCAACAGCAGCAACAGAACCATTGAATCCAAATGCCCAATGGCTCTATAAGCAATGCAGCACCGCCAAATCAAAAATGGAATACCCCCATTCCACATTTCACCTATCCACTAAAATCCTCCTAGCAATACAACAACACTACTCATCGTCCAATTACGACAGTGACACAGAGGATGATGAACGGATACAAACTATTCAAAGTTTATTATTCAAGTTGATTGATGAGGGGAAGAAACGGGATTTACAGTTTGTGTTGGATGTTAGTTCAAAGTCGTTGGAGTTGTATGAGGATTGTTGTGTGGAGGGGTTGACTGTGGATGCGTTACGGGATGTTGCTGTGGCTTGTGGTGATGATGTTGTTGAGTTGGATTATTGTGGTGGAAATGATGATAATGATGGTTTGAAGGCTGATGATATTAGTATGGGTGGCACTGCTACTCCAAAGAAAGATGTAAATGGGCAATCAAACCAAAATGACAATGAGGATGGAGGCAGCAGCAGCACTCCCGCTACAGCTGCCGAGTCAACACCGTCTCCTCAGAAAAGAAGGGGGGAAGATGAGGGGAACAATAATATTGCAATGTCATCGTCTACTACAACTCCAGCGTCTTTGATGAGGAAGAATATACGATCACGTCGTAAGAAACGACCGAGTGGAAAAAGTCATGATACACCCAATACCAAGGAGAGAACAAAGGAGAATACAAGTGACACTATCAACAGTGATGGCAAACCACGTGCTGACTTTCACATCCAAAATAATGATGATGATGAATTGAACATGCAAGATGATGATGATAATGAGAAGTGGTCATTTCTATCTTCTGCCCAGAATCAAGCAGCCGCAGAGTCAAATAGTGTTGACAATGGTGATGAGGAAGAGAGACAACAACCGCAGTCACCGATTAGAACGCGTGGTATGCAGCAATCATTGGAATTCACTGCCGAAGAAGAAGAAGAAGATGGTAATGGTGTCGAGATGATGCAAGAGGATAGTGAGTCAGTAGAGAAAGAGTTGGCAGTCTCTAAGAATGAAGTGGAAAATTGTGATGATGAAGAAGAGAAGGACAGTGAAAATGATACTGCCGATTATGATGACGAGGTGCAAGAGGCTGCCGAGTCGGTCGACAAAGAGTTGGCAGTCTCATCCAGGAATGTCCTGGAAAATCGCGATGAGGAGAAGGTAGATGACGAAATCAATGATGAGAATGATTCTTTGGTCCAGACTGCAACTCTTTCATTTGATCATCCCAATGATACAAGTAACGAAGAAGAGACCCGCAACAACAACGGCACCGAAGAGGCGCTGTATGTGAATGAAATGCCTCCTCCTCTAGAGGACAGCGACGATGAGTCGAAATTCTCCCAGGGAGAGAGCGATCTTATTGATGAAGTAAAACTATCCTCAAGAAAACGAAGCGAGCGGAGAGAGGTAGTCCGAATTATGTTTACTGGTGTTACTCCTACTCGCAGGCACATGCAAATGATCGAGACGATTGGGGCTGAAATAGTGGAATCAATTGAAAAGGCACACACTGTCACTCACGTTATTGTGACAGATGGTAGGGCCAAACTGAGACGCACTCCAAAGCTCATGATATGTATTTGTAAGACGTCGAATATCTTGAGTACAGAATGGCTCGAGCAATCTGCAAATGAACAGAAGGTGTTGGACGCAGCACCATTTCTTTGGGTTAACGACAAGGAAGCTGAGTCGAAGTATAACTTTTCGATGAAAGACACAGTACAAAACGGCGTACTCGCTCGTAATAAACATCGCGGCGGAGTCTTTGGCGGATACTATTTCTATATTTGCTCAGGGATTGCTGGAAATCGTGCGCCATCCTTAAAAGAGTTCAAGCTCATTATAGAGGCAGCTGGTGGGCATCTGTTGAATTCCCTCGCTCCCTCGGAAATCTTGGATCCTCTCAAAACGGTGATCCTCACCAGCGACCCACCAACTCATTCTCAGCTGAAAGAACGTGGAGTGAAAAATATTGCAAAATGTGGAGGCAAACTAGAGACGACTTCATGGCTCTTTCATTCCATCATAACGCAGACGAATTCAATCTACGAGGACGATGATACAGTCGCAAGTGTTTCCACACCAGGTTCCAGAGTATCTCATGTGGAAGTGGCTTCGCCGCTACCGAAGAAACCGCAAGGCGCACCGATACCATCCTCCGATGGCTGCAATCACATCACAACTCGAGATAACTGTCTCTCAAACAATCAAGCGATGTCATTGATGGAAACTCTTGAATCATCTGGAGATGAAGCCTTCATTCTTGTGCACAGGCTATGGCAAAATCATTTCAATGAGGGTGTGAAATCATCCAAAACTCCTCGCAAGGCGTCATCTAAACCCACCCGCCGTCTTCGTGGTCGGACGCACTCGTTGAGTCCACTGGTAGGCGCTACGGCCGCTTCAACCAATGAGAAAAATGGATCTGCTCCAAAGAAGGAAAGCATACTTCATGAGAATCCTTATATTACATGGGAAGCTATTGTCCTCTTTACTCTGCGGATTCGTGCAAGAGAACTAGAGGCTTATAAGTCGTTGGTTTCAGACAATTCTGTGCCGGCCGGTTCGCACTTTTCCTCGCCGATCGCTATCCAAGCTAAGGGGAAAGCGCTGTCTCTCCTGGTAAGTAGTGATGGCGTCGAAATTTTTGGTACATTGCAAGATGTCTTCTCTCTTCATCAGAATCGGTCGTCGGGAATGATACCAGAGCCAGTCGTCTCATCGTTTGCGCTAATGGCTATCGAGGCTGTGAGTGCGATGCACGCATGTGGTGTCGTACATAACAACATTGGGATGGATTCATTTCTCGTTGCGAAGCGTGTCGAGAAGAATGCACAGCAAGATGAATGGTTTCTACAAATGATTGGGTTCGGTGACAAATCTATTGTGCTCACTTGTCACGAGCACGATTGTAAACAGACTCACTATGAGCACGATTATAACTGTCTCGCGAATATTATTCACCAGTTGCTTACGGGAGGCATCGGGATTACCTTCACCATGAAGAACCGAGATGGGTCTGTTGAATTTGCATCAAAGCAATTCATCAGTGGAAATTTGTTCTTACGCGGAGCATTAAGCTGGTGTGTGCTGATGGATGCATTATTGGGTATCGGTGATGTGCGAAGGAGTAACACCTCCGATCAACTCAGGTTGGCGTACCCAGTCAACCTCTTACAACTTGCGAACGAGGATGATGCTCCAAATAGACGTCTTTACCAGTTTGGTTGGTCTTCTCGAATGTTGCAAGAGCTACTATCTACGCAAAATGATGGCCTTTTTACCTTTCTAGAAGTACTGTGTACCCTCAATTCTCGATTTGTGCTGCCGAATGTCAATTTGGAGTCATTTGCCTGCAGTCCATCTCCAGACAATCAGACATTTGAGTTTGCAACTCAACTAAGGATTGCAAAGGAAAGCGAGAGTCGCCATCGTGAGTTTGCTCAAAAGGAGGCCAAGCTTGAAGCCAATGCTTTGGCATTAGAGGAACGTGAATCGCATCATCGTGGCCGTGCTGCTCAATTGAAAGTAGACTTGCAGAACAATGATAGGCTTCATAAGTCTATATCGAAGAGAGAGCGTGAGGTACAAATGAGAGAGGATCAAATGGCCGAGAACATGTCGCAAGAGGAAGAGCGTCTGAATAGAATGAAACAGGCGATTTTGCTGAAGGAACAGCGTCTTGAGGAGAGGATTAGACAGTTAGAGGAGAGCAAGCAACGCCCACGTGAACATCGCGAAGAACAAGCAGTATCAAAGCATTCAAATGCACGTTCTCCTCACAATTCAAGTAGTCTCAAACGAAAGAATGAAAGCCTACACCAAACACCACCTCCGATGCATTCCAACTTTCAATCATTAGAAAATGATAATTCAGAGATGCTTTCGTCTCAGAGCAAGAGACGCCGTTCAAGGATTAATTCCAACCTCGAGCAATTGACACCACCCCAATTCAAGTCAGATACGAATGGCATGACGAACAGCAACGAAGAATACCCGCGACAAGAATTGAATAATTCAGAATTGTATGCAGAGATGAAACAACAACCACATCATGAATCTTCACAAGAAAGCAGATTCTCCCAAGAGAGTAGCAGTCAAAAGAGGAAGAGGGGAAATAGGGGCAAGTCGCCGTTGGCATTGCAGTTGGATTCGCTGCAGAGTTTGCCCAAGTCTCCCAAGAAACAGCCCAAAAAAGTATTCATTGCCTTTGAGGAGTGATAAGCGAGTGCCTTCTCTGTGTTCCCCTCAAATCTATTACTTCATAAAATGTTTCATGAAAGATTACTTAGTATTGTGTGCGTCTTCCTTTTCATGATATATACTGGCAGACAGGTGCTCAGCTTCTCAGCTGCGCGATAACATCTCTCTTCCTCCTCTTTCTCCCTTAGATGGATTTATACTTCTTTCAACACACCGAACACGAACAAAATGGACTTTAGACAATTGTTCCAAGTAACAAGGCAAGGCTGGAAGAAGAGTTCGGTCGGAAAATACGTGTCTGGATCGCATCACTCGATTTCCGCCTCTTCCTCTTTCGACACGCGTCCAGCCTTCCAACAAGCCATTTTACCAACACCATGACACGCGTCAAGCCTTCACACTACCACCAGGTGCTTCTTCACGTGAAATTGATAAGGCCCTAGCTAGGTACACAGCCAGCCGTGAGTCGAGGATCGATAGGCATATCGCACAACGCAGTCCAACAACATACAGTCGCATCCAACTATAATATCTTCCTGTTGATGCATTGCACAGAGCTTGTCCACGATGATGCATACTATCGTCACCACCATTGCTATCACCGCTCAATTCTTCCTTGCTCTCTCTTGGAGCACTCCGACCGCTGCCGCTGATGTAATCGGATCCGTTCGAGGCAGCAGCAGCCGCCGCCTGGAACAAGCTGAATGTGTCTGCTCACCGAGAACATTCACCTTTCGACTTAATTTTAATGGAAGTTGTAACGTTAATACCATCCAAGGCAATCCAGGAGTAAATGGAACTCAATGTGAACTTAGAGGTTCTTTTTCCACGGAAAAAGAACTCGAAGACAAAACACCAGTTGAGGTTGGATCTGTTTCTATCCAAGAAGTTAACGTCGATGTCGACGGGAACCAACATTGGAAGTGGAAGATTTATGATGGGCCATTCTATGATGGAGACACAATCGAGTACACATCAATGTCGGATTCACTTCAACCTGGCGAACTTTTGGGAGATCAAGACGTACCGCTAGGTTTCTTCATGAAACTGACAGGAGAGAATGCTGCAGATGAGTTTTTATTTCATGGGTTATTTTGGATATACAATCTTGATAACTGTGATGCTGAACCTATCACAGAAGGAGATGCAATCGGTATGTTTGAAGTGGTAGAGTATGCATCTGCCATATCTGAATTCTGTCCTGCGGTTGGAGGATTGACTTCATTCGAATTGGATGGTGATCTGGTGAACGAGGTGAAAGTGGAGTGATTATACAATGCACGTATATGTGAATGTGAAGAAAGAAAAGACGATGAATGAAGGAAGAGTGGTGTTACAAATTAGGATTATCAAACACTATCACTGTTGATTGACGTGCCTCTATCATGTGTAGATTCTAAACATCCATCTCTATCAATCCAACAATCTTTTCTCTCCTCCTGGCAGCGACAGGACTGTTTCTGTTTCCCCATCTCCTTGAGCATCCATCTCCTTGATGATGAAAGTGAAAGTGAAAGATGTAGAGTAAGAGCAGTTGTAGTTGTGGTGCTTGTGGGGATAATAAAATGATTCTGATACTACTTCTATTTATCTCCATGCTTTAGAAGAACGACCTTGACCACTTCTTGCACGCTCCGGCTGTACATTTGTCTTACTTAAGTATTGCCAGTATTTACAGCGTGCAATCTTCCATCTTCCGGCAGTACTGTAAATACTCATTCTAGGTTGATTCTTTGCGTCACTCAGAATTCCATTGTTGGTATGGTACAAGATGTAGGTAATCAGTAACAGTTAGTATTGCAAAGGATCCCATTTAGAGTTAGAGTGCTCGCTGAATAATACACTGTTTTGTTCCCGCATCGTGACCAGTTAGTGTCATTGGTTTTAGTACCACCATTATTACCATCTTTCAAGTGTGATCTTCTGCAAATACTGAGAGGGTGCAATGCCGCGACTAACCTCACATTGTACACAAAAATGCACTCGATATCATTCAAAGCATTCAATTTCTACATCTACCTACACACATATACACATGTATGGTATTCACTTATTTGTTTATAATATCTTTCCTCTTCATTTCGATCTTCTTTATCTTTACCTTTATATCTGTGCACTTAAACTTTACATTTACATCTTCACACTCTTCGAAGTCAAACTCAAGACTGAGAATCTCCTCAGTTAGACTTAGTAGACTTTTCGCCTAGTTGTTAGTCCTGATACAGTCATCAAAATACCACAGTTTCGCATCACAACACGCCTTCTTGGTACTAAAGGTTTCAACCCAACTACCCTCCACGAGACCACCACAAGTGGTCGATGAACCGATACAGTCTTGGACGCAAGTGTTTGCAGAGTACTCCACATACCACTCATCCGATGGAGTACCAGAACTGCCCATACAATTGTTCAAATCGTAGTGTACGTGCCTCTCGCAACACTCCTTGAGCGTGGAAGACAAATACCAGCGTGCGTTATCGGGATTGAGCATGTAATCAGGCATGTTCCCGTCGTTCTTGCACGTGGCTGGATACCCATTCCAGTCTGGGTAATAATCGCCACTCCCATCAGGTTTGGTTCCTGTGCAAGGATAGTAGTTCCACTCATAGAACTTCTCACAGCATTCCTCTCTTGTGTTTGAGAAGAAATACTGGGCATTGCCAAGCATGTACAAGGGCTCTTGGCCTGTTTTGTTCATACGACGCCGACGCGAGCGAGTTGCAGTATGATGAAAGAAATGAGTACACACGAGATGAAATATGACACAAGATGATTATTATACAAATGACAACTTCTTTGCTTACCATCGTCAACACATCCTTCATTTGCTCCCGACCAATCTGGGTAAAAGAGCATGAAATTACAATCGTCGGCATCGGGAGGCCAGGCTCCAATGCACTTCTTGTACAAGAAGCCACCGAAGAACTTCTTACAGCAAGCATCCAAGGAGCTAGACAGCCACTCTGTCGGGTTAATCTCCATGTAGTCAGGATGATCTCCATCGTTCCTACAGTATATGTATATGGGTATTGTAGCGGAAAATGTGAGTAAATACTTGTCTTTTTGTTTTTGAGTTGAAGAAAGTTTGCACATTAACATTCATATTCACATGGACGTCAGAGATGAATTCAGAACTCACCTGCAAGTCTCGCCACCCTTTGCCCAATCAGGATAAAACTATACAAGTCCAAGTCGAGATATAAGAGTTTAGATAAATATGCAACCGACCGCATATACAGCGGAGGATAAAGTTTACACATGAAAGTGAATGTGGAGGAGCAATGATATATATGACTTACCAAATTGATACCATCTTTTACAGAAGGCGATTCCGTCGGTGAACTACTTGGTGAGCAGAAAGGTGTTGAAGACTGTTTAGACGATGGTTCTGTTGAGGTTGAATCCGAGGGCTGATTTGAGGGCAGGTCCGAAGGTGACTCCGAGGGTGCTAAACTCACACTTGGTTGCTCAGAGGGAGAAGATGATGGATCATCTGACGGCAACGTTGATGGAGCATCACTCGGTGATTTAGATGTAGACGGAAATTCGGAGGGAACTTCACTCGGTGATTCAGATGGCAATGCTGACGGAGCAACACTCGGTGATTCAGATGGCAATGTTGATGGAGCATCACTCGGTGTTTCAGATGGCAATGTTGATGGAGCATCACTCGGTGTTTTAGATGTAGACGGGAATTCGGAGGGAACTTCACTCGGTGATTCAGATGGCAATGTTGATGGAGCATCACTCGGTGATTCAGATGGCAATGTTGATGGAGCATCACTCGGTGATTCAGATGGCAATGTTGATGGAGCATCACTCGGTGATTCAGATGGTAATATTGATGGAGCATCACTCGGTGATTTAGATGTAGACGGGAATTCGGAGGGAACTTCACTTGGTGATTCAGATGGCAATGTTGATGGAGCATCACTCGGTGATTCAGATGGCAATGTTGATTGAGCATCACTCGGTGATTCAGATGGTAATATTGATGGAGCATCACTCGGTGATTTAGATGTAGACGGGAATTCGGAGGGAACTTCACTTGGTGATTCAGATGGCAATGTTGATGGAGCATCACTCGGTGATTCAGATGGCAATGTTGATGGAGCATCACTCGGTGTTTTTGACGGAGACGTTGAAGGAACACTACTTGGGCACTCCGTTGGTGGGGCATAATTTGAAGGGAATGGTGATGTCAACTTCATACAGACACTACCGATACTGTCATCACCAGTAGAGCCGCACATCACACCATTTCCACTTCTGTCTGTTCTATACGCATTTGGGCTTTCCACGGCACCACAAGTTGTTCTCATATTTTGGCACTCGTTCGTGAAGTCGACACCAGGGTCATCATCAAAGTAACAAGCACAAAAAAGATAAGGAGAAGGCGCCCATACATATCCACGGAACTCCCTGTTGGGATTGCTGCTGCTAACTTCAAAATGGCATGCTACACAGAGTCTTACGCAATCGTCCTCACTTGTAATAGAAGCACCGGATCCATTTTGAAATCTAATGGCATCATAATCATTGCCAGTGACTGTTCCGCAATCTTGGCAAGCGCCATAACCAATTACCTCAAACTCAAGAGGTTGTGCCTGCACAAATTCGGACGCCAAAATAAGCGCAAGTGCTGGTGTACTGAAGCGCAAAAGCGGAGGTTGAGCGTGGACTTGTCGCTGAGCAAATGAGAGAACAACGGCTAGGACTAGGAGGAGCCGCATCAGTAGTAGGGCAGTGAAATAAATCGTCGGCGTACGCACAGCTGGATGATGAAGCATTCTTTTTGCTGGTTCGAGGAACTTATGTATATGTTGTTGTGTTGTTCAGGAGAAGGTGTAGGCGGATGGAGACGATGTCGAGGAGCCTTTGGCGAATGAGATGGATTGGACTACTGCTTTGTTGAAAGCTGCGGTGCTTCACAAAGTGTGTATGTGAGTTTTTCAGCTGTTGTCCACCTCTCTATTGTGCGCGATGAAATGATTGCAGGTCGGTGCAGGAAGGCCCTCAGAGCGCAGGCTAGAGAGGTTACAGCTGCGCCCCTCGATGGTGTCACACCTCACACTTTACCTCCGCCTACCTGATGTCCGATCTGGGACCTATCTCTGTCGGTGACAGGAAGACCCTTAGAGCTAGCATGGTTACAGTTGCGCCCTCGTTGGTGTCACACCTCACACTTTACCGACCAAGCTTACTTTACTCGCAAGTGTAAGTGTCCACACACACACGTGGTGCTGGTGCGACAGGCAGACTCAGTCAGGGGCTTTTGAATGATTTAATTATGTACTCTCAATTGAACTCATGGGCTCATCCCCAGAATGAGTTGTTGCTTCTAGTCTCGAACATTGAAACTCCTAAAAGTCGTCCGAGCCATCGTCTCAGCCGAGCTCTGAGCCAAGTAGTGAGCCCTCATCTCAGCCATCGTCTCAACCAAGTTTGTCTCCCTCGGGATCTGTTTAGCCGTCGTCTGAGCCATCGTTGAATCCATCGTTCTCTACCAATCCAACATCGGAACCTTCATCGGTGCCATCATCTCAACCGTCGTCCGAGCCAAATATAGGAAGGCCCTTAGGTGCCAGGTTATCGGAGCTCCCATTTGCCCCTCCTATCCGTAGGCTCCCTCTCAAAAAGGACCAAAAAAAGGACCAAAATCTGAGATTTTTGAGGCCGAAATTTAGTATGATGTTGGACTATTTTGGTGGAAGGTGCGCGCATTAGACTTCAGCTATAACCATAAAGTAAAAGTATTGGCCATTATTTCCGCCATATTGTTTAGGTTAGTGAGGTCTAATGGCATAGATGCATACTGGCTATTTTGTGCTCATTGTGCTGCTCCTTGCCAAAAATATTTTGGTCCTTCGGAAAAGGACTCGTAGAGATGGACGATTCCTACGTAGCAAAGAGGGGCTGCCCCCTTTCCTCTCCTTCATCCTTTGTTGGCCCAAATCACAACATAGCTGCGCCACTCACTGCAATACAGTAATAGCCCTCAACATGAACAAAGTGATTTGGTCCTTCAAAAAGGACCAAATCAAGCCTACGGCTATCCCGCCCAGCTAGCTCCCATCTCCCTGCAAAGAAATGGCGCGACACTGAATGGGACATGGGATGGGAGGTGGTCAGCTTATCGACCCCCATCAATGGCCACGACTCCCAGGCGACCGGCGACCAAAGACTCTCTGCTATTGCTGATCGTCTCCCTCGTCACGTTGTGGCCGGCAACCAGCAACCACTACGATAACGGCAAGATTAAGAGTATTGTGGTAAGATAGTATAGTGGTATCTCAGGCTGTCTCAGGAAGAAGCAGAGAGTCCGTGGACTCTGGAGTCGATGAGGTCGCTAGATAGGATAGAGCCAATGACCACGATTGGTAGGGTCCGGCGATGATTTCGTCCTTATTATGGTAGTTTGAGGGGATGAAGATATTTGCGGCAAGTTGTGGATTGGAGGATTAGAAGGTAATTATCAGAAAGGAAAAGAAATAATACACGGCTGAAGTTGATGATTGATTTTGTCCCATGCATGAGCATCATTTTGACGCTACTCAACGTAATAATCATAGAGGGACAGTCTCTCCACCCATCAAACGCCCCATTCATCGCCCACTTGCAATGAGCGTTTCTGCTTACAGTACTTGTGGCCGCAGTCTGGAATCCTCGGGTTGCGTGATAATACATCTTATTTGGGGGTTATGAATGGGATTCCTTCGTTAATCGACTTCAGAGACAGGCTAATAGATTTATCCAGTAAATTGATTATACTACCGGAATTATTGATCATCAACTTGTAACTTGGGGGATGTTTAATGCTGTAATGACTATGTATGACTTGTACTTGTATCACTCTAAATCTTTGAGTGTTATTTTCGTTGAGGTGTCGTACGTTTGATCTCCTTCTTCCGTCTTTGAAGCGGAAATGTTGTGTCTTGCGACTGTGCAAGATCTTAATCATCCCGTCTAGAGATCTTCGTCATTGTTGTGCTCTCGCTGCGCACCTCAGAATGGAAGCCGAAGAAAACAGACAGGAGAATCAGCATCAGATTGGGAATAAACCCTTGCAACCATTCCCCTCACTCCCATCGGATTTGTCCGTATTTCTGTCTTTGGCAGAGCTGCTAGGAATAATTGTTTCGATATTGGAAGATTATCACAGACGTTCCACAATCGTTCCTCCCACCCCCATTCCTCCGCCATGATTATACACCATGGGAACCTCGCCGTCAAGATAGATGCCAACGCCGCAGATCCCACAACATAGATGGAACGATAATGACTCAAAGGTTATCATGTACTACTGCACTGATATATTAGGAGTTAGCCCGGTGAGTGCCGATCTCCTCTTCGAAGATGAAAGTTTTCACGACGCACAAAATGAGAACGATGGCAGACACGGTGGCAGACGAAGTAGATAGACGACGGTGAGCGGAGCTGCTACGCCGCCATGGGTTTTGTAGGCACCATGGTTGCTATGCCACATGCCACCAATTGCAGATTGCAGCTTGGTCGGTCGTCGGTCGGACTCGATACGTGTCTGGATCGCATCACTCGATTTCCGCCCGCCTCTTCATCTTTCGACACGCGTCAGCCTTCCAACAAGCCATTTTACCTACACCATGACACGCGTCAAGCCTTCACACTACCACCAGGTGCTGCTTCACGTGAAATTGATAAGGCCCTACACAGCCAGCCGTGGAGTCGAGGATCGATAGGCATATCGCACAACGCAGTCCATCAACATACAGCCGCATCCAACTACATCTTCCTGTTGATGCATTGCACATTGCACGGAGCTTGTCCACGATGATGCATACTATCGTCACCACCATTGCTATCACCGCTCAATTCTTCCTTGCTCTCTCTGGGAGCACTCCCACCGCTGCCGCCGATGCCATCGGATCCGTTCGAGGCAGCAGCAGCAGCCGCCGCCTGGAACAAGCTGAATGTGTATGCTCACCGAGAACATTCACCTTTCGACTTAATTTTAATGGAAGTTGTAACGTTAATACCATCCAAGGCAATCCAGGAGTAAATGGAACTCAATGTGAACTTAGAGGTTCTTTTTCTGTGGAAAAAGAACTCGAAGACAAAACACCAGTTGAGGTTGCATCTGTTTCTATCCAAGAAGTTAACGTCGATGTCGACGGGAACAAACATTGGAAGTGGAAGATTTATGACGGACCATTCTATGATGGAGACACAATCGAGTACACATCAATGTCGGATTCACTTCAACCTGGCGAAGCTTTGGGAGATCAAGACGTACCGCTAGGTTTCTTCATGAAACTGACAGGAACGAATGCTGGAGACGAGTTTTTATTTCATGGGTTATTTTGGATATACAATCTCGATAACTGTGATGCTGAACCTATCACAGAAGGAGATGCAATCGGTATGTTTGAAGTGGTAGAGTATACATCTGCCATACCTGAATTCTGTCCTGCGATTGGATTGACTTCATTCGAATTGGATGGTGATCTTGTGAACGAGGTGAAAATGGAGTAGATTATACAATACACGTATATGTGAATGTTGAGGAAGAAAAGACGATGAATATGAATGATGTTACAAATTAGGATTATCAAATACTATCACTGTTGATTGACGTGCCTCTATCATGTGTAGATTCTAAACATCCATCTCTATCAACCCAACAATCTTTTTTCTCCTCCTGGCAGCGACAGCGACAGGACTGTTTCTGTTTCCCCCATCTCCTTGAGCATCCATCTCCTTGATGATGAAAGTGAAAGATGTAGAATAAGAGCAGTTGTAGTTGTGGTGCTTGTGGGGATAATAAAATGATTCTGATACTTCTATTTATCTCCGTGCTTTAGAAGAACGACCATGACCACTTCTTGCACGCTCCGTCCGGCTGTAAATACATTTGTCTTACTTAAGTATTGCCAGTATTTACAGCGTGCAATCTTCCATCTTCCGGCAGTACTGTGAAACTACTCACTCTAGGTTGATTCTTTGCGTCACTGAGAATTCCATTGTTGGTATCTAGCGTAGGTAACTGCAGTAACAGCTAGTATCCTGGCAATGGGGAGCAGATAATGTCGACGTCACGGTGATGTCAAGCAAAAAGATGCGGCTTCAACGCAACCGGCTGTTCTTGTTCATCAAAAATCACCAATCACCACCACATCACAATTTTGATGTAGGCAATGATGATGATGTCCTCCCGAACACCACACGTTAGCGGCGGCATCAGCATCGGCAGAAGAATGGCTACCTTGCTTTTACTTAGCTGCGTCGTCAGTCCAGTTACATCATTTCTGTTACCACGACAGCAGTTGCTACAACAACAACATCAGCCACCAATAGTATTGCCATCACCATCACCACTGCCCATCACTTCACAAGATGGTCAGCGATCATTACTATATCAATCACCACAATCACAAGATGGCAAAACAGCAACTACTACAGCAGCAGCAGGGACATCCAAACGAGCCCAACGCAAGGCAGCCCAACGTGCCAAAAAGCAACGGCAGCAAACACAAACATCTAAAAATATCAACAAGGTCACCTCGCAACACCCCGAGGCCATCATTAAACGACAAAAGCAACAAGGCAACAACAACAACACCAATAGCAAACGAAGAAATCACAATTTTGCACAACGTGCCGAATACCTAAGCGAAGGCACAGATGAACAATTCGGCTTCAATGACAATTTGGATCAATTGACACTCACCACCATTCCCAAAACTCAAGGTGACACCACCACCATTGACGATAGAGCCGCCAACAATAATATACAATTCCATCAATTGCACTCCCAAAGAGTATCCAAGTTAGATGGAGAGACTACGGCTGATGATGTTGTCAAGGCGATTAAACGTGCGCAGAATTTACATGATGAACATGATGTTGTGGAGATTGCTCATTTTTTGTTGGAGGAGGTTGGTGAGTTAGTATTGTGTGTACATAATTGATTGATTGACCGAATGCCTGCTTTTATTTGTACATTAAATGAACATTTTCTACTCTTGATTCCATCAACTCACATTTGAATTATACTAATCACAGATCAATCATTCGCCTACGGATACAGAGGATCCCTCCTCTCCCGCCTCGCCGTAGCCTCCCTCCACCTCCAAAACTACGACATTGCCAAAAGATGCATTATTGAACGACGCATCTCTCACCGATCCTCCATGCTACCATTGGAATCTGCCGCGATTGTCCGGGGGTTATTGCGATGTCATCATACCATGGAGGCGTGGGAGGTGTTGGAGGATGAATTGAGTTTGCCCCTTGAAGGATCGGTGCAATGGGAGAATAGTGAGGAGAATAATAACAAACGGAATAAAAACGAGATGAATGATGATGAATTGCATTTAGAAGACGAATCTATCCGAAGAAGATTAGAAGCACGTGATAAACTTGTTCATAGGGCGAGGAGTATTTCTTCCATTGCCTCACGTCATTTTTATGAAATGGAACCTACCGAAGGGATTAACGCGGTGGGTAAATTGAAGGAAATGGGGGGTATAGTCCATCAGGCAGGATTGACTGCGGAGGATGTGGGTATACCGTGGGATAGATTGGTCAAGGGGGCGGCGTTGTGTGAGAGTAAACGTCGAGATGGAGCATGGGACGATATTGATGAAAGTGAGGATGCTGCTACTGCGGAAACTCCTTGTTCATGGCCATGCAATATTGTCTATACTGTATTAGATGCCATGATTGCATTTCCGTCGGAGAATAAGGATGTTACGTTTGAGGCGTTGTGTAATGCTTTAGTGAGACGAACTGTGTTTGTAACTGGGGCGGTGGATATGGAGGGTTGTCCCGAGGCGGATAGAGGAGAGGTTGCTTTTATTGGGAGGAGTAATGTTGGCAAGTCGAGTTTGGTGAATATGGTAAGGTTTCTCTCTGTCATCAATGATTTGAATGCATGTATATGTTTCGTGAAGCGACTAACTTTCATCTTTTGCATCGAACTAATATTATTAACTCAGCTCACCAATCGAAAGTCGCTAGCATTCACAAGTAAGACTCCGGGAAAGACCCAACAATTCAATTACTTTGCTGTCAATGACAAACCAGAACTTGCACGTCAAATCCGATACGGTGACGATGTACCCGGTGAAAAAGATCGTGATTCATTTTATATTGTCGATCTCCCAGGGTTTGGATTTGCCAAAGTCACCCAACAATTACGTCAGCAATGGAGCGATTTTATGGACGAATATTTACAAGAACGAGAGACGCTTCAGGCAGTGTTTCATTTAATCGACGCGAGGCATGGACCGACAGATGAAGATATCAAGATTATGCAAAAAGTCGGTACCATTTTGGGAGCTAAACAACAAGCAAAGGAACATTGTGCAAAATACATTATCATTTTGACCAAGGCGGATAAGAATGTGAAGAATGCAAAATCGCAATCAAATCCTGGTAAAGTGAGCAACAAAGTGATGGAGAAGTTAATAGGGACAATGAAAGAAAATCGTGTAGGATATGCTCCAATAGTATTGACATCTTCTGAAACAAGGTTGGGTAGAGATGAGGTATGGAAATACTTAAGATTTGCAGCCGAACGATAAGCGTGGCGTAGTGCTATAGAAGTAGAAGCGATGTATTTTTTTGTCTCCGCTTGAACAGTAAGATCACCTTATTAGAATTATCGTCAAAAACCTTGCTACTTGATTCTACTTATTCCTCCATCTAATTTCCCGCTAGCTCTAGCTCTGAGCATGGTCATTACCTTTCTGTTTCTGTTTGCCTCTGCGTGTTTCGACCAGAAGGTACCAACATATCGCACTTCCTCCCTCCGGTGTATTCATTAGCAGCCTCTGACTTCTGATTCGGACCGGATCACAGTATCCAAATCATCGATGTCTCAGTGTTTTCTGGGACTCCAGCTACCACTTATCACTTATCCTTTTTCTATCATATACCCAGCCACTGGATGCTAGCTAAGATATAGCTCGGTATCTTGGAAGCGTAGATTAGCTAGACGGTAATGTGTGCGGAGAAGCACAGCAGTGCTGTAGTCTCTACAGCACTGCGGTGCGGTTCAAGATAGAGCCCTCACTCACACCCTGATGTGTGAGTGCCGGTTGGGAATGAGTGTCAGCAGGCGAAAGTGCGCCACAAAATTGGCATCCTGTGGGCTTTTGTTGGCCGAAATTTGGCAATTGCTACTACTCCGAGCTCATCTACGATCCTCTGAGCGCCTCTTAGGAGCATCAACGACGACGCTGACGAAGATAATCTTGCCATGGAAACAACTTTAAATAATAATGCCGCCAATGGAGCTGGCGATCTTGAAAGCGACGTAACTGTAGTCTTTCATCCCCAATCATCATCAATTTCCTCTAAGAAATGGAGTCGGATCGCTGTTATAGTTATAATTGCCATACTTGCTGTCATTATTGCAGTGAGTATCGCGATGAGCACTGATAATGAGGTCATGCCTGATCCACCTATGGCCCGATCGGCAGTCCAAGAAGCAAAGCCTGTCAAAGAAGGTAGTCCGACAGAAGGCCCTAAAGCTGACGCTCCGCAGCTGGCACCAACGCCAGCGCCAACACCTCCCAAGAAGGAGGATAATTTGAAGAAGACTATGATTCCTACATATGGGTTGACTGTGACTGTAAGCACTGAGATTTCTGCTCCTCCCACTGTAGGTGACCGTGGTGATCGAAGAAGCATGATTCAGAGTCCTACATGGCGTGGGTAGAGAAGAGAAGAGTCAAGACTAATTTTGTTAATTATTTTGTTATATATTATTACTCAAAAAGCTCTCCAACGGCATTCATCTCGCACTGCCAAGAAGCATTTGTGCATCGGGGATCTGCACAATTTATTGTATCTCCTGTTCCATCGCCACAGCAATACCTCTTTTTGGATTGCCATTGGTAACCTCTGCACAATCTGGACAGTTCCTACAATTCTCTCCATCATCTGGCTGGCAGATTCCATCTCCATTACAGGTTGAAGTAGGAGGTGCTTCTGTCGCGGAGGTTGCCTGCGATGTAGTAGTAGTACTAGTAGTAGCTACTAGCTACAGCAGAAGTAACAGGAGGAACAGTCGTCACTGTCACTGGATTATCCGTAATGGCAAGGCAGCTCGTGGCATCATGGAGAGCAGAAAGATAACTATACATTGCAAGTGGTACGCGTTTTGGATTTTTGCTTGTTCCACCTTGCAAGTTGTGGTCGTTGTCCCAATTTGTAGCTCTGCTGATATCTCCCGTTCCACTATAAGCTCCACCAAGCGTTGTATAAACTTTTCTTGTGTCCTGACACAGGTGGCAATAAGACATGATTGTCCCAGAGAGTTGTCCACTTTGCTGCATTGATTCGGGTCATTACAGCTATCCACGGCAGGCTGGTATTGTGTGGTTGAGTGAGTGTGGTGGCTCTTGGAACTCGTAATGTACAGATCAAATGAGAGGTAGCCAAGTTTACCCAGATTTCCACGTAAGTCAGTGGTGACACTGGCACTTGTGGCATGGTTGCATAAAGCCCCGACTTGTTTGGCATGTCCACCCCACTGAAAGCGGCTCAAGTGTGCATGATACAAATCATGCTCTTGCCAGAAAGTGGCATTGGTATTGTGCTTCATCAACATTCGATTTTCAACATCTATGATTTGATTGCTACCCCAATCGGATTGATATGAATTGCCAGAAGCATCTGTTTCCCATTCGCTTGTTATTCTGATGTGCTTGATGTTGAAATGGAGCCCCACTTCTTCTTCGTAAATGTTATTGACTGCGGACCAAATTGAGTTGACGTAATCGAGTGCTCCTTCTGTCACAACGTCCTATTAGTACCTTTGGACATATCTACAGTACAATGCATATCTATCTATCTCGTTGAAGAGATCTTTGTGTTTCTTGCATCATCGTGGATGCAAGCCCCTTTTTGTTTGACGATGCTACGCATCACCCTACTACAATAATCTAATACAACTGTCAACCTATACTAGTATTTCTTTCAACCTTACTTCGTATATAGTAAGTCGGGACACAGTAAATTTACTCCCCTATTAATAATTAATCAACGCAATAATGTCATCCAGACCTCCAACCAAGAAATCTTGGATTTTCGCCTTCGACATCGTCCGCAATCCAGTTACGGCCGCCAACCATAAGAAGCGCATTGAAGACCATGGATTTTCAGAAGTCCACATGCAGGGCATACGCACTGCCAACAATAGCAAGAAGTTTGTTGACTTCCTCGTCTTCGACCAGCCGATCATCAATAAAGAGACGGAGATTTTTGTCCTCCAGAACGAAAAGTTCATAGGGTTTTGTGATGAAACCGGCCTCGACGATGAATCTCGCTTCAACGCCTTTGCTGACACTCTCGATGGACCTGTGAGGGATCTTTTCGACGTCATCCGTGATGAGGGCCATCGGTTGTATGACCCAACCCATCAAGATGCTGATACCAACGAGGGATTTGTCCGCATGCTTCAAGCACTTTTTGTGTCCTGGAGTAAGGACAACAATCCGGCTGACTCTCTGGCAACAAGAATCCTAAGCTTCAAGTGGAAGAATTATCAGATACGTGGTACCTTCTATCCCCCCAGTGAGTTCAAGTTGCGTTTGCAGAGCTTGTGGAGAATCCACGACATGCTCCCCATCGTCGGTGCACCTACAACGGATGAGGCGAAACTCAAGGCATGTTGGGACGGTCTACCTGAGGAGGCAAAGGATTTTATCAACGATGAAAAAGAGACTGACCCTTTTGATGCAGAGAATAACGGTGTCGATATAATCACCTACACCGATCTTTTCAACATGCTAGAGCATTTCTGGAACCGCAACTACAAGAAGAAGTATGAGAGTAACGCCGGAGATGATAAGAAAGGAGGAAAGCGGAAGAGGTATGATGATGATGATGACAATGATGACGACGGCCACGATAACCGCAGGGATAGGAATGGCAAGCGTCAGCGTACTGGTAAACGCAATGGACGCGGTAATGGCAAAGGAAAGCAGAACGATAGGAATGGAAGGCGCAATGAGCGTCGCAACGGCGGAGGAAAGAATAACTTCGACGCACTCTGCAAGCTTCACGATAATGCCACCCATGCATACAAAGATTGTATCTTCTGCCCTACTGGCCATAACTTCAAGCCGGACAGGGCCAAGCAGTACTACGAGTCTGGAAAGGCCCCCGATTGGTACAAAAAGACTTACCAAAATAGAGTCCTTAAGAGCAACGGCGGTGGAAATAATCAGCAGCAGCAACAGCAGCAGTACTTCATCCAACATCAACCCGGAACTTCCTTCATGGCAATTGCTCCTGCCTCAGCTCCTCAACAACAGTTGCCGCCTGCAGTTCCTCAAGCTGCAGTTCCATCCTTCTTTGCTGGGCAACAAGCTCCAACCCAAATCGCTCCGACCTTTGCGACAGGCACAACTTCTACTGCCCAAGCTCCTAGACAACAGATGTACACTCTCCGTACCGATGCAAGTGGAAAGCAGTATTATGTTCCCATCTGAACCGACGACCTTCGGGAGAATGAAACTTATGCCGATGTTACAAGTATGAACTCTGAAATGATTACGGGGTACTCCAATGCCCCAGCTGCTCTACAAGTCCAGAAGGATCTTCTAGCAGCGCCGATGTCTGACTACACTAGCCTCCCAGCTAGTGTCTCCTCGCAAAGAGAGGCTGTTACAGCCGAGTCCATCGTGAGAGCCAATCATTGCTCACCGACAAGTGCCTTTCAAGTCAACAATGGGCCCAGCATACGATCTGCTGAAGAAGTCGAGCATTTTGCAACAGCAAGCTCCTTCGAGTTGTCTGAAGACGACCTCGCCAATGTGTTTACAATGCTAACTGATGATGGCGCAGCCGACAGGCTTATTGAAAATGTGCCGGCAACAAATGATTTTGTTTGCCTTGATGCCTATGCGGCTGCTGATCCAACTTACAACAACCTTCAGTGGCAGAACCCTGTGGAGACAGTTCCTCCACCGTGGGATTATGGGATCTTTCCAAGTACAGGTATTGAAGTCTTTCAAGCTGAGCTTACACCAGTCGGTGCTGCTCTTGAGCTTGATCCTGTTCCGCATTCTTGCAATGAGCAATCGGTGGACCCACAATTTGATATCGAGTTCGACTGGTCCACTGCTGAAGTTGTATTCCAGTCTGACACCAATGGCACTACAATCCCAATGGCTACTGCTTATTGCCTTGTCAAGTCCGTCAATGGAGTCCGCTGCAATCGTTTCCTGAAGTGCCTCTTTGATACCGGTGGCTCGAAATCTATGGCACACCGAAGTGTCCTTCCCAAGCAGGCCCAACTCAAGGCCTCGCCTGGATCCACCTTATGCAATACTATTGCTGGAAACTATCAACCTGTCGGAATTTTAACTGCTGAAGACATGAAGTTCCCCGAATTTGATGCAAATCTGTCAGTGAACTCCCATGACTTTTTGGTCTTCGAGCCGAAGTGCAGCTTCGATCTGATCCTCGGGAATGATTTCCTCGTCAAGATCGGCCTCAAGATTCATCTTGATACTTTGGAATTAGAGTGGCTAGGAAAGAAAATACCGATGAATTCCCGTTTTAGCAAGGACCGACTCAGTGCAGCTGTCGACAGCTGCTTGGTAGAGAGAGAGGATGACGACCTGCAGAATTACCTTGATTGCTTTGCGGTCGCTCTTGGAGATTCAACCTATGATGAAATGAATGTCGATCAAGCCATCCGTGAAAACTGTGCACATCTCACCGAGTCTCAACAGAAGGATCTACGATCTTTGCTCTTCAAGCATTTCAAGCTCTTCGACGGCACGCTACATACTTACAACGGCCCCAAGATGGATATCGAGCTTCAAGACGGTGCTAGACCAGTTCACCGCCGAGCTTATCCAACACCGCGCATTCATCTCGAGACTTTCAAGACTGAGTTACTTCGCCTTGTGGAAATTGGAGTGTTAGAGAAGGTCACTGGTCCTACAGCTTGGGCCCTGCCCAGTTTCGCAGTCAGCAAGAAGGACGGGAAGATTAGAATAGTTAGTGATCTTCGTGAGCTCAACAAAGTGATCAAGCCCCGCGACTACACTCTGCCAATCATTCAGGACCTCATTCGTCAGCGATCTGGCTTCCAGTTCATGACCAAGATTGATCTAAGCATGATGTTTTATTCCTTTGAACTCACCGATCAAGCAAAGGAGCTGGCTACCATCTCGACTCCTTTTGGTTTATTCCGCTACACAAGAGCCCCGATGGGTCTCCGTAATTCTCCTGCCTTCGCTCAAGCTGCTATTGAACAATGCCTCGATGGTATCCCTGACGTCTGTGCTTACATCGACGACATTGCTATTTGGAGTGATACTTGGGAGGAGCACGTCGCAACATTGCAAAAGGTTCTCTCCCGTCTTGAAGAATCTGGATTCAGTATCAACCCCTTGAAGTGCGAATTTGGTATTGCGGAAGGTGACTTCCTTGGTCACTGGCTGACGAAAGAGGGAATCAAACCGTGGCAGAAGAAAGTCCAATCAGTGGTAGACCTTCAACGGCCTACTAATGCAAGTCAAGTTCGAACCTTTGTTGGTTTAATCAATTGGTACCGCGACTTCTGGCCCCGCCGAAGTCATCTACTTTCACCCTTCACCCAGCTCATCCGCGGTCTGAAGGAGAAGAAAGCCCCTGTCGAATGGAACGATCACCTAGAGAAGTGTTTTCAAGAAGTCAAACAAGTCATTGCCGCCGATGCACTCTGTGCATACCCCGATCACAACAAGCCGTTCGAAATCTATACAGATAGCAGTGACTACCAACTTGGAGCAGCCATCTTACAAGACGGTCGACCTGTTGCCTACTACTCCAAGCGATTATCTGGTCCTCAAACTCGGTATTGTACCTCGGAGAAGGAAATGCTTGCCATCGTGGCTACTCTGCAAGAGTATCGCACGATGCTGTTCGGTGCCAAGATCAAGATTTTCACTGATCATCGGAATCTCACCTTCACCAACCTCAACAACCAACGCGTCCTGAGATGGCGCTGCTTCCTTGAAACCTTCAACGCCGAATGGAATTACCACCCTGGAAAGCTCAATGTTCTTGCTGATGCCTACAGCAGACTGCCCAAGTTTGATTATTCTGGCCCGGAGGAGAGGCAGGATGATCTGTCTTCAACTGCAACTCCATTCAATCCAGATCCTGAAGCTACTTTTGAAACTACCTTTG
Source organism: Skeletonema marinoi (assembly GCA_030544225.1). Taxonomy (NCBI): domain Eukaryota; phylum Bacillariophyta; class Thalassiosirophyceae; order Thalassiosirales; family Thalassiosiraceae; genus Skeletonema; species Skeletonema marinoi. Next base: position 2,785,896 of record CM060487.1, read on the forward strand.
AAGAACAGTTTGCCGAACTAGCAAGTGATGGCGAATTCCCAGCGGAGCAATACCAATCATTCATGAACCTTCCGTCGACTGTACAGAATCCTCTTCGGTATGAATGGCTAGCTGAGACGCAAGCCAGCTGTGCAGCCTTGCAACAGTGCCTCGTTCAGGCACCAACGCTCTATCACCGCAAACCCTTTGGTCGCCATGATATTGAGCTAATTTGCTATAGTCAAACCCCTGATGATGAATCAAGCCTCAAGATTGTCCTTACTGATGAGACTGTCGATGCAGCGGTGGAATACTTCCACCTACTGCTGAACCACCCTGGTGCCAAGTCTCTCTCGCATGCACTTTCCAAGTTCTATCATCCACAACTGTCTGCCCGAATATCTGCCTTCAATTGTGACACCTGTCAACGAACCAAGATCGGCCAGCGTGGATACGGTCACTTTCCCCCAAGATCTGTTGAAGACCTTTACCCTTGGAAGCAATGCGATGTCGATCTTATTGGTCCTTGGTACGTTAGCACCTCTGGCCGCAGCGGCAAGTCTTACGAGTTCTATGCTCTGACAGCTATTGATCGAGCTACTGGATTCCCGGATGGAATAATGATCAAGCGCAAAACAAGTGAGAATGTTGCCCGCAAGTATGATGAAGTCTGGCTCTCAAGATATCCAAGACCCGAAGTATGTGCCCATGATCAAGGTGGCGAATTTATTGGCCCCGAGTTCCAGCAACTACTTCATGATGCAGGGATTGCATCAGCTCCTTCTACGGCTCGAAATCCACAAAGCAACGCAATCGTGGAGCGTCTCCATTTAACTATGGGCAATCGCATTCGAGCTCAACTCGCTGATGAAAACCCCCGCACCTTAACTGAGGCTGAAAATATTATGTCCAAGATCCTTCAAGATACTCTTCATTCAATCCGCGTGACACCTTCTGAAGCCACTGGATTCGCCCCTAGCGTTCTCGCCTTCGGCCGTGACATGATCTACAATGAGCCTGTCGACTTTGACATGGAATCCATCAATCATCGCCGTCAGCGCCGTGTGGACAAGGATAACAAACGCATCAATTCCAAACGTTACAGCTACGACTATATAGTCGGTGGCCGAGTGATGAAACGAATCTTTGACCCAGCCAAGCTTGAACACCGCTGGAGTGGACCTTACGAGATCATTCAAGTACATGTCAATGGAAATATTACTATTCAAGTTAACCCACATCTTCGGGAGCGTCTCAACATCCGACGTGTAAAACCCTACAAACAACCTACGCCTTCAGCGTTACAACAACAACAACAACTCGACACACCTCTGTAAGGAGGGGTAGAATGTCACAACGTCCTATTAGTACCTTTGGACATATCTACAGTACAATGCATATCTATCTATCTCGTTGAAGAGATCTTTGTGTTTCTTGCATCATCGTGGATGCAAGCCCCTTTTTGTTTGACGATGCTACGCATCACCCTACTACAATAATCTAATACAACTGTCAACCTATACTAGTATTTCTTTCAACCTTACTTCGTATATAGTAAGTCGGGACACCTTCTTCAGTTCCCTCTCCTTGCTTTTGTACAAAATCTTCATCAATGTCCAAAAAGACATCGGCCTGATAAACGTACGCATCGCCGAAGAGAAGTTTACGGTTTTGTGTCGGTTGGAACCGCGAAGAGAATGTCGGATAGTGTTAATCGCAGACTCGGTAGATTCGAAGTCAAATACATGGTGATGATTATCATGATTGTGGTCTTTGCGGCTGTGGTGCGGTGATCGTGTTCATCTTCTGCTGAAAGATGTCTGTCGGAGTGTTCGTCACGTCACGATCAAGGCCGCATTCCCAATGTGGTGTCTCCAATTCCTCAGACTTGGAAATTAGAGTGCGTTGTCCCTGCTCTTGAACGATGTCCTTGGATGCTTCTCCGGGCTGCTGGACAATTAATACCTCGTGTAGTTCCATCTTTGGTATGAACAGAGATGGTAGAGAAGGTGCCAGCCATGGTGGAGACTAGAACGCGTCTACTTGATAGACCTCGTCGGCGTGATGATCCGTCGTCATAGGAGATGATTGTATGTTCTGTCACTGCATCCTCGGAGAGGCGGACACGGATATCTGGGCGTGCTGCTCCTCCGTCCTCATCAATTTTAGCTGCAATAATGAAGTGCGTGTTGGATTCGCTGAGGATATGATCTGCGATGCTATCATCGGGAGGAAGAAGGCGACGCATGCTGCTGCTGCTGCTGCTGAGTTTGGCGCCAGAGTTCCTTCCCCCCCCACCTCCACCTCCATACCCAACCATTCTCCACCTCCACCTCCACACACCCCGAAAAGATGCCAACGCCTCCATGGATGCATGCATGCACTCTGCATGCACTGCTGGTGAGGTTGTGCATCAATGCGCGAGAAAACTGATCTAAGGAATTAGTATGTCTACGTCATCTTCCAACTAGACAGAGATACATAGGTCCCAGATCGGACATAAGAGGCAGGAGGTAAAGTGTGAGGTGTGACACCATCGAGGGCGCAGCTGTAACCCTGCAAGCTCTAAGGGCCTTCCTGTGTAAGTAGTACCAACGCGCACAATGAGAGGTGGACAACATACAACTGAAACTCATAACACACACTTACTTTGTGAAGCACCGCAGCTTTCAAAGCAGTAGTCCAACCATCTCATTCGCCAAAGGCTCCTCGACCTCGACATCGTCTCCATCCGCCTACACCTTCTCCTGGACAGCACAACAACACATACATAATTTCCTCGAACCAGCAAAAAGAATGCTTCATCCAGCTGTGCGTACGCCGACGATTTATTTCACCGCCCTACCACTGATGCGGCTCCTCCTAGTCCTAGCCGTTGTTCTCTCATTTGCTCAGCGACAAGTCCACGCTCAACCTCCGCTTTTGCGCTTCAGCACACCAGCACTTGCGCTTATTTTGGCGTCCGAATTTGTGCAGGCACAACCTCCTGAGTTTGAGGTGGTTGGTGATGGCGCTTGCTTGGATTGCGGAGCAGGTGATGGCAATGATTATGATTACATTGACTTTGAAAATGGAAACGGTGCTACATTTACAAGTGAGGACGAATGCGAAAGCCTCTGCGTAGCATGCGCTTCTGAAGTTAGCAGCAGCAATCCCAACAGGGAGTTCCGTGGATTTGTATGGGTGCCTTCTTTTCTTTTTTGTACTTGTTACTTTGATGATGACTCTGTCGACTTCACGAACGAGTGTCAAAATATGAGTACTTGTTCAGGTGCCGCTAGTCCAATTTCTTATGAATCAGACAGAAGTGGAAATGGTGTGATGTGCAGCTCTAGTGGTAATCCGCTTAGTGAATGTTCGAAATTGACAGCACCATTCCCTTCAAATTATGTTCCAGCGGAATGCCCAAGTAGTGTTCCTTCAACGTCTCCGTCAACAACACATATCCCGTCTATATCTACATCACCGTCTTCTTCATCGATGCCATCTGAATCACCGAGTGATGCTCCATCAACATTGCCGTCAGATGATCCATCATCTTCTCCCTCTGAGCAACCAAGTGTGAGTTTAGCACCCTCGGAGTCATCTTCGGACCTGCCCTCAAATCAGCCCTCGGATTCAACCTCAACAGAACCATCGTCTGAACAGTCTTCAACACCTTCCTGCTCACCAAGTAATTCACCGACGGAATCGCCTTCTGTAACAGATGGTATCAATTTGGTAAGTCATATACATCATTATTCCTCCACATTCACGTTCACGTGTAAACTTTATCCTCCGCTGTAAATGCGGTCGGTTGCATATTTATCTAAACTTTCATAATATATCTCGACATGGACTTGTATAGTTTTATCCGGATTGGGCAAAGGGCGGCGAGACTTGCAGGTGAGTTCTGAATTCATCTCTGACGTCCATGTGAATGTTAATGTGCAAACTTTCTTCAACTCAAAAACAAGAGACAAACAAGTATTTACTCACATTTTCCGCTACGTCCATATACAAATACTGTAGGAACGATGGAGATCATCCTGACTACATGGAGATTAACCCGACAGAGTGGTTGTCTAGCTCCTTGGATGCTTGCTGTAAGAAGTTCTTCGGTGGCTTCTTGTACAAGCAGTGCATTGGAGCCTATCCTCCCGATGCCGACGATTGTAACTTGAAACTACATTATCCGGATTGGAATGGAGCCAATGAAGGCTGCGTTGACGATGGTAAGCAAAGAAGTTGTCATTTGTATAATGATCAACTGATGTCGTGTTTCATCTCGTGTGTACTCATTTATTTCATAATACTGCAACTCACTCGCGTCGGCGTGGTATGAACAAAATCTTCCACTTGAACAAAACAGGCCAAGAGCCCTTGTACATGCTTGGCAATGCCCAGTATTTCCTCTCAAACACAAGAGAGGAATGCTGTGAGAAGTTCTATGAGTGGAACTACTATCCTTGCACAGGAACTAAACCTGATGGGAGTGGCGATTATTACCCAGACTGGAATGGATCTCCAGCCACGTGTAAGAACGACGGGAACATGCCTGATTACATGCTCAATCCCGATAACGCACGCTGGTATTTGTCTTCCACGCTCAAGGAGTGTTGCGAGAGGCACGTTCACTACGATTTGAACAATTGTATGGGCAGTTCTGGTACTCCAGTTGCAGGTTCGGATGAGTGGTATGTGGAGTACTCCGCAAACACTTGCGTCCAAGACTGTACTGGTCCATCGACCACTTGTGGTGGTCTCGTGGAGGGTAGTTGGATTGAAACCTTTAGTACCAAGAAGGCGTGTTGTGATGAGAAACTGTGGTATTATCCAGACTGTATCAGGACCAACAACTAGGCGAAAAGTCTACTAAGTCTTGAGGAGCTTCTCAGTCTTGAGTTTGACTTCGAAGAGTGTGAAGATGTAAAGTTTAAGTGTACAGGCACAGATGTAAAGGTAAAGATAAAGAAGATCGAAATGAAGAGGAAAGATTATAAACAAATAAGTGAATACCATACATGTGTATATGTGTGTAATAGATGTAGAAATTGAATGCTTTGAATGAAATCGAGTGCATTTTTGGCAGATCATCATTTTACTGTTTCTGTTTCTGATCATTATATCATCGCTAATGTGTACAATGTGAGTTTTTAGAGTTAGTCGCGGCATTGCACCCTCGTTATTTGCAGAAGATCACACTTGAAAGATGGTAATAATGTTGGTACTAAAACCAATGACACCAACTGGTCACAATGCGGGAACAAAACAGTGTATTATTCAGAGCGAGCACTCATCCCTTTGCATGATGCCTCACAAGAGCAAAACGTGAATCAAGAAGAGGGGGGGATTTGACAGTAAGTTCACAATGAAATGATGTTGAATGAAAGTTGGAAGCCCACCTTTAAGAAACCATCTCAATGGTCCTATATTCCTCAATATATATAGACGACTGATGCCAGGAGTAGGAGGCACAGGCACAGATTAGTAGTAGTAGGAGAGAAGGACGAAGACGAAGGAGGAGTTTGTGTTTGTGGAGGAACATACATGATGTGGATCCAAAGTCCAAAGCCACACGCTTCGGCATTTGGCACGTATGAATAGATGATGATGTATTAAGGATTAATCGCAGTAAAACACGTTAGCGTATAAGTAGTGCATAACTTTAAGCATCAAACTCAGAATAGTGGAAGGAGGAACAACAACAACACTTGCACTTGCAAGCATGTGTTCGTATGGTTCATATCGTGTTCTCCTTGGAGTAGAAAGCTTGGGATCCACTCTGCCCATTGAGTACACAAGTGCAGGGGGATGCATCAGATCTTCCCACCACAACATAACTAATACAATGACATGGACATTCCATCCACGCGACTCAAAGTCAAAGCAAAGATGCGTTGGCATGCTCGGACAGCAAGAAGATACCTGTCTTCTTTACCAACGGGCAGCGACTGTGCACGTGGAACGTCTTTTTCGATTTTCATCAACCACCAACGCACTCTTCTTCATCATTTTCATTTCCATCCTTGCATACACTCAAAGATTCACCTTGTGCCTATCCACCATGACGACAACAAGACCACGAAAAAACCTCCTCCTACTATCAGTAGCGGCCCTAGCACTGCTCTCCACAACACCATTGCTCACATATGCCCAAGATGCAGCCACTGCAACAGCAGATATCGTAGAAGATGATGTCACTGATCTTGGTGATGTGATTGGTGATGCCATGGGGGATATAACGGAAGGGTTGGAGGATGAGGTGGTGGATTTGGATGATGCTGCTGCTGCTGCTTCTATTGAAGAATCATCGGAGAGTGAAGAAGCAGAAGCAACTGTTGATGATGATGCCGCGGCTACAGCTGATGAAACGACAACAACTGCCGAGTCAACTGCTGAAGCAACCGCAGAATCCACAACGTACGAACAAACACAACCACAAGCAGAAGAAGAACAAGCAACTCCACCTCCAGCACAAACAGGACCATTCATTGATCTATTCGGAGAAGTATTACTTTCATTAGAGATGGTCGATGAGACACATGCACAGGTTCATCAGCATTATACGAATGAAGTTTTGAGTGGGAAGAAGGTTGTGGGATTATATTTTAGTGCGGATTGGTGAGTTGTTCATTGCTATTTGTGTTACACAACATAATACATGCGATTGTGATGAATTACTCATCCTAACATTGTCTTTATCAACTGATATTAACCACCAGGTGCGGCCCATGCCGTCAATTCACACCCGACCTAGTCAACTTTTACGACAAAATGAACGCCCGCCGTGGCAAAAAAGATGAATTCGAAATCATTTGGGTCTCACGCTGCAGAGACGTGGACAGCTTTGGACAATATTTCACTCACATGAAGTGGCTAGCCCTACCACCACAGGAGGCAATGGGACAACGTGGTCAATACCTCGGAGAAAAGTTCAAGGTTAAATCGATTCCAACGTTGGTGTTGCTGGATGAGATTGGAAATGTGATTACGTTGGATGGGAGGAATAAGATTCCTATGGATAAGGCTGGGGTTGGCTTTCCGTGGAGAAGTCCCATGAGTGTTTTGGTATCGACTTTGTTCCCTAGGAGTTTTAGGTTGTTGGTGAAGAGTCAGATTGCGGGTGTTTTGGAGAAGGCCAAGGCTGTTTTGGGTGGTGCTGCTCGTGGTGCTGCTGCTAGAGGTAGGTAGGTGAGGGGAAGCCAAGTAACAACAATACTCGGTTGAGAGTTATAGAGATGATGGAAGGGCAGAGAACGCAGAAACAAATAAAGACTGGTTTGGATTGTACGCTACTGCTAGGTGGAGGGATTAAAGAAGAGAGCAATAATTGAGAGCAATAATTGCATCAATTGTTGATCAGCTCAGATAGACGGGAATGATAAGCAGAAACAATAATGACTTAATGTTGTGTTGCGAATGAATTACTTATGAATTATGTTGTTTACTCTCTAATGAGCTAGTGTGTTGCCATCGTTTTGATGCATAAGAAGTCACGCCAGTCTAGTTCATTATCTTCAGACCCCATTCTCGCAGTGAAGTGGAACACTTCAATAACCCTGCCTTCAATACCCCAAGGAAATCCAGCTCCCACTCGAGATTGACGAAAAGAGGCAAGTTGCTAATATTTGCTCCAGAAAGAGATCCCAAATGTTCGTACTGCAAAGCACCTCCTTCGCAATGCTCTTTCTTCAACCGGATCAAATCTAGCTCCATCAAATCCATGAAGGATCGATACAATACATGTGGTGGGTAGCGATCTGAACTAATTGTATACCTCTCACTGTTGACGAATGATGTGGTATACTCATCTTCAATACGTTTGTATGTCAGTGGAGCTACCAGCGACAAGACTGTCAAATTCTTTGATCCATTCTTTTTAACATTTCCACCTGCAGCAGCCTCATCATCCACAGTGCTTCTTGCATCATCTCTTGCCATGATACGACGGGCTGCCATCAATATAGCAATTTGCGGTCCAGACAGATCAAGTAGTGCAACTAGACGGGGATTAGTCCCGACAAGAGCAGAATAATGGTTCGGGTCTCCGATCAGCTGACCCCAACGAATCTGTTCCAATGCATTTTGATTGGGGATTCCAGGACGACCAACGTTACTAGCGATATCATCCAAGGATGCTCCCATTATGATGAGAGCATGAGCAATGTGTTTCGGAGATAGCTTCGGAACTTGCACGTTGTCATCTAATGTCTCACTGGAACAACGCAGCTTTTGTTCGTCAACATCCGACATCAACAGACTCAATGATACATCAAGAACTCCACAAAACCATCGTATATCCATATGCATCTCGTAGTTGCGTCTCAGGGCACGTTGGACAAGTGAAAAGTCATTGATCTCTTTATCACAGTCTTCATCTTCGTCGGATCCAGCTTGGCTTCCACGAAAGATTGCCTCCACCTCATTGCGCAGATTCATCATTTCCATTTGCTCCATACACTCTTCTCTTGCACCATCGTCAAACAATATCCTGCCCTCACTACCACCCAACTTCTTGTTCGACAACAACACCGGCGGAGTATAAAATTTACCCAACAAACTTTCCACACATGCATCATACCCCCCATCAACATCATGCCCAAAATAAATCACCTTACTCGTACCCTCGGCACGTGACTGCACTCGTTTCTCCAACTGATTAATGGTAGATAAGTTAGTCGTCATTCCTACCAAACTCACGAGGAATTTATGATCAGCTACCCGATCTAATAAATGGTATAGTAACAATTGTCGATCGTTCGATCCACCCTGCTCTTGGTGAGATAGTTGTTCGCTACCAGCTGTCATATTGTAGGACTTTCCACCGGCCAAGAACGTGTCCAATTCTTCGAGTACGATTAGGATGGGAATACCATCGATTCGAGCGGTACGGAGTGCTTCGTCGAGGAGGGAGATGTTGGTGTTGAATCCGGATCGGCGGAGGCGGAATTGATGGGATTCGTTGTTGGGGATGGGTGATTTGGGTGACATCATTGGTGAGGAAGGCTTGGTGGATGATAGCAGCTTGTTGGGTGTCTGTAAGATATCATGATGATTGCTAATTCTCTGTCGCTTGGAAGATGACTCCTTTACTAGTGTTCCCCCCTTCCTACTACGTCGACTACTACCACTACTACGATTGTTCTTTTCCATTCGTGACATGGCATTAATCTGTCGTGCAATCTCTCTTGTACATGCAACAGCATTGTCACCTTGATAGAGTAATCCGTTGATTCGTACGACACGAAAGGATGATTGGGTGAATAGTTCAGTGTTCACTTTGGAGACTTGGTCAATACCATCATGACCATTCAATTGTTGTTGTTGTTGTTGTTGCTGTAACTTGTGCATCTTTTGCAACACCCTCTCTTTCCTCTTACCAGCCACCCGTGACAATTCCGTAAGACACCGCTCCAATAGTAAACTCTTGCCATGTCCTCTTGGTCCCATTAGTATTGCGGATACATTGGATTGGATCTTTGGTTTGAGGTCAAGAATGTTGTTGTTGTTGTCGTCTTCGTCGTCATCGTTGTATGTTCCGAGTAGTCCATCTCGTAGTAGCTTTAGCATTGTATCGTATTGATCTTTGAGACCTGGTCCAATGAATGGTAGACCATTGTTGTCATTAATCGATTGGTCACTACTGCTTCTTTCTGATACTGGTGCTGCTGATGTTGTGACTTTCTCTTTTGTGGTGGCACCTGCAGGACTCCAACTGATAAAGCCCTGATTTTTAGCTGCAGCAGACTTTTTGGTCACCTTGTTTGAAGTAGCAGTATTATCTGCTGCTGCTGTTGTTGTTGCTGTTGTCGATTCGTCATAAACAAAGGAGTATGAATTGTCACTTAAATGTAATATAGAACGGTCAATAGCTTTCTGCTTCATGGTTAATTGGTGCAGCAGTGGGTGCTCTTTCCGAGGTGGTTGTTTCAGTTGTATGGTTGTTTCGTCATTATGAGTATTTGTGTAGGTTACATCGTTATTATTTGTATCATATAATTCTTCTTCTGGAATGTTTGCTTCTCGTGGAGACTTGAGAGATGTTGTTGATATTAGCGGAGATTGTTTGATGCATCCATTACACTCCGCTGCTAGCGACAGTGGCGATTTTTCAGCAGTTGATGATTGCACGTTTGCTGTTGGCACCGGTAATGCCGCCAATAATGATGATTGTGGAGTAGAAGGCAACTTGGACAACAAATCTCCAGTCTGACGTTTTGCCCTGCCTCCTCTCCGTGCTGTTGTTCGTCGTTTCGGCTTTTCTACTCTTTGTTTCGGTATTGGTTCATCGTCATTACTGCTGCTATTACTATAATCATGATTGTCTGCTTGAGTGATATTATTTTCAATATCAACCGAAGAGCTCTCCTTCAGTACAGAGGAATCATCATCATCACTGTCTCCGTAGCGAGGCTGTGTTAAATATTCCAAGTGCTGTCCATCTTGATTTGACGAATCATCATCACTGTTATCACCATTGCCATCATTATTATCATCTTCCAACACCTCGAATGATATTGCCATCCCCTCCGAAGACTGCTCATTATCATTATCTATGTCCATGTCATTTTTGGTATCATCCACAGAAGACTCATCGGCGTCATGGCTTTGCTGTGATGGCGGCGGAGTTAGGCCAAACTTTTGCTTGAGCCAGTCCATGATGATATTATTATGCTAGTACTGCCATCGATCCTATTGCTGCTGCATCTGCTATGATATTATTAGCACCGCTGACTTGCACAACACAGTAGGTGTAGAGTAGCATTTTTGTCATTTTGGGAGGTTTCTTTTTGCGGAGGACAGACGGAAATCTTTCAATCAAACGAACGAAGACCAAAAATCCAAAAGCAAAGCCATCCATCAAAAGCTGCCGACATCATTGATGAGAGTGATCGATTGTTATCGACATACAATAGCGTAGCTAGAGAGCAAGAGAGCCATCGGAGAGCCCGAGAGGACGAGCGAGTAATCTGCAACAACAAGAGCATGGCAGCCTACACGAAAGCAATGAGTCGACCGATACTACTCACATCATGCATCATCATTTCTCTTTGCAGCAGAGGAGTGATGGCATTCATTCCATCATCTCCATCATCAACACGAAGACCATCCTCATTTGGATTGAACAATTTGCCACCGCAGCATCTCAAGGGTTCATCCACCAAACATACTACAATACCAACAACTACACAACAACATCATATCCACCATACAAAGTCATCACTACGAGCAGCAACATCCGATGATAACGATGACAACAAATCACCCAAACAAACCCCCATCAAAAAACGCAAAATGTCCATCTCCAAACAGTCACTCACACCCGCACAAAAATCATCCACACAACAACCCAACAACAACAATGCCGCAGACGATGATGATGAACAACGAGCCTACAATGAGTTAATGCCCAAAACAGGATATTCACTTGCCGATTCGTTAGAACAATCTGTGGATAATAAAGAGTTCTTTGAGACTGTTTTGACTCCTATTGGTGGTGTTTATAGTGGTGATGGTGGTGGAGTGTTTGATGAGGAGGAGAGGGAGTTTGAGTATGATGCTGATGGGTTTCCCATTGGCATCAAGTCAGAACAAACAACGAATGAGGAAGAAGGGGATGGACATGATGGCATTGCGAGAATTGATACAATTTCCAATTTTGGTGGTGTGGAACCAGTCCGTTGGATTGTTTCCGTGGGAGATGAAAAGGATGATGATACAAGAGTAGCAGCATCTCATGTCATGATTGATTTGCCACCCTATTCGGACAAATTGGCACATGAGATTCGACAGTTTATGAATCCCGATTTGAATACTACCGCCAAAGCAGCGACTGACGATGAGGTGAAACGGGTAGGGGGAACACTGGATGCCATCCTACTCACCAATCAGCAATGTATACATTATGATAACACTCCGGGAGTATATGTCACTCGTAAATCAGACTTGACGAAATGGAAGAAGGCCTTTCCGGAAGCAAAGGTGGTCATGTATCGTCTGGATATACCACGAGAATGTCGTGAGGAGGTGACTCAAGTATTAGATGGATATGGTCCCTGGGGTTGGAAGGAGGATAAGGAAGAGGGGGAAATGACATTTGTAGAGACGGGTAGACCATTGACAATTGAAGAGTGGGACGAGGATACCAAGTCGAGAGTGTTGGAGAATGGTGAATTACCTCCGGATGATGAAGGTATGTTTGATACTGAAGATGGAGAGTCTGCTGTAGCTGATGACGATGATGTGGATGATGATGATGAAGATTCCATGTATTCTCAAGAAGCAATCCGTCAACGAGAAGAACAATATCGTGTATTGGCAGTGTACACTCCCGGCCACACATTTGGAAGTGTCACATATATTTTCCCAAAACGTAATCTATGCTGTTCGGGCTTTGCTTTGCCATTGGAAAGTTCTAGCTCTACCATGGATGACAATGAGGATGAAGATGATGATGACGATGAAGATTTTGTTGGAAGCAGCAGCAGTTCAGGAGGATCACTTCCACCAATCGGACCAAGGCTCGATTACCAAGGATATCTTGCCACATCTGCCTCACGACCGAGGCAGATGTCATCGGCATTATCGCTGATAAATCGTTATATTGATCGGTTCCGCGTTGTGTTGCCTGCCAGAGGAGATATCGTATTCTTGGATTCCGATGAAGAAAAGAGGAAGAGGGATTTGTTAGAGAGTGTGGGGTTGTATCGAAAGATGAGTGATATTTACGGTAGGCTTGGAATTGTGGACTAAGACATTAGAGGAACATATTCGTGATCTTGTTAATACTACAGGCGTGTAGTTTACAATACCTGCATTTAGCAAACAGAGCACGATTCCTTAAACTTTGAGATAGTCTCTGTTTTCTCTTTTGATGGTGGCATTGCCAACAACTTATTCGTCGCTTCATGAACGCATTTTCGACGTGTTGCATTGAAAGTCCACAGAGACCACGGTAATGGGTCGTCACTGAATGCATCTAGACCACGACCAATTTCTGCAGACCTTCCTGTCATCCGTTCTTGTAACTTTGTCAACCTCGTCCTCTTCACAAATGGCTGGATGAAGCGTTCATGCCATCCAAAGTACCGCAAGGAGTCTTCTCCGTGCTTTCCCGGATCAGGCAATGCACCATGCTTGCATCGAAAGTATCTTTCACCGTCAGCAACTTCTTTGTAAATGTTCCACCTTTCTTTTTCGTAATAATACGGGTCTTTTTGCTGTATCTTCTCTTTCTTCGCCTCCTTCGCTTTAGTAGCAAACAACCAACTTACAATACCATAATTCTCCTCCTCTGGTTCTTCCTTCAACGCTTCATGAGTCCCACTTAAATACGTCGTCGCCGACAATGGACCATGCGCCACAGCCACACTCCTATCAGTCTGGTACCGAATCAAATGCGTATCATTCATCAACTTATGTGGAATATTCCTAAAAACATCATGCCCAATCACATCCACCCACTCTCCCATAATATATCGTATCCGATCTCGAAAATCATCATCTTCATAATACGCTGGAAAGATGTTCTCATCCCATACGCCTGCTTTGGCCACTGCACAACTTGTCATGACAAAGTTACTCCATGGATTTTCAATTTTGCCCCTTCCATAAATGTAGCCGAAAGTGTGGACTGCCAAATCTCGTTTGGATACTAATGTCTTTTGTAACTCGGTACCCATTGAGTTGAGTACTCCGGGTGGGTAGGCAATGTCATAATTGACAATTAGCCAGTGTGGTGCACGTGGATGGAGGAAGAGTGGATTGTTCACTCCTGAAGAACAGCCGAGGTTGGTGGAGAAGCGTAGAATGATGAGTTCATTTTGACAGGAGGATGGATTATGGCCATTGTTGAGGTGAGCGTCGTCACTGTTGTATCGACAGTATTGATGGACAGATGTTGCCATTTTCGACATTAATTTCATCGATGAGACATCTGCCATTTGCACTTTGCTGTATAATTGCTGCTGTTGCTGTGCAGGATCATTCCAAGGAATTTCCACAAACTTCTTTTGCACAATGAATTCTTCCAAAGCATTCAGTATTATTGTATGACTTAACCGATTTCCTTCGTTACCTTCTAATTGAGACTCCGTTTGTTCATCGTACCATGTAATGACAATGGAACCTACCGCGTCGAAATCGATTGTGTAGAGTAGTCGACGTAGGTAGTTGTTGGTTGGTGTATCAGTTGCCACAGTGATGCCCATAACTGGCAATGAATGCTGTTGTTGTTGCTGCAATGAATGCCGTTGTTGTTGATGCTGCTGATGCTGATTTAATGATGATGCTTTATGCTCATTACAAGAATCAACAGCATATCCATGCAATCTCTTCGCCAACTCCCCTCGAACATTGGCCATCAGTTCATAATCTGGCAATGGCACTACAAATTCACTTGCTGCTGCTTCATTCCCCCCATTCAAGTTGTTGTTGTTGTTGCTGTTGTTGCCATATTGTATTTTATCATCTTTCAATTCCTTTTGCAATGATAAGACTCCCTCATGACCACTCATCTGCAACAAAGACCCCGAAGAAGGCAAAGGTGGTATCAACTCCGCCACACTCAACTGCATCCCCTCCTCCCAATCCAACCATTCTCGTTCATACTCCCATTTTGGCATGTCGATAAAGTACACATGTGTAGCTATTATAGATGAAATGAATAGAATTATGTAGAATACTTGATAGAGTGTCAATCGACGTATAGTGGAGAGGATACGTAATATAATTGTTTGACTGCATTGAAGTGTTGGTATGATGTGCGGTTGGATATGTTTTCTGTACCATGGATGATAGCGGATGCTCTTACAGATAGTAGAGCGTTGTATACGTTCCCATAACGATTTAGTACACCTGCATAGGAAAGAGGATATTGAGAAGCGCCGTCGTATTAGTTTACGTCGTTTACTTTTCAATTTCCGTGGTGACTGCGGCGAGGACGAAGACGACATTTTGCTTTGTGCTGATCGTGAATTATTGAGGGATTCATTCGACAGTGATCTCATCAGTAGTAATGGTTGATGCTGATGTGATGATTGTTGTTGCTGCAATAACGTCGAATTGGACTTTGGACTTGGAGAGAGTGCTCTCTCCCTGTGATCGATATCCGACGTGGCGGATAGTGATGAATATGATGTGCTTTGTGCTGGCGAGGAATAGCGAGATTGTTGATGGTAATATGATGATGACTGCTGCTGCTGGGCATCGCTGTGATTGTTATTATTATTGAATTGGAAGGAGGGTCTCTTTCGTAAATTGCTTGGGGAGAGCTCCATTATTTTCATCAACTTCGGTCATTGCATCTTGCTTTTTTATTTTGCAAAAAGAGTGAGGGGTTTTGGGAGTGTTTCGGGAGATGAGAGTTTGAGAGAAATCTGTTGGAAGTCGAGTCAAAGTGAAAGGGCGATCGAGAAGGAAGGCTTACTCGCTCTTCATGCTGACGATTTAGTACCGCGAACCGCGAGATAGATGTCAGTCATCCGGCTCGTGGTCGTGCGTGTGGACAATAGTTATTCCCTTGATTTCAGTGGCGTGAGATGGTCCGTCCGTGCCAGGGCACATAAAAGTATAAGTATGTGCCCTGGTCCGTGCGACAACAACAGCAATGAATGAATGGCAGCAATGATAGAGCGTAAAAAACCTGTAAGGTACAGTACATCGTTCATTCAAACCATCGCATCCCTCCTCATTAATAAACATGGTCTTTCGCCGAAGAAGAAGTAGCATCAACAGTGCCTCTTCTGGTTCCGGCTCTGGCGATCCTCCACTACAACCCACGTCAAGTTTGGAATGTGGTGTCCTCGCCGTAGAACAGCCCCCCCAATCCGAGTTGTTGCAAAATGAAAGATCGAAAAAATGCTCCTGCTGCTCCTCCGTCTCCTTCATCTTCATATCACGCTGCCCTGTTGTAGGCGTGCTGGTCATGTTTGTGATGGTTATACTTCTACTTGCAAACACTCTCTTAAATCCATCAATCCACTCAAGAAATGAGCACATTGAAGTTACAAAACACATCATGCTGTCCGGAGATGATTCGACCTCCATCCGTCGTGTTGGTGTCCTGCACAGCGTTGGCGTTGACAGAAAATTTCCCCGCATAGTTGCCATCAATGATGTCAACAGCCAAAGTGAATCGATAATTCTCACTGATGTGCCCTACACAAAGAACTTCGAGTTTGATAGTGTCTCATCCAATTCATCATTCATTACTCCAGAATGGTATGAACCCAACTCACTTGAACTCGAAGGATACAATTTGGATGTGTGTGAACCCAAGCATGACTGGCAATCCAAGAGTTTTCCAAACTGCAATATGTTCCATGAAACTAATCTGTCAGAGATGAAATTCCTTACCAGTGGATCACAACGTTCTGTCTTTGAGTTGAGTGAGAGTATTGATGGAAATGTCAACAAATTTGTATACAAGAGTATCAATTACAATAGCAGGTACAAGTTTCGCATCAGTTATGATGTTACACCAGAGCGGATTAATCGGGAAAGAAAGGATGCGTTGGTTTCGGAGAGAACGACAAGCTCGAGATTTATTGCCAGTTTACATGCATATTGTAGCCATGCGGTGATTATGGATCATGCACCTCGAGTAATGAATCATTACAATGAAAAGAGATTAGCCAGAAATATTACTATTTCGCCCTTGGACAGACTGAAAATCGGTATACACATTGCATCTGGTGTGGCAGACGTGCATTCTGTAGACTTTATACACAATGACCTGCATGAGCAGCAATTTCTATACAAGGATGGTTTGTTCAAATTGAATGATTTCAATTATGCAAAACCAATGTATGTTAATAAGAATGCAAACAAGACTTGCACCTTATCCGAGTTCGGAAATAGAAGGCACGCATCTTTGGAAGAGCTGCAATACAAGACTGGGTATGAAGGATTTACTCCAGTGGAACCAGACAAGATGGAAGTATGGTTGATGGGCAACCTTTTGTATACAATACTCACTGACTTGCAAGTGTGGAATAAGAAAGGATATGAAGACCAAGTCAAGAGGATTGTGGCAGGGAAAAGGCCACGGATTCCTATTCATATCCTTCAACGTAACGATCCAGCGTATGCAGCATTGATAAATGCGCTAGATATGTCTTGGACATATGATTGGAAGGAGAGACCCTCGGCTAGAGCTATTGCAAACTACCTGATAGGAGAGCTGCGGACAATCACTGGTGAAGAGGCTCCTGACTTTCGGATCAGTTTCCTCGATGAGGGTGATGAGGGTTCTCAATAGATGTAGATGTGACGTATTTAATCATTTATTTGCAATATGTTGAAAATGTAAAAGATATGATTGTTCTTGAGCTAGAAGATAATACGGACTTACTTCTACAATACTTACTTTCTTTGTTCTCATAAACTCAAGCTTTTGCAAAATCTCACCTTGTGAACTGCCCTGGCGTCTCATCGGTACTACATGGACGTGGTCATAATTTTTTTGCGAATGGCTACTGCATGCAACTTACAGATCAAAGAACAACAGCACTCAAAACTATAACAATACCACAACAAATATGTTCGTTTCCATCTACATCAACCCAACCATCAACTATCCCAAGTTTTCATCCATCTCGGGAGCCCTCGTCAGAACCGAGTCCGACTAAAATTGAAGAAATATCATCATCACAGCCGAGTAGTGAGCCCTCATCTCAGCCATCGTCTCAACCAAGTTTGTCTCCCTCGGGATCTGTTCAGCCGTCGTCTGAGCCATCGTTGAATCCATCGTTCTCTACCAATCCAACATCGGAACCTTCATCGGTGCCATCATCTCAACCGTCGTCCGAGCCATCGTCTCAGCCGAGCTCTGAGCCAAGTAGTGAGCCCTCATCTCAGCCATCGACTGTGCCTTCGTCCGAGCCAAGTTTTGAGCCGAGTAGTGAGCCCTCCTCAGAGCCGTCGACTGCGCCTTCGTCTCATCCTAGCTTTGAGCCGAGTAGTGAGCCCTCATCGGAGCCATCATCTTATCCTTCTACTGAATTTGGAGGGAAAGTGGTAGCGATTATCGAATGGACTATGATCCTTCGTGGGGTCGATTATTCTGTTATTGACACCAATTCGTCCGTTGAAATCTCTGCTTTTCTAGAAAGGTTGATAAAGGATACCATACTTCCAAGAGGCTTTGATGCTACTGTCCTTCGGTTTGGGGAAATGTTAGTTACTGATGGTCGCATGTTGCAAGTGGGGGATGTTCCTGTGGTTGTTGAGATCACCGAATCTGTGCTGTGCTATCCTGAGGATTCTTGTTCTGATGTTGCAACTAGTGTTTTACAAGAAGCTGCTGATGCCTCTTCGGCTATTGATACGCAGGTTAATGACGGAATGGTCACTGGATCTATCCAGAGTCAAGCAGCAGATCAGCAGATTACAGCGTTTGATGGCTTCTTAGGAATTACTTCGTCTGTATTGTCGGATCCATCGATCATAGTCACTTTCAGGTCACCTGCGCCCTCTGATGCGCCTAGTATGAGTCCCTCTGTATCAGCCCAGCCTTCTTCCGAGCCTTCCTGGGAGCCTTCAAAGCAGCCTTCCTCGGAACCATCGTCGGTTCCTTCCTCAGATCCATCGTCTGAGCCTTCTTCCTTGCCGTCTTGTTCACCTTCATCCGCACCTACTGAATCACCTTCGAGAAGGCGACTGGTGTCAATTTGTTCTATCCTTTATGGACAACAGGGAAGCAAGGATGCAGGTAAGTCTCTTTTCTTTCACTTTTTAGGAATGGGTTTATTGAAATTATGTGTGCTCAAAAATTATCGTAATCATACATGTTCAACTTCATCTCAAAATAGGAACGATGGCGACGAACCAGATTACATGGCCCTAGATCCTACACAATGGCTATCTAGCTCGATGTCAGCTTGCTGTAAAAAATTCTTTGGGGGCTATATGTATGATTCTTGCGTGGGAAGATATCCTCCAGACCATGATGATTGTAATGTGATGTTATATTACCCAGACTGGAATGGCAATAACAAAGGATGTGTCGATGACGGCCAAGAGCCGTATTATATGCTGAGCAATCATCAATATTTCTTATCCAACACAAGAGAAGAATGCTGCAAAAAGTTTTATGAATGGGATCTCTATACTTGTACGGGGACGATACCAGACTTGACGCATGGCGAATACTATCCCGATTGGTCTGGGGGAAGCAGTAATCCTACTTGTCTAAACGACAACAAAATGCCTACATATATGCTCAATAATCAAGTTTGGTATCTATCTAAAACGCTCCGAAAATGCTGCGAGAGACACTTTTTCTGGGACATAAACAAATGTTTGGGAAATGAAGCTGTGGGTTCAGACAAGTGGTATGTCAAATACTCAGCCAACACGTGCGTCCAGGACTGCGTTGGAGCGTCGCCTTGTGGGGGTATTGCGGAGTCATGGGATGAGGTCTTCAGTGACAAAAAGACTTGCTGTGAGAAGAAATTGTGGTGGGATAATCGTTGCCGCACCAGGTCTGGTTAGCTTGCTTGTTGATGTTGACGTACGATTGCAAACGAACTGAGGTTTCGATGATGGATGCGAAGAACGAATGGCAATACTGAAGTTTGTAGAGACTAAACAGGCATTGCTTCTGTCATTATCATATTTATATTTGTATGTAGAAGCGATTCGTCCACAATCCTCATTCACGCTGCACTCTGATTTTACCAGGTCCAGGTCGTCAATGATGTACATTAAGATTTTTTTAATGTGAGAGATGAGTTGTGTTCGCTTTCAGCAAGCCAACACCTAAGCTTGATTTTTGTCACTAACGCGCACAAGCATCGCTCCCAGTTATGATGTTACTATTACACCAAAACCAGAAAACGACGAGCTCGAAATTTATTGCAAGTTTTCATGCGTATTATATTGTAACCATGATTTGACAATGGAAATGAAACATTACGGTCAACAAGTATTGGCGAACAAATCACTTTTCTTCAGATCGACTGAAAATAGGCACACTCATTTTCTTGACTTATACAAGTGGCAATGATAGTTTGTTCAAATTGAATTACGATATTTGAATGTATGTTAATGTTATAAGTATACAAATGGGACTTGCACATCATCCAAGCTCGAGGATCATGGTCATGTGCTGACTGACTTGAGAATCGTCAAGAGAATAGGCGCAGGGAACAGGCCAACCATTTTTCATCATGCCGAGAAACGTAAAAATAGGATCCAGCATTAGATATGACTTGGACATATCATTGGAAGGAGAGACCATCGGCGAGAACAATAGCAAACTACTTGATAGGATAGCTGCGGACAATCACTGGTGAAGAGGCTCCTGACTTTCGGATCATTTTCCTTAATGAGGGTTCTCGATAGATGTGAAATCGTTTTGCGTGAAATATATGCTGCTAAAGACGAAGTTGTTCTACTTCTACAATACAACTTTATACACAACTCAACGAGGAATATGATTCCCTTACTGCCTTCTTTCGGATCGTTCAAAGTCTCTAGCATGTTGCGCCTTTCGAGTAAACGTAACATCTTTCACCAAACCCTCACAGTCATGACTATAATAACCCGAACATTGCATAATCGGCCGTAAATCATTGTCGACCATGGCGTCTAACCAACCGGAATCTCTTCTGTTCGAGGGCTGAAATGCCTCAACAACCGCACGAAGTGGTGACTCATAAAACTCGTCGAACATGATAGAAAACCCCTCCTGCGTTCCTAGACTCTTGACAAGACGGGTCGCATTATCAGAAATTTGCTTGGCCAATTCTGGATGCGACTCGGCCCAATCAAACTTTTCTTTCAAATCACTTAGATCTTCCTTGATGGGGACATAATGGACCCACTTTACCATCTTGTCGTGTAGGTAGTCCTTCATGGGTGTTTCGTGGTGGAAGAGTAGACCAGGAAGGCCTAACTTTTCTAAAGTTCCACTCCAGGTAGTCCCACCACCTCCACCTATATCAATGTGATACTTATACCGTGCCAATGTTTCAAGTGACATGCCCTCCCCACCCGCTGGGATACCATGCTCTTCAAATTCTTGATAATACGGTATTTTACTCGTTGGTGTCTTGAAGCCTGCATGCATTGCCGAGGCAAATTTCATATTGGCCCATGGAACGACCACATCTTTACTATCTTTGGGTAACGCCTTCTGCTTCTCTTCCGCCTCACGTTCTGCCTCAGCAGTCCAAATCACACTCCTCCACCGAGGAATTAATTGATCATATACCTCCCTCATGGCCAGTGTAGCGGCCACCTTGACATTATCATGTGGCATAATGGTCGTAAGATGTGTTGCTGGCGGCTGGCTCAATTTGGACCTGAGCATTTCCAATTTGGAACCAACATCCATTTCAAAGTCAGGCTGACGCAATCGAGGGTAAAATCGATGCAAATACGAAAAGTCTGTACCTCTCCACACCACCGAGGGAATCAAATCATCCCACCCCACCCCAACAGTCTCTTCAAACACCAATCCCCGCGGACTATACTTATCACGTGGCAAATGCATCCGACAAATTTCCTGGTGTGCTGCATAGGTTTCAAAACAAGCCACATGATTATTTTGTGGCATGGGCATGGCAATCATTGACGGAAATATTTTGGGTGATTTAAATGCACTTCCGAACTGTAATACAGGTGCCAAATCGGAAGGAACACATGCAGATGTTCCCTCAATGAAACAGTTTCTGTTTCTTCTTATCGTTGCGAAACTGCTTGCACTTCCCAAGTTGACTTCTGGATAATCTCCGGAAGCAATGGCCAGTGCTAGTTCTGGTTGACCGGATGCTGTTGCAAAGCGCTCTGGGAACATGGTCCGTAGTGAGTGAGCCAATGTTTGGAAGCTCCCAACAAGCTTGTGGCATCCCCCTTTCCATCTCATGTTATTGGAATAATGGAGAATGAACTTGTCCGTGGAGGGGTCATAAATGACCACACCAAACACAGCTTCAAACGTTGGCAATACCGAAATTACATCATCTAGTGTATACGGTGAAATCTGTGTAGGTGGAATCGGTGCCCCGTTCTCATCGAATGCTTTCAATAAGCTGAGGATGTCCTTGTCGTTTGGGATGTTTTGGTCGTCTTTTCTTTGGGCTAATATCGAGAGGTGACGGTGGCTTATGGATGCATCATGGGTGTCTGATCTTTTGAGATGAAACAACGCCGCCGGGAGACAAATGGCAGCGAGCACTGCCAGTGACATAACAGCGAAGGTGCTTCGCCGCCGCCGCCGAATCATTCTTATTGGTGCACTTATTGCCTTCCGCCCTCTCTTTCTCTGTTCCCTTTTTGCCAACACCCACCCAGGCCAACGCAACAAGCAACAGCACACACAACTGCTTGCCTGTGACCCCGTTCGTGACCCTCCTGTGACAATGACTCTTCATTTGATACCGCTCGGCAGGTTCGCAGGTATCCCCGCCCACCGCCCATCAACAAAAACAGCAACAACGAACGGTAAGTAGTACATCAGCAGTACATACCCCCAAACTGCTTTCCTCTCTCATCGATTTGGAATAATGAACCCTCCTTACATCATCAACCCAGATGTCCTTTCCGCTCCAATGAAACAGCAACAGCAACAGCAACAGCAACTCTTGTTCGACGTGTCGCAGAAGACCCAGCATTCTCGAGCTCTGTCTCTGTTGCAGCAACATCAACGCCTGTTCGACATGTCGCAGAAGACCCAGCAATGTAGCAGCTTTTATATTTAACAGTACTTACTAATGCATACGAGTCCGCATGTGTGTTGGCGTTGTGGCACACTCGTACTCGAGGGAGTAGTAGTAGTCCCTCTCATCATACTATCAATCATAATATAATTGTATGTTCTAGTTAACTTCCTTGCCCGCAACCAGTATGGACAAGTTGTGACAATATCAGTAGAAGTGAATCCGCTGAATCGATTGCTGTTACTGTTACTACAGAGGGAGGCAGCTATTCTACTACTTGAACTTTCTAGATTGCTTTTTCAAAGCAGCAATCAACGTGTCTCTCGAACCATCAATATCTATTCCCCTCTGGTCTAGTTTCTGCCTCAAAGCACCAATACCCATTGCCGCATAGTCATCCTTTTCCTCATCCTCCTCGTCATCACCATCTTCGTCACTATCCTCCAATACTCGTGACACCGCCGCCAATAGATCTTTGTAAATGTCTCCCGGAACGTCCTTGAATGATACCCTTTTCATAACTTTCTTCTTGTTCTTGACAATATAATCCATCACCGCTTCTTTTAGCAGAGCAAGGTTCTTGGCGTCTGCATAGAGTAGATTGTCAATCACATTATCAGTTGTAATCCTTGTCGAGTGGACATACCACACCTCTGCCTCCAACTTCAAGTTCACAACTCCATACTTGTCTGCTGCATCGATTACCTCCTTTCCAGAGGCCATCAAAAATTCTTGCCTGATTTCCCCCCCGTAGATGTAGTACAGAAGACCACGAAACACCTCCGCTTTGATATCATTGATGAGGATGGGGGAGTGCATCCCCCCCTCTGGAGATGACTCACAAAGTGCAGCAAGTTCAGAGGATGTGTGCTCAAGAATGAAACGATGCGCATGAAATTGAACTGATGATGATGCCATCTCCCTTTTTCGTTTTTTTGTTTTCTCCTCTTTCTTCGTGATTTCAAAGATGACATCCGATGATTCCTCATCCCCAAATAATTTTAGCATCGTTGCAGCTAATGGGTTCTTAGGTACGAATTCATTGATTTCCAGGACCACAGAAATTGTGAGTGCTCTTTTATCATCAAGAAATCTGTGCTTAATATCGGGGCGAGTGGTTAAAGCGCAGATATTAGACGTATTCGAATAACACTTGTAGGAAGAGGGATCGCCAGAGGTTTGAAGAGTATTGCCATCAGGACTCTGTAATTGAAATAAAAATTTAACATTGGGCCATTTCCCTGTTTGGTTGCTGCGTTCCACGCACACCCCCACGACCCCCTTGGGCGGTGTTGGGTAATCACTGTAGCCGCCCGGGAAAACCTGAAGCCGCCATTCATGCCCAAAGCAAGCGAATTTAGATGATTGCACTCCGCGATTCTTTACGGCAGGCAAATTTCGGAAATTTTTGAATGTGACGCTGAATTTCCTCGCCTTTGGTTGACATGGCTCCTTCTTGATTTTCGTTCGTACACTAGTAGGCTGGTCTTCGTGTTCGGAAGAAGAAGATCTCCCGGACATACTGTTGTCATCAGCCATGGTTTGCCGCAGGAGACGTTATTAGCCGCCACCAAGCACCGACAAGCAGCGCCGAAAGCTGTAAAAGAAGTGTCTACACTGACGCTCAATCTATACCCCCGGGGGTAAAGAATTTAGGCTGGGCTGAGATTGAGGTGGGTATATCAACTACTACTAGCTTCAATAGTAATTTAGACAGGGGGGTATAAGAATTCAGGAAAGGCTGAGATTGGAGGGGTTTTCCGACTTAATTTAGCAGCTTGCTACTTGCAGGCAAAGTAGTTACAAGGAGACATAAGACGTAGATGGTACCTACCATGAACCATGAACGATGATGATGATGATGATGATGATGAGTGGCGTGCTGTAGTAGGCGTCGTCGAAAGTTTCTCTCTTGTCGACACAAAAATTGAGGAGCGATTCTACAGTATGCAGGATCTATGAATTGCGCTCTTTTGAAAGAGGCAGTGATGGATTTCATTGTTGACAACAAGGAGGAAGCAAGATGTACCAGGAGATATGTATAAAGATCTTTTGGCTGCGATGACGAGGCATTATGAAACAGAGAGTGATGAAGATAGTGATGATGAAGACGACGTCGACGGCGATGAAGAAGGGGAAGAGAAAGGTAAACCCGTTTTCAGCAGATTGAGGATTCGAGATCTTCGACAGAAGCTAGACGAGAAAGGATTGGATGTTGATGGCTCGAGGGATACATTGATCGCTGCTTTGATGGAACATTCTTGAATTAGATCATAACTGATTAGGTAGTACTAACTACTAACTACTCTTTATATCTCGAATCAAATAGGAGTACTACGTTGTGACTCCACGTCTTCCAATACCCACCTCCTGATATCTTCAGTAGTCTCACAATTTCCGTAAAAGTACGACTTGCCATCCCTCTTCTTCTTCTTCTCGATACTTTCACCACTCTCTTCTTCTTCACCATCATCGTCATTCTGAAATGACATCAAATCACCCAAACAAACCTCATGAACAGGCATAACCCACCGACTCGTACTCGAGATAAATACTCCACTTGCATCCTTCAAATCTTGCAATGTAGGCGGACGCAGCTTCACAGGTATGTTGTGATGCCGGCATGCGCGCAATACTGAATCTCGGACAGATCCGTATAGTATCCCCTCGTTGGCAGTTATGACGGAGCTTGGTTGTTGTTGATTTTGACCACCACTCACGACGTAAAAGTTGGTTTGTGTCCCCTCGAGTAACTCACCATTGTCATTGATTAGTATAATCTCCTCGAATGGTTGTTGCGAAGCCTCCTTTTGAGTACCACCCTCGTCATCCTCTCTTCTGTTATCTTCTGTGGTACTTGGCTTTATCAACTTCTCACGGTCCAACACCCATTTCGAATCTTTTGCCAATGCATTCTCACGTCCGTGTCCATGGATTAGTACTCGTGTATGAGGAGGCTCCCTTGTCAATGAGGCTGTAGTAGTAGATACCTTCTTCTGTTTTAGAAAGCCCACGTGACAGTACAAGACGCTTTCATATGTAGTATGAGACTTGATATCGTTTGGAGGACCCTTCTTCTCCCAGGTGGCAAGCAAGGTAATCTTGAACTCAGCCTTCTCATCTGCATCATCACATCCGCCTTCTTCATTTTGCAGCCGTAACCCATAACAAATACGAAACTCCCTCAGAGTATTTCGAATACATTTCAATGCCATATTGTGTTCCCATGCCACGTTGGTAATGTGCAACTGGTTGATTTCGAATGTGCTAAGAGTTCGATCGTGTTGTATTGGATGGTTGGATGATGTGGCTAGTAATGTTGCTTCGCTATCTTTGTCTTCGTTGCTATCATCCTGCACTTCTTTACCTCTGCCTCCAACGGAAGAAGAAGACGAAGAAGAAGCACTCTGCAACTCCAACAAAATACTCTTGGCACTATTCGCCAATCTCCTCACATGATAGTCAAATTGATAAATGTGTGATCCACCCTTGACTGTACGACAGGTTGTGTAGGCTCCTCTTGGTAAGAGCTGGAGGAGCTTGTTGGAGTCGAGTGGTTTGCTGTCGTTATCGATGTTGTTATTGTTGTAGTTATCGTTGACCAGCTGATTGGATCTATCACAATTGTCGTCGTCGTCGACGTCCACTCCTCGATACTGTTGATGTATCTGCTGCCAAGGTAGCACTATTCCATTACGAGAGACTACATATTGGCAACAAGAAGACATATCGCTGGGTGCATCATTAGGAATTGCTACTGGTTCGGGTGACGATGTTGAAGAATGCTGTGATATCTTTGTGGATGACATCATGTTGCTCTTCTTCTTTGCGTATGCCTTGAGCTTTATTGTCGTCACGGGATAATATCTTCTGTTATTACTGATACTTCTGATACCAGCCGCAATAAAGGCAGAGATGTGGTAGTGTTGGCTTGATATAATTTGCAAGAGTACAATTGCCGTCGGTGCAATCCATTTCATCGTTGTTTCTCCCAGCAGAGATGAAGAGTGAAGAGGTGTTTTTGAGTTCTCATTCGATTTTTGCGTAAGAGAGAAGAGTAGAGCGAGGGAACAAGGAAGGAGCCCCGCCCGCCCATGAAGGTACCATGGGAACAGACGTACTTTGAATTCACCCTGAACAAAACGGGTAGTGAATTATCTTTTACGGGCATGAGTCGTCTATGCATTTCTACTCAAGTAGAGAGCTTTCTGGGGTTCAAGCCCCCAATAGAGTTATTTATAGAGTCGTCGCCCCCCATGACCTTGACCTTGAAACTCAGAGCAGCAGAGTACCGAAATCCTTGCCCGCGCCTCATGGTTCCTCTGAATTGACCTCGCTTTGGATTGTAGTTCATGCTGTACGTGCCGTTGGATAAGTTTGCGTGTAAATTTAAGTTTGTTCTGTGGAGTGACATAGAGCTGATTGACGGCTTTGTTGAAGCAGAATTTACTCATTGTAGAGTAAAGAGTGTAACTGAAACTATGGTATCTTATTGTCTTCCGTCTTATGTATTCACTCACATCATGAATCTCACATAACGTATAATTCCAAAACAGTACCGAAACATGTCTCAAAGTTGAATTAATATTACATCAAACACGTATTTACGGCTCCCTAAGCTTAAGCTTTTGAGCGGTGGTGAAGCTCATCTAGGTGCGGAAGTGGGAGGACAGGTTGTGCTGCTATCACAATAACGCCGATTGGGTGTAAATGCATTACACCTCTTCAAGGTGCCAGCACAGCAATTAGTTCGACAAAAATTACCATCGCCATTGCCAACTATATTACATAAATCCCCAGACGGAATGCACGGATTACACGAAGACGAAGACAAAGTACCACAATAAAGCCCACTCGGATCCGAGCATATACTAAAAGTGCCAGAGCAACAATTTGCATTACAATTTGCAACGTTGCCACAACTCACTCCATCAGCAAGCTTTGGTGCAGCACAACTCGGCTGAGAAGACGGCTCGCTTGATGTTGAAGGCGATCCACTTGGAATAGACGATGGCTGACCGGAGGGGCTCAGCGATGGTTTTGCTGATTCAGATGGAGCCAAACTAGGGTGGGATGATGGCTGTAAAGATTCAGATGGAGCCAAACTGGGCTGAGAAGAAGGTTCACTTGATGTTGAAGGCGATCCACTTGGCATAGACGATGGCTGACCGGAGGGGCTCAGAGATGGCCCGGATGATGGTTTTGCTGATTCAGATGGGGCCAAACTAGAAATTGATGGCTGTAAAGATTCAGATGGAGCCAAACTGGGCTGAGAAGACGGCTCACTTGATGTTGAAGGTGATCCACTTGGCATAGACGATGGCTGACCGGAGGGGCTCAGCGATGGCCCGGATGATGGTTTTGCTGATTCAGATGGAGCCAAACTAGAGTGAGAAGAAGGCCCACTCGATGCCGAGGGCGATGTCGATACATAGCGTCGTCGAGGGTGCAGCTGATGTGGATGGCAAGAAAGATGGCGTTGTCGAGGGAGTTACTGTCATTGAAGGAAGTTCGCTCGGAGCATTCGTCAGCTTCCTATCGGATGGCGACGTTGTAACAGGGGAGCCTGTCCGCTTGAGCGTTGGCTTCGGTGTTTGCTTACCGCTCCAGTTCGAGCTCCATATCACCAGTCCATGCATCGTGGTTGGCTGCCTCGTTCCACCCCCAGCCGTTCCATACCCAGTTCGTAGGACCATTGCCGCCGCTACCGCTACTGTCTCCCCAAGTATCGCCCCAACTCCAAGTGTTGCTCAATGGGCGTTTTGTTGGTTTGTGGGTTGGTTTGTGATCACTCTCGCTGCTGCCCCAACTGTTCCATCCTTTCACGGACGAAGCATGGATGATGAGGTTGAGGGAAGCTGCAACTGCAACAGAAGCGAATCTCATGCTAAATGTGTTGTGGTTGTGATTGATTGATTAGTCGCAATCGCCTTTCACTTTCATTGCATCTCGAAAAGAGATTTTATGGAAAGTTGACGGTGATTTGTGATCGATATGTATATGTGCCCTTGATTGAACTCTCGGGGGGCTCTTCTATTGTGATACAACGGGGATATTTGTGCATCAAACTCTTGGGGCACAGCCTTGGGGCTCTTATAAGGCGATCGAAATCCCGGGGATTCCTCGCGGTATATATCTAAAACGTGAGAACCTGCTTACTTATTGTACACTGGCCCCATCCGTTCAGTGAGAAGCCTTCTTTTTTATCTGTTCAGACAGGTGCGGTTTCCGTTCAGCTTGAGAAGCCTCCATATCTGTCTCTTCAGACAATTGATAGGAAAAAAGCCCGGTGCTTCTTCAACTTTGTGGGGTTAACCCTAACTCCAAGTGCCCTTTGAAAGTGAGACTAAAAGTAGGTGAGTACTTGCTCAGGTATTATTGTAAGTAGCTTTGTTGGTGCTTTGGAGCCATGATGGAGGAGTCGCCTAACTATCATGTCAAGGCATTTGTGGCATAATGTAGTAGCGTCGTCTGTTGATTCAAGGCGAAAGAATTATTATATAAAAAACTTTGCTGTCAAGGGATGATAATTCTTCTGATACTTGGTAGGACAAGGCACTACTGAGAGTGGCAGTCAAGAAAGTCAGAGACGAAGCCATGTTTTGTTGATGAGATTTGTAAGAGTACTAAATACAATTGCCATCATTCATGCAATCCATCATCGTGCTTCAGCGTTCTGCCTCGAGGCATTTTTTGAGGTAAGAGAGACGGGCACGGGGGGCATGCCCTCAGATAAAACTCGGTAACTCTGGTGTTGCTAGGTGTTGCTCCCCCCGCGATAGAGTTGGTTGCCCCCTGAACTCGCATCCAAGAGCAATAAACTAGAGAACCCATTACAAAGATCAGGAAAGATAAGCGGCGCCATTACGAACTCATGGGGCGCACGGCCGATTTACGCGAGGAGAACGCACACAAAAAAATAGTCTCTCGTCTCCCATTTACCTCCGATTTACTAACAAAATGAGCAAAATAACTAGCGAAAATGGGCTGGCTGCGGTAACTCGACTATCTGAAGTGGTGAAGGTAAATTTAATGAAGCCTAATTAAATCTATGCATATGAAGATCCTATGTTGAACCTGGCAGTGGATTCTCTTGAGTGGAAGGGGTACCTCAAATGTGGCCCTAATAAAGTTGTTAGCGGTTGAACTAGAGCCTTGTACTGACTCCTACGCACAATTGTGACCCCCAATGACTGGATAACCGAATTCTACATGAAATTCTGGTTTAGTAAGAGTCTTGCTTTACTTATTTTCGTCGAAGGTGCTCTCTCTATTAGGTGCAGCCAAACACTAACTAT
Organism: Skeletonema marinoi; assembly: GCA_030544225.1. Lineage (NCBI taxonomy): Eukaryota > Bacillariophyta > Thalassiosirophyceae > Thalassiosirales > Thalassiosiraceae > Skeletonema > Skeletonema marinoi. Next base: position 2,815,819 of record CM060487.1, read on the forward strand.
TTTGTGAGGAGAGTCTGATCAGACAGTGAAAAAAGCATGTTCCCGGCCGAATTTGGTAGGAGTAGCGAAAAAAACTACGTAGGAATCCTCATACGTATGTAGAAATTTGGTGCGCCCCTTGGATTTTGGTGTGGCGCGGCTTATCTCACCAGAACACACGATGAGATCTGCCGTTATCATTGCTCTAGCTGGTGACACCCCCACCAACAAATAAACCATGCCAAGAGTCCACGGCCTAGACACCACCCAAAGACGTCGTCGTCACGGAGGAGGAGGACCATCCTCCTCCACCGGTGGAATATTCTCACTCTCCACTCCCTTTTCCAATTTTGCCGGACGCGCCACCACCACCATTGCTGGCACTTCCAATAATCAGAATAACGCCCGTCATCCTTCATCCTCTTCGGCTGCAATGATGATGACGGAGGATGACTTGTCTTTCCATGGGACGCAGCAGTCATCGTTGAATAATCAAGAGGAGGAGGAGGAGGAAGTGCCGGGGACACAAAATCCGAATTTTCCAACAATGGCGTCACGAATGGCTCTTGCTCCTCCCTCGACTTTTATTCCCATTGCTGCCCGAGGGGGAGGTGCTGCAATGACGGTGAATCAGCATGGTCAAGCCAGTGGTACTGTACCGCCTGTTGTGCATCATTCTTCCTTTGTCAATCGTGGCAGCGGGGGTGGCAAAAGTAATGATGATGCTAAGATGATTACTGCGAAAATCACTCCACGGGACAAACCACGTCAATTGGACGGAATGGAGTTTGGTAGATCTTCTTCTTCTTCCTTTTCTAGTTCCAATATTGCCCGAGGAGCCTCTGGTTCAACTTCTGCCCCTGCTTCGAATAAAGCTAATAAGGACAACAGTCTGATGACTAATCGACAGTATCCTACAGTGAGGGGAGGATTGGGAGGAGGCGCGTCTTCCAATACTTTCAATACCTCCACTGCTGCTGCAATGTCATCATCATCCTCAGCATTAAGACCATCTGGCAAGGAATCCACCACAACCACTACTTCCACAACCGCTCCTCCAACAACCAAGACGGCCAAATCTACTGCAGTAACACAACCATCCAGCAATACATCCAACGATACATCTGCCAAGGATGCCATCTTTGCTACCAAGCCTGCAATGGGCAATAACACCACAACGGCAGTGGCAGCAGCAGCAGCACTCAACTCGAATCAAAATAATTCCACCAATACCGACGCCAAGATGGAGTACAAGGATGGAATGGATGATGATTCAGAGTCAAATGCAAGTGACGATGAAGAACAATCGGTAGATTTGTTGAATGATGACAATCATGATGATAAAGTACCAGCTCGTAACATCCATGGTGGTCATTCCAACAACAACTCCAACAACAATGCATCATTTAGTCTATCTCCAATCTCACCAGCGACACAAACATTAGATCGACTATCCATGATTGGATCACAGGATGGTGGGGCGGAGTTGTGTGTTCATTTGAGTGCGAATGCGGTTGGTACTCCTATGAGGGAGGATGCGGCAAAGGCACCTGCTCAGGAGACTGCTGCTGCGGCTACTGCTGCTACTACTACTGCTGCTGTTGCTACCACCGCTGCTTCTACAAAGAAGGATGGTGGGAGCAAAGTTAGTACTCTACCCTCCCAACCTGCTGCGACAGCTTCACGAGCATCTGGAACAACATCATCCACCCTTGACATTATGAAAGGCATCGAGCCAGGAGTAGACTTTTTACCCGGTGCAACACTCTTTGCCAAATACAAGGGAGGTCTCTCCCGAGCACAAATGATCAAGAAGCGTGGCAAGGGAGACGACTTGGAGTATTACATACAATACATTGGGTTGGAACAGACGGAGAAGGCCTGTTGGGTGTCGGTGGGTCAATTGTATGAGATTGATACTCAGACGAAGAAATTATTTCGGCAATATGGAATAGGTGAAGGTGGCCTAGAGGGCAAATCTGACTTGAATCGACGTGGTCAGCAAAAAGGTGAAGGAGAGGAATCTTCTTCTATCCCTCTAACAAAGCAGCGATGCATCCGCAGTCTCAAAGAGTACTTCATGTCCACTCAAAATTCTGCAGCGTATGCACAAAGCAAACTCAACAGTAGCAGTGGTGGTATGGAACTTCCTCTGGTTACATTTTGTCACAATTGCAACAACCAAAGCAACAATGCATTATCACAAGTACCACACCACGGTTTATGCCCCAAGCATGAAGACTTCTTCGTTTCAGGATCATACGAGATACTCAACTTGATAGTTGATGGGAATCTTTTGGGATGTAATGCGTGTATGCATCATTTTGAGAATGGTCGGCCGAACAAACAGTTGGTCCATTTGGAGAATTGCAAGAGGTACAAAGCGAAGGGGAGTCGTGGTTCATCTGCAAGTGTTGGTGGACTGAGTTTGACGCAATTATCGACGAGCACGGGTACAAAGCAGGGTGGTTTCCAGTCAAGGAGCACAGCAGATAAATCTGGAGAAGGTCAAGGGGGCGAAGCTGAGAAGCAAGGCAGCGGCAACAACAATGTAGACTCACGCGACAAGGGCGGTAGACAAGATAGTCCTGAGTTGTCAGAATACGAAAAGTTGCGGCTGCGAAACATTCAGCGAAACGAGGCCCGTCTTGCGGCGCTTGGGTTATTGGTTCCCTCAAACAAGAAAGCAGCAACCACTAAGAAGTCTAACAAGGAAGGGTTCTTGTCGAGGAATGACTCAAAGAATGATGACGAGTCAAAGAAGGGTAAATCGAAAGGAAAGAAGAAGCAGGCAGAGGCACAAAAGAGGACGCAGCCAAAGCGACGCAAACAAAAGATTGGAGATGAAGATGAAAGTCAACCTCGTCCAGCATCGACCAACAAGGAGAATGCAAGTGTTTCGAATCAAAAGCAGCAGCATGGTAGTGACGTGCGAAAGGATAACGGCAACACCGCAATAGTACCGGCTGCCAAGGCCAAGGGAAAGTCAATTGAGTCTAGATCCTCCCTCGTAGAAGCAGCCAAATCAGGGTGTAGAAAGTGCACGTTAGAATGGCAAACAGATACAAAAGACCCATCTAAAAGCCACGACTCTTCCTGTCCAAGGGCCAACTCATCACGTTTGGCCAATGCCCAGCAGCAACAGAAGCCCAAGGGCTCCAAGAAAGCATCAAGTCGAACTCCACCTCCAAATTCTTCATCAATCGTACAAAAGAAGGCTTCCCAGGTGACACCGCGAGTATTACCTGCTCTTCAACAAGCTCGTCACATCGATGCAGCACCCTCCATGGTAGATAACACCAACGATATCAGCCAAATTGATCAAAGGACGGAAACGGACTCACACCTATTCCAGCATGCACTGCAAAAGGGATTTTCGACAGCATTTCTCAGAGGCAAGACAGAAGAGGAACTACTCGCGTTGCTATCGAGCAACAGAGATAGCCAACAACCGGTGCGAACGATTCTGCCACCATTCATTCGAGACTTCATCGCTGAAGCTGATCATAATAATGAGATTCCAGCACCCCGTGGTACGAAATGGCTGTCATGTCCCAATCCCTGGGGGGAGATTGGCCATGAGGAGGGTGACTTCGTTGTCATTTCTCCCTTTCAGTCAGAATCGGCTGCGGATATGGTCTCTGTTTTCCACAAGGGCCCGAATGGAAGCATTCCGAAACGTTTTGTTGCTAATCCTGTGGAAGAAGGATCTCCGTATCATGATACTCATAGATCACCAGCGAGGAAAGGTTACAGTGTTCTCCGTTTGACGAGGGATAGGATGGGGCTAAGACCATGGGGATTTACCGTACGGTTACATGAATTTGGTGGGGCGTGCTTGGTGGATAACATCGAACCCTTGTCACCGGCTGAGGCGGCGGTAAGTTTGTCTTTGATTTTGGGATCGTCTTCTTCTCACATCTTCTCCAAAATCTAACTAATTTGTTTCAACGAATTCCAGGAAGATATCTCAGGATGGACCAACAAGGAAACGCCATCTGGTCTTCAACTTCATGACATGATTATTTGTGTGAATGGAAAGAGCGTCGGATGTATGACCGAGGCTGAGCTTCAGCTTGATTTGGACCTTTGTGGATCTGAGATGATGCTCGTCGTTGCTAGATTCGACATAAAAGACAATACTAACCAAGACGCGACTCTTGAAGACTTGGCAATGGATTGGAGTGACATTGGTGCAGGAGCTCCATCTAGATCTAGGAAGAAGGTTGTCTGCTTCGAAGACGAGGAGAGCTATGAGAATAGTTACGAGTTGAAAACACATTCAAACTTCAATGCAGTGATGAATACCTCTAGTCAAGATCACCCTGAAATTCACGATGGCGACGATAGTTCTTTTAACGAGGAAGAGAGCGATAAAGACGACGACGGATCTGATGGAAGCGGAGACGAATCATCCTCAAATTGGTGGCAACGACTGCCTTCAGAACTAGAGTCAAAATCTGACGAGGAGCTGATGAATAGTCTCAAAAAGATCGGGGAGTCAAAAAAATGGGATCCAAGTAACGCTCAATTGGCGAAATTATTACTGAAAAGAGGCTTTCTCGCCGCCGCAACAGATGCAAGGTTTCATAGGTTGGGCCGTGACTCCGGTGGGGTAACCAGAGATCAAGCGGTCCAGTGGATGAGCAGATCTGAAATTTTTCATCAGTACGAGCAGATAATGCGTGCAAAATGGTCAGCAAGCTCTTTCAAGACGTACACAGGTGAAGCCTTGAATGCGGCGGGTTACACAAAAATCAGCCAATCGAGATGGACTCTACCTGAAGATATTGTTCCTCGAGAGTTGCAATGTACAAATGTATTGAGCCAAGACTATCAGTCCGACGAAGAAGACCCCTCAAATTGGATTCAAAGAATGATTTCGGAACTAGACTCCAAATCTGACGAGGAGCTTATGAAGCAGCTCAATGATGCAGCAGAGTCGGGAAATTGGAGTAAAATCAAAGACTCTCATCTAGCGAAACTATTGGCGAAACGAGGGTTTCTCGCCGCTGCAAAAGATGAAAGCTTTCAAAGGTTGAGCCGCGACTCCGGTGGGGTAACTAAAGATCAAGTGATCGAATGGATGAGTAGATCTGAAACATTCCAACAGTACGAGCAGATAATGCGTGCAAAATGGTCAGAAAAATGTTTCACGAAGTTCACAGGTGTCGCCTTGAAAGATGTGGGTTACGCAAGAATCAGCGGTGGTGGTAGTCACGTGCTTACGAGGTATGCTCTGCCTGAAGACAATGCTTTGAGCCAAGACTCCGAGTCCGACGAAGAAGACTCAGGCAATAGAAAGCAAGAGAGATGCGAAGTAGAAGAGCAACGGATAAGCAAAATAGCTGCTATTGCAGATGAATTAGAGTCCAAAACTGATGAAGAGCTGATGGAGATGCTCCGTGAAGGCATCAACTCAGGAGAGTTGACTCGGTCAGGGAGCGTATTGGCACAAAGGGCTTGTCTCGCAGCAGCACAAGACGAAAATATTCAACAATTTCACACCGAATCGGGTGGGGTGACCAAAGCTCAACTAATGGATTGGGTGGATAAATCGGAGACATTTCATGGGTATAAAGAGTTGGCGCTCACAAAGATGAAGGAGGAGTCTTTCTTGAATAGATTAGGCCAAGCAATGAAAAGTGCAGGATATGTCCGCTTTGGAGGTAGCACCTTGACAAGATGGGCGCTTCCCGAAGATATTGTACCACGAGTTGATATCGGTGCGAGGCGAAGTGCTGTGTGTGGCATGCCTGAGTCCAAAACTGATGGAAAGCAGATTGCTTCAAGAGAGCTATTCGGGTCCAAAACTGATGAAGAGCTGATGGAAATGCTCCGTGAAGGCATCAACTCAGGAGAGTGGACACAGCTATCGAAAGTATTGGCAAAAAGAGCTTGTCTCGCTGCAGCACAAGACGAAAATATTCAAAAGATTCACACCGTATCGGGTGGGGTAACCAAATCTCAGATAATCGATTGGATGCATAGATCGGAGACTTTTCATGGTTACAAAGAGATGGCGCTCACAAAGATTAAGGAAAAGTCTTTCATGAGTGGATTAAGCGATGCATTGATAAGTGCGGGATATGCCTGCTTCGGGAGGGGCACCAAAACAAGATGGGCACTTCCCGAAGATGTTGTGCCGCGGGGCAAACGAATGGGTATCAAATCTTCAGGCAGCACCGCTGGAAAGCGTAAACGAGAATTTGACACTTTTGCAAAACACAAGAAGAAGTTCAACCTATATTCGGACGAATCTTCACAAAGCAGCTCTGAAGAAGAAAACGAGGAAGAGGACGACGATGATAATCCTTGGCTAGGTTGTGTTTGTGGAAGGACGCACCCATCTCCAATCCAAGTCTTTTGGATTCAGTGTGGAGCTTGTGATGCTTGGCACAATGTTGCGGAGGATTGCGTGGGCTTTGGTGAAGAGGCCGCGGATACCATTGATGAATGGCTCTGCTGGTCGTGCAATCCTCCTTGTGCCGACCTGAACCTGAACTTGTAGGACATGAGTTATGAGAAGTATCGGTTGGAGGCAGGTTCATCTGGTTCAATATTGTTTCAAGGATGCTAAAATGAAATCTACTATATGCAAGAATTGTTCTCGGATATTCACGGTAATATCTGATCCTTTAACAGCTTTCCGGGTACGGGCCCATATATGGGACCAATTGCTCAATAGGCTTCGTTCTAGTCCCATATCTCTGCGGGATATTGATTTCAGACGATGATCAGTGGTGATTTGGAGAGCTCTTCTTCAGCTCTACAAAAGTAGCATATCAGTGAGATAGGCATCTCAATGGTTGGTGGGCTATGCCCACTCAACAACTTGGCCAACTTTTTCCAGATATCTCATGTTCGAACACATGAACGGGGTGGTATGGTGTGGAGGGAGTATCCTCCAAAATCAGCCCAAAATCACAGATATCTTCATCCACCCTATTAGAAGTCTTACTAGTACCCCAACATTTATCTAGCTCATAATATTTGAGTACTAATATAGCTCTACTATTGTCTATAGTGGGTGGCGCTAAATCATGCCCCCACCGCTGCGCTAGCTGAGTAGAGGGCCTAAAAGTAGCTCCACCTTGTAAATTTTTCACGTTTTTGCCAGGTACTATTATTCCTACGTAGACAAAAGTCCATTTTTCTACAAGTACCTGTTAGATGGGTATCTTAGACACTTTCTCATTGCTCGCGCCATTTTCAAACTCCTACTCCATCATCTCCGTTCGGGAGCTCAAAATTGAGTGTTCTGAGGTGCTCAGCTCCCTCCAAAAACTACTTACCCGGAAAGCTGTTAACTTTAACACTAGATGTAATGTAAGGCATGCTTCTATTTAGTGGATTGAATGTTTGTTTCATAATCTCATCAGTTCGCGTTGTGTTTTGGAACTCTGATCTGTCTAATGGCTCTCCACACAAATTACGTGTCTTAAGTTGAAGGCTTCTGAGCAAACACACCACCCTACGACTACGAAATAATCACTAGATTTAGCACATCTTACCTGACCCTCCCTCGGGAGAACGGAGAGAGCTTGGTGGAAGAGCTGAGTGCACTCTGCATAATATCAATGTATATAATCACGGAAGATATCACTATACAGATACAGGCACAGCCTTGTACATCGCAAATTTGCTAACGCTACAGTCACAGTGTGCACACTAACATGCTAAATAGTTCTCTCTACTAAAAATGTTTACTGATACGAATACTGACATCTGATGAAAACTTTCTAGTCGCGAGGTAAGTGATTTTGTGTGTGTACTACTCACCAACCTACAATTACAAGAACAGCTCTTCTTCTCTGCTTCACACACAACTAGATCAAGATCACATTGATGAGCAAATAAACCGCGGTTACGGAGATTGCAGCCGCGAAAGAAGACACATAGGATGCGCCAGATGGCTCTTCAGATGGGATTTCCGATAGAGGTTCAGCTGGAGACAACTCGTCCTCTTCTCCCTCCTGAGACTTGGATGCCTCGGGAAGATTATTTCCGACACAATTGGTACAGTTGAAAATGAACTGGGGATCAACAGCCTTCTTGATTGCCTCCAGCCGGGCGAGTGTCTCTGTCCCGTAAATTGCTTCCTGGAACGAGATGCACTTTTCGCTGCGTTCCTTGAAAGTCCATTCTCGAGGACAAGGCTTCGTCCAGTCTTCCTTCAGAGGTCCAGTGGTAAGAAATCCAGCATGGTTTGAGCCAAAGACAGGGGGAAACTTGGACTTGTCAGAAATGTCAAACATTTTGGGGAATAGATTGCCCCAAAAGTTTGCCTCCTCATCAGCAGTTACGATTAATGCTACCATGAGAGCAGCATTGCGATGAGCCTGAGAAAGAGCATTGGCTTGATCAGAACCGCTGACCGTAGCGCCACCGAAAGCGTAGTATGGTGGTTGACCACCCGCTGCATTCTCCAAAACAGTCTTTATGTTCTCTTCACTTTCATCAAGCCAGGATTGCGGGACCAACACTCGAGCAAACTCAAGTCCTATTGGTGAAGGACCAGGAGAATCCGGAACTTTGCCGGGGAAACGGTCACTTGGTACAACCATCATCTGCTCTGCCCAATTTTTTGAAGAATGCACGATGCCTGCGAATTCGTACTCTCCTTCCCCTCCAACCTTATTAAGACATCCAAGGTGATCAGTCAAGTTGTTCATATCTAAGAAGTTAGTCCAGGCTTGCATGACATCTTCTTCGCCAAAACACACCATAACATGAAACATGTCAGGACTTGCACAGGCGAGACTGTGCTCCTTTGTCACATTCAAAAGCGATGGTGCTGAGATGTACTTTGCCTTAAACTCTGCAAATTGAGGTTCGATGGCAGGGCAGTCTTCTGTTGGAGGGGAATTGAAGGCATAAGGGCCGAAAGGAAGATAGTCGTGAAGCTGTAGAAGTACTGATGTTACTACTCCCCACGTTCCCCCACCACCCCCTCTGACTGCAAACCACAAGTCGTTGAAATCAATATCAAAGTCTTCAGGACAAATCTCCCAGCTCCATTTATCTTCATCGGGTTCATCAGGATTGCTCCTACATACCCCAGACACGACCTTCGTGCGAGGGACTGTGAATCCTTCTGCACTGGCATCCTCCCATTCTGTAGGGCCAAATTTCACATGAAAGCCATTTGGCAGCACCATCTCTAGTTGCACAACCTGATCTACGCCAAAACCTGTTTAATGTTCGATGTTTTGTTTTGAGGAAGAAAAAAATATAAGGATTAATCACTGATGAGAATAAGATCACATGCAGGAAGATCAAAAATAAGTTCAACACACTTACCGTAGAGTCGGCCTCCTGTTGTACCTGCGAGGCCACCTTGCCAAGTCCACCCCACTGCAACAAGTATTATTGTTTGAGTTTGAGTCACAAAGAACAAGATGAAATATGATGATGAAGAATTAATATCATTAGTAGAAGAACACACTTACTTGGGCTTACAGTGCCTGCTGCACCTCCTACTAAGTGATACTTGTAACCCTCCCCCTGATTGACAGCCTCCTGATTGGCAGCGATCACAGCTCGAAACACCTTGTCTGTCATAATGTTCATGAATCGATGAGTATAAGTGAGTTGATATGTTAGAACACATGATATACACTTGTGGCGGGAACAAAGTCAAAGTAATTAATTGATCAAATAATGGAAGACTTACCAAAGTTCTCGCCTCCACCGACACGAATCAGACTGGACTTGTTCTTTGCCAATGAAAGCAGACAGGGCTGGTTGTTCAGATCCTCAGCTACCTCGGTATCCAAAACGGATGCGTCACAGTCCGTGATTCCAGTCGGAGCATAATGGGTGTATCGATTCATGTTCAAGAGGAGTGTATCCTTCTTCGATGATGCACCTTGATAACTATGGCCACTGTTCTTAACACTAATTTCAAGACCGTGCTCCTTGGCGAAGTTGACAGCTGCAACAACATCTGAGGCAACAGCGGGAAACAACACTTTGGAAGGAAGATTAAGACTTGGATTGGTTGGGTCAACTAACCAGCTTTCAAAATCTGTCGACGATTCTTCAGTAAACAAATCTTGGAAAGCCTGATCATACGTTTCATTCCAATGACCATTTTCGCTTGGACGAGGCCAGCTCATCTCCCAGCCAAGGAATAGATGAGGCAAGCACATCCCTGAAGGCTGATCAATTAATGCATGATTTGACCGAAGAGGCTCATAAAACTCAGGCAAACATTCGCCTGCGTAGTTGTCGTGGGATGTGTCGATGAGAGATGCGGATGGGGAGAGCTTTGAAGTCAAGGCGGCCCAATCGAGGTCACTGCGCCATCCCGATACATGCGAAGCAGATGCAGCGTCGGCTGTAGACAGATTGCTTGCAATTCCCAGGACGGTGATTAGGAGGAAACGTGCGGCGTCGGAAAAGGATGCCATTGTGTCGAGCTCGAGTGTCTGCTGTGATAAGTGCTAAGGAAGATTTTTTATGACTGATAAGAGATTGAGGCAAGGGTCAGGTCAGCGTGCTCACACCTCATGGTAAGCAAGGTGATGAGTAATTTTTCTTCCCTTCCTTCAGATCGATGAAATTATTCTTGAGCTTCATTATTGATGTTTGTATGAGTATATTCAAACTAACAGTTTTGTTTCTCAATAAAATATTTATCTTGCAACGAAGCCCCCGTCATTTTACCCAATCCGATTGATAGGCCTATCTGCGGGCCTCTGCAAGTACTTACCTAGGGGGCTCTCTACAATACTAAATTTAGGGGAATTTCCGCCCATTTCCGCCCGACTAGCGACTAGAGTGTCACAGCAGATATATTAGGATTAGCTACCAATTGAGAGTCTCCCCCCTCGCCCCCTTTCGGAAAGAAGGGGGGAGGAGGATCCGCGAAAAGGGGCGGAACCCACAGCTGGCGCCCGCTCTAGCGCGAAAAAAGCAAAGCTCCCCGCCACCGCCACGCCATCCGCCATCACCGATCAGCGTCCAGTGAGGTCCAGTGAGTACCAAGTAGCTGTGAGTAGGCAGATGCAGAGTTGATATGCACAAGCAGCAGCATGTATACTCTCCGGGAGACCATACGGATGCTTCTACTATTTGGAGGAGCACTGCTGCTGCTGGCAACGAAAGATGTGTCCGGCTTCATAATACAAAATGGAGCCGCTCGTGCCGCAGTTTGTCTCCATGCATCGACCATTCAAAATGTCCAACTGAAGGGCGGTGCCAAAGTAAAGATAGGACATCTGATGCAGATAGGCGGCCTGGAGGCGGATGGAGACCTGACTGGGCTAAAAATGTGGCCAACTACATCTGAGCCAATGTTCCGGCAACTTGTTGATGTGATTCTCCCTGCAATGCACGATGACAATACACTCGGTGATGGATTATGCTCTTCACAACCTCTTCGAATTCTAGAGATCGGGTCAGGATGCGGCCTTCTTGGAATATCACTTGCAGCGCATGGCGAAAAGGTCACACTCACTGATCCGGCCTTTCCCTTTCGTGACACCAATCTAAGTGATTCAGAGGAGCATGAAGATTCAATGACAACACTCGATCATCTGCAGAATAATATTGATTTAAATGGCAATATTCTTGAGGGTCGAGCAACATCTGCTAAACTGCTATGGGGTGACGAAATCGATATTGAAAAAATTCAGAATGGCGGTCCATACGATCTTGTGATTGGTTCTGAACTTCTCTACTATGTGGAGTCGTTCCCTGCCCTCCTCGAGACAATAAGACGACTAGGCGTCGGGGGTGTGCCTATTATACTCGGATACAAAACGAGGCGACTTGGAGAGCAAAAGTTCTTAGATCAGGCCAAAGAGCACTTCAATATGGTCACAGAGAGGTTGGGAAGAAAGCACGAAGGATTATTTTTGGCTACCTGTACACTGAAGGAGGGCGTAGACGAGAGGGGAGAGTGATAATCTTCCTCGATACTGCTTCTTGTAAAATCTGGACTTCAAACCCCCGCTTAGCATCAGTATCCTGCACAATATTTGTACAAATTTACAACAAGAATAGCTAGCTATCCCGGCGTCAAAGTAGTTATATGTTTGTCTTCTTTACTTTACATTTTACATCCATTCTTGCTTCTTAACCTTACAATTCAGTAATATCAGGCATATCTCCCCTATGCATGTACCCCCTGCCACACCTACAATCAGTTTACAAAAATGGGTTCGTTCTACCAACAAACGTAATCGTTTGCAAATCTTTGTCATCAAGTTTCAATCCGCCGCGTCGTCCCCTTGGCACAAAGGCAGGACTGACTGGCGTAGAAGAACGAGGTGATGAAGAAGAGCTCTTCTTCAATGAAGTCATGGTAACTTCACTCACGTGACGCTTCTTGTGGGCGCCATCTTCTTCCTTGTCGTCAGCATCATGATGTGCACCTCCATTCGGGATAGGAGCAACTTGAGGAATAGATGATGGCTTCGATGATTGATTCTGAGCTCTTTCACCTGATAGTCTGCTCCAGACGAGATGGATTGTTTCCCACCCACCAATAGCAGCGGCAGGATCTGCGAGGAAGGCGAGTTGAAGTAGCACTGAGAATGCAACGAGGGCGGATCTTGATGAGAATCCTGCGCGGCTGTTAGATGATGATGTTCTTCGGCTCATGTTTGTTGTTATAAGTACCTAGCGTTAGTTCGTCTGTGCAGATGGCTGCTGGTTGTCAAGCTCAATTGATGCCGATGATATTATTATTACTATTATTGTGTTGTTGTTGTTGTTCTTTTGTAGGTCGATAGCTGTCGATAGCGGGTTGTACTGGTGATTGTGGCTCCTCTCTTTGCCATCGTCTTGACACTTTATTTCGCCAAAATTCCGCGGAACCCGGTGGTTGAAGTTGTATCCTCTTTGCTTGCTCTACGTAGGAATCCGTAGGATTTTGACGCCATCTGCTCGCTCGCTCCCCCCTTTATTTCAGACAGGTATCTGATTATGTGGATGCCATCTGATGACTCTTCCACCTTGGACTCACATTTTGTGGCCAAAATTATACATTGCGCTGTTCTACAGTACCATCATGGCAAAAGAGATAAGCCTTAATTTCCTCTTTCTCACCAAAATAGATGGTTGCCATTCCAACCGTGATCGCATGCAGCCCTCAATCTTAAAGCAGAGATCAGCTGATGAAGCCCAAGACGCAGTCGTATGCCGCAGTGGTGGCCTTGACTGCCTGTAGTGTAGCTCTGGCAGGAGAGGTTCAAGGCGAAGATCCAAATGTATCATCATCTCTACAGCCTCAAGAATCTATCGATGATAAGGACATCAACCGCAGAGTGGTCGTCGATATGAAGAGTGCTTCCAATCATCAAACCAATGTAAACAGACAAACATCCCGTCATCTGGTACCTACCGGCAGCAGCAATTATGCACCAGGCTGTGGACTATCGACTGGAACATATCATTCCATATATCTTGGATGCTATGATGATCATCAAGACGACCGTGCCTTTCCATTCCAAGTTCCATCGAATGGCCACGGAACCTTAGATTGTGAACGAGCGTGCACAAGTTATCGTTATTTTGGACGGCAATTTAAGGGACAATGCTTTTGTGGCAGCGACTATAGCCAGATTGTGAGACATGGCACTGACTCAGGATGTAATTGCTGTGGAGACAATGTTGGAGGAGGAAAACAATGTGTTTGGGAGAATACAAAACATCCAGAATCTCAGCTAGTGGAAGCACCAGCGACTGCCCCAGCTCAAGCTCTAACTCCTCATTCTCAATTGTTCGCAAGTAGTGCTCACGTTGGTTCATTATCTTTTGGCTCTACGAACATATTCGATGAACCAGCAAAGGAACCTGAACAACAAAGCATTGCTCAAGTCCAAAATGCACCCTCCGCTTCTACAACAAAACCAACTAGATCATTCCGACTTCGTTTATACTGGCAGCGTGGATACAATTGGCAAAACTCAAGTTCAGAAAAGTGGTGGTGTGCAGAATGCACTGGAAATTGCAGCAGTGGCTCTCGTCTTCAAATTCGCAAATGTAGTCAAACGAGCAGACAAAAGTGGGTTGCAGTCGACAAGACAATTCGATTTGCACCTAATACATCACTCTGCGTAACAGCCTCAGGAGTTGGATCATCCAACCCAATCAGGCTACGCCAATGCAACGGAGGGCGTGATCAAAAGTTCGACGGAGTTCAGGAACAAGGGAAGTTTGAATTGCAACCGTCATATAATCCAAGTAGATGTATCAGTCAACATCACCATCCAAAGGATAAGGAACCTCTCTACCCGGAGAGCTGTTCTAAGACGAGATCAACAAAGACGACGTATTGGCAGGTTTATTGAAAGTAATGACGGCTGTGTATTCATAGCCGACTCAAAATAGTGAGATTTAGGGTAAGCCACATTTTAACCAAAATGTAAACATCAATAACTATAGATCATTAGATGCTGGTGTAGCAGCATCAGTTCATCTCAATAGGCACATTAATCTACTCGCAAGCAACACAAAATATTTATATGATTTACTTTTCCACCATCCCCCCCGCAGCATCCGTCTCAGCACCTTTCCCCAAATCATTATCTTCCCCTCCCCCCTCCTCTATTTTTTCAGCATTCAATTGTTCCTCATATTTCCCCTCGCAATACGCAGTAACATCCTCCAAATCACATTCCATTGCAATACGTGCTCTCCATTTTAGTAAACAAAGGCAACACATTACGCCCAATAATTTCACAAAGAATTGATACGGAATCATGGTCATGATAGCTGTCAATTGACATGCCTCCTTCCCCTCAAACATTGGTTGTTTTGTCGACGAAGAAGCGCTACCCGCACTATCTCGTCGTTCACTATTCGTTCCACTCCCTCTGTTACTATTGCTTCGATTGGTGGAACTATCCTCATTTAATAAACTTGCATCCAACTTCTCCACAGTTAATTTGAGTGAACACGTCGACCCCAACATTTCATATGTGCTAAACGTTAAAATTCGTGAAGTGTCCGTGACGGAATGTTGAGTGATTGTCAGGGGCGCCTCGTAGGTTTGATTTTCTAATACGGATATTCTTGTTATTTTCCATCTTGAGCCCAATAATCTGGTGGGCTGCTCTTCTAGCGGATCCTTAGAGATGGATTCTTTGTTGTTGTTGTTTTTGGTAGCGCTGCCTGTATTGCTGCTTTTGACAGTGCTCCCCCCCTTGCCGACGGCGCTCGTGTTCGGTTGACATTCAACGCTGACGCAGCTCGATAGAATCGACGAATAGGATGGAATATCGCTTATGGCATCCCAGACAATATCCACGGGCGCTGCAATGGTTATTGTTATGGGGATGGAGAACTGTAGTCTCTCCAACATCTTTGCTACAAAAAGTTGTTGCACGGCTGAAAGTCAAACTAATGAGATGAATTAATTTGAGTATCTTGAAGCAAATCAATCTTCCCGGATTCTGTTCAGTTAGCCACTAGCAACGTAGATGCACTCCTCCTTTCATTAACTACCCGGTCAAATACCATAGTCAATGCAGTTTAGCTGGCTCTCATAAGTGGGATGCATGCAGGATACACGTTGTTCAAAAAAGCTTTGATAATAAGCCCTGGCCCTTCAGACAGTTTGCGATTTTTCCGTTTGGCGGGACTCATGTACTATTCCGACATACCGCTTAAGTAGCTACTCCGACCAAATTCAGCCGGAAACATGCTTTTTTCATTGTCTGATCAGACTCTCCTCACAAAATAGTTAGTGGTCTACTAGCTATTTTGGCAGCACTGATAGAGAGAGCACCTTGGACGAAAATAAGTAAAGCAAGACTCTTTCTAGACCAGAATTTCACGTAGAAATCGGTTATCCACTTGGTTGGGGTCACAATTGTACGTAGGAGTCAGTATTAAGGCCCCAATTCAACCACTAGCTATTTTATTAGGGGTACATTTCAGGTACCCCTTCCAAGCCAGAGAATCCACTGCCAAGTTCAACAGAGGATCTTCATATGCATAGATGCAATTAGGCTTCATCAAATATGGCATAACACTGTCAACGCAGTGAGCTAGGGCAAAAGCCCATTTTACTAGTTATTTTGCTCATTTTGTTAGTAAGTTGCTAATTTAGACGGATTTTTTTTCTAGGGCGCCAAAGCACGGGCAATCGCAAACTCGGCCAGGGCCAGGGCTTTATAACAGGAAAGCGGCTTTCCACATATCACGAACGGCTGATATCAAAGTCTTCTCAAACTAATTATGGTACTCTGAGTACCAACTTCAAGTTGTATTCACGTTGGAATCAAATCAGAAACAAAGGCTTTTCTAATAGTGGTACCGTTCTTTCTAATAATGGTACTGCCTTGTTTCTCGGGTCATAACAAGGTCATAACAACCACAGCCGGCTCGGTTCGAGATATTCAGATGTCGTGCAACTTTTTGTCGTGCATCTCGTCGTGCATTTTTAAATGGGAATTTGTGTAAGTTCCCCCAAATCACCACCCTTCTGAGAGACGGTGGAAAATCGCGTGGACACTTTTTGAGCGATTCTAAAAATAATATTTTCAAAAATGCACCATTTAACACGAGGAAAGCACGGCAAGCGACGCATTGGCTCTACAGTCGAGAAGGATTCGTGGAGGCGATTCGAAGGAGTGAACTTGTTCCTATGGTAATAACAACTCAATTTCCTACCACTAGGTGGTCGCTCCTATTCTAATTCGTCGCCTACGTCTCGAATACACATCCCTCTCTACTCTACTATCGTCGCCTGGGTCTGGCCTAGCTCTTCATATATGAGTTGTCAAATGGAAAAGGACTCCCTATGCAGTCGCTCGCCCGATCAAAGCACAGCCGAATCGATACAAGGGATTGCGGTGATAGTGGGAGTGGATTTCTTTCAAGAATAACATCATTGTCAATGCAGACCACCGTGTGGCAGGATAGCAGCATCAGCATAGCATGAATCCGATGACTATCAAGTAGACATTAACATGAGAGGAGTGGCTCTCATGGAAAGCCATTTCTCGTCATTCTTGTTCGATCCACACCCTCGGAAAAGACTAGATGCTATGTGATCCCCTTCACAGGAGTATCTTAGAGAAAAGGACGAAAAAGGAAATGACAGAGCTTGAGCTTGAAGACTAATCTAACGCAGCTCCCGATCAAGAATCCAGTTACCCCAACTTCTTTCAGTACGGCGCAAGCAGGATGGAGAGGGAAGAGACATGTTGAGGGAGGAAGCTCATGTCAACACTGAGTCTTGAAGTTAGAGTGACGGGTGCCCTGTGAGGTGTAGACACGAGCAAGCGGAGTATTTGGAGGAGCTTGATGGAGCAAGGTGGAGGATCCGACGGGCAAAGCAAAGGTGGGAGTAGGACATGCCACCTAACGCCGAAGCCCAAACTTGATATAAACCTTGGGGGCGTCGTTGTTCTGAGTGGCCAACAGAGGGAGGTCGAGATCGAGAGCTGGCTTGTGGAGGAGAAGAAGAAGAGTCTCGGTATAGGTAAGGGCACGTGTCTAGGTTAGGCGGAGGAATCCAACGAGGACGAAGAGTTGAAAGTCTGTGAGGTTGAATGGACTGGTGCCGATGGGGGAGTCGGTGTATGAGGCTGATGAGGTATCAGACAGTAATAGGTTTAAGGAGAAGGAGGGGAGCGTCTTCTTTCTTCCACGCATGCAACATTCTTCGAATGCTGAAGACAATATCCATGCAGATTTCAACCGAGGGGTTTCATCTCCCATTGAGATGAACGGCTGCGCAACACTCCATTTTAGTTTTAGTAATCTTTAGCCGAGACGAGTGCACGATAAGCCACGATACGATGCAAGAGCAAGAATGCTCCAGAACTTCAGCTGACAATCTATAATTGCCCAAGCTGTAAATCTAATGCCCATGACCATGACATACGCGTCATCGTTCAACGACGTCAAACGTCTGATCCAACGCATGCTGCCTATCTGCACCGAAATTTACCGTAATGATGGGACTCACTTCTGTCCAGATACAGATTGCTGAACATGAATGTATTCTGACAAAATGAAAGACTTTCTCTGTGGGCTGGAACACAGAATCTCTTACCACAAGATGATGTGTTTGTAGACGAGACTCCGAACATTTGGAAGCTCTCCTAGTGCTACTGCCTGGAGCCTCGGATTGCATGCAGCCATGAAGTGGCGATTCCTGCAGCTGAACATGCTCGTACGCCAGATGATCCCTCTACTCGACTCGACACGTCGAACCACCTTTATGGCCCGGACTATACTTCTATAAGATGTAGACAGTGTACCTATTCAAGACACTGAAGCTGAAGATAGCCTTCATTACAAGAGATGAGCGGAGGAAGACGAATTATTGTTCCCTCGTGTTTCTGACCAATTTTTCGATACGAAAGATGCGATTGTACCACCACTTGCGGTCGTCCTACTACTCCTACTACTCCTACTACTCCTACTACTCCTACTACTCCTACTACTCTACGTGTTGTGGGAAAGAAAGATAAGAGATATGACTGCTAATCTAGAGCTAGAGTGTCAATATTCAATATTCAATCTACATCACCTGTTACAGATTCTATGCTACGCTAAAGTCAGCAAGTCAGCGTGATATTTGACGAACAAGCAAGACAACACGCATCATGCCACTGCTGTTTTGTCACTGTCGCTTGGAGGCCTTCTGTGCTCAGTCTCTGTCTATCTTTTGACAGACAGTTCAGCCACCTGTCATGGGGCCATGCTATAGCTAACGCCAGACCCAGGCGACGATAGTAGAGTAGAGAGGGATGTGTATTCGAGACGTAGGCGACGAATTAGAATAGGAGCGACCACCTAGTGGTAGGAAATTGAGTTGTTATTACCATAGGAACAAGTTCACTCCTTCGAATCGCCTCCACGAATCCTTCTCGACTGTAGAGCCAATGCGTCGCTTGCCGTGCTTTCCTCGTGTTAAATGGTGCATTTTTGAAAATATTATTTTTAGAATCGCTCAAAAAGTGTCCACGCGATTTTCCACCGTCTCTCAGAAGGGTGGTGCTTTGGGGGAAAGTGGGACTCTTTTTGGATGGGACGGCGCAGTAATGTGATCAGTGGGCACCCCCACCGCGCCCCCTCGAAGTAGAAGAAGTTGTCACGCGTCATGCACAGGAAGCAAGAGAGATAAATACCTCGACAAGATGGTGCTTTGCATACACCGCAACAATTGCAACAAATAATGATATATCAAACCCAAAATATATGAATAAGACCCATTTTTCACGCTGAATCGAATGACGCGGTCGGAAGTCTTCGATCTTTAATGTTTACAGACGTATTCACCACCACAACCGTGCCATTGATTTTTTCCGTAATCTTCATCAGATCGTAGTTTGGCATCATGGAGGAGAGGTGACGATCAATATATCGAATAACTAACTTGCTTATTGTTTACCTACATACAAAAACATCTTCTCAATCCTCCATTCATGCCAATAAGGGTGATCGAGAGGGACTCCAGAACACATAATCAAATTTATTCAAACTCGTCAAAACAGCAGAATGACTGATGAACACTTCTGCGTATGACTCAGTCTTACTGCCCTCTTTACGAGTTAGAACATTGCCAGTATCATTGATGCACGTACAAAAAAGGAAGGGAGTCTCTTTAACAATGTGATATCCTTTCACCTGGACCCTTTTTGTATCTTTCGGAACTGCTGTAATAAACAGCCTTCTAGCAAGATCATCAGCTCCAATTATATTCGCCATATCGCTGAATGTAATACTTCTTCCCTCAATAATCTCCCCAAGTTTGGATGCAATAGATGCAATCGAGTTGCTATCACTCTTGCTTCTAATTTTTGAGAATTCGCCATACCCGAGTTTGACTGGGCAAGCACTTTGAGATGTGTGCCGGTCATTATTACCAGTGCCCTGTAATTTGCAAAATCCACATTTGCGCTGCTTGGCTCCTGATACAGTACTTCTGTCTGACCCAAGTCTGTACTCGGCCTTACGTCCAGCCTTCTTTACCACTCTTGCTTTTGGCATATTCGGAGCTACAGCAGCTCTCTCTGGCGCACCAATGCCAGCCAATATCGTAGCAAGCCCTCCGACAGAGGTTGAATTGTGCCTTGCATCACTGTAATCACCATCCTTCAACAACTCATGTAGATTTTGCAGGTGACTGCTCACTGTGTGCTGCTCAAATGTCGATAGAGAAACTACAAGGCCAGCAATATCTTGCCCTTGCTGCAAAAACTTGTTATGGGGAATAGATCTCCGGAGCTCTGTCTTGCTGGTACCATCTGCATTCTCTGCTATGGGTGGCATGAGCAGTTTAGACGGAGAAGCCAAAACACCATGGATTTCATTCGAATTAGAAGCAAGCAGTTCAGAAGACTTTGGATCCACAATCCCTTCACAACAATCTTTACTATCTCCACTATTGCCATCATTACTTCCAAACAGGTCGATTGAATCAGCAACATCATCATTATTATCAACAGCAGAGCTCGTGGATTCACTTGTCATCCTTGCCACAGAAGACACAAATGTACCATCTACCTTAGCTCTTGGAGTCATTGCACGAAATAGATGGACATGATAAACAGAGTCACGGTCAAATATAGGAGTGTTCTTGTGCTTTCGCTTGGCAATATCATGACGGCACATTGACATGGCTCTGCTTTCTTCACATAAGTTGCAGCTTCCGCCATCAGAAATGAATCTTCCCTCACTCTCTGGTTGACTAATGTGACGCACAAACGAACCTGCACGCCCATCATGTTCCCCGTCACGAACCTGATACTGTGCTGAGAGGTCATATTCAGACACAAAGAATGCATAAGGCTTTTCATCCAACGACTCCCTTGCTGCAGAAAGATGGTTGGCTCGTTGTGTTGGCATGGCACTCATTTGGGCTCCTCGGACGGCCCACCACCTGAATTTATCAGCCTGTCTTCCGTCAAACAGCGTCTGGTCTCTTACCATAATGTCAGAAAAATTCAACTTCAGTATTTGCTTCTAAGGCATTAACAAAATGAATCTTGAGATCACTCCACACAACAGGTCCAAACTCTTTGGCCAAAATACTTTGATTGTTCCTTGCATGAATAAGATGGTATGCATCAATCATCATAAGAATGTTGGGGAACCACTCCTTAACTCGGTGTGGCTCAAAGAACAAATCCCCGAAACCCAACTTGATTGATTCTTTCGTACGTCCTGGCGTCATTTCCAATGTAGAACGGCAGGCGAACTCATAGAGTGTGTGGTCCTCGTCGAAAACAAACGAATGGCTGATAGGCCAAAACTTGTTGTTAGCATCAATTACCACAAGAGTCATGTACCGCATACCAAGCACATTCATGGTATCTCTTTTTCGGGCATCCAGGAAAAGAGCATCTCCATAGAGTTGAAACGCCGCCCTATGCACACCCGTTTGCCAACAAACTGCATCAATATTCCCCAGAGAATCCTTATGTATTCTGTAGTTAAACTCTTCCGGGTCGTTCTTTTTCAGGCTCTCCAAAAATTGAAGCACTGTCCATGATGTCTCACCAGAGGAGTTTGTCAAAACCGTCTTGAGAATATCACTGCAATTTTCCGTCGCTGCATCATTAGTGGTGTATGCCCTAAACTGTGCCAGCATACTGTCACTATCAAGAAGGAAGGCCTTCGAATTCATCAGAATTGACATACTTGCCGACAGCTGTAGTAATGGTAGCGAGAGACTTGCAATTAAGTTCCACCCCAGTTCCAAGATGAGCTTTGACAATTCTACGGGCTGTCTCAGTATTTGGTTTCTGCCCCCCTTCGAGGTAAGGAGCAAATGCAATTCCGAGATTGGGAAGGACGCTCTTGATATTTCTTCCACTGAGCCGTTGTGTTGTAGCAGCGTGAGGGAGGTCACATGGATGGTTATGGAGTCCATTGACAGACGTGATTTGAACTCGTCCGTTATCTTTTTTCTTATTGGACCAGCGTACTTGAGCCGGGCAACTGCATGACAATGCAAACGGTTTTGTAGTCATCGTCTTTTCTCCCGACGCCTTCTTTCTTGAGTTGGTATTTGATGAGTTGGAGCATTTTGCTCCACCCCCTTCCTTTCGAAATGTACAATAATGTCTTCTAGCCCACTCTTTTACTTCATGTACTGCTTCTTCTGATGAGTCAAACCATCTACCAATAAAGAATTCAGCACAGAACATCTCATCAAGCTTTTTGGGGTCATAAGACGGAACCGTTTCTTGTGGTAAGGGAACAACACCAGCGTTTGTATCACCAGGAGTATCAACATCTTCGTCACCTGCTGCCGCTGCTACTGGAAGGGGCACACGGACATCTACTTCTTCATCAACCACCGCTGACAATGCCGCCGCTGTCGATTCGGGTTCATTATTATTATTATTATTTGTTGGACGGTTGTGGGCGAGCGTATTATTAGAAGGATTTAAGGCCAATGTCGTCAACGAGAGTGCAGCACTCTCGTCAGCTGCGTTAGTGGAAGAGCCGTCGTTGTTCGTTTCTATTGGAGGCACCGCTACATCTTGTGTTGGCAACATCGTCATCTGTAATTGTCGAGGCAGAATCCACAGGGGCACAGTGTTTGGCATGTTTGTTGGGGCCCACTATATCCTCCTCCTCATCCGCATAGCGGGAGTGTTTCCCTTTATTGCTGCGATTGCTCTTCCGAGGCATTATTGTACCAGTGGCAGCGGCCAGTTATTTTAGGGCTCTCACGAGGTCGGCACAAAAAATGATGAAGACACAACACCCGAAGTGCAGCAAATTTAACTGCAGTCACCACCAATAAGCTGATCAGGCCAAAAGATCACCCAGACCTAAAATGCCTTTCATTCACAGCCTCGCCTAATACTCGGTGTGCGCAGAGTTGCCTATGTTGTAGGGATGTAGTCATTGTCATTGCAATGCAAGATAAAAGACGGCACGTTGGACGTGGAAGGTTGACTCTCTCAGCTTTGTAACTCTTATGTGCTATCAACCATGTGTTACGTGGTCACTTTTAGTGTTGCACGACGAGATGCACGACAAAAAGTTGCACGACATCTGAATATCTCGCTCGGTTCCTGAGTACCAAAAAATCTATCTACTCTACAATCAGAGACGCTCAAAAAAGATGATAAGTAACCCTTTTATGACACTCGGAAAAGATAAAAGATCTTCTCAGTTCCTGTCCTTTCCTGAATTAACTCCTTACCCTATGTACGTATTATTTGTTTGTACTTATATGTGAGGGTGTGTTGAGTGCTTGCATCACATCACACTCACACCTCAAGCCGCCTTCATCTTCTCTGAGCCCTCTTCTTGCTGGAACGAATACAGATCACGTCTTGTGACCTCCCCGATAGGTTGTGCATTGTTATCAACGATGATGAGAGAACGGAGGCCAAGTGTACGATACAACTCATATGTCCTCTCTGCACTTCCATGTGCGTCAAATGTGTATGGTGCGATCTGAACGTATGGAGCCAAGTCAAGATAACAAGATTTATCTTCCTCTGTTAGAGATGCTTCAAGATCTTCCAAGCTAGGACCATCCGGATACGTCCTTCGCAATTCACTGTGAGTGATAGTTCGATGAGTTGCTTGATGGTCCGAATCTTTGTCAGTGTCAGCTGCGCTATAAAACAATCCTTTGTGAGCCAACAGTACCAACAAATCAGATTGAGAGATCATACCAATAAATTGCTCTCCATGCAGGACTGGAAATTGACCATGACTGCTGTAGCCTTTTAGTATCTGCACAAGATGAGCTACTTCTACCTCAGATGGAAGCTTGACTAGGGGCCTTGATGACAGTATATCCCTAGCGTGCAACATTCGATGAGTAAGAGCCTTCGGTGATTCCTCTTCAAGAAAGGGAATGTCCTTGAGCTCAAGCAACTTCTCGTAAATACTTGATTTTGAAAGCTTGTTCGCCACAGATCGAGCGGATATGTTTGCGAGGAGCAATGGAGCCATTAAATAGGGCAGCCCAGTTGCCTCAACCAACACAATGATAGTCAGAGAAATCACAACACGCACTACGCCACAGAGCAAAGCGGAAGCGCCAACAACGGCATAGATGAAAGGGTTGAGTTTCAACGAGAGTGCAATTGCTCTTCCAAAGCATGAGCCTGCGTACAATAGGGGGATAAATATCCCCATAACAATTTTAGCTCCAAACAAAAAGAGCAACACGAAGAGATATACACAACCAGCAATCACCAACGATTGGATAGTGAACGCATCTTTTCTAGCGTGGAACGTGTGCTTGAGACCGTAGGTTGAGGGAGTTGCCAGGAGCAGAGTCGCCAACTCATTGTATTCGCCATCAGGACAATTGAATTGGATGAAATCCATATCGGGAGATATATTTTTCTTGCACACGGTGTAAGCAATGGGTAGATGCCATGTCAGAGATGCCACTGCGGTAAATGAGAAGAAAGACAAGGCAGAAGTCGAAGTGTGAGCAATGCATACTATCAATCACTCATTGGATGATGCAACGTCAAAAGTCCACTTACTTAAAACCGTAAAGAACATTACTTCCAATAGCTGTAGAGGCTTGCTAAAATTCAATCTCCTCCGCAACTTCGTCAAACGAATGTTAATTTCTACAAAAGCGCCACCAGTTAGTCCTGCAGCAACCCCGATAGCAGCAACTAAGCAGTACTCCCAGTAATGCACCGCGATTAAGCTCGTCTCACCATTTTCAGCAGCTAACTTCAAAGGAATGGTTTGCGGTCCAAAGCCTTCCTTCGCAGATTCTAAGAAGAACCAAGCCAAAAGGGTTGTCGCGGTTGCATTGACACACTTCCACATGAGCTGAATGGACCAAAAGCTGGATCCCTCTTCCATTGCGAAGAGTATACCACCAATTGGAGAGGTGAAAGCGGCTGAACAAGGAGAACAGATGTTAGCTTTTGGTAATGTCAAAAATCAAAGTAATCACACAGCCTCACCTGCCACTCCAGCTGAAGTCCCAATTGCTGCAAAATCTCTACGCGAACGATCACTAAATAGAGTGTCAAATGCAGGAATATTTCGTGGGACGACACGCCACGCATTTGCCCCCAAACACAAGCCGCTATGAATCATGGGCCCTTCAAGACCGACCGGCAAGGAGGCTGCACTTGTAAAGACGATTCCTACCCCTTTGCAAAGCATGGTCATTAAACCTGATGCCTCCGGTACTGTAATTCCATTCAAAATGGCCTTTGCATAATCAATTCCCGATCCAGCTACAATGGGTCGGTATGCAACAGGAATGTAGGCAATCGTGACGTACAACAATGAAATCCCCACATGAACTGCAAACCCCTTACGATAATCCGGCATGAACGTTTGCGCATAATTGATTTTCACGTCGTGAAGTCCATCTGCTGCACTGACAATTGCAAACCCAATCACCGCCATGCCAACTCCAATCATGATAACCAACATGCGACTACCGTAGCGACGAATCTTTTCCAGCTCATGAATTGCCATCCCCAAATCAGCTTCACCGGTGGCATTTCGTGAGCAGCGGATCGGTTTATTCTTCAAATCATCCAACTTGTTTGTGATTAGTTGTCTTTTACGAGCCCTCCAAACGGGCGTGTCAAAGAGTTCGTAGTTGGCATGAACTGCCTCCTCCTTATTTCTCCTATCGGCTGCAGATGCAGCTGCATCATCTCCTTCCGTTTCGCCATCATCATCCACCTTATAATATCGGCCCATGAACATATCCAAACCAGCATCTTTGACATGGTCTTCTTCTGCTCTACCAAGCCACGATGAGAAGACTTCACATCCCGGGAAAGCTACTGCAGTGTAGGCATCATCCACTACTACAGATGGATCCTCATTCCGTTCGTCATCCACCGCCGCCGCCACAACACCAGCTGCAGCACCAGCTTCTTCGTCTGACATCTTTCTATGGATTTATGGCACTGCAATCACCTCAAGGATGACCTCAATCAACACCATCAACACAAAAGATATGTTTTCGTGAAAGCCTCAACACAAGGCCTTTAAAAAAAGGTTATGTTAGGGTTATGTGTGTATGGTATGTAAACCCGGTTGAAGAAGGTGGCGTCTTCCTCACATCATGTGTGTCGCTCAGCAGAAATTTATGACAGCAGATAATGCATGCTCTGATGACAACACATCTCATGTCACAATCACCTGCAGCCATCAATTCACTTTCACAATTCCATCGATGTGTTTGTAGGCGGTGCTTGCATGCAATAACATCAAGGAAGAATCACCACACTAAACAAACCCAACAACAATCAAATACAACAACATGGAGCAAGTACAATCAATTCTCGAGCGCATGGTCGCCCCCCTCAAAGATCTACGTGATCGAGGCATCTTCACCCAAGAAGAAATCCACTCCATCGTCCAACGTCGTCGTTCCTCGGAAATGACCTTGCAGCGTCGATCGGGGGTGCGTAAAAGTGATTATTTGCGGTATATTGAGGAAGAGGTGCTGTTGGAACGATTGAGGAAGTTGAGGAAGCAAAAGGTGTTGCTTGAGATGCGGAATAAGAAGAGGGAGGCTCAAGAAAACGATGAAGAGGAAGAGGACGATGAAGAACCTGGCAGAAGAAAAAAACATGCCTATCAAACATCCGGTCCGGGAGATGCTCACATTGTATCCCACCTTCATTTCATTTATCAACGTACACTCAAGAAATTCAAGTATCCAATAGACGTAGTGCTGAACTATGCTCAATTTGCACGAGATTTCAAGTCGTTTCACATGATGAGTCGAATTTACGCCGAGGGTTTGCAACACCACCCCCGTGAGGAGGGACTTTGGATTGAGGCTGCAAGCTTTGAGTTCTTTGGATATGTCGCTCAAGATTATGAAAATGGACCGCAGATTGGAGGGGAGACTTCGACTGTGATGGGGAGTAGTATTCAGAATGCACGTGTGTTGATGCAGCGTGGATTACGTATTAATGGGAAGAATTCGCAGGAGTTGTGGTTGCAGTATTTTGCGTTGGAGTTGCATTATGTGCAGAAATTGCGTGGGAGGCGTGAGATATTGGAGTTGGGGTTGAATAAGGATGGGCTTCCACTTGAAGATGAAAGTGAAGGTAGTGATGAGGAGAATGATCAAGGCAAACGTGGTGTTCAGCTGCCAAGTACGCTGTTGTTACCTTCTCAAATCATCTTCAAGAATGCTATCAAGGCTATCCCCGGTAACATTCAATTTCGCCTGCGATTTGTAGAAACATGCCGTATGTTTCCACAAACAGAACAGCTGGAACAGTATGTTATGGACAGCGTCACCGAAGACTTTGGAGAGAGCGTAGAAGGATGGGTTGCAAGAATTAGTTATGCAGACGAAGGATGCAAGAAGCGTGCTTCAAAGAGAGGAACAGGCAACGAAGACGTGGGATTCTTGTCAGTTGACAATGAGGAAGATGAAGGCCGTCCAACGAAAAAGGCCCGGAAAGAGAGTGACCCCGCTCTGGCTCTCATTGATGAAGCACTCGAGGCTGTCCCAACTCCACCTATGTACTTGGAATGTGCTCGGTTCTTGCGTATGCGGATAAAGACTCTTCTTGAAGGAAGAGATGAGGATGAAATAAAGTACCTGCTACAACCTAGTGAGAATTCGGTGGAAGCAGCACAGCGCCACGCAGAAATATTGGATGGGATTTATTTGTCAGCAAACGAGAACAAAGTGTCTTCTACCTCATTGACACTTGACAACGCCGACTTTCTCTTGAGTATAGGACTACCAGCGAAGGCGGAACAGGTACTTGCCGCAGCTTCACGTGCTGATATCGTAGATGCCAGCCTGCAGCTCAGGTGGTCACAAGTGTCACAGCGAATGGAAGCAGCAGGTATGAAGCCATCATCATCCTCGGTTTCCATTCTTCGCCGGGCGTTGAGGAACATCCCTATGCACGATAGGGCGTCTTACTTGATGGTGCTTACTGAATTGATGAATCAAATTATGATAACGGGACCACCCTCAAAGGCAGTAGACGAGGAGCTCAAGGCATTGTTTCAGAAAATGCTACTTGTGGCCCAAGGGTCTGAATTTTCCGTCCGTCCTGAAAGCAAGAACGAAGAGACCGATGACGAGGAGCAAAATCTAGCGGCAGTTTTCCTATCTTATTTCAGATATACTGTGCTGAACAATACCTCGGCTTCTCGATCAATCTACACTAGCGTACTCTACCATTCAAATTATGGCAAAAAATGCTCAGAAATGAGCGCAGGAGAAATCCAATCAATGCAGCTATTCTATGATGCTTGCATCCAATTCGAAATGACAAACAAACCGAGTACATCAAAGGAAAAGAAGTTACACAAACGTCAGCTTTGTAAATTATACGAGTCAGCTGTGTCGTGTTTCTCTAGTGCACAAAACGATAGCCGATGGAGAAAAGTTGTTGATGGGTATAGAAAGCAGCTTCAACGTGAGAAGTATAGCTTATAGTGATAGATGGCATTATTAATCGAGCATTATACAAACCATCAATTTTATTTAACAGATTATTCGATCCACATGCGAGGTCACTACTTCGTAACTAACACTACCAAAAAGTTAACTTCATTTGTACATCCAACGGAATATAGCTCCACAGAGTTGACGAATCATCGCAGTGGAGACGATATTTTGTGATGGCTTCAATCTGAGAGACGTGACGTTGCTGCTGTCAATCCCAGCCGAATCAGATGCTTAGAGATTGCGCTCTCCAAAACCCCCGGAAGAAGTTGTTAGAGTAGCATTAGTAGGTGCCTCTTCAAGCGAAGCCAGTGAACCTAATGTGGATGTAACGTTTGTCTGAGAAGGGCATTCACACTGAGATACATCCGAGTTACAGCATTCAAAGTCCCCGTTGCATTCGCCAGATCCTATATCTTCTATATTGCCACAACAAGATTTTTCTCCATTGCTGACGAGACGAAAAGATGACGGGTTAGTTGATACAACCAAAATAATATGTGCCTTGACGAGTCTGCATTTATCATACTTACCATGATTTTGCCCCTATTGTTCCAAAGTTTTTCATACATGACTCTTGCCCATTGCAAGACCTCTCTCCAACTGGCCCCGTGTTTTCATGGCATGACTTAAGGTTATTGCAGGATTTCAACGAAATCGAACCATCATTTTCCAAGCAAGCTTTTACGCCATTGCATGACTCAGGTGCAACGTCTCCATGGTTATCAAAGCATGCCCTATTATGGTCATTGCAAGAAAGGGTACCGATCGTCCCGCTGTTCTTTTTACAAGCATGCTTGCCATTGCAAGCGAAATGACCAACATCTCCTTCATTTGTGTTGCATGCGTCAACCCCTAAACAAGAGCAACTCTGAATATCACCTTGATTGTCTATACAAGCTTCGGGACTATTGCAAGCTCCATCACAGATGGTGCCATTATTCCCAACACAAGCACCGATATCAGCGTTACCATCACATTGTTTGTCCATGTTGCAACTGAATTCATCAACTTCATCAGCCATAACAATCTCAAACGATTGCTTAGCAATACATATAGATGGAGGAGGCGTAGCAACATCATTCAAAGTTTCTTCACTGGCATTTTCGCTCTCATTTTCATTCTCAGCTTCATTTCCATTTTCTTGGGGAACTACTGTAACGGAGGCAGTTTCGCCAACACCTCCTCCTTCTCGGTTGACATCAGTTCGTTTGGAATTGGCTCCAACTCCAGCTGCGACGGATATAATCACCAAACTGCAGACAACGACGACTGCTCCAATCTTCCATCTACCATACTTTTTGTTGTTGACCTTGGGGGTCTCCTCGGCTCCGAGTTCATTTGATTGGTTGTCCTCATTTTTGATATAGCCCACAAATTCATAGTCGCCGTTGGATTTGGTAGACCCTTCTTCTCCGTGATCACTTGATTGATATGAGTTGAGCCCATCACCTACACATTCTTCATCGTCGCCGCCGGAAGTCTCTTCATCTCCGAGTCCACTTGATTGATATTCTTTCTCACCTACACATTCTTCATCGCCGCCGATTGATTTGATCTCTTCATCTTCATCTGCGAGTCCACTTGATTGGCTTTCCTCACCATTGATATCGCACATGTATTCTTCCTCATCGTCGCCGATTGATTTGACATTTTCTCCATCTCCGAGGCCGCTTGATTGAAATTCTTCATCATCAAGTTCACCTACACATTCTTCCTCATCATTGATCACAGCGTCATCTAACTTGAATGCATGTGCGGGCGGTGGAGCGAGATGCTGGTTTGCAATGATATTTGTGACGTGCTCATCAAGCACTTCGTCATCCTGGAAGGGAGAGAAAACAATAAAAGAATTAGGAGCCCGCCCAGAGCAGCCACGTCTCACAAAATGTTCCATTGAACTCACCGTCATATTTGTTTTCGCCTTGTGCTTCTGCTTAAGTTACGAATGCTAATGCCAAACTCGACATCAATAGAACCACCGGCTGGGAATGGTTGTGTGTTGTTGTTGTCGGCACGTGATAAGTAAGTGCAAAAAAGTTTGACAAGATACATTGGCTTTCTCATACCCGGCACTCAGGTCGTTCCTCTAAGTATCTATGTGGCATGGAATAAGTAAGAACGCTCTATGTGGCATGGAATCAAGAACGCTCTAGCTAAGATGGCTTGGAAGAGCAGCGGAGAAGAAAAGGAAAGATATTAGGAAGACCACAATGGGAAATGGATCGATCAGAATTACAGCCTGGGCACTCTGGCTCTTCGGTCACTTTCTGTCATGAGCATGAGAACAAATACAAGTATTTGTTGTGATGCTAATTCATTCGAAGGTGCCTCCTGATTTCTTCCTTACCCTGCCTTGATCTAACACCATGCCTCTATTGCAGACCAGTGACAAAAGTATTACTCGATAGAGGAACGTGCCAAACCTATGTCGAACAAGGCGTAGGTGTAGGCGATGCCACGGGATTTTGGAAACTTGTCTACGTGAACATGTTACTTACACTTACGGACCTACTCATTGCCTGGGTGATTTTAATTCTGTTTGTACTTATGAAGAACGCCAGGCAGTGTTTGGAAGAAGAAAAGGCCGAGAAAGGATCCGAGCTCGAAGAGCAGATCATCATCATTGTACCCTCCTATACTATATAGTTGCACTCCAGGTTCCGAGGAACCTTGGACTTGGAGAATTCTCCCCGTTTATTTGGCACCTATATAGTCGATAAATGCTATGCTTTTATTAGGTGCCGCCAGGAGCGCAGCGGGAGGGAGCAGGCACAGCACAACATTTTAATATCAAAAGAGGCTAAGTCCATTCTTCACTTCATAATTCAAGATGTTCAAACTAAGTGGTGTGGTACTGATAGATATCCGTCTGTTGGCTCTATGTCTATACCTATGAGTTGAATTTCCTTTGAACCAATTCTTCTTCGCTGGGTAGATTGCCGTGGGTCTACTAATACTGCCCCCCCACCCCCCAAACTAATTCCTCCCAATGTCTTCCATACTAATTCCTTTGTTAAATTGAGCAAGAAAATGACTGAGATCAAATCTCATCGATGCGAAACATAAGTGACCGTCTGTTATTAGTTACCTACTCTTGGCTCTCTCTCTCACTGAATTTCCTTCATTCCTCTTCGGTTAAAGACTGCCGTTGCTTCAGTAGCCCCCTTCAATTAGTAGTAATTCCTCTCTAGATGAGAAGCAATGCCATTGAACACCTTTCATACTAATTCCTTTGTTAAATTGAGTAAGAAAATGATGAAAATCTCAGAGACGCGAAAACGAATAGATGCGATCTTGATGCGAATCCGAAGCGGCATTATTCTTCTATCATTATTGCTCTGTGCTCATTATTTCTTGAGCCAAACAACAAGCCAACGCTGTGACTATCAAAAACTGACCACCAACAATGAAATTCTCCATCCTTACCATCGCGGGCGCCCTCGCCTCCACTAACGCAGCAGTCCGTGGCGATGCCGCCCTCAAGCTCAAGAAGATGCAGAAGCTCTCCACTGTCAACAAGAATGCCTTCCACGTCGTCCGTCGCATGAACGAGGAAGGTGACGGTGACGAGGAGGCTGCCGATCAATATCAATATGAAGACAATGCTGATGCTGATCAAGCAGTCGATGAAGAAACTGGCTCCGGTGTCAAGCCCTACATGTGTGTTACCGCCACATTGTACGATGGAGGCACTGCGTCCTTCATGTCGTTCACCCAATCCGGCGATGGCGGCGAGAGCGCTGAGTACATAACTGATATCAATTCCTTTATCTCCGTGCGTGGTCAGATGTATGCCCAAGAAATGGCCAACACGTGCGAATACTGCGAGATGGAAGGTTTGCGTGATCTTTGGTAAGTGATGCGTGTGTCTGCGTTGCCCTTTCTAATCTCTTCAAAGACTAACACAACATATGCACATATTGCTTGTCTTGCATCTTGTATTTTACCCAACAGTGAACAGTTTCAAGACATGGACTCGAATACGGCGCAAGTTTTGGCAGCTATGGACACAGAGAACTTTGAAGCATACCTCCTAGCGATGTATCAGGAGGACGAGGATGCGGATGAGGATGCGGATGAGGGGGAGGACGAGGAGCTTTCGGATGAGGTCCGTGCCTACTACACATACAGCAAAGGAGGCAACACTGGTGCTCAGGCACTTATTAATCTCTGCTACAAATGTGAAGAGGAGTGCGACGATGACGAGTTGCAACAATACTACGAGGAGATGGTCGAAGATTACGCGAAGGAGGAGTCTTTGTGCGTAGAGACCAATGATGGACGCTACATTGGTTACACTTGTGGAGCCGACGGCTCATCAATTGAGCTTGCAGTGTTCCAGGATAATGAGTGTACGGTAATGTCAGATACACAAGATGGCTACAACATGGCATCGATGTGGTACAACAGCAAGAATGATGAGGAGGCTAGGATGATTGGCGAAATGCAAATGATGACGCAAATGTATTCCAGCGAATTCTCTTGCCAAATGGGTGCTGACAGGTCCCAGGATGGAGGAGATGAAGTAAGTACACAATGTGCCTACTGTCCTTGTTCGGGTCCAAATGCCCTCTTATCATTCTTTCTGCTTCTTCCTCAACTCATTGCAGGACGCCGACGAGAATGAGAGTGAGTTTTGCGAAAACCTACTTGCCGAGTCCATTTCCAAGGATGACTGCGCTGCCGATGGCGACTACAACTACCAGAACCAGGGAGAGGGCGAGGACATGAACGAATACGCAGCCGATGAAGCTGAAGAAAGTACTGGTGTCATGATTAACTCCGATGATATTGAAGAAGTCTGCGGCACAATTCTTGCGATTGAAGAAGCTTTGGTAGAGGAAACTTACGTTAATCCCTACACCGGAACGCCTTTCAGTGTTATGTCGGAAAGTGCTGCGAACCGTCTCTCTAGTGGTGCTATCATTGGCATTACGACCCTCGTCGCTGCCACTATTGCTGCTGCTGGTTTTGCCTTGGGCAAGTTCACAAGGACGAAGTCTGAACTCGAGGAGCCTGTGTTCCAGGGCAGCCCTCTTCATTAAACGTTTTGGTATTCTTGAAAGTGATTGAGTGTGCCGAAGGCCGAAGTACATATATGTTGAGAAGATTGTGGATCGTAAGAGGATTAGGATAGGAGTACTAAAATGTTTAACTGCGTACAACATGCTATGAAGGTGATGTCGTTCTTCTTACTTTTCTTGTCTACAAAAGATGCTGCTATCTCTGTATTGCTTACTACATACAATGGGCGCGCAGGGAAGTGAGAAAATAGTGGGTTCTTATGACGCCGTGCGTCAGGACACCGTCTTTATCTTTTATTGGCTCTTTCTTGGCTCGCGGGCGCTCTCTCAAGTGAATTTCGATGGTACTATCAATTCCTCTCGTACAATATTCTTAAAAGATTTGCCGCTTCAGGTCAGAGTCGGCCCCCTCAGTACTAATTCCTCCCAAAGTAAGAAGCAATGCAGAGATCAGATCTCATGTATGCGAAAAGCGAAGCGAACACATTTCCTCCTCTCCTCATCATAAAATACGCTGACCTACAACTACAATACCAACCAACGATGAAAATCTCCACCCTTACAATCGCGGGCGCCCTCGCCTCCGCGAACGCAGCAGTCCGTGGCGATGCCGCCCACAAGCTAAAGAAGATGCAGAAGCTCTCCAACGCCGTCAACAAGGATGCGTTCCGAACCCGTCGCATGGAAGAAACTGGCTCCGGTGTCCAGCCCTACAAGTGTGTTACCGCCACAACATACGATGGCGGCACTGCGTCCTTCATGTCGTTCACCCAATCCAACGGCGACGGCGAAAGCGTTGAGTACATGACTGATATTGGATCCTACATTTCCATGCTTGGTCAGATGCGTGCCCAAGAAAAGGCATACACATGCCAATACTGCGAGATGGATGGTTTGCTTGATCTTTGGTAAGTGATGCATGTGTCTGCGTTGCCCTTTTAAACTCTTAAAAGACTAACACAACACATGTAAATATTGCTTGTCTTGTATATTAACCAACAGTGAAGACCAGTTCGGGGACTACACTACGGCGGCAGAATTGGCAGCTATGGAAGACGAGGAGTTTGAAGCATACCTCCTAGATACAGCGGATGATGATGCGATCCGTTCCTACTACACATACAGCAAAGGAGGCAACACTGGTGCTCAGTCACTAATTGATCTCTGCTACAAATGTAATCGGAGGTGCGACAACGATGGAATTCAAACATACTACGAGACGATGGTCGAAGATTACGCGGCGGGGGAGTCTTCGTGCGTAGAGTCCAATGATGGACGCTACATTGGTTACACTTGTGGAGCCGATGGCTCATCAATTGAGCTTGCAATGTTCCGGGATGATGAGTGTACGGTAATGGGTTATAAACAAGATGCCTTCAAAACGGCATCCAATATGTACAACGGGAATAATGAGGAGGCTAGGATGATTGGCGAAATGCAAATGATGACGGAAATGTATTCCAGCGGAATCTCTTGCCAAATGGGTGTTGACAGGTCCCAGGATGGAGGAGATGAAAATGAAGTAAGTACACTATGTGCCTACTGTTCTTGTTCGGGTCCAAATGCCCTCTTATCATTCTTTCTGCTTCTTCCTCAACTCATTGCAGGACGCCGACGAGGATGAGAGTGAGTTTTGTGAAAACCTACTTGCCGCGTCCATTTCCAAGGATGACTGCGCTGCCGATGGCAACTACCAGTACCAGTACCAGGGCGATGGAGAGGGAGAGGAAGAGGGAGAGGAAGAGTACGAGGACGAATACGCAGCCGAAGCAGCCGACGCAGCCTACATTGTAGCTAGAGATGGTTCTGTGATGATTAACTCCGATGATATTGAAGAAGTCTGCGGCGCAGTTCTTACGATTGAAGAAGCTTTGGTGGAGGAAACTTATGTTAATCCCTACACCGGACCGGATTTCAGTGATATGTTGGAAAGAGCGAACAGTCTCTCTAATGGTCTCTTCGCTAGTGCTCGTGATCTCTCTACTGAAGCTATCATTGGCATTACGGCCGCCGTCTTTGCTGCTTTTGCTGCTGTTGGTTTTGCAATGGGCAAGTGCACAAGGACAAAGTCTGAACTCGAGGAGCCTGTGTTCGCGGGCGGCACCCTTACTTAAACGTGTTGGTATTCTTGAATGTGATTGAGTGTACAGAAGTTCGAGTAGATTTATGTTTAAAAGAGTGTGCATCGTACGAAGAGATGATTAGGATTAGGTTAGGAGTACTAAAAAGTTTAACTGCGTACAAGTTTCATGCTATGAAGATGATGTCGTTCTCCTTATTTTTCTGTTTACAGAAGATGCTGCTCTAGGAGTGGGCGAGGTGGTGGACTGTGGTGAGTTGGAGTTGGAGAGCAGCAAGGGTGACCCCAAAACAGTTCCACTGGCCGCTACCATATCTCCTCTACGAGAGACTTCAGTTTTGCTAACCAAGCGTAAAAAAGCTTGCTACCCCGTGGCCGAGCGAGCATTTGCAGCATCAGGTAGGGAAATTCATCTCGTCGAACCAGCAAGTGGCAAGGAGTGCCTGAATTTGTGTGCTGCACCTTGAGGGGAAAGGTCTTGCTTCAGATCACGCGAAGAGAATTTCGATTTAGATCAACCTTGCAAGTAGAAAATTATATGTAAAGAAAGATGTGGAAGATATGAAATGCTAAGAAGATCTTCATTACGTGCTAAGTCACTAAGCTATCAGACGTTAGCATTACATAATGCTTAATCATAAGAGCAAGTCGTCTAGTCTCTACAGCTGAAGAAAAGCTAACTTCTCTTTGTACCATCTTATCCGACACATCTTCAGGCTTAGTTCGGAATCTTCCCATTCAAATCCTTGCAAGAGTATTGATAGCTTCCTGAACATCTAGAGACAATTGTATACTCCGGACTTCCCTTTTCTTTGATAATATCCAACACACTCTTTCCTGCTCCCGAAGCATCAGGTGAAGTTTGATACGCCTCGATAATCCCTTGCAATGGAGCGACAAGATGTTGTTGGTACAATTCACCAAATCCCTCCGGCGTACCAATCCACCTAGCAAACTCTGTCCCAGCCTCGGCAATCTTTTGAGCCTCCGCTGGGTGAGACTCGGCCCATTCAAACTTTTCTCGCAAGTCAGTCAAGTCAGAGTTAACGGGTATGTAATGCACCCACGGTTGAAGACGATCGTAAAACCAATCTTTGGTTGGAGTGACGTGATGGAATAGCACTCCTGGAAGTGCTAGTTTCTCGATTGTACCAGTCCATGATGTTCCTCCACCTATAGAATGCAAGGCACGAATGAAAGGAAGAAGAAGAAGACAATGTTAGTGGAATGTCACACACACACAAGAGAGAGAAATGGTACAGAACAACATAGACACCCTTACCTCCACCAAGATCAATATGATACCTATACTTCGCCTGCTCTTGCATATTCACCCGTTCTCCAATAGCCCTAATCCCCACCGATTGCAACTGAACAAAATCAGGATTCTCAGCAGCATCCACCTTCTTTCGATTAAAGTTGCAACTAGCAAACTTGATATTCACCCATGGCAAGGTGATATCACCCCCCTCACGGAATTCTTCTGCCTCCAATTCCGCCTCGGATGTTAGAAGGACACCCCTCCAACGTGGTTGTAATTGCTCCCCCATTTCCCATAATGCATCGATTGCCCATCGTTTGTTTTCACCTCCCTTTCGTGTTCCTTCCTTGGGACTGATATCACGTTGATAATCTGGACGTCTCATTTTGGGAAACATGGTATGCAAAAATACAAAGTCGGTACCTCTCCATATAATCTGTGGTATCAAGTCATTCCAGTAATCAGGCTTGGAAACTAACCCTAACTCTTGACCAAAGACTAATCCACTTGCAAAGGAGGATTGTCCTTTGAATTCTTCACCACTACCATCTCCACTTGGATCACCGACTGGTGCCACCTGCGCAGGCTGCAAACCCTGACAAACTCGTCCATGCAATTGCCACTCATCAAAGCAAGGCATGTGTGGTCGGACAGGTTGAGGCATGGCAATCATACTTGGCATATAGTCGGTATTGACGAATATCGATCCGAATTGTAGGATGGGTGCAAAGTCATTGCTGGAACAGTAGTTGGTGGAGGGGGATAGACACTTTTGATGAATTCTTGGTACGTCCCCTGTAGATATTACAAATACCAAGTCACCACTTCCTCCAGTATTCCCACCACCACCAGCAGTGGCAGCAGCAAAATCTTCTTCGGAAGGAAACCTCTCCGGAAAATTCTTTCGCAACGCAAACGCAATAATACTCGCAATACGATAAATACGTACACATCCCAAATCACATTCGGGTGTAGCATGCATAATGACAAACTCATTGGCGGAAGAGTTGTAGATGAAGAAGAAGCCTTGGTAGCGGAATGCTTTTAGGGTTTCGAGTGCGTTGTTTATGTTGTATGGTTTGATTTGAAGGGATGTGGAGGGTGGAGTATTGATGTTTGTTGATGA
The DNA here is from genome assembly GCA_030544225.1 of Skeletonema marinoi. Classification (NCBI taxonomy): domain Eukaryota; phylum Bacillariophyta; class Thalassiosirophyceae; order Thalassiosirales; family Thalassiosiraceae; genus Skeletonema; species Skeletonema marinoi. Next base: position 2,853,664 of record CM060487.1, read on the forward strand.
AGCGGCTGATATGATTTCTTGTTGTGCGGCTATTGCTGCTGCTGCTTCTTCTGGAGTTTGAGGAGGGACTTGAATTGGATTCGATATGACGTTGTTTAAGTTCTCCAAGTTGGTATTGGCGTTGTTATCGTTGATGATGGGTTGTTCTTGTGGGATGTGTGGTTGTTCAAATTGCTGCGGCTGTTCAAATTGCTGTACTGGTTGTTGCTGCTGATGAGGAGGTGGCTGTTCAAACTGCTGAATAGGTGGTTGTTGTTGCAGCGGTTGAGGCTGAAACTGCTGCAGTTGTTGTTGTTGCTGCTGTTGTTGAGGAGGCATCTGATTTTGTTGATTGAAATTGTTGAATTCAGGTGACGAAATCGGCTGCTGCTGTTGCTGAGCTTGTTGTTGCTGTTGCATAAGCTGCACATGCTGCTGCTCTTGTTCAAGTTGCTGCTGCTGCTGAAGATGTAGAAGCGGATGATGCAAAACCATCTCATCATTATTCGGAGGGATATACACCATATTATTCTCATATGTTCCCTGCCCTTTCAGCTCAACAGTTTTGGGATCAAGATGATGCAAGTCACCCATGACACCCTGCAATCGTCGTCGTGATCGTCGATCATCATGATTGTTGGGGAGCGTGTTCTTCTTTTCGAGTTGTGATGTGAATGTCAGAATGATTACGATGCCGGCGATTGTAATGAGCATGACGGCTATTAGCCGCCGCTGCAGTTGTGTTGTTGTAGGTCGATTCATTGCTGCTGCGTTGGTGCCATTGTTTTCATCGTTGCGTTGCTTTGGTTGTGCTTGTGGTGGCGACAACAGAGTCGGTTCGCGGAAAAACCGAAGTCATAACCATTCTAATCAGTTCTTGGAGAGAGGAGAGGAGAGGATGAGGGTGCCCTACATCAGAGCTAATCTTCACTTAGTTGGTGACACAGTTTTACATTGACACAAGCGTGTGTTGCCTTCCGGATGTCTTCTTTCGTGACTCGTGACCGCGAAGGTCATTTTGCCTTGCTCAGCTCGCGTCGCTCGCTACCCGCCAGAAAAAAAAGTCCCGGGGACTTTTTCACAAACACTAACAAAACAACTAGCATATTGAAATTTTGGCCATGCATTGGACGAAAATTGTTAGAGAAGCCATACTATGACATACCAAACGTCTTGTATATGTTATTAGCTGCCGAAGATGCTTTGATTCGTCGAGATAGAGCACCTATCGACGAAAATAGGTCACTTTTACTACCAAATAGGTGCAAATATGCTACTATCTAGGAGTGACGCATTGTCATTTTTGGGCCAAATAGGCGCCTTTGCAGCCTTGGTAGTGCCAATATTGTACTGACAACGTCCCCCGGTGGCTTAATCGAAAGGTAATATCATCTGCTATCAACTTATGGCCGGTTGGTTGAGGTCGGGGGTCGTCGGAAAGGATATAACAGCATCGTTTTGGGCTTAGTCGAGTTTTGCTAGTGTTTTGTGTGAGAGGTCTGAGCGGGGACAACCAGACAGAGGAAAAACTGCGTTTGGGGAATAACTGCGTTTGGGGCGCAAACAGAGCGCAAATCGACATCCACTAAGAAATCTTGAGAGGGATGCCCCTCTAAACAACTCAATTTGCGCCCCAAACGCTTTAAAACGAGCCGTTTCGAGGGCCGTTCGAACGCAGTTATTCCTCTGTCTGGACAATTTCTCCGTGGGGACTATTTTTTCCGGAGGGTAGCTCGGTTCGGTTCACAAACAAGCAAGCCCGCTGCCTCCTGCGGCTCCATAGCAACATTACTCCCCTATGCAAACATAAGAGCAATGATCCGACGAAGCACCCTCGCCGTAATGTCCCTGGCAGTGCTCGCTGCCATCAGCCTGCCGGTCCAATTGTTTCTTCTCAACAGATCAAGCGATGATAATGCATCAATATACTCCTACCATCGTTACCTCACGCTATTACCCTACCAAAACGACGACCAACGCATCCCAAAAGATAAGGCCCTCCTCAAAAAATTCAAAGCGTTCTATGAAGCTGGGCCGCTCTCTGCACCGGTTCCACCTAAACAGATTTCACCGTACACACTGGACGATGTCATTTCGGTATTGCCAACGTTTCACGATGTGTTCGGCGTGGTCATTTATGACCCCTCCACAGACACCTTCATGCTACACTACTCCAATAACATGAGATGGATAGCCGGATGTCACAAACTCGTAACGAGCTTTCAAGCATTGGCTCACTCACTACGGACCATGTTCCCAGAGCGGTTCAAACCCGACGGTAATACTCCACCTGCAGAACTTGCACTGGCCATTAGTTCGGGAGATTATCCAGGAGTAGGTCATAACGATTGTTATGTTGGGTTAGAACCTACTCCCTGTGTCCCTGCCAAATTGGCACCGGTGTTGCAATTCGGGAGTGCATTTAAATCACCTGAGATATTTCCATCAATGATTGCCATGCCCATGGCACAGATTAATCATGTGTCGTGTTTTCAAACCTTTGCGGCACATCAGATGGTATGTCCGTACTATCAGGCACGTAGTCCCGGAAATCCACAGGGGTTGGTGTTCGAAGAGACGGTTGGGGTGGGGTGGGATGATTTGATTCCCTCGGTGGTGTGGAGAGGTACGGACTTTTCGTATTTGCATCGATTGTACCCTCGATTGCGTCAACCTGACTTTGAAATGGATGTTGGTTCCAAGTTGGAAAAGTTGACATATGAGTATAATGTCAAGGTGGCTGCCACTCGAGCTATGAGGGAGGTGTATGATCAATTAATTCCTCGGTGGAAGAGTGTGATTTGGACTGCAGAGGCGGAACGTGAGGCGGAAGAGAAGCAAAAGGCATTGCCTGAAGATAGTGAAGAGGTGGTCGTTCCATGGGCAAATATGAAATTTGCCGCGGCAATGCATGTAGGTGTCAAGACACCCACGAGTGAAATACCGTATTATCAAGAATTTGAAGAGCATGGCATCCCAGCAAGTGGGGATGGAATGTCTCTTGAAACATTGGCACGGTACAAATATCACATTGATACCGGGGGAGGTGGTGGGACTACCTGGAGTGGAACTTTAGAAAAGTTAGGCCTTCCTGGTCTACTCTTCCACCACGAAACACCCATGAAGGACTATCTACACGACAAGATGGTGAAGTGGGTCCATTATGTCCCCATCAAGGAAGATCTAAGTGATTTGAAAGAAAAGTTTGATTGGGCCGAGTCACATCCAGAACTGGCCAAGCAAATTTCTGATAATGCGACACGTCTTGTCAAGAGTCTAGGAACGCAAGAAGGATTTTCTATCATGTTCAACGAGTTTTACGAGACACCACTTCGTGCGGTTGTTGAGGCATTTCAGCCCTCGAAAAGAAGAGATTCAGGTTGGTTAGACGCCATGGTCGATAATGATTTACGGCCGATTATGCAATGTTCGGGTTATTATAGTCATGACTGTGAGGGTTTGGTGAAAGATGTTACGTTTAGTCAGGCGGCACGGCATGGTAGAGACTTTGAACAGTCACAACGAAGGATAAAGTAAGGGAAAAGTACTCGTTGAATTGTGTATAAAGTAGTAGAAGTAAAGTGCATATTAGATAAGTCAAGAACAACAACGTCTTTAGCAACAAATAATATTAAATAGACACAAATCATTACATCTTTTGAGAACCCTCATTCAGGAAATCGATTCGAATGTCAGGAATCTCTTCACCAGTGATTGTCCGCAGCTCTACTATCAAGTAGTTTGCAATTGCTCTAGCCGAAGGTCTTTCCTTCCAATTGTACTTCCAAGTCATATCCAGCGCATTCATCATTGCCACATGCGCTGGATCATTGCTTTTCTCGATAAGTTTCGGAATCTGAGGCCTTTTTCCGGCCACTATCCTCTTGGCTCGTTTAAGCTTGATATCTTCATCCCCTCTCGTCTTCTTATTCCACACTTGTAAGTCAGTCAGTATTGTATAAAGAAGATTGCCCATGATCCATACGTCAATCTTGTCTGGTGTCGATGGAGTAAACCCTTCATACCCAGTCTTGTATTGCAGCTCTTCCAAAGATCTACCAAACAGGCCCATGGTAAACTTGGGTAATGTACACGTCCCATTTGTATACTTATCAACATACATTGGTTTTGCAAAATTGAAATCATTCAATTTGAATAAGCCATCCTTGTATAGAAATTGCTGCTCATGAAGGTCGTTGTGTATAAAGTCAACAGAATGCAAGTCGGCCACACCAGAGGCAATGTGTATACCAATTTTCAGTCGGTCCAAGGGTGAAATATTGATGTTTCTGGCTAATCTCTTTTCATTGTAGCTCTCCATGTCTCGAGGTGCATGTTCCATAATCACCACAGTGCTGCAATACGCATGAATACTGGGTATAAATTTCGAACTTGTCGTTCTCTCCAACACAACAGCATCCTTTCTCTCCTGATCAATCCTCTTTGGAGTAACATCATGCCTTCCATTGAAATCAAGATTCTTGTACACGAATTTGTTCACATTTCCATCAATACTCTCACTCAACTCAAAGACAGAACGTATCGTTCCACTGGTAAGGAATTTCATCTCTGACAGATTAGTTTCATGGAACATGTTGCAGTTTGGAAAACTCTTGGATTGCCAGTCATGCTTGGGTTTGCATTTCTTTAAATTGTATCCGCCGACAAGTCCAAGTGAGTTGGGATCATACCATTCTGACGTCATTAATGGTGCTTTGGATGGGATGCTATTACGTTCGAAATCCTTTGTGTAGGGCACATCAGTGAGAATTGTCGGTTCGTTCATACCGTGGCTGCTGATGTTAACTGTGCGGGGAAATTTTCTGTCAACGCTGTGTAGGACACCGCGGATTGAGGGTGAATCATAGTCGGGTCGAATGATTCTTTTTGTAACTGTAATGTGATCATCTATGGAGCTGTTTGCTGAATTTATGAGACTATTTGCGTGTAGAACCACCACAAGCATAATCAGCGCACCCGCAAAAGATTTGATGGGGTAGCATGATACCAATGAGATGGTTGAGCGCTTTTCTGACCTTTGATTGTTTGACGAGTCGGGTTGTTCTAGCTCTAGGACTTTACCTCCAGACATAGCCAAACTTGACGGATGTAATGGAGGTTCGTCAGAACCAGAAGAGACACCGACTTTACCTCTTCGGCGAACACGTAGCAATCGGCTGAGTGATCCAACCATCGTTTTTATTATGATTAGGAAGAGGTAAGTTGTGTCTACGGTGCAGTGTCTAAGCTCGCGATAGCATCTCTCTGTTAATGAGTTTGAATGAACGACAACACAAGTTGGATGTTGGATGACTTCATGAAACTGTAGGTAACATGAAGCAGGCAGTGTCATCTTCTCGTCATTCCTTCTGTTCAAAATCTTATATATTTCGTAAGGGTATTGTTTTTGAATAGAATCAAAAAGATTAGGTGAACACTTCGAGCTACAATATCGTAACTCTGAAATATTATATTTCACCCTTTAAGTGATATTATATTTCACCCTTTAAGAGACTTTTTGAATGTTACAGGTGACAGGTGGGGGTACTTAAGTTCAGTTCTGCAAGATTTTCTCACATTTAAATGTGTTCAAATGATTCATCGATCACCGAAGATGAGAAAAATGATGAGAACCGCCCAATCGAACTCTCGCTAAGTACACAAAATGACAGGTTGCATCGTCCTCCCTCTATGTTACCGTTTCCGGAGAGGCAGGGCCTCAAGACAAACTCAGCCGGAGATTGATATTGAATAATAATCATGTATAGCCACAACACTCTAGATGAGACGTTGGCGAAGATCATGATGTTCACAACATGCCTATTCTTGGCCGCTAGAATCAGCTTCGATGGAGATGCTGTGATTGACGAGTTCAAACATTATTCAATTGGTATTCCCGAACCACTATTTGACCAGACACGACGGCTGCGGAAGAATACGCCCGCTATCTATGACTCATATTCCTTTGATGAGATCTACAATCATTTTGAATGCAAGGCCTATGCTGCTGATAAATCATCAAGACCAGTTCCAAGTTTGGAGCAATGGCTCTTTTTGAGGAAACAATACAAAGAGTTTGTGGACGAAACGGCATCGTTCGATGATGTAGTATCACCAACTCTGGGGTATGCTTTTGGAAATACGGATGAACCTCCGCCATTCTACGCCATGAAATCTCCCGGAAAGGAACGAAGTCTCTATGCATCGAGGGATATCAAAAAGGGTGAGATTGTTCATGATACCACAGCCTCAGAGACGTTATTTCCAGATATTTATTCCTACCGACGCTTTATACTATCACTACCCAAGAACATGGTCTGTGATGTAATGGATTGGGCATGGACTCGAAAGTTGAACGAAAATGGCCCGGATTACGTTTGTCTTGGTATCAACATATCCAGCTTAATTAGAACTGCTGATAAAGAACTCGATGCGAATGTAAGGCCGGAGACAAATATCTCATCGTTATTCTATGCCACACGTGATATTCAACAAGGTGAAGAGATTTTGACGCACTTTATTCGATTAAGTGCAGAATGAAAGTGATTGTGCTGTATCGTATTAGGTAATTTTAGATGTTATTTAGCACCACTCAAATATGAAGAAGCTAGCTCATTAGCATTTGATACATACTATCCCCCCAAACAAACACTTAGAATCCACCACGATTACCTCTCGGTCCTCCAGAAAAGTTTCCTCCAACAGCATTCCCCTGTGATCCAACTCTACCCTGAGGTTGAACCCCTCTTGATCTAGGTGCACCAAAGTCCCCTCCAACAGACGTTCCAGTCAATCCAGCCTCTCCACCACCTCCTCCTCCAACCGTTCCACGACTATCACGTTGACTAAAGTCACCTCCCTGCTTTTCTGTCCCCTTTACCGCACCAAACCCTTCTTCTCCGCCGGATAAGATATCAAGTCCTTGTTCTGCGTATACATCTGCCATTCGTTTCCCAGGTGGTGGCCCCTTTGCTTGTGTTGGTTCATCATAATAATCATTATTAGTATTGTCATCATATGATGGTGGTGGTGGTGTAGATTGATGTTGTTGCATGGGTTGTTGTTGATATTGTTCTGATCCAGCCTGTTGTAAGAAATCAAGTGATGGGCCCGAAGGTGGAGGTGGTCTTGAGACAGGTGGACGTGGTTGTGCCGGACGTGCCGATTGCTGCTGCGGTGGCTGCTGCTGTGGCGGTCTAGCAATAGGTGCTCCACTTCCACCACCCATCCCTCCAACTCCACCTCCATCACTACTAAACACATTTGTAGAACCACCCTGACCCATAAATCCAGATTGTGAAAAGATGTTGGAATCACCCTTGATTTTGATTCCACCCATTCCTCCTCCTCCCATCATTCCACCAGTACTTCCAAAGAAGGAACTTCCTCCTCCACTGACACCTCCTCCACCACTATTTCTAGCACTACCACCAGCACCACCACCAGCTCCTCCAGAACCATGTCGGAATGAACTTCCACCGACACTCCCACCTCCATTACTACTCGCTCCACCACCCATAACTGCACCATTATCATCTCCATACTCTGCATAACTTGTTCGTCGTTTCCCAAGACTAACTCCATGCCCACCGGAAGCAGGTGGTGTACGACGTGATGTCAATACGGATCGTTCTGCGGCTGAGACTCTACCGCGGGGTGGTGGTTTGTATTGACTTAGATCGGGGAATAGTGTATTTGATGAAGCAGTAGTAGATTGTGATGATGCAGTGTTGGTGGTTGTTGCAACTGGTCGTGGTGGAGGTGGTGGAGATTGAGGCGGTCTAGGTGCCGAATGATTAGTTCTCCTCGGAGCCGATGTAGATGATGATGATTGTTGAACTGATGGTGGTGTTGGTCTCACTGGTGGTGTTGGTCTTCTCGGTGCTGATTTAGCACCTCCTCCAACAGATGGAAATGCCGAAGTTCCACCTGCCGATGATCGAAATGAACCTCCTGCCGATGAACCAGATGTAAACGAGCCACCATTACCAGCCGATGAACCACCCGATCCAAATGATGATGCAAATGGAGATGATGCCGATGAACCCGATGAAAACGATCCCCCACCACCTCCTCGTGCAGCTGACCCTCCACCCCCAAAACTATTCTGATTCACCGCCGAACTATACGAGGAACTACCACTTGCCCACCCAGCTTCATTGGGTGCAAACTCTGCATCTAAATCCATACTATCATTATGTTTCATGCTTGCTCCACCGTCGTCACCTTCTACTTTTAGATTGGTGTCACCTGCACGGCCCATCATTACATCACATAGAATATCACGTGCGACAAAGTCAGATTGGGCTGTGACTACGATGCCCCCTTTGGAGGGTTGGAGGACATTGAGACGAGTGGATGATGATGATGGTGATTGATTGGATGTTGAAGTGATGATTAATGTTTTTGGGTTTTTAGGTACAATATTGTTGAGTGTTGGGGGTAGGAATGCATTTGATGATTGTATTATAACAGCTGCTGCTGAGAGCAGCATGAACGATGTGGTCGACATGATGTCGGTGCTGTGTTATGGTGATTGCTTTGGGTTGGAACGAGGCTATCTGTGGAGCTTTCTCGACATGATCCTTTCAAATTTTTTGAAAGAGAGTTTGAATGATGACGCACCGGGTTCTAGCGATGGTTGGCGACATCGACAGAGATCTAAGATCATTACATACAACATACAACCACAAGAAGCTATCTACAGAAGCACTTTTTGTGCACCATGGTGTCATAATATGTTTGTTGGGGCGTCAACCTCGTCACTCGTCACCACAGTTTACCACCAGCAGCTTCTGTGCATGCATCTTTTGGATCATCGACGAAAGATCATGGATGATGTGGCAGAGGATCCGCATGATGATTCTCTCGCGATGTTCATCCATCACCGAGGCAGGTCATCATACGAGACAGGTTTCGTCTACTCTGTCGTCGGTGAAACGATGTTATATCGATGGTAATTATCATGTCTACCAACGCCTGAGGGTACCATGATGATGTACTCAATCAACCACGAGGAAGGGTAACCACCCTTGCAGGTCGATGAGAATTAGAGGCGCTCATTTCTTTGCAATGATTTCTTTCTTCTTTGCAAATCAACACGCAACACGCTGTGGCGTAATAATATGGAGGATATCTCTACACAAATATATACAATTCTTCGTACAGCATCAAGTTGCTACATGGAGGAAATTGTATAATACTATAAATGATGAAGAATAAGTGTAAGGGATGCCTCCTGCGGTAGTGATGGCTACTCCAGACCTTAGCTATACTGATCGATCAACATGACGAATTCGGACACTAAAAGGCAATGTGGTTACTATCAGCAGGAACAACACTTACAAAAAGAGAACTGAATAGGCAGGGTGCAAGAGGTAGTGGGAAAGTCGTCTCTTTGCGTAGCTACAACCAAGAACAACTTATTCGCTGATGGGGCGAGTGATAGCACCTCAAAGAATGTATACCAAACAAAAAGCTAAAAATCAAAGAGGAATTGTATCATTGATTATTGGAGCAAATAATGCCTCGTGAAGGAAGATTGAAAGGAGATTCGTGGCATATGAGGTGAGGAATGTGATATGACGGGAGAAGAATTGCTAGAGATGATGTAAATGTGCAATCAGCCATTCTTGTCAGAGGAATGCCAGGAAGGTTGGTTTGGAGTTAGGTCAGTCTACTTCATTGCCTCTAGCGCTTGGAAATGGATTGTAGAATGGGCTTGGATCCGTTGATCGATGGATGTGCAGTTTGTCTCAAACAAACACAAGATGAAGAAGCATTACACTTGTATACGATGACGAAGTGAAGATAAGATGAAGTACCATAGACTGGAAGATTTGATGCGAGCACGGAGGTTGGAAGGTGTTATGGTAATGATCCGGATACCAGCATGCATGATGATAGGAGTGTAAGTCCAACTCAACTTGGCATACAGCGGCCGCAAGAGAATGAAAGTGGATCGATAGATTTATTTGTCGGTTGCTGGTTTCCACTCCCCCTCAAGAGAGAAGAGTGTACTCATCCCCATCGCCACGTAAAGGCCAACTGACATATGATGGAGTGGGCCAACGGATCCCGAAGGAACCAGGTTAGACTTATTGGATTAGCGAAACCCCCAAGGTTTCTGCCAGGGAACAATGCCCGGTCCTTGCCCGTTAGGTTCTGAACCGATGCCATCCACAACAGCTCAGCGAGCCCACAACATCCAACCACTATTTCGACCGTGTCTCAGCGAGCTCCCCTCCGCAAGTGATGAAAGTTATCCTCGTTCGAGAGTTAAGAAGTTTATGGTCGTTCCGGACGTAGTTTAAAGTCAATTCCGGACATTAAAGGGGTTGTTGGAATGGAGGTGTTGGATCGGATCAAGAGGAGGTTTGATGGGGGTGATGGAGATGACGTGGCCAAACATAACAATCAACAAAACAATCAGCAGAGGAGAGAGTCAGGGTGAGTGAGAGCGTGAGAGGGGTTAGTGTGAGTGTTAGTGAAGCTGGCCGAATGCACAAAAACGATAGACATTTACGATACCCGTCTCGCCCTCTAGCTGGCCAGGCTGAGAAGACGAGGAACCCGCACGCAACCCGCCCGTCAAATCTAATGGAAGTAGAGATAGAAAGGAAAGAAAAATAACAAGTTGTTGGTATTGTGATAAAACGGCTCATGGCAAACTTGAACTTACTCAACCCCATTCAGAATCTAGCACACCGAAATACAGGCAAGAAAAATCCGCACCACTCAGAGGAGACACCGGCAGTGTGATCTAGCTTAGAGGCATCCTACTTGAACTTCAGCGCTGCAAGTACAGCGGTGGCTCGATGGCCACATGCATAGGCAGATCATCACACCGAATCCAAACCGAGAGATACAACATTCCTCTGCCTGCCCATACACTCCGTCTTAGGAAAGTAGAGATAGCAAGGAAAGAAGAGGAAAGAGTTGCTGTTAGTGAAAGAACAAGCACAAAGCAAACTAGAAAAGCAAGCATACCACAAAGAAAACGTACCTCCCCTATTCGGAACTCCCCACAAGACAAATCAAATCAAGACAAGACAAATCAACAGACAAATCAAACAGACAATGGTGGCCCTCGGAATATACAATTCCGAACAGGCAATACACCGCAAGCAGAACAATCAAACAGCACCCTCGAGGCATACATCCTCGAACAGATGAAATAAACAAGTCAACAGAACAATCAAACAGAAACAGGTTGCATTCCACCCCTCCTTGGCCTTCCACCCCTCCTTGGCCTTCCACCTTTTGTAGGACGACTTGGAGCAGCCCAATATTCGCCCAACTCGGAGTTGAGCGATGCAGCCTCACGACTCTTGCGACGGCGCTTCACATTGGGTGTAGGAGTAGGAGCGTCCTCCTTCTCCTCCATCTCCTCCACAGCATCCGGTTGGTCAAAAGTTAATGGCTCCTCCACTACCAAAACTTCTACCGGTGCTTCGACTTCCAGTCGATCATCCTCTTGGATCGGAGGCGTAGCATCAGCGTCTTCCCTTGCCCTTGCAACGGGTTCCACTGCGGCTTCCTCGATCAGCTCGGCATCCGGTTGGTCAAAAGCTAATGGCTCCTCCACTACCAAAACTTCTACCGGTGCTTCGACTTCCAGTCGATCTTCCTCTTGGATCGGAGGCGTAGCATCAGCGTCTTCCCTTGCCCTTGCAACGGGTTCCACTGCGGCTTCCTCGATCAGCTCGGCATTGTCAAATGCAGCTTCCTCCCATGTCTGATGGACCAACTCAAACAGTGGGGTAGGATGAAACTCAGCCCTAAGTTTCATTTCCAGGAAGAAAATGTCGATGCCCTGCTCGAAGAGCTTACACTCTCTCAAAGACTTCTCGTAGTCACTCCAACTTCTAAAGCGGAGAGGGTTGTCCCTCTTGAAGTGGTCGTAGATTACGATGAGTTCCTTGAGAGCCCATTGGGCATTGAAATGCATCCTGTAGTTCCAATCTCGCGCTGCCCTGATGTCTGGCCAATTGGTGCGTCCCTCTTCACCTTTCGGCACAAAACGGACATCAGAATCAGATAGCAGCCCCATAACCTCATCCAAGACACAGCCAAACTGCTTGGTGTGTCCCTTCACAATATCACTTCTTGGATCTTCCTCCAAGATGCCTAGAAGCCATTCTATTGAGAAGGTGTGACCAGTCTTGTAGTATGGACGGAAGCGACAGTGCACGTGTGCACCATCTGGCCAACTAACAACTGGAGGACGAGGTTCATTCACTACATGACGAGGAGGACGCTCAACGGTTCTTTTTGGCGACCGCGGTACCAGAGGCCTCTCCTCTTGTGTTGTCAATGTAGCGGATGGGAGATGAACGATGAATGATGCAATAGCATCAGTGGTAACATCGAACAGGCGGAGGGCGAGCTGGAGGAGCTTTTCAACGATGACATACAACAGTATGGCGAAGGAGGATCCAACAAACACAACCAACCCGACGGTAGGAAGATTAGTGTTGGACACGATGCGAAGGAAGTCTTGAACCAACATCTGTAGAACCAGCGGAGCCAGGATCAAACTGATGAGGCACTTGACAATCAGACAGAGGGTGAATCTGATAGTCCGGAGGCAAATCCCCATGATACGGCCAATCAAGAGGAAGGCAATCTTGATGATCGAGGGGATTCTAAGGAAGGCAAGCAGATACATTGCGGAGAGTGCAAGCACTGCAACGAACAACTCTGGTGGGAGAAGTTGTATCAAGAAGATCTCTTCCAGGACGAAAAGAGATACAACCCATGTGGCGGCGACGAAGAACTTGCCGAGATATGTGCGGGTGGAGAGCAACATATCGACTAGCACAAGGGTGGGGAGTGTGGCAAACATCATGGTGACGATGTCTACATTGCTGGGATGGAGATGAAACATGTGAATCCTCCCAGCAGGATCCAATGAGTTGTCTGGAAGGAAGTACCACACCAGAACGTCCAAACACGATTCTGGCGACACCATTGCGAAGGCAATAGCGGCGAAGATAACAGCGGCGACGAAGGCGACAGCGGCGAACATGATGATAACGATGGCAATCAATTCTAAAACTGATTTATGGAGGTACTATGCCTGCTTTTTCTCTATCGTAGCTGGAACAAAGCTGTTGTGTGCAATCTTGCGTGATCGATTTTCTCGTATTGAGACACCGTCTCATCTTTTCCCAGCAGCCAGCGCCACAAGATGTGCTCATTTCGGAAACTTCCGTCACTAGATATTGTACACAACACTGACCGCACTACACTACTAGCTCTGTCAACAACGAGGTACCAATGTTTTAAATCATAGGAGTAATAGGCCGGTAGTCCGATATTTGAAAAATAGTCAAAGAGGACCTCTTGATGCGATACGTCCTCCTTCTAAGTTGTCTTGAAGGCCTGGATAATTGATAACCCGAGCAGCAGAGTGAGGGATGTGTCGAGAGCCTGGTTGATTATGTGTTATATCGTATGGAATCACCACTTATAACCAGGTTGCAACTTTCTTGAGCTACAAAATCAATCTGACTAGATAGGAGTACTGCTCTTGAATGATTCTATTAATCTTGGTGATACCTAAAAGCATTTATAATAACATATAGACTACAGACTCACACACTTTGTCATTCATCAATAAGTGAAGATGACAAACAATGCAAGTGTAAAAATGACAAATCATCACTTCTTCTTCTTCTTCAATACATCTCCCCCTAAATTTAGGCCAAGGCAGCACCATCCTTCGCATGGGCGCTCAAGAGAGACTTCTGTCCCTTCATAATCTTATGATAAAGAAGGGCAACATAGGCAGACATGAAAATAGTTCCCCAAACAAAGAATGTCAAGAAGAACCTTTGAGCACCACTCGACGTTGCTCGTTGAATGATCATGCGTCCACCGGTGACGACAATCTCGCCGGATTCATCGTATGTTCCGTAGTTCAACTGTTCGATAAAGTCGCAGGCTGTCATTTCCTCCATCCAGTTTTGACTGTTCTCACTGGTACGGTAGTTGAATGCATGGCTAGTTTCACACTTGGCCGAACTTTCGTAGAGGGTATCACATACCTCGGCAACTTGTGCATAGTCATTGCCATCCTCATAGTCGGCACACGAAGTGATGCAGTTGTTGTACCCATTCACAAACGTATGCTTGAGTAAATGATACGAGAGCTTGACATTGTACCCATTGTCATTCTTCATGTACAACTCGGTATTGGCACTATCATCTTGATTATTGCAGTCTTCATCGGTAAACAAACCAATCTTGATTCGACTCCCGTTGGCATTGCACGTGGCTCCAGCCCAGTAGGCTAATCCCTTGTTTTCATTTTCATATACCTTGACACATCCGACATAGTCGGCGGCATCGACATATCCATTACTCTCCATATTGGCAATATTGAGACACTCCTTGTAACAACTGTCCAAGTTGAAACTACCACATCCATCATCTTCCTCTTGCTGCTGGGTGGCATCATCATAATACGCACCCATATCATTATTCGCCTGAGCCGCCTGAGTATAACAAGTCTCACAAGCAGTACAATACTCCGTCTGCTCCTCATACTTATACTGCAACATGGCATCGAGATAACTCTCCATGTCAATCAAATACTCTCCATAGTTTTCATCACATGATCCACATGAGTGATTGGGACAGAGGCGAAAGATGACAAATCGCTTGGCGGATAGGACTGTGTCACTTTCTTGATAGTTGTTGTTGGGATTGTATTGTTTGACTGTGGAACATTTTTCGAAACGGAGGGAATATTTGGAAATGTCGATTGTGGAAGAGCCGCCGTCGAGTTGACGGAGGGGTGTGGCGGAGGAGAGGAGGCGGCCGATGCGTTTGGAGTCGGCGTTGTTGGGTGTTACTTTTGGTGCAAAGGGGTTGCTGCTGGCGGAGGTTACGCCGATTAGGGCGGTGGCAAGTGCGATCTTCATGGTGGGTGTTGTGTTGGTATGAATATATAGTTTCGTAGATGTATTCAGTGTAGGGGGAGTTTCGTAGCGGTGAGAGTGAGCAGTGTCAGTGCGTGATTGTGTCGAGTTGTCGGCATCAAGTTTATTTTTCGCCAAAATATGTAAATGCTTCTCTTCTTGCTTTTAAGAAAAGAGCAATACGTGTGTAGTTCAATACTCGAAGATCATTGCTTTTATTTTTTTGATCATCATCTATATCGCATTCACATCTTCTGTGTTGTGTTTATGTATTGTTGGTTGATGCATCTATCATTAGCATCGGTTGTATTGGTTGGCAGTATCATACAATATTTAAATCTAAGTAGTCGTCTTGCAGTTGGGTCTCAAGCACAAAGTCATATAAATCAGCATCATGCCATCCATCAAAGGAACAGCCTCAATCTCGTCCACCCACGCCCTCAACAAACAACTCCGCTCCACAACCTTCCCCACCAACTTTTCCCAAAAGGTTCACACTAGCAAACTCCACCGTATTATATTTCAAACTTGGATAGAGCAACGTGTGACGGAATTATTGGGATTTGAGGATGAGATTGTGGGGAGTACGGCGGTGCATTTATTTTTACCAGAGGTGAACACTGCTGCTGGTGAAGATAATAATGGGGGTGGTGAAGCATCCTATGCACAGGATGTGGATCCACGCAAGGCACAATTGGATCTAGCAGGTTTCTTGGGTGAAAAGGAGGCAGCGGAATTTGCAAAAGAGTTATGGACCATGATGTTGGATGCGCAGGAGAGTCCGACGGGTATACCGAGGGTGTTGATTGAGAAGAAGAAGGAGGAGATTAGGTTGCAGAGGGAAGAGCAGGAGAGGAAGCAGCTACAGGTGCAGCAGAGGAGGGGTTATTTTGATCGTAGTGGTGGTGGTGGTGCAATGCCTCCAGTAGCAGCAGTAGGGGGGAGCAGTGGTGCAAATCCGGAAATGAATAGTTTCTTGAGGGAAGCGGCACGTCGTGCCGAGGCGGCGAGGGCTGCTTTAGCTTCGTCTCAGAATGATGCTGGATTGCCTCCTTTTCCACCTGCTGCAGCAGCAGCACTGAACAATGACCACGTAGAAGATCGAGGTCCTAATCAGCAACCAGTACCACCCGTCGCTGCTGCTGCTGCCGCTGCCGCTAGACCAACGCAGGTACCTCCATCGCCTAGTCCTCCCAGAAGAAATGATTATCCAAATAATTACAGCAACAACCGTCGTGGAGAAGGACGGGGAGGAAGAGATGGTAGAGATAGGGATTATCGTCGTCCAGACAATAGACGATATGACAATGATCGTGATGATCGAAGAAGGCGGGGAGGCGGAAGAGGTGTGGATCGATATGATGATCGAAATCGCGATATGAATCGACGAAGAGATTATTACCGTGATGATAATCGCAACAACACTAAAGATGATGGTCTCGATGAATTTGGAAGGAAAAGAGGTAATTGGGGTAGTGGTAGTGACCGTAAGAAGCCTCCCTCTCCACCTCGTAAACCTTCCCCTCGAAGGGATGATGATGGTTATGGTAGAGGCAAATCTGGAAGGGCGTCCGAGTCAAAACCAAAGGACAGGAACGATAGTGACATGGAGGACGACAATGATGATCATAGCCGTAGCAGTCACTCATCATACAGTTCTGGATCATCTAGAAGCCGATCTAGGAGTGGCTCAGAACATTCCTACTCCTCTCATTCGAGTGGTAGTTCTCGATCAAGGTCACGATCCAGATCGGCATCTCATTCGCCATCACCCTCCCCTCCAAGACGCAGTGATGATCGAAAATATCGTGGCCATGGTGGTAGAAGGCACCGCAGTCGAAGCAGGAGTCATAGTCGAGATAGAAATTACAATAGAAGGAGATCATCACCATCCGATGGTGGTGGTAAGAGAAGGAGCCACCACAATAATCATCATCATCATGGGAGGGGTAGAGATGATCGACGAGGGGGGAAAGTGATTGATAATAAGCGTCAGAGATCACGTTCTGAATCGTCTCATTCATCGGAGGATAGGAGGAGGCGTAGGAGGGATGGAAAAGATCGTCGTTATAGTGAGAGTCGTCGAAGATAATTTGCAATGAATTGTAATAAGTAATTAATATGCATGAGATAAAAGTTTAGTGAAGAAAAGTTAAAACCTTCATAGCTTTTCTCGTCTTCATCCTTTCTCCATCTGCTTTTGCCACTTGCGTTTGCATATCAAAGGTCATTACATGGTCGGTCGCAGTATGATAGGACATCAAGATGATTTTTGACTGGATTTTTCGTATGCTTTCTTTTCATTCCTCAACTCCTCGCATTTCTCTTTGTGCCCAGCACGCCAGTGATCTACCTGGCACTCACGAGAGCAGTAATTGGCCTGTCTACAACGTTGGCAATACAACATGGCACTCCGTTCCGCCATCCTATCTGGGATCTTGCACTGAGGATTACTACAAAATCCAAGCTTTTTCACACTTTTTACTTCCTTGTACTTTCCATCCAAGCAAGTGCAAGGGATATGTTTCTGGTAGTAGCGTACAAGAGTGTGCTCATCACCCATGAATAATTCGATATTCTTATCTTTCTCCAAGCTCATGGATCGAGACTGTTGAAAGATGTCTTCAATGAAGGCCTTGAAGTAGTTTGCACAAGATGCACATTGGCGAGCTAGCTCAATGTCTCCACTGACAATACAATTTGTCCCCATTGCCAAAAGCAACACTTTGATCACGGTCATCTTGCCATCGCTTGTCCAAACTTCGGGGTACTTTTCCCTCGACGCTACAGTAGCTACACCATGGGGGTTTCCTTCCAGAGGTACTTGACCAACAATATGTAAAAAGTGTTTTACGAATTCAGCGGCAGCTTCGACTGGTGGTTCATATCCGTGCACGCAACTATCCGTATCGTGAAGCTGCAGCCGCTGCAGGTGTGCATCAAGCAACTCCTTCTTCCGAGTGGCCTCAGCTGCAATCTCGGCTTTGGCTGCCTTCCTCGCCTTGCCTTGTGATTTTTTTCTCGATGGCATTTTAATTTATGTCTGATGTCTCTCAGCCGACACACAGCACGTGTTTGTGTTCTTGCTCTCTCGCTCCCCAATAAAATGACGCCGCAAATTGCCCAATGACAATCTTATATATTATCGTATCAAAGATATCAGAAGCAACCGCCTGCTCTCCGCTATCAGCGCTCAACAATGGCACACTCGCTTGCCATCTCTTGCCATGCATAACAAAATGACCGAAACCCAGATAAATACTCATATTGCAGGGCTACACAATGGTTGAAAGTGTGAAGACAGCTCCTTTTTTGTCAAACGCGAAGCCTGACAGAGTCGTGCATTAATCAAAAGCGACGTCAAAAACGAAACACCATGGCAGCATACCAATCATCATCAACAACAAGAGGAGGACGACCACCAGTCCAAGAATCCTACGGAGGAACAGCAGACTCCTCCTCCAATGTCGGTCTACCCAACAGCGCCCGAGGAGAAGGCACCACAACCTCCGAAATGGTCGCCAAACTCCGTTTCTTCAACTGTGCCGTCTGTGCCTACTTGATTCTATTTCACTTTCTACCGATTGTCATCAACCCTATACGGTTGGCGTTATTGATCAAGTCACCTGTGAGGCTCGTGTTAGAAGCGATTGTGGGTATAGTGGCAATTAGCATGTTGATTACCGAGGCACAGGTGCCAATATTTGCGGAGAAGGTGTTGCTTCTATTTCAAAAATGTCGTGTGGGCAATGTACAATTGATAGATTTGGATTTGGCACGAGGGCGGGTTGTGGCGATTGTGGTCATGACGTTGGCTACGGGGATGGTGAATCATTTGAATTCACATCACAGCAGCAATAGCAACAATGGGATAGTATCGGATCCAACAGTGATGGATGATTCGCAACAATCAATGATTGTTAATGGGACAAATTCAACTGCGGCGCTCAACGAAACAATAACCGATATTGACAACGTAACAACAACATCCTATCATCCCGCATCAACCTACAACAACGACGATCGCCACGCAGTCATGGGATTCCTATGTGCAATAGTCTACAGTTGTATATTCTCACTTTCAATGTGGATCCTCTTGGCATTGCTATCCTACACGCTCTACGTCATTAGGGAATATCCATCGTATGCAGAATATAAAGCGTTTCCACATGTGCAAAATGATAGTAGTGCGTCAAGTGCAGCAGCACGACCATTGTCTCCAGCGTCAGGTAGAAGTTGGGTGAGCAATATTCCTGATTTTTCAAGTATTACTGGTGGTGGGTATCAATCTGTGGATAATCCTATCCAAATGAATGTGTGAGATACTACTCATTCCGCAAAGGATAACAAATTGTGACAAAATGCTTCCACTGCTTCGCTAAGTAGCAAGCTATGTTACAAACTATAGATATAGGCTATTCCTATATATTCGATAAATTTTTGTTCTTGTGCAATGGCAATGACTTGTTCATGATTGAGCGTTACTAACGCAAGGCTTATCCTATGCAAATGCAATTCCTCTATACACTTTTCATTGCGTCCGCTTTCTTCGACACTATGTACCTATTGTACTTATCGAAACACTTATCGAAACAAGCCGATTCCCAATTCCCATCTCGCTCAGCCTTTTACCGACCTGACCCTCGCCAATTCCAATTATTCGCCTTCACGATTTCTTGTCTTCCAGCTAAACGTGCGAAATGCAGCGCTAAGTAAGTAGCTGTGCAGCCACAAAAACTTGACTTGTAACGGATGTGGTATTGATAAGATAGGGGTTCTGTGGAAAATATAGGGTTTATGTGGAAATAGCAGCTACCTAAAATTGGGGTTCTTTGTCATTGATATTAATTCCTACTGTTGCATTCCAAGTTCCAAGTCTCATTGTTACTAAACTTATCTTTCTTTTCAATCAGAACCACTTATATTCGCAGGGCTGACTTTCCTCCACACAATCCTTTTACATACTTACTTCCCGAAGCAATAAACAAGACTGCTAAATTAGGGACTTTACATTGTGCATGTCGCATCGCGTCGCCGTGCTTTGGGCTGAGACTTTTAGGGTTATACTTATTTTCTAGGATAAGAAGCACCTTGTTGTGACTAAACTTATCTCTCTTTTGACATCAGGTACCAGAGTTAGTACATTGAAACTGACTGCGTGTTTAGAAGATACCAACAATTAGACTTATTGTTACTAAACTCATCTTTCTTCCAAGCATCAGATACCAGTTATGTACATGTAATCTGCCGGACTCCCTATGGTACAGTGTCTCTAGGGGTCAGGTGATCCCTAGCGGTGAGTAGCACGAAACCTTCCTTCCGCGCTAAGTACGTTTTACTGTACTTCCCGAAGCTGAAAAAATCTCTTAGATTCACTGGTCATTGGATCACTGTGCAGAAAGATCGCATTAATAACAAGCCAACTCTATGCCATCAAGGTAGTGAACTGAAGGGGACCGAAGCCGAAGAGTAGAGTACATGCATTACATTACAGCAAATCCACATCACTCAAACATTCACAAGCATGAGTATCCTAAAGGTAGACTCCAGCATCCACAACAAGCGAACCAAGGCGAGTAACCTTGCACGAAGAAGCAGTGATGACTTCTGCGAGACTTATGGCCATTCGCCATTGGAATCAATTGCACCGTTCCAGAGAGGTGAGATCATTCTAGGCCGTAGAGTTGGAGCGGGATCGTTCTCATCCGTGTACGACATCCAGGACTTTAACCTGTCTGCCAAACAATCTGACAAATACACCGATGAACATGAACAAGCCAAGAAGAGGGAAGCGACCGCCAAATCCGTGATGCATGGTACCAAGTATGTGATGAAGTGCCTCAAGGATAAGTTGGAGGAATCAGATGCTGATGAATACCTCTTTCACTGCGCAGCTCAAGATATTGCCTTTGAAGCTGAGATGTTAGCGGCTCTATCTCACCCGAACATTATCAAGCTCCACGGCGTAGTCGATAGTCATCATGACGCCTTTCTCGACGGTGCATCCGAGTTCTTCATCATCTTGGAGAGGTTAGATTGCACCTTGGCCGATAAAATTGAAGGTTGGGCCAAGAACTCCTTCAATCCATCCAGATCATTCAAGTCATTGCGCAGTAGCTTAAGCAGCCGGGCATTAGCATCAGACAAGGCAGAGACAGAGAAGGCGGTCCCAGCCACAACCACAACATCTATGGATGAAGGGAGATCTCTTGTCTGTCGGCTACGTGTGGCTGCTTCTCTCGCTGATGCTATGGAGTATCTACACGCCCAAAACATCGTGTATCGTGACCTCAAGCCAGACAACGTAGGCTTCGACAGACATGGTAACCTCAAGTTGTTCGACTTCGGCCTGGCTAGGTTCATGCCTCAGCATGTAGATGCCTACGAAGACGTCCACGAGATGACAGGTTTAGGCACGCCCAGGTATTCATCTCCGGAAGTGCTCTTTCATCAGCCCTATAACCTCAAGACTGATGTGTATTCATTTTGTGTAGTGTTGTGGGAGATTATGTCTCTGAAGAAGCCATTTGCAAAGTACAATCAGAGGAAAGAACTCGAGAGAGCATTTTCAAGACTTGATAGCAAGCCCCTTTCCATCAATCGAAGGTGGCCTCAACCGATTCAAGACATGTTCAGGAGTGGCTTGTCGAGAGATCTTTGGGCCCGTCCGGTGATGAGTGATATGTGTAAGGTTCTCACTGAATGCACTTCCGCAGCCAGAGACTTGCCAAAGTTTCGATCGTCATTCAGTTCTGCTTCTACGTCTTCAATCCAGGAGCAGAAGCAAAAGAACTACAGGCGTAGGCGTCAGACGACTGTCGACACTATTTCTATTTCTTCTCATGATTGAGGATCAAAGGATACGGATTACGGATTCCTAGATAAAAAATTTTGCCTCCGGGAGGCCCACCATGTGAATGTACTATAATTTTTCTTTTAATAGTAGCTGTACTGTGTGAATACTTGTGATAGAGAGCCGAAGGCCGGCCGAATGAAGGCGACCGCATGAAAGACCACATAACACATAACCTACTTTCTTTGAAGTGTGCTGTAAGAAAACGCCGTGTGACAAATCTGTTGTGATCAAAATTATTGAAGCAGAGAGCACGCTACAGAGAGCACCTCCCAACTCCCACCAACCCATCATTATTATTTGATCAGTAGTCAATAGATAGACTCTTTCATCCACTCTGTATCAACAATGAAGCTAGTCAAATTCCTCCAAAAACTAAATCGAGAACAAGTTACCATCGAACTCAAAAATGGGACAGTAATTTCCGGCACAGTCGTCGGAGTCGATGCGACAATGAACGCCCATCTGAAAAAGGCCAAGATGACAGTCCGGGGGAAGAATCCAGTTAGTTATGCTACACTGAGTGTGAGAGGGAGTACGGTTCGGGCATGGTTGTTACCGGATGGATTAAATTTGGATGCTCTTTTGGTGGAGGATACACCAAAGGTTAGTAGTTATATGCGATCTTTTTTCTGTTGTGCATCTGATGTGTGTAAGATTTGTCTTTTATTTTCATCAATGTTGTTTCTTAATGCGTCTCCATTTTTCACAATAATATTACATAATAGAATGTACAAAAAGCAGCACCAGTTGGAGCTGCGGGTAGAGGTAGAGGGCGTGGCCGAGGAGGGGGTGGAAGGGGAAGAGGACCTATGCGGCGGTAGAGTCACACGCAGTCTTCTAGAAAATAATATAATTGGGTTGGGGCTTCTATACACGGGGGATTTAATGAAAAGGAGTCAAAAAACAAAACATTACACAATCTACTCTAGTTGGATGGGCGGATATTGACGGAGAACAATTTCGTCAGAAAGCATCAGCGACTAAAGAGCAAAGAGGCAGAAGAAAATGTGGTGTGGAAAGATGATAGACGGATGCATAACAATTTAACGTTACAAGACAAAAGAGAACAGAATCCTCAATCTTCGTAGATGTCATAGATATCCTCTTGATCTTCGCTTTCAATTTGCTCCAATATTTTCCTTTCCTCCGCGGCAGTTGTTTCCTTAACTTTCTTGACAAACATTGCCACTCTGGACATCAAATCGTCGACACCTTCGCCTTCCTTGGCACTTATCCACATTAAACGACTATGGGGCATTATCTCTTGCAACTGAGTCTCCAATTGAGCCTGATTTTCAAAGACGCCTTGCTTGCCGGTGGCATGGTCGTACTCGTCAAAGGCAACGTCGACTTTATTCACCACAACAACTTGTGGCATGGTTGCCAACTTTCCTGTACCATAATTCAGCAGTTCTCTATTTATCATTGCGTATTCATCCAAAACATTCTTGGAAGTTGCATCCAAGAGGTGCAGAATGACGTGGCAGCGTTCAACATGTCGCAAAAACGCATGGCCTAGGCCAATACCTTCGGATGCACCGGCAATCAGTCCTGGCACATCACATAGAATAAGAGACTTGCTGTTTGACGATGATGGAATGGGATCTCCATTTTCGTCAAAGGAGAAGTTGTCTTCTTCATCGCCATATATATCACCGATATTGCTTGGAACCCAAACACCCAAGTTGGGCACCACAGTCGTGAAAGGATAATCCGCAATCTTTGGTTTGGCTCTCGTAACTTTACTCAATAACGTACTCTTTCCAGCATTCGGAACCGCGACAAGTGCCACGTCGGCTACCACCTTCAACGTCAGCTTTAATCTCTTGCGTTGCCCACCCTGAGGTGGAGCTCTTGGACATCGTACACCTCTTTGGGATTTACTTGCAGCAGAGCCTTCCCCGCCTTGTCCACCAGTGGCAAAGATTTGAGTTGGTTGTCTGTGTGTGATTGTTCCAAGGTTAATATATTCAGGCTCTTCGTCATCATCATCAGTTTGAACCTCCTCTTGAACAACCGTACCAGGAGGAACTCTCACAACGACATCTTTCCCATTTCTACCGTCCTTACATTGTCTTGCTCCATCTATCCCATTCTCCGCCCGAAATGACAAGACTCGTGTAGTCGTACTACCTTCCCCTCCGGATGTGCCACTACCACCACCACCACCACCACCACTTCTACGCTTGGCTCCACCACCCCCACCAAATGAATTAGGCCTCCAAGCATACCGTGCCAACCCCGCCAAAGTATTCAAACTCTCATCCAATTGTAATATCACATCCCCACCTCTTCCACCATTTCCACCATCGGCTGGTCCATTTTGATTATTGACACCTTTCTTGTAGGTGGAGGCACCTTGACCACCGGATCCGGCGCGGATGTAGATTGTTGCCTCGTCGAAGAAGGAGTATTCGTTGGTGGAGGATGAGGAAGATGGTGTTGCTGCTGGATTGATCTTTTGATTGGAAACAACTGCTTCACTATCTGATGACATGTATAAAGCTTGTTGTTTCGATGCATGATGGCATTGAGATGATTGTATTATAAATTGAGCATGATGTGTTCTTGGAAGTAATGGTGTGGTGCTAAAGGCAAGTGTGGTGCAACATGAATTCCTCATTTCAATGATGCATATTGTGAGAGCGAAGAGGATGATTTGTGTTGATGTCATCATGGTTTCGTATCCTTGTCTCTTCGTTCTTGAGCAGCACATCATCATATTATAGATAATGACGATGACGGTGTGTTGTATTATCTGCTTCTATTACGTATCAATCGATTTTGCAAGCGTCTTATCACCGCAAGCTTGCTGAGCACAGTACAGGTGATGATTTTTTGATGTTTTGATGGCTCACCCCAGTGGGGTTCTACTCCTACTTTAACGTTGGAATCAATATTAAGGTCCTCCTTCATCACCATCACTGGCCACACTCCAACGCAGGCTTGCGACCTGCTTGCGACGCCAATCAAATGATTGTGGTTACAATATACAGCTGAAATATATTAGTAGTAACATCATGCGCATCCCTCAAGCAACACGCTTCATCTTGATGTACACCAAAAAAAATGAAAATGTAGGTGCAGCAGCGCGAGCAATGAAGACAATGGGATTCTTCGACCTAGCACTCGTTTCACCCCACGATCCGAAAGTCCTTCATCGCAACAAGACTATACAACGTGCAAGTGGTGCTACGGATATATTGAAGAGTGCAAAGATATATACCACGTTAGAGGATGCTTTGATGGATAATAGTGACAATGGAAGTGAAGAAATTATATGTGGGACAGGAATGCCAGTTGATATGTTTCAAGAGCGACCGGGACGGAACTATGTAGAGCCGAGAACGTTCTTTGAGCAGTTGGTGAATAATAACGATGATACGAATAATCATGATAGAGGAAACAACGACGAAATGGTACGAAGAATTGCTTTTATATTTGGTAATGAAAAGATTGGTATGGAAGAGTCGGACATGGACAAGTGTCACTATATGCTTGGGATACCCACCAATCCCAAATTCGGCTCTTTGAATTTAGCATCAGCCGTGCAACTTATTGCTTATGACTGGAGGATGGCTCTTGGTTATTATGATACTGAATGTTAGCCATCGTCGGTTGATCAAGAAGAAGTTTGAATTCAAAGTATTATGTGGAGGAGGTCACCAGGGCCGCGAGATCCACATCCGTGGTTAAATGTTGACACGCTGCTACCACAGCACATCATGACACGGCCAAGATGCGCGAGATGCCACCCGAATCAAACATCCCGCGACATCACGAAAGAAGCGCAGGAACAAGCAAGACCAGCTCTGGTCTTGGATCACACCGCTTCACTGCTTTACCCACAAAGCAAAAGTATCATCAATTTATCACCTACCAACAATACGACAATATCTATTTATCAAAGCGCATCGATGAGTCAAAGTCCACAAACATCAGTACTACGATTCCAATTTCCAGAATTTGAGGCCCACAAAGGGAGTGTTTTAGCAGAATCATCTGCTGCCGATATCAACGGCGATATCTGGAATTTAATGATAAAAATATCTGAGTCGAATTTCCAACGAAATGGCAAAAGCAGCAATGGGAATCATCGCATGTCCATGAACTTTGTTCTAATGAGAGAAGCGACGAGCAGTGTTAATACTGACGATATCAAATTCTCCTTCATTGTGAGGGACGCAAAAGGGAAAGTTGCTCACGAGGAAGAGTTTGTACCGTCATCCGCAAGCCCAAACGACAGACATTTGGTTGGCTCAAACTTGATGACGTTATTCAATATGAAGGGTGCCAACGCATCTGCCAATGGATCTGTCCTCTTAAATGGCACTCTGGTGATTGATATTGTCGTCCAAGCTTTGCCAAAAGCACCAGTGACCCACACTCTGTTCAACCCCTTCCAGAGGAACATGCTGAATCTATTCTACAGCGGAGAAAGAGCAGATATTTCATTCGAATTCGGACACTTTAGACAAACATCAATCCGAGCACACAAGTTTATTTTAGAAGCAAACGCTCCTGCTCTTGCACGCTTATGTGAGTGTGTCAATACGAGTGCGACAGTACATATACAAGATGTGTCTTTCGAGGCATTTAGATTCGTGTTGAAGTATATATACGGTGGCTCACCTCCAAACCAACAAGATGCGCTCAAGTACGGTAAGGAGATCATCGAGGCAGCTAATAGATACGGTGTTTCGAGCTTGAAGCGAGAGATCGAACGATCTTTCATTGAATTGCGTGTGGTAGACACATCAAACTGTCTAGACTTTATCTGCTTTGCACAAGAGAATTCATGTACGGTACTGAAGGAATACGCAATCTCCTACCTTATTGCACGGCCACAGGATATCATGAACGTCTCCGACTCTGCTGAAAGACTCAAGGACTCGCCTGACTTGATGCTTGAGATTTTGTGTGCCATCATGAAGATTGAACCTGAGACGATGAGCCCACCCAAAAACCCAAAGCCTACGAAGTGGAAGGGCTTACTGAGCCGAAAAAGAAGGAATGGTGGAAAGAAAAAGAATACGAAAAAAAGTGGAAAAGGAAAGGTTGCTCCGGTACAGCCAGGATCACACAAGAAAGTCGAGACGAACCAAATAGCTGGTACAGAATTACTAGGAACAGATACAATTCGGAAACAAGCGATCAAGGTATTACAGCTCTGCGAAGAGCCGAGACGAACAAGTCAATAATTGTGATCAACACAGTGGCGTCACATCTGGATCGTAAATTTAAGTCTTCTCTCTCTCTCTCCAAGAATGTTTTCGTCTGTCGCTAGTAATCCATCCAATCCTTGCAATACGGTTTCCTTCCCTCCTTCTTGCCGTGCATCACCCAGTGTTCAAGCCCAGACTGAAATTCATTGGCAACATCGGGATACTTTTGGAGATATCCCAAGTTACATTCAACCTTCCTAACCTCCTCCGCAAAGAAATCTCTCCAGACCTGAGATTGCAGGACTGTATGGACGTCAACATCGCACAACCTGGTCTTAGAATACACATCAAAGTCATCTTTCAAACTATTGGACAAGAGTGATCCTTCATCTTCATAGCCCAAGCCATTACTGGCGTGTTTCATGAAATCCTTCTCTGAACGCAAAGATATGTCCCAGACCTCATCCAATATTTGGCCCGAGGGACAGGCACGTGGGAAAACATCACTAGAAAGCTTCAGAGTCTTCTCTTGGTGAGCTTTGATGGCAATCGTGACTGCTTCACAGTATTCCTTACTATGAACATTGATCATACCACTCCTATGAGCAGCGTATGTCAATTCTTCGTATACCGCATCGTAGCTTTCATTGACTTTTTCTTCTCCTTCGTTTTTCATCATTTCCTTTGCCTTTTTGCAAGTGTTTGGTGCATGTGGAATTGCATCACAGTAAAAACGCTCCAACAAGCTCTTCCTCTTGTCGTGATAGTTCAGTACAACAACATTTGGGAAGAACTCTTTGTACCTTGCAATAACAGCGGCGGAAGCACCACTCACTGGGATTGTTGCTAGTGTGTCCTGAATGCTTGGATAGAGTCTCTCTGTTTCATTCTTCTGAATAGCCTGCCACAGCTTATGTCCAGCGTGTGACCGCTTGATCTTGTTGATCTCGCAATGAAGTGAAACAACCCACTCGTAGTAGCGACGGTAGGTTGCCACTATTGTCACATTGCTCCAAGCCTGACCCAAATATTTTTTGAGTTCTGCCACACCCGTAGTTTCTGCATTGGCAAATGTTTCTGCAGAAACCAATAGAGAATTGTTATTTTGTTGGGCTATACTCAATCCAGCTTCAAGTAGATCTTCACGGCATGGATATTTGACCTTTTCCGGTGACCGCTCAGGAAGAAAGCATGTGGCAAATCCGACCTGGTTACTCCAGGGATTCACATTTTGCTTGAGGTGCTTCCAAGGCATTTCATACTTGTCTGAAGCTGAAGCAAGTTCTAGGTGGAGAACCTTCGAGTAGTGTTGGATGGCAGTGGTTCCGGTTTTGTGCGGTCCAACATGAATCACAGCATTGACAGCTTTATTATTTGTTCCAGATGCACCCTCTTGTGTTGTTGGTGCGTTACTGCTACTGTCTTCTGTTGATGATGAAGGAAGGGTGAAATTATCATAATTCGTTTTCTTGCTGAGGCTATCTAAGTCGCTTGACACCTTGTACTGAAGCTTGACGATGTTGCCAATGACAGCTAAGAGTGTGAGCATCCCAATGGCCTTCATGGGTTTGGACAATGCAGAGGCAGAGACAGACTTTCTCCCACCCAAGGACAAGGACTTGGTATTTCCCTTCATCATCCTATTCAGTGTTACAGACTGCAATGGTGCAGTTCCCTCGAGGATTGCTTGTAGGCACCGTCAAAGACAAAGATGCGAAGTGATTCTATTGATTATTGGTTGTCGTCGACGGACAACTGTCAATTATTTGGTATTCTTTGTTGGTCTCATACGCTGTACCAGACAGAGGAAAAACTGCGTTGGGGGAATAACTGCGTTTGGGGCGCAAACAGAGCGCAAATCGACATCCATCTAAGAAATCTTGAGAGGGATACCCCTCTAACCAACTCAATTTGCGCCCCAAACGCTTTAAAACGAGCCGTTTCGAGGGCCGTTCGAACGCAGTTATTCCTCTGTCTGGTGTAATGTCCCACGAGCGCCAGATTGCAGAATGTCATCTGCTCCTAGATTATAAATTCCAAGTGTACCCATTTTTGTACGTAGGAATTAGTATGAATAGGATGACTTCTACATGCTTGGGAATAATTTACAACAACTTGAAGACAACTACAAACAACAGTACAAAATGGGCAGCAACAAGAATCGTCAAGTCGCCCAGAGAGGATTGGGCAGAAGCAGGTATTGCAATGCCATACCCACACTTCAGATTGCGAGGACGTTATCGCTGTTCGCTGTTATGTTTACATTAGTGCTCCAATTTTATCTCCTTTTCCCCCTTCACCATCCTCCAATTGATGATCAAACTAATATCATGATTGAGAAATCAGCCACCTTGGACCATGACAATGCAACACAAGAGGAAGAAGAAGAAGAACACAAACCACGTCCAAGGTACCATGACTCCAACTATACAAAAACAAAAGAGAGTTTCAAGCTATTGTCTTGGTCACTGCCAAAGCCATCGTCTATCAGATATCAGACAAGCAAAGAGTTCATGGCAGACTACATAGCGTTGAAAAGAAAACACAATATTCCGTTGCCATGGGAGCAAGACAAATACAAAGAAGATAAAGTCCGCTTACCTCGCCCAATTATAGGGCTTAACTTTCCCAAATCTGCAACGACGACAATGAGCCAGTATTTCACATGTGGCGGCATGAATTCTCATCATACCTATGTGCCAGATCATTCCTATGTGCCAGATGGTCGTATTGGCATATGTATGATGGAGAATCACTTGGCAGACAAACCTCCAATGGAAGGGTGTGATACTAAGCAAAAAGGGAATGGTGTCATTAAGCCAGTCGAAGTCATCTTTGATATAGGGCATATAGGGCGACAAGGACAAGGTCTTCCATGTTACTATGCTAGTCTCCATGAAGGAGGACTTGATAACATTGCAAAGCACTATCCTGAAGGAACAATCATGTTGGTGACACGAAATGCAACTAAATGGTTTAATAGTTTCACTAAATGGAGGGGGGGAGCTCTTCTAAAACAGTGGGGACAAAGAGCTTGCGCTTTTGATGGTAGTTTGGAGGGCGAAGAAATGGAGTATTGGAATGATTTGTACATCTCCAGTGAAGGCAAGAGGCAGTACTGGATTGAATTTTACGAAGCTCACACACAAAAGATTCGAGAATTCGCGTTGAAACATTTATCTTTGACATATGTTGAGGTAGAGTTAGAGAATGATAAGATGGCAGAGCAACTAGAGCTTTATACGGGTGTTAAACAGTCATGTGTTCAAGTTTGTCATCCTGGAAATGATTGGATTCGAAAACATAATACTTCGAGCAGATGCCATCCTGCTGGAGAGGAGCCTCCAGAAATTGATCCTGATGTTTAAAATGATGGCACTTCATCACCCAGGCATGCTTCCGATGGCACACGTCAAGATGAAGACTTGCACAGTGTCCATGGTTTGATTTCAGGAACATTATAAGGTCTAATGGTTGGTGTTAATCTCTTTTCAAGCACATTATCAAGGGGGCCGTCACGGTCTCTTTCTCATGATGCATGTTCACCAAAACCAAAAAGATAACCATTTTGATGAAGGGAGCAGTCCTTAACATCTTGACTTTCTGAGACCCTCATCAGGTCACCTACGACGTTGTAGCGACGCCGATACTGTGAAAAAGAGCTTGAGCCGTGAAAAAGATGCTTCTATACTATCATGGCCAACTATGATGGGTCACTAAAAGCTGTGGATTGTCATATTCGCTGCGTGAGATACGATATGGCTTTCAACAGAGGAGCTGACCGCCGTCTCAGATGCCTCATCAGGTCACCTACGACGTTGTAGCGACGCCGATACGGTGAAAAAGAGCTTGAGCCGTGAAAAAGATGGGCTTGAACTTGAAGTACTTATCAAGCCTCGTCATAACTGATAAAGGGTCATGATGGATGCATAAGATATCATCAACATAACAAAGGACATAGGACCAATACATTTTGTCGCCGTCATCCTTGTTACGTTGTTTCTTCTTTTCTTTCTTTGAAGACTTCTTCTTCTTCGCATCTTTACCCGCTTCAATGTCCCCTGGATCACTGTCGTTTGCATATTCAGGCCTGACTACCTGTTTCATCCATAGATCCGGTTCTGCCGGACAACTGGTATAACCCAAATGACGCATGCAATCGGCCAAGTGATTCCTAAAAGACGCACCGCTAGATCTTAATCCATACAATGCCCTCACAATAATGGCACGTTTCCCCTGATCTACACCAAACTCCGGGCCAAGTGTAGTCCAGATTTTCTCAGCACATGGCGCAGTGATGTAAGCATTCTGGATATCCCCGGCTTTGACGTCCAAATCATTCAACGCAGCCATCGTTAAAGCAATCC
Source organism: Skeletonema marinoi (assembly GCA_030544225.1). Taxonomy (NCBI): domain Eukaryota; phylum Bacillariophyta; class Thalassiosirophyceae; order Thalassiosirales; family Thalassiosiraceae; genus Skeletonema; species Skeletonema marinoi. The sequence goes on from CM060487.1 coordinate 2,884,958, forward strand.
GAACTGTCTCCCTTGACACTACAGTCGCGTAAGTGACCGAAGTAGGTGGCTCAGTCATATTGCCAGCTGCAACGATTCTGCTTTTGAAACGAAAATCCTCCATCTTAATATCAAAGATCCAGTGCATACGAATCTGCTGATAACCAATAGGCACCCTATCATCCTGATCGAGAATCTTGAATGCAACCTTGACGTTGCGTAATTCTTTCGCAATACTGTCTGCCCACTTTGTATTGCCATTCTTCTTATCGATCGCATAGGCTTCCTTAATTGTCGTTGGGACTTCAATACCAAACTTGAATCTCTTCTTCAAGTAGCGAGTTTGGCGTGACTTCACTTGAGCTATGATTCGGTCACGTCGACGCAAGACAGCCTTAACCCACCAATTAAAAGCAGGCTGATCGTCAATACCTGCGGCAACAGCAAACTCAGCCGTCTGAACGGGATGTGATTCTTTCAACAAAGATAGAGGCTCATAAGAAGTGCTTTCGTCCTTCCATTTACAGCAGAGCTCCCATCCCTTCGTTGACTTCTTCATGTATACTCTATTATTCCTCACTGTTTTCTGATCCTTGATTGATAATGCCTTAGCATCATCCCTGCGGAAATCCACAATAGAGTCCAATAGGAGATATTCATTTCCTTCTTCGTCACAGTTGGCAATCATCGTTGTCGCGATGATATTTGCTGTTAGCTCAGTGACTTCACCATCTGCAAACTCAACATTGTACATGCGTGAATCTACAGCTGCGTTAGCAGACTTCCTACCAATGGGATTCCCATCTCCATCGCGCTTCCTGCTAACAACTCGTCCCCTAGAACTGCCACCACCACGTGGCAACGTGATAGTAACATTGACGTATTCGTCATCGGCTTCAGGCGTCGGCACTTCTACTTCGCCAACATCGCCAAATATACCCATGAGGAGCTCTCCTTCGTCCTCATCTGGAGCAGTCGGCTGAGGCTGCGCTTCATCAAAAAACACATCGAATGAAGGTGTTTCAGAATCAGTGACGTCATCGAAATCTTCATCGCATGCTGGATTTCCAACTGTCCCCTGAATACGAGCATCAAACACTTGTCTCATGGTTTGATGAGTCTCGTCTTCCACTTCTGCAGGAGTTAAAGCACGAAATGTAGTTCTGTATACAACCTCACCATTCGACTTCAAGATCTTAGCAGTCATCGCCGGACCCACATCAATAGCTGGGCCCAACCAACGTCCTAATACCTCGTCATCATCCGGATAAGTTACCGCTGTATCTCGAAACGTCTAATTGACTGATATCAGCTGTTTGACTGGTCATATAAGTCTCAGGCGTCTCACCATTGAGCATGAAGATCTCCGACGACGTGTGGCTTCTGATTAAGGCTTCTAACTCAATACAACGCATGGCTAAAGCGCTAATGTTGGCCAGGGTGATATCTTGGATACGTACTGTCCTGTTGGTCCTCTTCTTATGCATGAGGTAAAACAAGAGAGACTTAAAATTGGTCTCTGCCTTGAAAGACACGAGCACCCCGTTTGAACTATCACCTCCTGGCCTACGCATTGATTTCACGAAATTCCCTCCAGTGGGATCCCCCGACACGAGGACATCTAGAGATGCGAGGGTGTCAAATCCACCCCGGTCGACATCACTGATGAAGACTTGGGCATCTGTGGTAAACCCAAGTCTACCCAACATTGCCCTGTAAGCTACTGCTGCCATATTTGCTTACACTTCTCCGAAAGTTATTCTTCTAGCCTAGTACGCGGCTGGTTTTACCTGATGAGTAGAAGGAAAGAGGCCGTCGCTTCCTACCTATGACCCCTGTGCGGATGGTGTGTGTACTGCTTCTTGAAAGCTATTCGCCGAGCGAATTACTAGGGTTCCCTTCGATCAATAGAGCGCTCACCACGTTCTCACTCTGCTATTAATCAGAAGGGTCGAGGTCTTGAGACAAAACTTCTTGAGGATATTACTCAAAACGAAGTCAGTGAACTATTCGGAGGCGGACAATGTTCTGATGCGTTCGTTGCTAAGCTTGTAGAGCTATTGGGTCTGATAAACTAGACAAACACTGTCGTTACTTAGTGCTTGGTAACTACGTAGTATTACACGGTAGTTTCCCTTAGGCGCAGATCAATGATAATTGATCCGTCTATTCTCTTTAGTAGGTTACTACTTGCTTGCTACACAATTATACGCCGATGAAAGCCATCATCAGCGGTTCAACGTCGAGCATCTTGGTCAAACTCACTGGCTACGCACTTGACAGAAAGATTCCCCGTCACAGGAACTCCTTCTTCATTACGTACGCAGTACTGACCAAAATAGCTTGTACGTTTCACGGCCAGACTTTACTAAAGGTGAACAGAACTAATTATGCATTTCCTAGCGTACAATCGCCATTTTGCCTGGACTAGGTATTCCTTTCGTACAAAAATCGCCAAACACTACCGCTCTCAAAAATCCCGCCTATTTCCCTTCCGACCACCAACAAGACAAACCATGGTACATGCCGACCAGCAACGTATATTATCACAAGGCAATAACCACACAAGATTATTATGTCTACGCCAAACACCATGCCAAGGCGGCCGCCAACAAGCCACGTGACGAAGTGAAGAAGGAAGCAATGGAGAGGAAGTTCATTGAAAACCTAAGAGATAGTGCTGAAACATTCCTTTCCATGATGCTGCATGACGCCACACTCTGGGGCCAGCAGATAACATTGTCATAGGTGACAAAATCTCGGAGATATCTCGTAAGCCCTCAACATATCCGCCGCCTCTCGACCGTTCTCGGCGTGAAGTTTTGCGATGGCAGCAGTATGCAGTTCGATTATTTGTTCGTCTGTGAGTTCCGAATCCTCGTTCATAATTCTGTGGCTATTGATGTGTTCTCTCCTCCTTTTGATGACAAAACAATCCTCTACACTGCATCCAGAATGATCCATGCAGTGGTGAGGAACAATTGCATTTATGCGCTTCAAAGCAGACGCACGACACACATCCAGCTCAGGCTTCATGTCATCATCATTATCATATTTGGCTTTAAGTTGTTTGAATTCTTTCCCGTAAGCCTTGAGTATTTTTGTTATATCACTGGTGATAGACTTTATCCTCGATGCCTCAAGAAGCGGGACACCACGTAAATCCGAATGCTTTGATGCAAGACTGTGCAGAGCATTAGATATACACTTGATGAAGTGACCAATATCTGGCAGGTATATCGCTTTCCCGTCGAACTCTTTCACAAGACGTGCTTGCATTGCGATGAAACGTGTCGCTCCCTTTGTATCTCCATCCGAAACGAAGCAGTCAACAAGAATCGCTTCGTCATCTGGACGTAGCTTCCCCGTCTCTGGACCAATCAATAGGTATTCGGCTATACGTTCCAATGCATATTCTTCAGCAACTGCAAATTGCCCTTCTGGGACGTATGCTTTCCTCATGGTCTGTATCTCGGCAATATAAACACTCTAATGAAGCGAATGCATCATCTGATGCTATATTGTGATGTGCTTGATCAATTTTGTGTCGTGGCTGATTCTACACACACAGCAGATGCAGTCTATATTTGCGATTCGAATACATCATCATCATCATCATCACCTCGACACATCACGATCGGAGGAGGAAAACTCGCGACACATCAATATTCAATACATCTACTTTAGTTCTATTTACAATATATACAATATTTATGGCTCATCGTCATGGCCATCACCACTTGGGTGGAGAGTTTGATCGTTGGGTATCTGCAACGTGTTGACTTTGAACCCTTTAGCCTGCGATGCCTTCTACCTTGGCTCTTGCCGCTCAGTCGCATTCTTCTGCGTGTGATTACATGAGGTATGTCCAATGTTGTTAGCACAAAGGGAGCAGTCCTTAACATCTTGACTTGAAGCTCTTGAGTCTTGAGCAGCCTACTCCACTTGTCTGTGTAATACAAGACGGAACAGAGCAATAGAAGCCGCAGGGGACATTGGAAAGCGGCACATCATTATTTCTAACAATATTTCACTTTCTATCTTGTCTGCTTGTACCTCCATGAGAACGAAACTATAAACTGCTTATTGCTATGAGTCTTACTGCAGCTTTAAAACTGTCAACATTTAGCTTATCTGAATTGAAGCTACCCAAAACAAGAAAGGTTGGTAGGGTTTCTCTCACCTCATACTATAAGTTTAAATGACTAGTTGCACTTGAATATCTTTCTTCCTCGCCAACTACAACTTAAGGTCACCTACGACGTTGTAGCGACGCCAATAACACAGAAATGAGTGTGAGCCGTGAAAAAGATGCTTCTATACCATCATGGCCAACTACGATGGGTCACTAGAAGCAGTGGATTGTCATATTCGCTGCGTGAGATACGATACTGTGCTAGAGAGTTGAGCTGGCGGCTGTCTCTCAGATGCCTCATCAGGTCACCTACGACGTTGTAGTGACGCTGATACGGTGAAAATGAGCTTGAGCCGTGAAAAAGATGCTTCTATACCATCATGGCCAACTACGATGGGTCACTAGAAGCAGTGGATTGTCATGTTCGCTGCGTGAGATACGATATTGTGCTAGAGAGTAATGCTGGCGGCCGTCTCAGATGCCTCATCAGGTCACCTACGACGTTGTAGCGACGCTGATACGGTGTAATTGAGCTTGAGCCGTGAAAAAGATGCTTCTATACCATCATGGCCAACTACGATGGGTCACTAGAAGCAGTGGATTGTCATATTCGCTGCGTGAGATACGATATTGTGCTAGAGAGTAATGCTGGCGGCCGTCTCAGATGCCTCATCAGGTCACCTACGACGTTGTAGTGACGCTGATACGGTGAAAATGAGCTTGAGCCGTGAAAACGATGCTTCTATACCAGCATGGCCAACTACGATGGGTCACTAGAAGCAGTGGATTGTCATATTCGCTGCGTGAGATACGATATGGTGCTAGAGAGTAATGCTCGCGGTCGTCCCAAATTGGGCCTCACCAGGTCACCTACGACGTTGTAGCGATGCCGATACACATATGAACAGCCTTAGTAGTGACAAATTTCCATCTTTACTGTTGTTATCAACGATAATGGGCTACTAGAAGCAGTGGATTGTCATATTCGCTGCGTGAGATACGATATTTTGCTAGAGTAGTGCTCGAGGTCATCCAAATTGGACCTCATCAGGTCACCATCGAATTGACGAGCGAAGCGATGTGAGGGTTACCTAGGTTTTGTTTAGCAGGATAAACTTTCTTTCCCCAACATTTTTCACTACTATGGTATCCCCTTGTTTGAAGTCTTGATTTTGAAAAAGTAAAGTCAATAATTATCTCATAAATCTACTTCATTAATTTAGCTTTCATGTCTTAATCCCAATCTCCTGCACCTAGAGCAATTGATGCAGGTGCCTCAGCTTCTTCCTCTGAATCTGATGACCCATCGCCACCATCATCTTCTCCCTCGACGTCATCTCCATTTTCCTTTGCTGCAACACCCTTGCTCTCCTCAACTTCTTTACTTCGAGTAATATTTTCCAAATTTTGCCTGTCTAATTCTACACCTTCGATCTCTGCTGTTTGTGCTTTGGGTTTATCCTTTTCTTCTTCATCGTCCTTCAATTCTGGTGGTGCAACATAGTGAGGAAGGCGGCCTCTTTGGTAATCATTGATAATATAGATCGCAGCACTTCTCAAACACGGTTCGCCTCCCTTGAGGAGACGCCCGCACTTCACCGCAATCTTTTCTAATAATTCCTCGCTGCTGTTCCATGAATCATCTCCAGTCTTTGGCAAGCCATACAAGGCTGCGATGTGTTCTCTCTTGACTGCCTCTTGGATAGCATCAATGTAGTCCTCAGGTGTCTCTAATCGTTCCGCACGGACGACACCCTTGAGAACCGAATCTGTTTCGGTATCACCAGCTGTATCAACGACAACTCCAGGACAGTCGATCAAATAGATATTACGGAACAATGTAATGTACTGCCAAATCTTGGTCTCTCCAGGAATAGGAGCAACTTTACAACTCTTCTTTGAAATAAGAGTGTTGATAACGGAACTCTTTCCAACGTTGGGATACCCGATAACACCCACACTTATCTGCTTCTTATCAGCATTCAACTTTCCAAATTGTCTCAACAAGCTGATCAACGCACCTTTCCCAAAGGCATGTGTCATACTTGCATGAAAGGCGATGGTGGGACGAATTTGAGACAGCTCCCCAATCCACCGTTTCGCTACCCAATTGGGAACAAGGTCAATCTTGTTCAATACAAACACCAAATGTTTATGAGGAGCATTCTTGGCAATGTGTTTTTCAATCATTGTGCATCGTGTCCCGGGGACATTCCTCGCGTCAATAATGTGAAGAATGACATCGGAACAATCCACAACCTTGTAAAACTCGCCCCAGATACGTTTCGATTGTCCCTTGAGAAATAAATCATCCTTTTTGGAGTGGACCCAGTCCACACCCTCCCCTTCGGTCTTGATAAGATTGGAATCTTTACCCCAAGGGACGATACCAACACGACTATTCACCTTGGAATAGGTATCCTGTGACTTTGACGCGGCAGAAAGAAGGGCAGCATATCCAGATGCATCATCGTCGGGCATATTATTCATGGCCTCAGCACTTCCACCCTTGTATGGCTGATCATCTCCATCATCGTTGTTGATATCATCCATTTTACTAGTCCGACCAACCATATATTGCTCAACCTTGACCCTCTTCCTCCGACTTTTCGACCCAAACGCATGCTCAAAAGGTTCATTTGCCAACAATCCACTATTATTCTTCCCCGCCTTGGTCAACTCCGCTGCATCCTTGAGTAGCCCCATAGGAAGCTGCTTCCGCTTTACCACCACAGAGTACGGATCCGCCATACTATTCGTCATTTCTTCACGAAACTTGTCCAGATCCGTCGGATTGACCACACGTGTATTACCAAACCATCGTCGATCGGGTGCAATCCGTCCAGTTGACGCGGTGATTTTCGAGTCACCGGCACGATCGTCCATCATGAATTGTCCACCGACCACCTTTCCCTCCTTGTTGCGGATTGCTTTACCATTATTGTACATTTTAAGACGTGCAATGGTGGCGTTGGAGCGCATGTTTTTGTCTACCTTTCCTCCCTTTTGGGAGCCCGGGGCGGTACGGTTGAGTTTGGAGGAAGCATGGGACTTTGGGAGCATGTTGCGCGAGCCTTTGGCTGGCTGCGTCTTGGTGTATTTGTAGCCTGTTTTCGCCATGTTGGAATGCTGATTTTGTGTAGATTATTGGTGGATGGACTCGTCGATATAAAGCGGCACAAGTGTATGTTCTAAGATTTGTGCTCTTGCAAATCAGATGATATGTCGATAATGAGATACGATCGCCACAGCAACGCTTTCAAGTAGCCGTGGGATTTGTTGGCCAAGAGATGATAGGAAGTAGACAGTGGATTGAGGTGCGGCATGCAAAAGAACAAAAGCGCAACTTCATGCTCTTTTTGACTGGAGAGGAGGAGGGGAAAAGGTGGTGTGAAGGCCAGTCGATGGTATCTTTTCTCTGCTCTTTTTGCTCCCTTCATCAAGAGCATTTTATTTTGCACGTGCTTTGTGACTTCTTGTGTGGCTTATTGATGTTGGTGGGGTGGTGGCTTGATTTGCTGCATCATTCTTCTTCTTTGATTGCTTTGTGGTTTCAGCGTTTCCAGAAGAATGTCCAAAGCAATCAATAAACTCCGGATAGCCTCATTGCTTCCATCAACGACGGACATTTGCATATCTCTCGGTCTACACAAGCATGTCGTCGGCATCACTCATGAATGTGACTTTGATCCATCAACCTATTCTATGTTGACAGTTCGTGATGCCAATCTATCATCATCATCAACAACTGATAATCAGCCGACGACAAAGCCTCCATCGACACTTACAGTGAGCCATATTGATATACACACGTCCAGTCAAGCAGAAATCGATGATGCCGTCAAGAACTCGGTACACAATGGATTGAGTCTCTACAATCTGAATGACACCGCTCTTACGGATGCCAAACCATCTGTCATTCTTACACAATCATTATGTGATGTATGCGCAGTTGCCAAAGACGAGGTGAATACTGAAGTGGCATGCAATTTTCGTCCAGGACAGTGCAAAGTGATCTCATTAGAACCCGAATCTCTCGAAGAAGTTGTAGACACATTTGTAACCGTGGGAGAAACATGTGGAGTGCCAGAAAGAGGGGAGGAACTTAAAGCAAAATTTTGGAGTGATGTCACCAAAGTTAAAGAGGCGGTGACATTATCGTCAAAGAGGTTAGAGGGGAATCATCAACCACGAATTATGTTTTTGGAGTGGTTAGACCCACCATATGATGCCGGACATTGGATTCCCGACATGTTTGAATGGAGTGGTTGCACTTCTTCCTTAGACTCATCACAAAAGCCTACTCGAAAGTCAGTTCGGATTCTGTGGGAACAACTATATGACTGTGATCCTGATGTCGTGTTGATTGGATGCTGTGGATTTGATCTCAAGCGAAACATGATGGATTCAATTCAAGCAATGGACAAGTTAAAACCCCTTCGAGCGTTTCGTGAAGGTAGAATATATGCTGCTGATGGCAATTTATTCTTTGCAAGACCTGGACCAGCTCTGCGAGAGGGGATTGCAATCTTGGCTCGATGTGCCTACGATGATGAAGACATTGTCCGGGAAGCGTTAGACGAGTTGTCGTTTCTACCCAAAGAAGGGAATGGTTGGGCACAAGTACACTTTCCAGCCAAAGTGAAGAAACAATCAATACCAGACGTTGAAGATCTTGTAACAAGTGATACGTTCTTTGAACTTCATCAAGAAGCATGCGAAGCAAATGAAGATTTCTACGCAGATCCAACTAGCGGCTACAATGTGTTTACAGAAGTAGCACACAAGAAGCGAGGCAAATGCTGTGGATCTGGGTGTCGACATTGCCCATACAATCATGTCAATTTGAAGGACAAGACTATGATACAACAACCGGCGTTTCTCTACGAAGGGACAGACAATGCAAGTGGCGATGCCTTTATTTCTTCATTGTCTTCAATACCTCCGAATTCACACATCAAGGTTCTTTTCTTTAGTGGAGGAAAGGATTCATACCTTACCATCCGTAAGCTTGTGCAGCAAAAACTTCAAAGCAATGGAACAGATAACTTCCATCTTGTCCTCCTCACAACGTACGACTTTGAAACGAAGGTGATTGCTCATCAGGATGTAAATATTGACACGGTATGTCGCCAAGCACGTCATTTAGAGATACCGCTACTTGGCATCCCGCTTCATCGGAGTAGCGGCGAAGAATATCTCAGTCGCATAGAGAAGGGGTTAGATGCAGTTCGTTCTGCCATTCCAGATATGAAGCAACTGACACTTGTATTTGGTGATTTGCATTTAGAGCATATTCGTCAGTGGAGAGAAAAAGAGTTGAGCAAGTATTCACTAGAATATCCTTTATGGAAGGTACCTTACACTGAGCTTGTTGATGATTTAGAGGCGTCTGGGGTTAACATCGTGGTGTCGGCATCAAATCAGGATGGTATTGGCGTAGGCACAACCTTTTCACGGACGTTATGGCAAGATGCAACAAAGATGGGAATTGATGGGTTTGGCGAGGAAGGAGAATTTCATTCAGTTGCTGAAGTTTGGACAGCTTCGAAGGAGCAAGCATTGGGGTTGAAGCTGTAAAGATGCGTTGTTAGTTCTAGTAAAGATGTATTGTGCGGTAGTTTACGTTCTTCTTCCCTTCTGTGAACCACAATCATTTTGAACATGTGCACCTGATATGGATTTGATGTAGTTGCAAACTTCGTGGTTCTACAACGAAAGCACGTCATGCTCTCATCACTTTATTGCATTCAGCAGCGATACACACTACAAGTTCGCATTCGCATGTGCCCTGATGAGCATCTCAATAATCTCTCTTCTCTTCTCGATTTGAATTTGGATTTTGTAAGATGCGAGCACCCCTACCACCGGGGACTGGACAGCATGGGAGAAGAGAGAAGCTAGAAGTGCTGTTAGCCCCCGCCACAGAGGTGACCAAAAATGGCGTCCCGTCGATTTTTCCGCGAACGGCAATTTAACTACTTAGGGCGCTTCTCTAGTTAAAATTCGTCGAGTAGACTTGGACACCATGCACATCGATTCATTGAAAATCCTCCAGGAATAGGGGACAGGATGCATAGTATGGGACAGCGGCGGCTTGCTTTGGGTCATAACGGTCACGTATGTCGCATAATCTTGGGTGCCAAAATAGCCATTTCGGCCCAAATGGCGATGTGATACACATGCTGTACGTGACCATTATGACCCAAAGTAAGCGGCCGCTGTCCCATACTATGCATCCTGTCCCCTATTCCTGGAGGATTTTCAATGAATCGATGTGCATGGTGTCCAAGTCTACTCGACGAATTTTAACTAGAGAGAAGCGCCCTAGTTAAATTGCCGTTCGCGGAAAAATCGACGGGACGCTTTTTTTGGTCACCTCTGAGGCGGGGGCAAGCAGGCGACAATCTCAAATCTCTCTCGTCGCCCCTTTCCCCCGGTGGTAGGGGTGAGATGCGAGGATTCTTTCAATATTTCGTAGCGATAAGAAGTAGGCAACAATGTCATCCTCCTTTGGCAGTTACGCTCAGCGCTCTATTAAACCGACAGCTGCTATCGCTGCCGGTGCTCTATCTGCAGCAATTTTCAGCAGTTCTTCAAAACAAACTCAAAATGAGATCGAGGACAACAGCAGCCAGCAACATGTGAAAACCGTTGCTTCGTCTCCACTGACTGGCTTGAATGTGCTTCGCAACAACAGTTCATCTATATATTCGTGGCATACTCATTCACCATTCTCTCTGAACAGAAATAATGCAACAACGCTCTGTGAAGCCGCATCCAACCCAGCGGCAAAGACTGCGCCATACAAACCATCCGATCCAGCTGAACCGATTGCAGACGCTAGCAATACCAATGAAGATAAAACAACGAAACCCAAATGGGGAATGTGGGGCGAGGAAGAAGATGGATTATTCCATGGCTTGTTCCCAAGGAGGCAATTGTGGAGACCTCATTTAGAATATCCCTTGTGGCACGCTGACTGGGATGGACGTCAGCCTATACCTGTGATGAGTGTTGATAAGGATGAGTCCGCGAGGTTGACAGCGCAACGGGACAGGCAAATCCGCAAGGATGGAGTGACGAAACACATTATTTTGATTCGGCATGGGCAATATGATGAGACTCACAAGGTGTGTTGTTGATAGTTTGATTCCTACATTTTTATGCACATGATATGCACTCATTTTCACAAACTATGAACAGGAAGATGAAAAGCGCCTTTTGACTCCACTTGGACGTGAACAGGCTGCCATGACAGGTAAACGTCTAGGTCAAATGATTCGTGGCGTCAATGAAGAATTCGGACCGTGTAAAGTGAAAGTAGTTCGCGTTAGTAATTTGGCAAGAGCAAAGGAAACAGCTGACATCATTTATGACAACATGGACTTGGGCAACTTTGACGGAGAAACGGTAGAAAGGGCAGATCCCGATCCATTGTTGAATGAAGGAAGACCCTGTCACCACATTCCTGGAGGAAAAGCTCGTCCATCTGTCGTTGAGAGGACTGACGAACATCACCCGAGGATCGAGGAAGCGTTCAATAAGTATTTCCATCGTGCTCCTGTGCCAGAGATGCCACCTTCGGCTACAGAGAGTAAAGAGAAAGAAACAATCATTGCTACCACAGCCACAAACGAATCGAATGAAAGTGACAACAAGCAGAAACTGGTTGCCGATCCTAAGCACGAGTTCGAAGTTATTGTCTGCCACGCTAATGTCATCCGCTACTTCTTCTGTCGGGCACTGCAGCTCCCTCCAGAGGCATGGCTCCGTCTATGCACCTTCAACTGCTCTTTGACCTACTTCACAATTCGTCCTACTGGTACTGTTAGCTGTAGAATGTTGGGAGATATTGGCCACCTCCCTCATGAGATGTGTACATTTAGCATGCATACTGGATTCAATTGGTAAATCTTCAAGTAAGAGAGAGAGAATTTGCTGATACACAGAGATCTTATTATTAATGTTCTTCACCCCAAATATGTCAGATTAATCGTAGCAAAACCCCAATATATATGAATAGCTGCTCAAACAATCGTAGCGAAAACCCCAATACAACGCGAAGTGTCTCTTCTCTCTTCGTCTTCATATCGTCTACGCAGCCTTGTTGAACCCCAATCCGTTAGCTTCTCCGTATCTTTCCATAAAGCGCATGAATCTATCCCACTCAGCAGGAGACATCATAACCAGTGTAGCATCAATAGACTGTGGCTTTCCATTAACAAAGTTGGCATTCACATCACTGGTGCTCATCTCTCCCTCCTCATCGACAAGGAACAAGCCTGTGATTTCACCTTGACTTGCTGTACTGGCATCGAATACATTGGGATTTGCGAACTTGAAGGTAGCAATGCCAGAACTTCCATCGACAGCTCTTGTCAACTTAATATCTGGCACAACCTTTTCCTTCAAACCCTTTACAAATTGGATCTCAGCCTCCATATTTAACGATGTTGATAGACGAGAAGAAAGATTTGCCGATGGGGCAAAAGCTTCAGCAGATGCGATGACTGCTGAGAAAGCGGCGAGTGTTTGAAAGACCTTCATGTTGTTTAAATGTAGTGTAGGATTGGAGCAAAAGTTGTTGCAAAAGATGATAGTGGAGATAGGGAACAGAGATTATGAGCTGACAGTGTTCGGTTCCTTTGTTGCTTATTGCGGTCAGCGGCAGCTTGCTTCATCGTCAGCCGTCGCTTTGAGTTGGTGACGTGTTGCCGCCAATTAGAGCGTTTCTTTGTTGTGTATTACGAAGCCTGCCACTACGTCAAAAGAGGAACTCGCTCGCCGCTCGCTCATTAGATATTTGGGGAGCACTTGGCTATTTATTATTCAAGCAACCTCTCTCTAGCTCTAGAGAGGAGTAATTGCATTTGTGTTCTCGCGGTCCTTGCCATTCAATCTGTAAGGAAGAATTTCTTATGGCCCAGAGGTGAGGTGGCTCCTACATTGGTAAATGCAGACAAATGGGCAGAAGAAAGACTTCCTGGCCACAAAGAGTTTTAGAAAAGGTCTATCTATAAATTAGAAACGGCAGTAGCAATAACACCAAATCAGAATGGCTCCAAATCATGTTACTTCAGAAAGCTGCAGCGCATCCTCCTGTCCCTGACCTCCGAATGAAGCGACGGGGTGTTGGGAAAGGGTTGGACGCTTTCTCAGCCGACAAGTCGAGAACAACTTGATCGCGACTTGTCTGCGTCATTCATGCATCCTATCATCAGTAAACATAATAAGGAGAGAGTTGAACGAAGCACCCGAACAATAATATAACTAATCGTCCGTCATGCCCCTTTTAACATCTCACCATCCAAACAATGCTGTCATCATCTTCTACCGAATCCTAACAACACGCAAGGGAAACAACGAACTGTTTACAGTTCGTCACTTCCACCAGCAGGCTTTGAGTTCTTGACTGCCTTCATCAATCCAAGTCCAGCATTCTTGACCGCAGCAATCTTCTCATCCTTCTCAGTGCTCAGTGAAGAATACTTATCCTGAAGCTTCTGGACCTCTGCCTTGAATTCAGCCTCGGCATCGTCCAACTTCTTCTCCTCGGTGGCAATGGCAGCAGCCAAGTCCTCATCGGACATATCCTGATACTTGGTGATTTGAGCCTTCTTTTCATCATCGCACAAATCTAGGTTCTTGGGGCTACACATTGGTTTGAGGTTCTCATCCGCAAAATTCTTGAGGGCATCAAAGTCACGTCCACCTTGGTAGTCTTGGAGGTCAGAGGGGTCTCCCCACTTGATGGTGGGGTAGCCACGGACACCGACTGTTTCGCAGAGGGATTTACCGTCAGCGGTACAGTCGACGTCGGCGACAAGTTGAGTGGCGGAACCAGCAAATTCTGAATAAAATCGGAGCGGAGAACAAACAATAAAATATGGTTGAGCGCATTGTGCGGAGAGGAAGCGTAGGTGAAAGTAGGGGAATGATTAATGCATTATTATAGGCCAAATGTTTGCATTGCTCGCAACGGCAATGAGCTCCCCTGTTCACCTCCACACGAAGTATTAATTCACCAAGAATAATATCAAATAATAAATGCGAAGCCCCCCACAATTATTATTGTTGTATCTTTATTGCCCTGTAATTATACGTCCTCCCCGATCATATACAATGAACTCCTCTTGAAATAACTTGATAAAGAAGCGCACCTCAGAAGCAAAATGACCCCAATCAATTAAACTCACCTCCCATAAGCTTGTCCCAATCCGGCTTCATTTTCTTACAGTGTCCTCACCAAGGAGCTAAGAACTTGACGAAGACTGTCTTTCCGGCAGTTTCGGCGTCCCAATTGTCGGCGGTGAGTTCAATGGCATTGGCGCCAGTGGTGGCGGCTGCCAATCCTAGGAATAGGGCGGTGAATTTCATGGTTATTAACAGGTCGTAAAAGATTGTTTATGCAGGCTGGTCCATCGTGCCGTTGCGGTCGGTAGGTTTCGTTTCGAAGATCTTCCCGACGTTCATCCAGTTGTTGCCATCTGCGTTTTGCCACAGTCGGAATTAGTACGGCGCGTTATCCTCATTGCATGCTTCGTCAAGAGAGAGCCCTAACCTTCTTCCAAATTCAAATTTCACGAGCAACGAGCATGCACATGAGCCCCGCAATGCAACAGGCGGTGCTAATAAGGCAGAAATGATAGGTCCTTGAGCGATAAGAAGATCAGTATCTGCCTGCTCCACTCAGAAGATCAGTAGTAGCCGCCTGCTCCTTGCCGCTCGGACGAAGTAGACACAAGATGATGACTTCGTCTCTTTATCGCTTCGTCACATCATCATGTGCATCAATTTCAGTAACTCTCTTCCTGCTGCAACAACAATCCGCAATCTTCACCCTTGCCGCCGAATGTGTGTCCGTTAATAACGTCTGCACAAGCTGGGGAGATCCATACCGACCTTTACCCGGCTGCAAAGAATATGTCGAATGTGAACGAGGCGGAATCAAATCATTTATTACATGTATGGAAGGCACTCTCTTTGATATATATGTTCAAACCTGCAATTGGGATTATGACACCTTTTGCGATATAGAGACGTGCGAACCGACGTTAGAGCCTACAGCTCATCCAACGACGGATTCCCCTACGGCATTTCCATCGGGGGAGCCGTCATTCCCACCCACAATTGCGCCTAGCTCGTCTCCTTCGGTTGGACCGACGTACAATTTCTTTGCGACGATGGAAACAAATACAATGAAGTGGGCGATTCAGGATATTGTCCTTGTTGCGTACAATGTCAATGGGATTAAGTTTCCATCTACTAGATATACGTATGATGGGATGGTTGTTGCCTTGAAGGAAATGGCATCAGTTGGAATACAAAGTGATGGACGAGATTTTCGTTTCTATGTTGGAAGTGAAGAAGCCAACGTACAGTATGGAAGGACAAATCTTGCTGCCTTTTTGGCAATGGCCATGGCAGAGAGTATAGTCTATGACACATGTGATGAATATAATGAGGATCAGGTAGCCGGAAAATTTGCCATCTCAAATTCGTGTGGACAATTTGGTCGATCGTACCAAGATGAAGTTTGTACCAACCCCTCCGAAGCAAACATGAGTTGTGATGTCGATGTCGATATGGTAGTGGTATCGTCCAGCACGTCGATTAATCAAGGGGGAAGGCCACCACCTCCTTTGTCTTGTCGACCAAAGGCTGATTGGTCAGATTACGCAGGATACTGGGATTCGAGGACGGGACAAGCGAGTTCAAACCCATGTAAGTATGTATTGCAATGCTCGCGTTATGATTGGATCTAAATAATACTGACCATTCTCTTTGATCCAGATGCAAATACTCTAGGAAGGATTGACACGGAAGGATGTTGCTATTGGGGAAGAGGTGTGTTGCTGACACGAGGTAGGTACCATTGTCTCTACTTTTAGACCTGTGGTTTGCCCATTCATCTTCATCTAACTCTTTGCAAATGGATTTTGATCAGGTGTTTGCAACATTGGAAGACTCAATTATTACCTTGGGAAAAGAGCTCACGACGAAAGAGGAGAAGGGAGATTTCCTACAATAGATTTCTGTAAAGATCCTGAGGCAACTTGCGCATCAGATTCTTCAACTGAAACGATGAGATGGATAACTGGTTTGTTCGACTGGATATACAGAGTTCAGTCTTATGAAGCCGATGGTTGGAGCTACATGAAAGCATTACAAAAGTTTGTAGACAATGGCTTCGTAGATGATGACTATGAACGCTATCCATTCATCGATACTGTCAGTAGCGTTTTCGTGCGCGACTGCCATGAGAACAAATGTTCCAATCTACAAATCACAAAGAAAGACGCTCGTAAATTCAATTTTGAGAAAGTAATGGAGATCATGAAGGTAACAGACAAGCCTACAAGGAAACCAACACAAAACCCAACCGTGTTCAATGATCCAACTCCAGCTCCTTCTAAACCAAAAATTGAAATCAAACCTCCACCACCAGTATGGTCACTCCCTCCTCCGATTCCAAGACCTCCTCCGAGCCCAGGGCCTCCTCCGAGTCCAAGTGTCAGTGTGATTGCCAACCCCCCATCAACAATAGAAAATTCAGTGACAACTACTGCTCCTTTACCCACTCCCACCACGGATGACGATATCAACCCAATTGTTGTCAACCTCAATCCACCGGCTCCACCCACCTCTCTGATTAGTTTTACACCACCAACCACTGATGAAATATCTCAACCTCAACAATCTGATACGCCATTTGAAGGACTTATCATTCTAGAAGACAATGCGGCTTGCAGCATCAGCATTACTGGTGTTACATGGCTGCTCTCTATTGCAATATCATATATTGTCCTGCATTGAAAGATAAAAGTATTAATGACTTGTTAGAATCTTATTAGTTGGTACCAACCTCATTCAGTTGGCAAATCTCTCTCTAATTACTTATGTGTTGCCAAGGAGAAGATCGATAGCAAGGCTATTTTTGCGACCGGAGAAGGTTAACCCCTCAGAGAAGTACCACATCCTCAAATCCGAGCGAGACCAAACCGGACTCCATTCTACACTTTTTCAGATTTTTTCGCTGGGTTCTGCCCGCCCAGCCTCCCCCGAGGAACAGTAGGTACATCATGCAATGAACACCTCTCCGAGAGTTCGGGGGGTCCATCAGCTTGCCACTGACATTATGTATCTGAAATCTACGTTGACAAGTCGACAAAACAGAAAACAGAGCCACATCTCACCCCTGTTGTGGAGATCATTTTCTACTACTCGGGGGGAGTCCTCGAGCGTTGTCTCTTCAAGAGTTGGATTAATATTAATGAATTTATGTACTTATTGTCTGCTCGTGGCTGTGATTTCGATGACAAAGCCAGGGAGACTACACGAAATGTGTTGCGTTATCCCTTGAATCTCCCTTAAATGGACCAACTTGCCAGCAAGAGAGATGATATGTATGACACGACGCAAACCACTGCAGAGATTTTTCGAGTCTTGAAATACGCTGGAAACACAAAACAAAAAGAAAACGGCAGCAGGCAACAGCTGCCATCATTCAGCGTCATCCTCACTTTCTGCGGGGGGCTTGCTATCCTCTGCTGTCTCCGCTTCTTGTATTCCCTTTTCTCTATCTGAACATTGAGACAACATCGGTGATCTGGAAGGCAATGGAATTGACATTCGACCTTGACAATTTCTCCCCTCCAAGGTGGTTGCTCTTACTTGTGCAGCGTCGACCGACGCATGGTGTTCATCTACATCATTCTTTGGTATCTCAGATGATATGTTCAGTTCAGAGGCAGCGGCTAGCAGTATACTCTCAATGCTCTCCTCTTGCACCTTCTTATGTTGATGAGGAGTTCGATACCAAGCATCGTGGGATGAAAGCATTCTTGGTGGAAAGGTAGTCGAGGATTCAACCAATTTTGCAGTGCTTCTTGCCGAGTTCAAGAGTGAAGCATTCCCAACGTCTGATTCTTGACTTGATCTGTTGCGTGGGAATGTTATTTCTCTCCCTAAAAAGGTGTCTTCAAGATGCCTTTGTTTGCTGACAGAAGATGATTTTCTTGAGTCAAGAGCAAGGAAGTCTTCTTCTATGAGACGTGTTGCCTTTTTAGAGTCCACGCCACTAGAAGGTGTTAAAAACTGCTCTTCGTCAATCTTTGCCGTGATATTATCCAACAGTGATAATTGATGTGTGATAACGTTCAGCTCGGCTACTGTCCTCTCGCGCTTTATCATCAGTGCACGAAGAGTCAAATCTCTATCTTCTGAAAGAGTAGGATGCGTTGAATGAGAAATAACAATACATGTGTCAAAAAAGAAACAGCAAAGAATGGTGAAGTATTGAGAGGTTAGGGCTGGCGCATAGGAAAGGAAGATCAGTACTCGCAGCAGATGCTAGAAAGGCAGCAACAGCATAGGAGCTGCAAACTGCAGCATTTTTGGCAGTTGCAGAGAAATCACTTACCTGTTTCTCCACTCCTATCCTGTCCATGTTCATGATGCTGCTCTGTTGTGTGTTGCATGTTGTGGAGAAGGTCCTCCTCGGATCCCGTCTTCCTAGCTGTATGCTGTGCATTATCGCTCATTCTACGGCGTTGCTTAGTGTTAAGATGCTTGTAGACGAGATTACCCAAAGCAACCGGCTCTTCAAAATTAGGAACGTTTATCCATTGCTCTAGGCGATGATTGAATATTATGTATGGATAAATAAAGTTTTTACGTAGCCTTGAGAGGTAATTGGAACCAGTAGAGGAGTTTGTATACATTTCCCTATACTTTTGTAACTGTAACTATCATTCTGAGTTTAGAAGGATGTCAACGAGCATTGGGCCGTGCAAGATGAGAGGGTACTGAAGAATAGTTGAGCAGTGAGCAGTGAGCAGTTTTGCAGTTTCACCCTTCAGGTGTTAGGAGTTGGGAGTGGTGTGGTGATGGTGAATGGTGAACAGTTATGCTCTAAAGCTTCTTTTCCCACAGAGGATAACCTTGAATTCAAGTGGTTAGTATGCCATGAGCTTCTTGATATCCTACTTTCTTTTGAACCCACAATAGACTTCTATTTATTTATCAAGATATCTAACGAAGTTCATTATTCTATGCGAACCACGAGTGCAGGCCTGCATAAATCTGTAGTGGTATGTGGTAATGTATGTTAGGGTCATGTTCAGCCTTGACAAAAAATGACTCTTCTTCTTTACCCACCACTACACACTTCAGGAAGCCATAAGTACATACCTGTCGCCAATGTGCTTGCAGTGGTGTTGTCTCCTTTCATGGCAACAAATTATCGCACCATAAGAATACTTAACCTAACTACTCAAACCAGCACTAAAAATGAGTGATGCAGCAGATTCAAAAAGCAGCTCTGGCAGCGAAACGAATTTCTCTGCGAAGGCGAGGGAGGACTCTCTCGACTTGATGCAGAGGATGATAGTAGATCAGCAGCAGCACCTCATCTCTCATTATCAGTACAAAAAGAGCAAGACTATTAGCGGAGAAGTTGGTAAGTGCCGTGCGTTTTAGCCAGGAATAGGCTTTGAGAGATATGATACTTTTCTCATGTAAAGTAGATCGGGCAATTCACTGTATGTGGTGTCTCCTCTTCTTTACAAATCCTTTGCCAATACCTGCTGTGACGTCTTCTGTTTGTGATATAATTGATTCTCAATCTCAATTGATTCTCTATATTGCAACCTTGCAGAAGGCAAAGGTCGTGATGACATTACTCCAAGAATAGAGAGAGAGAAATCCGAACTGAGAGTTATCAACCAGCAACATTCAATCTTGAAAAGTATTGAGAAGGATAATTACACAACATCAAACGGCGTTGACTCAGAAAAGGCCGCTCCTGAATCACAGCAGGTCTCAAGAGTCCTGAAAGATGAACCTTCTCTTGCCCATGAGATTACTCTCAGCAGTAGTAGGGAAATTCCTAAGCAGAAACATCATCTCGAAGACGCGCTTATAGGAAGAGAAATATCCTGTCGAGGTGGCAAATCAAGTCAAGAGCAAGGTCAATCTGAAAGCATGCCCTCAGCTGCCTTTTCAGAAATGGAAGTAGCTGCTACGCTCGCGATCCCATATTCGTCAGAGAATGCTTGGCGGAAGCTGGAACTTGAGTTGGAAGAGTACTTCTCAAACGTTGAAATAAACGATGAGAGCACATCGCATAAAGCCACTACTGCTGAGCTAAAATCACCACCAGGTACCTTCAACGGAGATTCCACCGCCGCCGACTCCACATATGAGAGGATATGGCAAGGAAGTCATCCAGGGCAAGTGCCACTT
Organism: Skeletonema marinoi; assembly: GCA_030544225.1. Lineage (NCBI taxonomy): Eukaryota > Bacillariophyta > Thalassiosirophyceae > Thalassiosirales > Thalassiosiraceae > Skeletonema > Skeletonema marinoi. The sequence goes on from CM060487.1 coordinate 2,905,320, forward strand.
CCTGTGCAATCTAGGAGTAGTCTGGCGTTTCCTCAGAGATTGAGTAGAGATCATGTCGATGAAGATGATATTAACGATAGGAAGCCCACCGGAAACAATCCAGATGAAGATGTTGTATGACTATGACGTGATAGCATCGCCGTGCCGTCTGTTTCCTTCATGTGTTTCTCGTCGCCTCAAACCGAAAAGACTCTTGTTAATTCTATGGTAGTTTCAATCCAACATGATAAGCTTTTTATATTGACAAGGGTAGACTAAGCCTTCATATTTTGACAAGGGTGTAGCCCGATCTTTTCTTAATTCCCCCTTGTGCGGACACTAACATTTCACGAGCTCCCCAATAAGTATGGTACTCGGGGTTGAGGAGACCTAACCAGCTTTTGAGTAAACCCACAAGGATGACTACCGATGCAACTCTCTCTCTACCTATTCTGCGGAGCATCGCAGAGGTGTCTCAGTTTCCAGTTACCTCCTCACTTCTACTTTGTACAAATACATAGGAAGCATTGTATCTTGCAATCATGAAGAATGAAGACACAGCTTCTTCAGTGATGTTGAACGTAGAGCTGGGAATGGCGAACGGTTCTCCGTGTGCGAACCCGGCAATCAGAATCAGAAATCAGAACAGAAAATCAAAGTGGAAGTCAGAAGGGTTATATCCTGGTTTAAGGGGGGGTGAGCGATTTCACTAGGTGAACGCTAGAAGAGCGCCCCCCCTCTTCCTTTCCCAAATCCCGCCAAAAATGAAGTTCAAACAGCAATTCGATTTGAGTCACCTCTAGCCTTCAGAGAGAAGAAAACTGTTTCGCATGGACTATGCAAGTCATTCATCTGTCGTTGTCGTGTCCATTCATTCGTCTTCATTTCATCTCTTCGTTCAATCGTTCCATTGTTCTTCTCGTGTGACGAGCAAAGTCAAAGTAAGCGAGCAATCAATCGTTCGTCAATTCGTTTTAGTCTAATGCAATTCTCTTTCATTTCTTCCCATCTTCGTTAGGTAGCACAAACACGGTATTGTTCGAAAAGACGGGAACATTTCGTTTGCTGGATGCAAGATTGGTCTTCATAACGCAATCCGAATCCGAATCATGATCCTCCTACATCAGTCGGCTTGAGTGCAATATAGCTCGTGCATCAGTCGGATCGGCTTCGCTGATCCACCCCCTCAAGGGGGAAAGTCTTCATCGTCGCTGCTACTGCCATAGTCATCCGGCAAGGCTTGAGTGCATTATCAGCTCGTGCATCAGTCGACTTTGCACTGAGCCACCCCCTCAAGGGGGGAAGTCTTCATCCGTCGCTGCTACTGCTATAGCTATAGTTGTCATCCGTCAAGGCTTGAGTACAGTATCAGCTCGTGCATCGGCATCGGTCGACTTTGCACTGAGCCACCCCCTCGAGGGGGGAAGACTTCATCTACTGTTACAGGTGTCTCCTCCACCTCCAGATCCAGTTGACTTGAGTACAGCATCAGTCGACTTCGCAGAGCCACCCCCTCGAGGGGGGGCTGCAACACTGGCTCTATAAACATAAACAGTCTTTACAATTCATGATTCTATCACTTATTGTCTCTCTAGTGGACACCCCGCAGGGGGTCGTTATAGGCCTCATGTAAAAGATCACCCCTCTGAAGTCCTCGCTTGAAAGTGTCACCCCCCTTAAGGGGTTTGGCGCGCCGCCCCCCCTCTCCCTTTTCTCACCCCCCCTTCAACCAGGAATAATCCGTCAGAAGCAGAACTGAAAATATTCCATTACAATCATGCTAGAACAGAGATCGGGCGATGTCATGAAGCAAAGCATCATCGAGTTCTTCATTACTAATTTTAGCATCATCTTCTCCTACAAAATCAACGACCAATGTGTGTCGGATCAAAATCTAGCTGCTCCAAAAAGGAGCTCACCTACCACCATGGATTCGGAAATCATTTCGAATCTGAAGCATATCCTGGAGCGCTCCCACAAGGGCGGAACAATCCTCGTATCGTTCCACTTGGGTTGTACACGGAGCAATTATCTGGGACTGCATTTACTGCACCAAGGAATGAAAATAGGAGGACTTGGTTGTATAGAGCACAGCCGAGTGTTAGTGGGACGAGCAACTCATTCTATGCATGTGGCGGTAGCGATGGCACCGTATCATCATCATCACTCCCAGAAATGTTCGGAGGTGCAGATTGGTCAACAGATATGAAACTTGATCCGAACCCAATGAGATGGGGCGCAACACCATTGCGGCCGGGTGAAAGAGTCAACTTTATCCAAGGTGTGCATACACTTCTTGGATCAGGAGACGCTACATGCAAATCTGGGATTGGGATTTATGTCTACGCATTCAATACCAACATGTCAGGAAGTGCATCGGATGGAGAAGACATGCATATGTACAACAGCGATGGAGGTGAGATATAAATGTTCACTTGTTTTCGTGAGGCAACTTGTTGAAGTGCTCTACTTACTCATAATGTTGCAATCTATATTCTGTAGATTTCTTGATAGTTCCGCAACAAGAAGCTCTTTGGATTCAAACAGAAATTGGAAGACTGACTGTAGCACCAGGCGAGATTTGCGTCATCCCTCGAGGTATTGTGTTCACTGTCAATGTATTGAACCCTGAGAACACTGCCGAGGATGGATCATTCGCACGTGGTTACATGCTTGAGATCTTTCGTGGTCATTTCATGTTGCCTGAACTTGGACCAATCGGATCCAATGGATTGGCGAATAGTAGAGACTTCTTGCACCCCACCGCTCACTATGAGTCTGAAGATTCTCAACCAAACAAGTCTTGCATCATTGTCAACAAGTTCGGTCAGCAACTGTTCCAACGCTCCAATCCTCATTCGCCCTACAATGTTGTGGCATGGCATGGTAACTATCTCCCATATAAATACGACCTTGAGAGATTTTGTGCCGTCAATTCAGTCACATACGACCATCCAGATCCATCTATTTACACAGTGCTGACAGCGAAAGGAGATGAAAATGGAACTGCATTAGCAGACTTTGTCATTTTCCCTCCAAGGGTAATGGCAACTGACCAAAACACATTCCGACCGCCATGGTTTCATAGAAATGTCATGACTGAGTTTATGGGACTAATTTATGGCAAGTATGATGCCAAGAAAGGGAAGAATGGATCGGGTGGCTTTGTTCCGGGAGGAGCATCGTTACATTCTATCATGACTCCACATGGGCCCGATGCTGCTTCGTACGATGCTAATGTCAAGAATCCTTGCGATGAGCCAACCAAGTTTGAAGGTGGCATGGCGTTCATGTTTGAGTTATCAGCCATGTGCAAGCTATCTCAATATGCATTGAATTGTGAACAGCGAGAGAGAGACTATGCAAGTTGCTGGGACGGGTTAGATTGTGTATTTCCAACTCAGGCTGAAGAAAAGTAAGATCACAGGCACGACAATATATATTCAATGGGGGGCAGACAAAAGACGAATTAGAAATAATATAATACAAATATCCTACTTTTATTATTCATCATTTACAACACGGCCATATATCATCATTGTTCTCTGAAAAGTAGCCCTGCACTCAGGACACTTGGATTTTAGTTTTCGCAATTGATATGGACTGTTGCAGCGATCGCATAAAACCGCATGTCCACATGGTACCATCACATACTTGACCGGTCTCTCCATACATATCACACACTCTTTGGTGGGAGAGCGCTGCTCTGGACTACTCTGCGGTGCATTAGCAGCTTCTGTAGTAACACCGTACCTGAAGTCTCGAGGAGCTTGATTTTTGTAGGTTATAATGTATTGAGGGTAAGCAAGACACGGTCCTCTGCATCTATACATATCTTTCCCGATACATTCGGTGTGACAAATCAAATTTGAAGGAGATGAAGCACTAGCAGCTCTGCCCGTTACAACGCGACATAACAATATCTGTTTTGTTGAACTACTAGGGCCAATCTTGCCAAGTATATTCAATGCCTTCATTGAAAATTCTTTCCCACCACTTGAAAACATTTGTATGTTATTCTGATGCAGCCCGTCGCTGGTCATGAATGCATCAACCTCATTGGCCAAGCCCCAATTTTCCATTGCAACCTTTTCCTTTCTTCTTGCATAGGACTCAAACAACCAAGTATCTTGAGTGCGTTCAATCTTCTGAACAGGAAAATATTCCTTCTTCAGATGATCAGGTAAGTCAATTGTGCCAAAAAATAGCGACAGAACATTTTCGAACTCTTCTTGTTCTAGCAGGTCAGTGAAAGGTCCTTGATCCAACCTCCAGCTGCTTGGATGCATTACATGCTCTCTTGGTGAACAGAAAGATGATTCTTGGAGTTGCCAAATTTGAGGTTTTGCAAGTGATTTGATCGGTAATAGCTCTAACGGCGCAACCATCATTACACCGAGAGATTTGTCAATACCAACTACTTCACATTTACCGTTCAACTTCCCACCCAAAGTTACAGCATCAGTGCTATCAATTGGAACGATGCCATCATGTCTCAAGTCATTCGGATTCGAAACAAAATCAGGTAGAGGCATCGGTCCAACTTTCAGCTCAAACTTATTACTCGCCCCAATTCGACAACAAATTGGCTCGGGCGGTCTTTGACTTGTTCTTGATGGAAACGCAACTTCCGCATAGAGAGCATCTGCATCCAAGCTTACAACAGCACCTACACTGCCAATCGGCCCATCTCTATCTCCATCATTCCAATCTGGACCTCGCTGAACAAACATCCCAAGTTGAATGTTGTCGACCGTTACCGGAATGCCAGGAGAGGCAGTTTTTGCTGCAGCAATGTGTGGCATGAGCAAAGGGGATTTCGGATCGTTCCGTAAAGGTTGTTGTAATTGTGAAGGGAGCCATCTGTCACTTGCATTCGGTTGGAGCAAATTCATAACAAGATTCTTGAGCTCATGCGTATAACCTACAATGTTGCCCTTGGTAGTATCAGGTGGAAGAAACGGTAGCGGCAAAGATTCCATGGCAGCATCCAATCCTGCCCCGTCAATGAATTGCGCAAGTGTTTGTTGTTCCGATACGTGTTCCAATCTTTTCAATAGTAACAGCTCATATAAGACGCATCCCAATGCATAGGAATCAATCTTATCTGGTCTCAGTGAAGAGAAGTCCTCTAACTCAAAGGAGGCAAGTAATTCCGGAGAGGCATAACACTTTGTAAACCCCACACACTCCTCGCCTGGTTTGATAGATGTTCCAAAATCTGCTAGCAACAGCTTCCCTCCACCGGATGCATCAATCAATATATTCGCCGCCTTGACATCATGGTGACTCACACCTCTCTCATGAGCAAACGCCAATGCATCACACAGTTGCAACGCATACCATCCAATCCGCCTCTCTGCATACGGCTCCGTCTTTCGCTCTATCTCACTGGCAAGAGTCCCCCCATCGACGTAATTCATAACAATACAGACAAAATTTGATGCAATATACCAATCTTCAAAATATACAATGGACAAGTCTCTACTGTTGCCCAACTTTTTCTCCTCATCCATACATGAATTCAACTTGACCACCGCTTCAATCTCTCTGGTAAATTTTTCATATTCCTCCTCATCGCTGGTGTCCATGGGCATAACTTTCAAAGCCACCCGCCTCCCCGATTTCTTCTTGGCAGCAAAGACAGATCCAAAGCCGCCGTGGCCTAGACATCCGATACATTCATAATTTGCGTCGATTTGATTGAGTGTTTGTCGCGTTTCTTGCAGATCCAGATCGCTTAGCATTGATGTCATGGTTATTTGTGTGCTGCCGTGCCGGAAGAAATGACACTACGAAACGCAACGCAGAGCACCCTCCTCTCTTGATTCTTATGCTGCTGCCTCTTCCCTCCTACCAATTCATCGCTAAGTATGTACTTAGCCGCACTCTAGCACGATCGTCTACTAAACATGATGTCGGCGACTTCACTGAAAATTTCTTGAGCTGTTAGCTCTTATCGGAAAGGAAGTCTGGACCCGCCAGCGGCCATCACTTTTTTCGCCATACATAAAATCCAAATCCTTCGTGCGTCAGGCCTGCTCTAGTAGTAGTGCCATCAAACCCGCATAGAAGCATCGCAGCAGGCAATACAATAAAGAGTATCAGCAACAATGCGGCTGACTTGTCTCTCGATTCTGCTGCTAATCCCAGCAGCAGTCTCTTTCCAGTCATCATCTAAAAAATCAGTACACATCACGTGTTCAAAATTCAACTCTGCCATCATATCTCTCCAATCTACAGTAGATGAAACTGCAACCGATACAACAACAACAAAGACGAAAAAGACATGGTTCCCAATCCGACCAGCCGATGCACTCAGCCCATCCAATGATTACAATTCACTTGTCAATTCGGCATATTTACGTCACATTTTGGTAGAGACGGAAGAGATGGCGGACTTGGTGATGAATTTGTATCTCAATGGTGGCAAGAGTGAAGGTGACGACAATGACGCTGCTCAATCTTCGTATGAAAGAACAGATGGAGACGTCTTCTCTCGCCTAGCAACAGATGTCAGCACATGCCCATTCACAAGAGAAGACAGCGGAGAAATCGGCTGGGTGGACAATCCATCGAATAATCGCGAGAAATCCGACTTGAATGATGTTTATGCCGACATTCTATCCTCGGAAGCAATTGAAGATTTATTCTCACGACGTGTCAAAGGTGGAGATGTGATTAAAGTCGAAGGGAAAGAGGGGTGGCATCTCATCCGTGTGGATGATTTGTTCATCAAGTTGGTGGGTGATACGGATACTACGGCGGATGGGTCGAAGAATAGGATTAATAAAGTTCGACCCAAGTTGAAGGGATCGGGGCAGATTCCTCTATCGCCTGTGTTTCAAAAGATTGGTGCTGATACTGAGATAATTGACAGTAATGATGGGATTGATAATGATGATGAACAATCGAAAATGATCTATTCCGTACCCAATGCGAAACATTATCAAATACTTACGTCGGGATGTCAAATGAACGTTGCGGATAGTGAACGTATCATGGGTGTACTAGAAGGAGAGCTAGGTCTGAAAGCACTTGACGCAATCAATACCGCTGATCCATCACTCATCACTGCATCCAACAAAAAGTCCAAGAACAAAAAGAAACCTACACCGGACATTCTTCTTCTTAACACATGTACCATTCGAGACCATGCGGAGCAAAAAGTGTATGATGCTCTTGGACCATACACGGCCATGAAGCGTGCGGGAAAGCCATTGGCAATTGTGGTCGCTGGATGTGTGGCACAGCAGGAAGGCGAAGCTCTTTTGCGGCGTTTTCCAGAGATTGATTTGGTGCTTGGACCACAGTATATTCCCTGGCTTGGTGAGCTATTGGTAGAAGTTGGAAAGGGGTCGCAATTGTGCATGACGGAAAGTATGATTTGGAGTGAAAAGGGTGGAATTGGGGCCATTGATAAAGATAGTAGTAGGGAAAAGGATGGTGACTGGATGACCCCAATCAAGAGAGGGCACAGTGTGAGAGCATGGGTGAATGTCATCTACGGCTGCAACGAGCACTGTACGTACTGTGTTGTTCCTTCAGTACGAGGAGTGGAGCAATCACGATCCATGGAGGCAATTTTGCAAGAGTGTCTTCAGCTTGCTGCATCAGGATACAAGGAGGTGACACTTCTTGGGCAGAATATTGACGCCTACGGGAGAGATATGATCCCAAAGAGAACGTTTGCTGATTTATTGCATTATCTGAACGACAACTTACCACCAAACACCATTTCAAGGATTCGTTACGTTACATCACACCCACGCTACTTCTCTGAAAGAGTCATTGACGCAGTGGCCAACTTGGATAAGGTGTGTGAATGCTTTCATATGCCATTTCAAGCTGGGGACGATGAGGTTTTGAGAGGCATGCGTAGGGGGTACACCTTCGACAGTTACATGAAGATCATTCAAAAAATCAGGGCCAAAGCTCCAGATGCATCAATTTGTGGTGATGTTATTGTTGGATTCCCTGGAGAGACTGAAGAAGCATTCCAGCGTACTTTGGACTTGATGGAAGAAGTGAAATTTGACAATTTGAACACGTTTGCGTATAGTCCACGACCAAACACAGAGGCGGCCAACTGGGAGAATCAAATTCCACCAGAAGTGCAATCTGAGAGGCTGCAACGAGTGCAAGCTTTGGCAGCAAAACATGCTTTGGAGAGAAGTGAGAGATACGTTGGTAAAGTCATTGAAGTATTAGTAGAAGATAGGAACCCCAAAAATGGCGGAGAAGTGATGGGAAGAACAAGACAAGGCAGGCAAGTCTTTTTCGAAGGAGACATTGATGAATTGAAAGGAGAACTGGTGAATGTTGAAATTACCGAGGCTAGGACCTGGTCTTTAGTAGGGGGTAGTATCCAAGATTAAGTGTTAAGAATTGGCAAGCATTAATTGTATAATATTCAAATCTCTGGCAATTCACTCGGATGCCTCCTCATCCTCCTCCTGCGTCAAAGCTCCATAACGTCTTGCGATATTGCCTCCAAACACATTTTTACCGACCAGCTCTACGCAGTCCCCTAAATGGTGTCCGTAGCACTTCATGATCGGTTTAATGACTTCTCCATCCATATTCTCAACGAAGAGCCTCCAATTCGGCATGTTGAATGCTTTCAGAGTGGGTTGATAAGCCTCTATTACTCGCCGTAAAGGCTCCACTAAATCTTCATCATACATGCGTTCAAACCCCTCCAGGCTTGTCATATACCTAGCCAACTCGGTCCCTCGATCGGCGATATTCTTTGCTTCCACTGGGTGAGACTCGGCCCAGTCAAACTTCTTCTTGAGATCACTGAGATCAGATGCAACAGGAATGTAATGTACCCACGGCTCCATGTAATCGTGTATGTAGTCTTTTGTAGGTGTAATGTGATGAAAGAGGAGACCAGGAAGTGCCAGCTTCTGCATAGTGCCAGTCCACGTCGTACCTCCACCACCAGCAAGGTCAATATGATACTTGTACCTTGCCGAGTGATCCAAGTCAATATATTCGCCTGCAACGGGCATTCCTATCTCCTCCCACTCTCGATAATCAACACTTCCTTGCGTTGCAGCTTTCACTCCTTTATCATTAACATAATTAGCGAATTTGATATTCACCCACGGTATTATAGGGAGCGGGGCACCATCAGCCCTTGCCCGCTCTGCATCTTTGAGAGCCAACGCCGTGAGAACAACGCCCTGCCATCGTGGCACAAGCTTGGAGTAATTCTTTTCCAACGTAGCCAGTGCAGCTCTATTCTTACCAAATTTATTCACAGGAATTTTGCCACGAAAACGAAAATCAGAGGAAAGCTCTCCTGTTGTAATATCGCTGTACTTCGGTTGCTCCCAATCCGGAAATATGTTCTGAAGAGAAGAATATTGTGAGTATTTCTAGCAAAGCGACAAAGTGAGCAATTCAACAACGAGCGACTTACACCCAAGTATCCGAAATCCGTTCCCCTCCACATAACTTGCGGGATCAATTCGTCCCAATTTATTCCCAAGTCGTCTCCGTAGACTAAATCCTGGCCCAACTCTTCGCACACCTGGTGATTGTTTACATATCGTCTAAAACATACCAAATGTGATCTCTCGGGCATAGGCATTGCCACAATATTGGGGTACATGTTCATTTTGACAAATACGCTTCCAAATTGCAATATTGGTGCTTTGGTCATAAACGGTTCTGCACATGGTTGATCGTTGCGTTGATTCCGTAGGCAGTCTGTTGGCTTTACATGGGGATAATCACCACTGGCTATTGGGATGGTCCACTCTTTGCACCCATTTTGAATGCCACAAAAGCGTTCAGGGAACAACCGTCGTAACATGACAGTCAAATTTTGGAATGTTGCAATCAATTTGCGACTTGCCGAATTCCATGCGTGTCTTCTCGAGTATAGCAGAACAAATTTGTCATCGTTTGCATCATACACGAGTATTGCAACACTATCATAATATATCTGGGAAGCGTAGATGGCATCCTCAATTGTATAGGAAGGCAATGGCTTCTTCGAGTCAATTAAATTGTGAAAGATATTCTCCTCTTCCGCGCTGGGTACAGTTTTGATGCCCCTTGCATATTTTTCCTGTGCAGTCATATAATTCAAATCGTAATCTTCTCCACCAAACCCTTGCGATTGTTCCAAGAGGCTATCATCGAGTTCCTCCAGTAAACTTTGTGTTTCGATATCTAATATAAATCCTCTCTCATCGTCTTCTAAATCGTCATCGATGGGGATATTATTCCCATTATCTCGAGCAAAATCAACCACCGGTTCCAAGTTGGGAGTGAGCAGCGAGTCTAACACGACAACAGAGCAAAATGCACACAAGAGAAAAGTGCGCAGATGACGCCAATTCTTGATTCTATCAACTGCTTGTTGCCGACTGCTACTGTTGCCTCTGTTTCTATTTCGAAAGTTGCTTCTGCTGCTGCTGCTTTGCCCCCCTCCTCTGCTTGCGGCAGTTAGTGGACCGAAGGTTGCTGTCATAATATGGAATTATTGCGTTGTCTTTTTATCAGCGTTTGGTTCTGTAAGCTGCACTCAAGTAATAGTGTAGTTCCCTATGGGCAAGGCTATCACTGGAGAATCTCGGTCGTCAGGGGATGACTGTAGTTGGACGCGTGAAAGACAATGGTCATCGTCATGGTCACTGACTTGTGTGTGTTGTTGTGGTTGTTGTGTGCTTTGGTGTCTCTGGCCTGTCGCGGGTCGCGGGTCGCGGGTCGCGGTGTATGTAGGTTCGAGGTAGGCGAGAGGGGTTCTCTGGTTGGATTGTGACTTGTGACACACACCTATCCTCGGAACTCGGAACACGCTCAATAGAACCCTAGTGAATAGAACGTACGTCGTAGCAATTATACAGGGGTGCCTCTGGGCTCGGAGCTGCCACGGCTTCTTATCTCGCAAGAAATGGGGCTCGCGTGATGGTGGCAGATCTCCAACAAGCGCAAGAGTTCTTGAAAATGGTAGCATCCGTCTGTAACGCTTTTGAAGAAAGAACAATGTCCCAATAGGTTGGGTGACCCTATTTAGTATGCTCAACGCGTTGGTAGCATATAATAAATCCATATTTGAACGGTGAAGTGATTCGTCTGGAGTCGAGGTGCCTTGAGGATGCCCCCGAAGAATCTTGTTGGGACCCCGTTTTGCTCTTTGCAAGATTTCGAATTGACGTCACTTATCTCTAAAATAAGATTGTGATACACAACATTGGGGCGTGGGCCAGGGAGGCGTTGGCGCAAACAAGTGCAAACGACTTCCAACTTAGTTGTACGAAGTGTTCGTGCGGGCTGAGTGTGATGTAGAATCACATTATACTTATACAACATCTACATAACACTAAATAACACCCTCAACACGATTGAATCTTTCTCTTTGCAGCTTCCAAGAAGCCGATTCAAATCTACTAGCAATGATCACGCCGCCAATTTCTCTGTCATGTTTTGGATTTCTCCTTCTCAGCTTGCCTCCTCCTAGCACGATCGCTCCTACTCGCTTTTGTTGATTCGGCGAAGTTTCCCTTGGAATTGGGATCGGAATCGGAATCGGAATCGGTCATAGCATTCATTGACTCCACGTCCCAATCATTCTTGCTGGTATTCTTCATCTTCTTCTTCTTCTTCTTCTCCTCGTTGGATGAAGTGGTTGCGCTAGCTTTCCTCTTACTCTTATTCTCATCCGAGAGATGATCGTTGTAGCGTTGAGAAATTGATGAGGTGCTCCTATCTTGAAAGAGGGTAGGTTCGGCCTGTTTGATCTTCGTCCATTGGGCACCAAGCAGCTTGTAATGTTTTACAATTGCTTTATCTTCTTCTTTCGTGAAGCGACGAGTCTTCTTTGTTTTTGACGAAGATTTCTTGTCAGCTTTAGCAGCCGCTCTACCAGCGGCAGTTGATTTGTAGCCACCATACACTCTTTTCTCTCCTTTCATTACGTTATTATACGCACTACCACTGGCAATTGTTACACTGACTTTTGCGGAAATTCGAATGGTGCTACCAATTGTTAGCGTGGGATCAGCATTGGGATCATCAGACAACAACAACAACGCATTGGGATTTGGAGTGGGAGCATTGGACGACATGATGGTGACTAAAGAGAAATAAGATATTGTTAGACATAGCAATGAGAAACATAATCCGAAAGGAGTGTTCACCGTGTTCATTCCGCTCTAAGAAATTGCCATGGCGCTCTCGGCGCTCCATGAGCTCCGGAGTCGGAGTGGACATGGCACATGGCTGCCCTCCACCATCGCCTAAAATGTTATAGCAAAGCAAACAAAACATCGTACAATGCATCATTCTCTATCCCGACGACCACTGTCCATTCCATTTGACGATGTAGCTTCCAGTGGCCCGGCGCTTTGAGCGGCGCTCTCGGTCTCGGCGCGGAGAGCGAGCAATCTTTTTCTATAATTAAGCCACCAGACGACTTCCATTCTTGCCATCAGCCAGCCGCCGTTTTCCAATGTTGTAGCAAGTACAATCAAACCATAGAGTGACGCACCTATTGAATTTTGCGACAGCGATCATTGCTTTCCGAAGTACCACGAATGATCATCACTTCTGTAAGATGGAAGTAGGTACCTCTAGAGCGTACCGTAGGTACGAAAATAGACACAAGAGACGCCAAATAACCCACGCCACCCACCATCTCGCACACCATACTTACCAAGCTCCGCAGTAGGCTTCCGCCCCTTCTTGCTACGCAAGCTACTGCCCCGCACCGCAACTACTATTGCGATTTACTCGACGTAACGACACCAACACTTCATTAACCGCCTACCAACAGGAACGGGTATTTTATTCCGAACAACATGTCAGCAGCAGGACATTGGAATTACCTTCAATATGGGGAAGGAGTCCTCAAACGGGCTGCCGAGATGGCAACTCGCGAGGGCAATAATCTAAAACAAGTCACATGCAACGTTCGTGAAGAGACTGATCATAGGAGAAACAGCCTCACTCAAGAGGCTGCCAATAAATACAACAAAAACATGTTGGGCATTTGCAAAGGGCTGGGAAAATATATCAAAAATTATCTCATTACTGAAAGATTGAAGGCCGATGACGACCGTTTACAGCGTCATGAGCGTGCTCTACACGTTATGGTTCATGAAGGGGTCATGGTCACTGATAATGACTTAGCTTGGATGGCAAAATTAAGCCAGATGTTTATTGAACAATGCATTGTTGGTTTTGACCCAGTCAAAGAAGATGGTTTGAAAGATATTCTACGCTCCGTCTCCATCACTAATCCAATCCATCCTCAGACAAATGATGTTATGTGTCTATCTGGAGCACTAGCATTCCAGCAACAGCTTACGATCTCCCATATAAACCATTTACAGGGTGGTGGCTATTTTGTCTATGATTGCAACCCAAAGAACTCCCATCTTGAGAACCATGCTACGAATGTATCCAAAAGATCGTGCGGTCGTTTTTTCTGGATACGCGCTTGTCAGTGCGATAAGCGGTGTCAACATCGGTGTGTGTTGTTAGATAGAAAGAGATACGAGTATGAAGTTCAAACTCAGTTGGTCATGTGTTGTGGGTTCTGGCCTAGCGCCTGTGAAGCTGAAATTAGAAGCAATATCAGAGACAAATTTATTGCACATCACACAAAATATGAACAGGTTCTGCCAGAGTATTTATCTGACGCTAAAAAGGATGATCTCCTCCGAGCCCAATACCCTGAACTTGAGGGATTACGCCGCCGCTTTGATATGAATAAAAAGGGTCCTGGTATTCTCTGTCCACGCCAGGGAAGAGTTACGTTTATGGAAGTACTGCGCGGAACGAAGGACATTCCCAAGGGTTTGCTTCAATTTTTGGATCATAAATTACGTGCGTTGAAACCTGTCAAGGCAAAAGTGGTAGTAACTCGTAATGATGCCAATGCTGACCGTTCGGTTCCTGGATCTTATATCAGCCAAGATTGTGTTGACAAAGAAAATCTCTGGCAATTTCAGCGTATTTTGGCTATGAGCAATACATTGAAGATGATTGTCAAGGAAGAGTTTGTCTTTGATCATCCTGAGATGTCTCAGGAGGAACGGGCTGTCGATTCATTGCTATATAGTGGGAAACTTGATGCATACATGCAAATGATTGGCTTCAAAATTAGCGATGGATTAAGAAATGGATACCTAAGAAATGATTACCTTGAAGGTGAAGGCAACAAGAGACAATTTCATGTAAGCCTTGCCCGCTTATTGAAGACTGTCCAGATTTACTTCGATCAACACGATGATTGGCTTGAAATGAGTACTGGTGAGGACGCGGAACAAGATGATTGGCTTGAAATGAGTACTAGTGATGGTGCAGCTAGTGATGGAGCGGGCGAGGACGGCGAGGAAAGAAATTGTTACGCTGATCCTCAGTTATACCTGGAACATACATCCATCAGGTCACCAACAAATGGAACACCTTTAACCCCGCAACTAGCAAGTGCTCAGGTGTTGAATGCATCACATACAACTCATCCTGTTCCAACTCGGCACACAAACCCAATTGAAGGTCAAATGGGAGGGGACCCAAGAGATGCCAATCCTGACAACGTAGTAAAGGAGGAAGAGCCGATAAATGTTTGTCGGAGTATTTGTGCCATTCGACCTTCCATTCCATGTATGAATGAATGCATGTGTCATCCAGACTACCCTTGCAAAGCCGTTCTGTCCAAACTTGATGAAAAGTATGTCAACCAAACTGTACTTATGCACTCACAACTTGGACCCCATGGGAGGTATCCTGACGCTAATGGAGATATCTCAACAATCCAACAAGAGGTGCTTCAGGAAGTCAAATTAGCATACACTCATCAGGGTGTAGACGTGCCCGAGTTTGTCGGCATTCAAGAAGAGTATGGTGCATTCTTGATCTATAACTGCAATGAGTGTGGCAAAGAATATCGCACATTGGAAGAAGCCAATCATTGTTGTAGTGAGCAGCAACAAGTTTCAAATGAAGATAACAGGGTTATAGTGGGCGGCACAGATTTCAACGATAATGAAGTATACCAAGCAGAAGTCTTGCGCCTTGTCAAAGAATGGGGTGCAATTAATCGAACGATGATTATGAAGAAGACTTCTTTCAAATTTCAAAGCGAAAAGGGACTGACAAAACAAATAGCCAAGATCTCGGACAGGTCCCCTGGTCCTTTTGCGAGATACTGTGAAGACAATAATGTTCAATTTGACATTTTGACAAAATGCAGTGGGAAGAGGTTTGGTTGTACTTGCCAATTGCACGATGAGAGAGACGATGATGAGGTGGAGGAGGAGCTGTAGGCAGTAACTGTGTTAGCTCGTAAATAACGTTCGTCTGAGGTGCCTTGAGGATGCCGCCATGAAGAGTGAGTGGGTGTGAGTGGGTTGTGAGTGGGTTGATTGAGGTGATGGACAGACACGATCGAGCACAATGCCTCAAAGTTCGTCCTCACTCCTCCCCTGCGGGTTGGCTTGGAGTTTGTTGCTCCTCTCTGCTCATTCTTTTTTGGTTGTGTGGTCATCAACCAATGCACTCATCGTAGTCTGTGTGGGTTTCTGTTGGCATTGCTTGATGAATGAATAGATAGAATTTAAGGGCCCACTCCCCACCCTTTGACCAAACGAGCTCTCATGAAAACATCTAAAGATGTTCCCGTCTTGCAACTTGGGGTGTGGTTCGCATCATAGATTTAACCCACACAGTTTCGGCACCCAACAACCACTCTCTGTTGTTGTTCTCTTGGTGGAGTACAGACCTCCACACCCGTCGTGTCCTTTGAGTGCATGAAGACTGTGCAGAGAGAGTAGCGAACAAGAACCTAGGTCCAGTGCCCGCACTTGAGTAGAGAGAACATATAGAACAGAGTAAATACAGTTAATCAGTTAGGACCTGTCTAAAGCCATTACTTTCAAGAAAGCAGGAACGATTCAAAGTTTGTCACAGTACTACGCATGTAGTTGTCATACCATGCGCGTAAATCTGCCTGGCGCTTATCCAATTCATCTGGGTGTTCCAACATTCTCTGCAGGGTGGGCATTACTTCGTTCCAAGATTCGACGATAACAATCGGAGCGTTGAGCCAGTGAGACAACGAATCTTTGCATGCATGTTCTCTGTAGTCTTTGTCAAGTGCTATCACTGGGATTGACCCAGCTTCGACTGCCTCGAAAAGACGGTAACACTCTGGGTTGTGACCTGAAGGCGAAAACGTGAATGTGCTCTCCAATAGAGTTTTCATGTACGTGGTCGAATCAGCCAATTCATTGCGTGGGTTATTAGGGTCCGCACGCCACTTCGGAGCAATTTGAACGAACGAAGACAAACTGCCACCTTCCTTCTGAATCACTTCCTCGAGAAGCGCACGTCCTGCGGATGTACTTTTAGAGAAGATTGCATTGAAGGCATACTTGCGTTGGGATGATGCCGGGATGATAGATTTAGTTTCATTCATGAGAGCACCGAATGCCTCCCAACTATCATACCGTGGTCCTAGAGGAAGGAAGGGCTTGTCTGCCTGTGTGCTGGTATAGTAACCCTTGGCGTCGTACCGATTGTCAGCACACCACTCGTCAGCAACTAGCATCGTTTTGCATGTTGAATAGTGACGAATCATATCGCCATAGGAACAATCTCTATTCGACCAAAAATTGAGAGCCAGACAGGGAGCGTCTTGTAGTGTTGCCTTCTCACTATGCTTGCAATCGTTTCGCTCTTCAAGTATGTACTCGACCTCTCCAGATCCAAAACGATCCATGTGCTTACTGTAAAACATGCTCTGCGCTCTCTTGCCCCGCGTGCCGAACACATAAACTGTCACTGGCTTCTTGGAAGGAGTAGGTTCCTCATCGTCAACGACAAGCAACTCCCTATTCTCTCTGACATAGCGGTGGTCAGAGTCGTGAGGGTTGAAAGATAGCAGTGAGTCAAAAGCGATGATCAGGCACAGCGCAAGCGCAAGGGTGGCGAATGCTGATGCTGGTGTTGCTCGTGGCGCTAGCGTCTTGAAGAGGAGATACATTGTCGATCGTTTCTTTGTGTTCGTGTGTTGTTTGGTGTGTTGTTGTGGTGGGTAGAAGCTGGCCAGCACGCTGCAGCGCTTGCGCTTGTACTTCCCTATGACCAATGACTATGACCCCGATACTTCCTCATCCTCAAGCTTCTGCTGCCAGGGCGGGAGTGGAGGAAGAAACGCCTTATTGCATTTACCCAGCAAGGAGATGTGACGCTTACATAAAACATGAAATAACGTGTAAAAAAAGACGGAATTAATGATGATTCTCGCGGAGCTTGTACCGAAGGTAGATCATCTGGTATTGAAGATGGGATCATCTGGTATTGAATTGGAAGTCATAGCACACATGACCCCGACTTGGGTCATCGCCGGGCTGCTAAGTAGCTGGGGTGTGGTCGTCCGGCGCGCGGTCCCGCTTCGGGGTCTTACTTACAATAAGAGGCTGTCCAACCGCGCACTTGCCGCGTACGTAGAACTCTGGTACAAAATCCGTAGAAAAACACCCCCGAATCTGAGCGGAAGGCCCTTTCCCGCCATTAATTTTGTAGTGGTCCACACTAGCTTAAAAGCTAAAAGTGGGATTTTGGGGACTTGATATATATGCTTTTCCAGTAGCAGAATCGTTTTTGTCGACTGTATGCGGATTCTATATATACAATATTAGTCGAGCAAAAATTCCAAGTGGCTGCTGAGAAAATGCATGTGAGAGTCCACTAGTTATTTTTCCTAACTAATTTTGGCCATCAGCCATCACACATATATCGTTCGGGCGTGGCGCGCAAATTAATCGATAATCGATTATGGCATAATCGATTATCGATTATTACGGGTTCGTACTATTCCTACGTAGACCTACACAAACTCACGATTTCGGCTCTATTACCCTTTCACCATGGCTTCCGCTGCAATAAGACCATAATAATGTGGCCAAATCAACAATATCAAACATAAAAGTAACACTATCTCTCTACGGTTATATTGTGCCAACGTTTGCGTGGTCTCATATTGTTATATATTATTGTTACTTGCCAATATAAACAGAATAGATATGGTATTTTTGCTGCTATTCTGATCAACATAATATGCGTTGGGCATTGTCGACCATGGTAGCGGCTCTGTAACTGCAATCGCTGCTTCTTATCCCCAATTGTAACCGATAGAAGGGTACGGATGTGTTGGATGAGTATGGAAGACCATTCCTTGCCCCGTAGTTGCTGAAAGCCTTCCGAGCGTTGAATGATGTGCACCATAGAGTCAAGTGGTAGTATCACTGATATTCCCTTCTTTGCGGTTACACCAGCAGAACAAAGAGAACCTCCTCCAGTCCGATCATATTGAAAGCAGTTTTGCAGATTGAAATGATGTGTATGCTGCTCATCTCTTTAAAACATACAGTGCCGCTGGATTTTGCCCATTCAGTGGTGTTCGACTCACGCTAGAAGAACGAGCTGATGGTACGATTATTGTCATGTGGAGCTACTATCAATCAACCGATGTATCTTCATTCCTACGACACTGGCGGATGCCGTTGCTTTGTGTAGGATGTTGTCTTTATATTTCAATTGCTACCATGATGATGGCTTGTATCTGTGCCGAGTTTGTTTTGTAGCACGACATGATTTGATATTGTGACCTCCATTCTCAAAGGAACCCCAAACAAAGCCACAACACTAAACCATTAACAATAGGAAGCTGCTGCGATGAGGATGATTGATATTTGTATGCTTTCTATTCCAGCAATCGTATTGCTCCTTGCAACTTGTATGTGTTCCTTCCTACTTGTGCTCGATCGATCGATCGTCGGCGTGGTTGAGTAGCGCCGACGTGGACATTAAGGTCGTTTATCTTCACCACTGAGGAGCTGGAAGATCGACATTAGCCAATACCATTGAATTATGCGGGGTAGAGTTGGTAATGGTGGCGCATACCTCTTTTGTTGTAGTGCATTGACCAGCCGTCGGACATTCTGTTCAACCGATAATCGCCATCATGTTCAGAGTGCGTAGATAGTCAAAACAAAAGTTCCTCCGGCCGTGAACACCACCCCAATGATAACCCGTATCATTAGTGATGGTTTGGTGACGATAGGCGGCAAAAGAATATCATCTACGCTGTTTTATCATTAGCGTTGAGTCACCATGGTATTGCTTGAGTTTTGTTAGTGGATGTGGTTGGTGGTGGGTGGCGCAAATTTGTGTATTGAGTTCCTTTGTAGACATACCAGGTACACACACCCCAGTTAATAATCGATTATCGATTATTTCCATGTAGTATGTTTGGTATGTATTGATGGTGTTATGCTAGCATTTAACCAATGTTTTGACAGGCTATATCGACGTAGAATTTGATGCTGATCACGAATATGCACTTTAAATAGTCTATACGAGGCTTTTTAGAAAAGATATAACTGTTTAAAGTAAAAATTAATCGATTATCGATTGTTTTTGGGCGCGCCATGTCCGAACGATAGTAAAAAAAGCCGCTCAGATTCGGGGGTGCGTTGAATTCCTACAGGTACATTTGATTCCTACGGTGCGCGATCCTACGTAGATTTTGTACCAAAGGACAGCCGCTTATGACCCCACAACTTGGGGTCTCCAATATTTCCTCGGAAATGTCCCGTAGCCAATCGGCAGCGAGGTACCTGGTCCCTACAAGGCGATGTCCCTACTATCATATGTACAAATAATGAATGCATTCTATTTCTTTAAAGTAATCTTAGGCTAATAACAGTCCTCTCTCAATAATGCTTGGAACAGGGGGCTTTGCTGCTCGTGTGGCTCTTTTCAACAACTTGAACATACCTGTTCCGATTGGTGCTGCCTTACCCATAATGATGCATTCAGACACACCATCAATTGTATCAGTTCTTCCGTGACAAGCAGCGTCGAACAAGTGATCTGTCGTCTTTTCGAAGGAGGCAAGCATTAGCACACTTTCCCTCATCTTAGCAACACCAAAGCGAGTAATACCAAGCACTTCTCCCTTAAAAGTCATCACATCTGATAATAGCAGAAGATGACGGGTGTCAATCCCTATGCCATATGCATTCATAATGTAACTGATCTCTGACGAAATCGATGTCCTTGCAGCCTCGACACCCAGTGTCTGCTCTACTTCAATGATGTGATTTGTTGTCGTGTGCCTACCATCTATGCCTGGACTTCCCATTACTTCAGCAAGTCCATATCCTTCCACTAGAAGGTGATACGATGGATTTCCACCTTTGGTCTCTTCATTGATCACGGCTCGGTTGACGGTAGCAATACCTTGAACAATCACTCGTGGGAGTGCCACTTTTAGCGCAGTCATTTGGAAGAAGGCAGGCGTATCCTTTTCTGGCACAAGAACACGCAGTTTCGACTTGGAGCCTTTTTTAATAAGAACATGTCTTTCCGACAGACCTCGAAGAATAGGAGGTCGAGTCTGTCCACGAATGCCCTTCAAAATACACCTCCTCACTGTTCTGGCATCAATATTAAGCCGCAATTGTTCTATCGCTTCCATATCTAATTGGATGGAGAGGTAGCATTCTTCATGATAAACTTCTTTCATGTACGAGCAGACTTCACCAAGCGTTGTCTTTTCTATGCCAGCCTTAACAATGCGAGCGCCGACTTTGTTGTTATCTTGCACGAGTCTTGCTGTAATAATTGGCGTAGAGATATTTTTGCTAGCATTAATGATTTCCTTTAAGCGAGGAACTCCGAGAGTCACATTCATTGAAGAAACACCAGCAAAGTGAAAAGTCTGGACGGATATACAATCAGTGTGAGTAAGTAAAGTAGCCGCAACGAGACTAGACAAAAGAGATGATGCCAACGTACCTTCAGAGTCATTTGAGTACCTGGCTCACTGATGGACTGTGCGCCTATGGCGCCCACGGCCTCTCCAGGCTCTACTAGCGCTTTTGTGTACTTGGTGAGGGCACTACTCAAAAATTCGTCCACCTGCGTCTCTGTGAACCGGCAAGAGTTCCATGTACGCTGTTGGATGAAGGAGGCATTTTCACACGACTCGATGGTTTCCGTTTGTTTTTCCACGATGTCTTCAAAGAACGATTGTATTTCGCCTAAAAATTTCTTTCCTTTTGGAAGAAGACTTTGGAAGCGTTCATCAAGCGCCTGTTCTACCTTGTCAAGCAAATCCTTCTTATAAAGATTCTTTTCATCGGGGCAAGGAAATGTCTGCGAAATGTGCAAATGCAAGCGGTCGAATTGCACTGGACGGTCGTTGTTTTCCATTTTTGACGGGTCTAATGAATCATCCCCATACGTGAATTGTACAACCGTGTTCTCGCTGTTGCGGACAGAATTGTCATATCGTAGAGACAAGTCCTCCAATGCTTTCATCAGTCGCCTAGCCATATATCCTGTTTCTGCGGTTTTGACGGCGGTATCTACTAGACCTTCTCGCCCTCCCATGGTATGGAAGATAAATTCTGTCGCCGTCAATCCAGAATAGAAAGAGTTGGCAACAAATCCCTTTGCAGGTGGAATCAAACTATGATATTGGAAGTGGGGGAGAGTTCTGTTGACGAAACCATCTTGGATGCGCTTTCCCCCAACGGCTTGCTGTCCTACGCATGCCATCATTTGCGATATATTCAGCGGGCTACCTTTTGACCCGCACTCTGCCATGATACGGGGTGTGTTTGACCAAGGTAGAGCCTTCATGGCCTCCTGTCCTGCGCTCTCTCTCAACTTACCAAGGATGCCGTTCAAGATCTCTTCTAATGATTGGAGCAAGTCACAACCTGGACGCAACTCTAATGTTCCATCTTCGTATTTTTTGATAGCATCTTCGGCCTTCTCATAACCTTCGCTGAGAATGTCATACTTCACTTTCCTCAGTTTAGCGGAAGGCGAGACGTCAGAAATGCCAATAGAGAATCCCCTGTAAAAACCAAAGTATCTTGAGCACAGCCTCGCAAATCGATCCATGAAATCTGCTGCCGCCTGAGCATTTATATCCCGGAGTAAGATGTACAAGAGCCCACTCTTACTGCCATCTCCAATAGTCTTCTTTGCAACATTTCCTGAAATTAATTCACTGTTACGAAATGCAACCCAACCATCATTTGGACAGAAGTGCTTCAACTTTTTGTTTGAGTCGTAATTCTTCTCTTTCATTTCAAAGTTGACAGATGCCCTCGATTTACGATTTGGGCACATGATGCAAGAAAAGATCTGCTTCCCGGTCCACAATTGAACAGGCTTCATGATCGCAGGCGTCGGGATATCAATTTGTTCATCGGCCAAACCAAAGTACGACACAAATGTACAAAACATATCCCTCGCAAAAAATTGATCTCTTTGTGTCAGCAAATAAGCGGCTGACAAAAAGTCCTGACTCGCAGCAACCAGAGGTTCTCCATTTCGAGGCGTAGTTAGATTATGATGCACTCCCATAAGCATATTTGCCTCGCTTCGAGCCTCCTCCGTTTGAGGGAGATGCATATTCATCTCATCTCCATCAAAGTCGGCATTATACGGAGCACAAACACAAATGTTGAAACGAAAGGTTCGCCACTCGAGTACTTTTACTTCATGGCTCATGATTGACAGTTTGTGTAGGGAAGGCTGACGATTGAACAATACGATATCTCCATCTTCCATATGACGCTCTACAATATCTCCAATACGAAGGCCTTGTGCAGCCCTTTCGCGGTCACCAAAGGCAAGGGACTTTACAAATCCATCGTCTCCAGCTTGTCTGATGAGGTTGGCTCTGAAAAAAACGAGATTGGGAGATCATATTTAGCACATTGATTGATGATATTTGATGATACCAAGTGTTTAGCTGAGCAAATGTATCAAACATAATTCTTACCCTGGGTGGTTCTCTGGTCCGTTTCGAACTCGTTCTCTTAGCTTTTCAATGTTGTACCTTGATACACATTCTGGATAAGTCATCGTTTTGGCAACATGGACAGGAACTCCAACCTGATTAATCTTCAAGTTCGGGTCGGGACTAATCACAGTCCTCGCAGAAAAGTCCACACGCTTTCCACTCAAATTACCTCGAAAGCGGCCCTGCTTCCCCTTCAACCGCTGACACAACCCACGAATAGGTTTGTGTCCCATCTCCTTCTTCAATCCAGGCATATCACCATTAATATACTGCGATACCTGGCTCTGAAGCACATCCCACCCTTCCATAATCGTCTTGGTTTGTGGATTCCTCGTCATATTCAGCTCCAATGCAACATTCACATTGATAATCTCCAACAATTTCACCGTCAAATCATCTTCATTGCTTCCCCCACCCACATCCATTGCCACACTTGGTCGAATGGGTACCGGCGGAACGAGCAAATGTTCCAATACCAAATTCTCCGGTCGACCAATAAAGGGATTGACCCACAACACCTCACAATCATCATCCGTCATTGCCTTGAATAGTTCCAAGACACGTGTGGGCAACAGATCCTCCACCGCCACACGTAAGGCGTGATTAATCTCTGGATTGATCTGCATGGCACCCTGCAGTGATTCAATCAATTCTTCAAGATCACCTTCCATATGACGACCCTTGTACTTCTCATGGACAATCTTTAATGTCGGTGCACCATGCACCTTTTTGACTGTACCATTGGGTTTGTTGCAATACGGACAAGTCCGCATCTTCTTACACTTTTCAATCACCTTTTTAAAGATGGACGCCTTCCCCAATGCATCGGTACGAGTATTCCTCATCTTTTTGAGTGTTTGCTTCCGATCATATTCCGTCATGAGTACTCGTGAACATGACTTGCAGATGCATTGAAGAATGTTGAGTGTGTGTTTCAAGTACCCAATGTGAAAGCAGGGGAGGGATAATCGAATGTAACCAAAGTGTCCGGCACAGTCGGCCAGCTTTAACTTGCATGTGGTGCATGTGCTAACCTTGTCGGATACACCTAGACGAGTATCCAGCACCCCATTCGCGGCGGGTAGACGTTGTGGCATGGTGAAGAGATCACGTGATGTTACCTGAAATTCTGCCAGGCGCTGCATATCGGATGGTGAGAGGAGGCCGAATTGAAGATGGGATATTTGCTTCGGTGTTGGGTTGATTTCGGATATGACTGTCTGGTTGGAGACGTGGGATAGCGGGAGGTCCGCATCGCCATGTCTGTAGATGGGTGCCATTGTCGATAATATGGTGTTGTGCTAGTAGTGATGTTATGCAGAACTTTTGCCTATGATATGTCGTCTGGCTTGACTTGAAAGTTGAAAGCAGATCAGATGAACTACAGCACGAAAGAAGACGACACTGATGAGTCTGTTCTGCTAGGTGTCTAGCTGCTTCGTAGAGGTGCGATTTGGTCGGTAGGCGTTCGTGTAGGTGCGTGGCAATCACTATGGTACAACCATCTTCATTTGATTTTGGATTTATTTTGACAACGCTTGATTTTGGGGGGAGATTATGATATGAAAGGGTACTACGTAGGAGCAAAGACAGACAATTTCACTCAGCTCAATCTTGTCTGTAGGAATTGGTATCCAAGATTGCGCTTTGATCCCGGCCGATCTTTTTGTCCGTTTCGAGTTGTTTCTCATGTTCTTTTGGATTCCGCATTGGAAATTTTGAAGGCAAAATCGCTCACATCAAAGTGCATAACAAACAACCATGGCACCGCAAGCAGCGGCGAAGAAATATCGACGGCCATCGGGAAGTACATCATCTTCCAAAAAGAAGAGGATGATGCAGACTACAAGCATATCTGCCACAGCAGCAGCACTGCTCCTCTGCCTAACCACACTCCCCACCGCCGTCATTGCTCAAAAATCCCAAGCCAAGATCTTGGAGACATTCTACGATGAATCCAACGGTGACAGTTGGACTAACAAACAATGGAACATTGCCGACGACGGGTCTTCAGACGTCTGTGACTCCAAATCTTATCCGGGTGTGACGTGCAATGATGACAATAAAATTATCGAAATTGATTTGCACGATTGTGGACTGGCGGGGAAGGTGACTCCGTGGATTTATGCGTTGCCAGAATTGACGACGTTGACACTGGGGGATAATGATATCGATAACGCTGGTTGGGATAAAATTGCGGAGATGGCCAGTATCGAAGATTTGGGATTTGAAGTGGGCACGAAGCTAAAGAGTTTGGTGTTGACGGGGAATAAGATTTCGTCCATGGAGGGGATTGATGCACTGGCGGATAGTTTGAAGGAGTTGCATTTGACGTATAATCGTATTACGGGGCCGATGCCCGATGAGATTTTTGAGTTGACGAACTTGAGGGTGTTGAGTATTAGTGAGAATGCAATTACTGGGACGATTGATAAGCGGTTGGGGACATTGCATCATTTGAGAGAGTTTTATTGTTATGGGAATATGGTGGAGGGGCAGATCCCTGAGGAGCTTGGCCAATTGAAGCAATTGCAGATATTGACGGTGAGTTGAAACATTGTTTACTGCATCAACATTTATCAACAGCACATGTTGTGTTTGGGGCTAACCATATCCTATTTTTACCTCCCAGTTTGCCGAAAATCAACTCTCTGGACCCATCTCTTCAGACCTTGTCGACAATTTGGTGAATCTTAAAATCTTTTCTGTTCATAATCGCGAGGAAGGTAGAGGCAAGCATAATGGTACCATTCCAAAGTTTTATAATCATCCGTACCTTGCTGAAATATAGTGAGTAGACCACTTATGTTTTGTCATGACGTCATGTATTTCGCAAGACAACTCACAAATCTCATTAATTATCAGCATGGATAATAATGCATTCACTGGGTCTCTTCCTCATTTGCTCCTTCATGAGCTGAACCAGACTATAGTTGATCAGGTAACTGTCAATTTGGCAAACAATCAACTTACCGGGTCGATTCCAAGTGCGTATCTACGCTTCAACTCCTTAGATTTGGATGTGACTGGGAATAAGATTAGTAGCATTGACTCCGAGATTTGTGAGAGTGACTCGATCGACAACTGGATGAATGGACTTGTTGAGTTGTATGGCTGCGAAGCTATCTTGTGCGATGTTGACTATTACCTCCCTACCGGAAAGCAAGAAGATGACGAGGTAGTCTGCAAATGGTGTGATGTTGGGACTGACTATATGGGATCTGTCTCTTGTGCATCCGACGTGTTATCAGACTTGCAGATTCTAGCTGAGTTTTACTTGGCGGTGGATGGTCCAAATTGGGCCGAAGCAGATGGTTGGGATGTCATGGAACAGATGGAGACATCGGCCGATTTGGAATTGCCCGACTACAAGGACTTGGACATTGATCATTGCGAGTTCTATGGGGTTGAGTGCGATGACAACGATAGAGTTACAGAGCTCAAGTTGAAAGGAAATAGTTTGGAAGGACTTGTTCCCGCTTCATTGTTTGATTTGCCTGAACTCACTGATCTAGATCGTAAGTATTGCAAGGTTTTGACAATTGATTTGTATTTAGTTGGCACGGCCTAACATATTCCCTTGCTGTTATTCCTATGCCTTCTCGTGCAGTGTCTGGAAATGAGCTATTTTTTGATCGGGATAATGGGTTTGGAAAGATTGGAAATGCAAAGAAGCTTACCAATGTCGAGTAAGTTCATGTGTTTGCTTTCTAGTCAATACTCCTATTTCTTTGAATTCGTGTCAACTCATCGCTCTGCTTCTGTGTAGCTTGTCATCAAATGATATTCAAACTTGGAAGGGGTTGAGCGCAGCCAAGTCAATCAGAGAGTTGCATCTAGATGATCTTTATTTGTACTCGCCGATTGATGAGTCATTGTACACAATGGAGGAACTGACTGTACTGCACATGCAATTCTCTGGACTGAAAGGTAAAATTCCTGAGGGGATCAGTGCGCTGAAGAATTTGAAGGCGCTCATGTTGTACGGTAATAGCCTAACAGGTCAAGTCCCAGCCGAACTCGGAGATATGCCAAAGCTATGGCACATTACTCTTTCTGAGAACGACTTCACCGGAGAATTGCCAGCAGAGGCCTTCAAGAATCTAGTCAACCTTGAAAAATTCCACATCCATCAGAATGACAAAGAAAAGACTGGGATCACTGGCAAGCTTCCTTCCTTCAAGGAAAACACGAAACTTCACATGCTTGATGTTAGCAGCAACGCTATGACAGGAAAAATTCCTGATGATTTCATGGCGGATAGTGTCTACAAAGGTCTCGATGATCAACTGATGGACATCAATCTCTCATATAACAAGTTTTCGGGTGTTATTCATTCATCTACATTCAAAGATTACTCGAACATGAAGTTAGATCTTGCAAACAATGAGTTTGAACATGCGAGTTCCTTCTTATGTGATATGACAGATGAGCTGACAGATTGGTGGGATGGTGAGGTGGGCAAGGTAATTGATGGAGGCGGTAACGGATGCGACGCAATTTTGTGTCCTCCAGGAACTTACAATACCCTTGGAAGAGCCACTAGTGAAGATGACGGAGAATGTGTCGAATGCGAGAGTGCAACATTTGCAGGAGCAGTCACCTGTCCTGAGGCAACTGAGGACAATAGCCGAGAGAAAGAAATTTTGGATGGACTCTACATTGCAACAGCAGGAGATCAATGGAGCAAGGTCGTGAATTGGACTGAGGCAAACGTCTGCAGTTACGAGGGCATAGTTTGTTCAGATGGTGGTGCTGTCACTGAAATCAATGTTACCTCTTTCGGACTTAAAGGAGAAATTCCTGCTGATATCTGGGAACTTCCTTCTCTGAGGAAGGTTGATTTTAGCAGTAATGTTGTGGATCTCAGTTTTGAAGGGATTGAAAAGGCGACCAAGCTCAAGGAATTGATCATGTCCGATGCTGACTTGTCGAATGTCACTGGCATTGAAAAGGCACCACCCTCTTTGGTCAGGCTGGAAATACAGCGCAACAGTTTCAAGGAGAAAGAAATCCCCGTGGAACTTTTCTCACTCGTTACTTTGAAGTCTCTTTTGATTGGTTTTAATGGATTCAGTGGTAAGTCTCCGCCTCTCTAGACTGTGTAAAAAGTGTCTGGTTCACATTGTACTAAATCTTTTGCGCATACTTGCTACCTACACAGGCTCACTTGCGACTGATATCGGCAAAATGACGGAACTAGAAGAATTTCGAGCGAGCAACAATGATATTTTTGGAATTCTCCCAGTTGAAATCACTGAACTTTCCAATCTCATTACGTTGGATTTGTCAGGAAATATGTTGACTGGAAAAATTCCTGACGAATTCCAAGACATTACTCCTCTTCGATTCCTGCATCTTCAGGGCCAACGTGATTTTGGCGGCTTTTCTGGACAATTGCCGAGTTTTGAGAATTCTGCTCATCTACACGACCTCGATTTGAGCCGCAACTCCTTGACTGGCGACATCTCAGATAAATTCTTGGAAACTGTCCGCAAGTCAAAAAATCGTACAGATTACGCTTATCCTACAATCGACCTGTCCCACAATATGATCACAGGCAAAATCCCTGCGAACTGGGATGACTTTGTGGGATTATTTGTTGATCTTGCTGACAACCAAATCACCGACGTTCCTGATGTGCTTTGTGATGACGACTATGAGTTTGAGAATTACCTTGTTGGACAGCTTACTGAGAACGCATGTGATGCAATTCTCTGCCGTCCAGGCTATTACTCCGACGTCGGTCGTCAGACTGATGTCAATATTACTTGCTTCAAGTGTCCTGAAGGGTCTATCTCACGATTTTATGGAAGTCTAGAATGTGAATCTGAATCAGGTGAAAGAGCAATCCTAGATAGGATTTATGAGCTCATCTTCACTCATGCTTCCGAGGATCAATATTGGGGCACGGAGACGCCCATTTGCAATTGGTTCGGCCTAAAATGTAAAGACGAGGACTCCACCGACGGTGTTACTGAACTTTCATTGGAAAGCAATGCGCTAGTTGCAGGTGAAGATGACATTGAGGAGGTTTCGAAGCTTTTGTTCAGCCTTCCTTCTCTTGAATATCTCAGTCTGAGAGGAAATGCTGTGCCACTCAAGTTCGACAACATTGGAAACGCTACGAAACTGAAGTCGCTGCACCTATCTTCGACTGGACTTGAGAGCATTGATGGTATTACGGCTGCTGCCGATACACTCACATCGTTACATCTTACTGAAAATAGTCTCGAGGGCCCTTTAATTTCAGATCTCTTCAAATTGACTAAATTGGAAGAGCTTTACATCTCATTCAACAAGATCTCGGGCCCACTGACAGGAATCGGAGCCCTGACTGAATTGCAAGAATTTTATGCGTTTAAGAACCGATTGACGGGCACGCTACCGGCAGAGCTTGGAAGTATCACTCACTTGAGGTACTTTGTTGCAGGTCAAAACAAATTCGAAGGAAACTTGCCTGAAGAATTGAATGAGCTCGTCAAAATCAAAGACTTCTCCGTGTACTATCAGGAGAGCGAGAAAGGTCTAGGAGGCCCGATGTTGGACTTTCACAAAGCAAAAAATATGGAAAAAATTGACATTGAAGGCAATAAATTCTCAGGTAAAATCCCAAGCACTTTATTGAGTGGCCTCGACAGCGATTATAAGGCTTCTACGGGGAACCAAATCTCTCTTCGCTTCGCAGCCAATGATTTCACGGGAGTTCTACCTGCTGAGCTTGGGTCCATCGGGAATTTGTACTTGGATATCACGGGCAACAAAATCACTGGGCCAATTCCAACGGCATTCTGTTCGCAGTCCGCTTGGATGGAGGGTCTAGTTGGCGAACTTGACTCATGTGACACCATCGCATGTCCGGAGGGAAAGTACAGTGAATCTGGTCGAGTGTCAGATAGTGAAGAGAAATGTCGTTCGTGTGCCTCCAATGAAGTAGCCCCCTTCCTCGGAAGTTACTCTTGTAAAGATGAAGATTCTGAAATCAACATATTAAAGGCGATATACAAAGGAACGGATGGATCAAAGTGGATCGACAACTCCCATTGGAATGATATTTCGAAACCCATCTGTGCTTGGTACGGCGTAACTTGCGAAGGTGGAAAGGAGGACAACCACACTGTGACAGAATTGGATCTTTCCAACAACAAGTTGCGAGGAACCATACTCTCTTCGATCTATGAGCTTTCCAGTCTCAAACGTCTCGACCTCAAAGATAATCATGTGTTCATGACGTTCGATAAAATTGGTATGGCTGAAAACTTGGAGACCTTGTACATTTCAAACATTGATATCGGTAACGTCGATGGCATCGGGAAAGCACCTGCACTAAAGGAACTCCACCTCACAAACAATGACTTCACGGGCCCATTTCCTGATAACATTTTTCATCTTCGTGATACCCTCGAGTCACTGTACATAGCTTACAACTCGTTCTCAGGACCGCTGAGCCCCAAGTTTGGAACGATGACGAAGTTGAAAGAATTCTATGCTTACGGCAATGAGTTTACAGGCAAGATCCCGGTAGAAATTGCCAAGCTTGATAATCTCGAAACCTTTGTGGTGGCAGAGAATTTACTTTCTGGATCTCTTTCGGAAGACTTCAGTTCTATGAAATCTCTCAGGTTATTTAGTGCCTTCCGTCGCCTCAAGGCTGGCCCAAAGCTCCATGGACCCCTGCCATCATTCTCCAACCTGCCTCAGCTTGAAGGGTTGTATCTCGACTACAATCAATTCTCTGGACCAATCCCTGATAACTTCTTGGCAGCAAGTCTAAAAGTTGATTTAGTGACTCTGGGCCACAACATGTTGACAGGAAAAGTCCCCAAGTCTTTGGCGTCTTTCGATAGTGTCCAATTGCAGATGGAAGGTAACAGACTTACTGGTTTGGATAAGAAATTTTGTGAACTAGACGAATGGATGGACGGGGCTGTCGGTGAATACGAATGTGATGCTATCATGTGCCCTCCTCACACGTTCAGTAAATATGGACGTCAAAACAGCACTAGCTCAGAGTGCAGAGAGTGTGATGGTGATGATGAAGACACAACTCCTTACTTTGGAAGCTTGTCGTGTGATATTGAAATCAAAGAGAAAGACATTCTTAAAAAGCTTTACACGGCTACTGGAGGACCCGCTTGGCACAACAACGACGGATGGACTGATCCAAACGCAGATGTTTGTGACTATTATGGGATACAGTGCGGGGAAAGCAAGAGTGTTATGGGCATTCGTTTGGGGGCAAATAATCTGAAGGGCACGCCACCTCGAGAGATCTTTTTCTTGAAACAGTTGCACGTGCTTTGGTTGCATTCGAACCCCATTAATTTCAAATTTGATGGAATTCACAAGGCAGAGAATCTTATTGAGCTCCGCCTTGATGCAACTGGACTATCTGATGTGACTGGAGTTGGAAAGGCTGAATCCTTGGTCAAGCTTGATCTCAAATACAACAAAATCTCTGGAAAGTTCCCGACTGAGATTGTGGAGATGGAGTCATTGGAAACATTGACTCTCACGGATAACGATTTGACTGGAGAATTGCCGGAAACCTTCAACTCCGACTTGGTCGTCCTCAGGCTAGGATCAAATCGGTTTTCAGGACGGCTCAAGAGCTTCAATGAGATGGAATATCTTCGCCACCTCGACTTGTCAGAGAACGAACTTACAGGTCACATCCCTTCTAACTTTTTGGAACTGGGATCAATGAGGAGACCCATCGAAGTTGATCTTTCATCGAACAAGCTTACAGGCGGGTTTCCATCCACTCTTGACGATAGGTTTGACAATCTCGTTATTTACGCCCGTGACAACCAAATTACCAAGCTCTCTACAGAGTTCTGTGATGCAGACAATGATGAGTGGAACTTTCGGGATGTTGCACAGTTTGGCTGCAAAGGTCTACTATGTCCTCCAGGTACAGCCAATTACAATGGAAGGCAAAACTCGGTAAGCAACCCCTGTTCGCCTTGCGCCAGCAACAAGGAATATTATGGTCAGATTACTTGCGATGGATTGCCTCTTGGAGTATCGCCGAGCTCTCGACTGTCGATTAGTGCTGCAGTGAAGGTTATCTCTGCTTTGGTCGTGGGATCTTGGATTGTATGGATGTAGATGAAGATTAGATTTTGTAGGGGGGATTTTGAATAGCAGATAAAATATTAGGACGCAAACAAGTAGAGACACACGTGCAATAGACATCAACACTGTGCAATAGAATCAACTTCTGTACAAACAGTGAAGCATGCAGCTTCTCCTCTCCTTTTGACCTGTCCGTCACACCACACAAGGAAAAAAGCTGCTTTTCCTCGCTCCTCGCGCTACCATATCATGCTCGAGAACCAATGACAACGCTATCAATGCACGTGCTTGCTTGCGGTCATCGGTCATGCTCATAAAATAGGAGCAACAACAAAGAGCGTTGGTGACAAAGTTGCAAAATCCACCAAAAAGACGATCTCGACTCAGCCTACTCAGATCAAAAACGATACAGCAATGGGTGGCCTAGCAACACCTGCAACTTCCTCGGCGTCCTCCAGCTCAACAATGGATGCAAACAACAATACTGGCAGCAAAAGCAATAACGACAACAAAAGCGCAGAGTACTATTACCTCACACCCAATGCCGTGAAGCTATTGCCCAACTACCAATACAACGGTGCCGATTTATCTCTACTATACAAACACGTGTTATCCCCACTGGCAGGATGGTGTGTCGATCATTTAACACCCACATGGCTCGCCCCAAATGCCATAACGTCCATTGGGTTGTGCTGGATGATATCCAGCTACTGTGTCATTTGGTACTTTTGCCCCGGAATGTATGAGGCGAATACAGAACTGAATTCTGAGTATACAGTGCCATCTGCGATATTTTTATTGAATGGATGTGCCATGCTAATTTACCAGACTCTGGATAATATGGACGGCAAGCAGGCGAGAAAAACGGGCTCTAGTTCGCCATTGGGGTTATTGTTTGATCATGGATGTGATGCATTGAATAGTATCTTTGGGAGTGCGAATTGGATCGCTGCTATGGGACTACTGCCGGGTAGTGTGAATGTCTTGTTGGGAGAAGCAAGTGGTAGTGCCAATGTTCAAAACAAATCGTATTTGAGTGAACTTCTTGGAGGGGATGTCATGCTTGCAACTTTTCTCATTCTCTCTCCAATGACTGCATTTTTTGTGTCTACGTGGGAACAATATTTTACTGGCAAGCTCATTCTTCCTGTATTCAATGGAGCTTCCGAAGGATTAGTTATGGGTGCATCACTCAGCTTTATTAGCTTTATTTACGGACCAATGATTTGGCAACAAACAACGTGGACTGATGGCGCAATTGCCTTCTTGGGGGAAAATGGAATAATGGCATTTTCAGCAATGGAAGGAAGAGTGAGAAACTTAGATATAGTCGTTCTCAGCTCCATCATTGCTCTGGTGCAAGAGTTGTTGGGCAAAGTTCCCTTTGTCATTCGTTCGTATGGAAAAGAAGCTATGCGCACATTGATTCCGCATATTGTATTTGTCATTAGTACAGTTGTGATCATAACCAACGACTCGACAATATTTCTGCGAATCCCAAGAACGATGTGCCACTTGATCAGTGGCTTGTTCGTAGAGCAAACAACTCAGATAATGCTTGACCACATGGTGGAAGAAAAATTCTCTGCATTCCGATGGGTTATGTTGCCCCAGGTTGCTTTGGCAGCGGCCATGGCTGTAGGAGTGGCAGTTCCAAATGAATCTGTGAATGTCTTCTTCATGACCTACACTACAGGATTGTGGGTTTATCTTGCATTGAAACTAAAAACTCACGTGAATGAAATATGTGACGTATTGGGGATTTGGTGCTTTGATATTGTATCTCCTCATCCAAAGAGCAAGAGGGATTAGAGCTATGATAGTTACTAAGATGACTTGTAGTATGCTAAAATATATTAGGGGTAGAAGATAACTTTGCAGCTCTATCCAAGCTTCGGAGAAGTGAGGGCTGTAGTGTTCTTTGAGTTGAAAAGAAGAGGGGACTGCCTGGAATTTTGCATCTTGTGTTCTTGTTGTTGTTTTCAGACTAGTACATAGCATGTAAGGGTACCTGTAGCTCCAGCATGATGATTAGTTATTAAATAGCCCTACATCGAAATGAACATGCATGTACGTATGTAAGTGATACATATTTGATTTTTTGTGTTTGCAGAGTCCCTTTAATTGGGGACTCCCAGCCCTACCGCACAAAAAAGATGCCAGAGAGAGTGATGTGACATGTTCTGTACGTGTGAAACTCAACCAAAATGTGTGTGGATAGCTTGTGCAAGGATAGCTTGTGCAAGGATAGCTTCTGCAAGGTCTCTCACGACATCTCTCGACAGAACGCAAAGCTCTAATCAATCGATCATCTCATAATTTTTCAGAGAGCAATCTTCATAAACATACTCCCTATGACTCACCTACGAACTCCTCTTGATCAAAAACAACTCGCGTCGCACGAACTCAAAGTCGAAGCTCTAGAGAGCCATCTTTGTAAACATACTTCCTACGACTTGCCTACGGAGATGAAGTCAAGAAATGAAATCAGCAAACAAAACTACCAACGAAAAAGGGATTCTATCAAAGCTAAGCATTCCCCAGCTCAACACAAACTACATAGTCCCCAGTACAACGGAAACTTCAACAAAAAGCTACATACTCTCCTGCTCAGAGGAAACTTGAGTACATCCAACAGAATCAGCAAGAGCCCAAAAGTTCCGCAATGAGAAGTTCTGTAACCATCGCAGCGTCAGATCTGCATCTACATCTAACCAAGCAGGCCTCAAGCTTCCAATTAAGATCACCAGAGAATCGTTGAAACATGCCATCAAATGCGATAAGAAATCCATGCAGGTAGAAAGAAAGTGGATGCGATTTGTCTTCCATTGTGCCTCATCTGCAAAAACGTCATAATTGGATGTGAGACGATGCACAAACTTGACAAGAAGACAATAAGTACTTCCACAAAAACAAAGATCAGAATTGAGAAAAAAATTAGGGTTTTAGGTCTCAGATGCCTCATCAGGTCACCTATGGTACGACGTTATAGCGACGCCGATACGACCAACAAATGCTTCAGCCGGGTCAAAGATGCTTCTATACTATCATGGCCAACTATAATGGGATACTTGAAGCAGTTGATTGTCGTATTCACAGCGTGAGATACGATATGGTGCTAGAGAGTATTGCTTGCGGCCGTCTCAGATGCCTCATCAGGTCACCTACGACGTTATAGCGACGCCGATACGACCAACAAATGCTTCAGCCGTGTCAAAGATGCTTCTATACTATCATGGCCAACTATAATGGGATACTTGAAGCAGTTGATTGTCGTATTCACAGCTTGAGATACGATATGGTGCTAGAGAGTAGAACTGGCGGCCGTCTCAGATGCCTCATCAGGTGACCTACGACGTTGTAACGACGCCGATACGACCATACACTTGAGCCGTGTCAAAGATGCTTTTTAGATTATCATGGCCAACTATAATGGGATACTAGAATCATTTGATTGTCGTATTCACAGCGTGAGATACGATATGGTGCTAGAGGCTACAGCAGGCTATCGTTGAAACAGGTCATGCGAGCAGACTTTCTAAGTATTGATATTGAACCATATTTTTGCTCTGCAGTCTTTGCAGCTTCATTATCATCAAGGCAATTATCAAGTGTTTTTAGGCATTCACTTTCCCCCTCAACACATGTCTCTCTTGTTCATCCATCCAACCTAACCACAGCCACGAAGCTCGAAGCTTGCCGCTGCCGCGTCACAATATAGATGAAGATAACTAACTCCAGCAGCACCAACGAAAAAATTATTGATCGTCCAGCCGGAGAGAATAATTTTATTTAAAAAAAATATTGTACGAACCTCAAAAGAGAAACAAGACCTCTGTAAGTTTGTTTTGTTGATGTTCATTTTGGTGCTGCAGCTGAGACGACAACCCTCTTCAGCGTGACAAACGCTGCTGCCACCATGACTCTCCGACATCACACCATCACATCCAAAGTGTACTCGTGCATTAGAGACTGCAACTACAGGAATGCCATTCAAATTCTGCAGTCCAATCTGGAGGATGGTGCACCAAGATCACGCCCAGTTCTTTCGCTGCTCGCGTATTGCTTCTACAATGATGAAGATTACCTACAATCGTCAGAAATATACGAGGAGCTATTGGAAATGTGTCCATCGTCTGAACAGTACCAGCTATACTACGTTCAATCTCTCGTGAATGCGGAGTCATATATTGACGCATCTCGAGCAGCGGCTTCGTCTACAATCTCGCCCTCCTCGCCATTCTTCCGACGGATGAAATTGTTACAAGCACAGGCAGAGATGGAACAAGGGCTTTTGTCGGAAGCTGTGGCAACCTTGACACAGTGCAACGACGAAGACATTGATACAGTACTGTCTCTTGCTGCTATTCATTTCCGCAACAAAGACTATATATCAGCATTGGAACAGTACAATGTTGCTCAGACGATTGATGACAGGAGCATCATCGCATATTACATCGCATTGTGCCGTTATCATTTGGAAGAGTTTGAAGTGGCGCTTCGGGCCGTTACTGACATCATTGACACTGCGGCCGAAGACGAATATGAGGGCGACTCCTGCCTCTACTTCAATTTGAAGGCAGCTATTCTCCACGCAATGAAAGATGCTAAAGCCGCAAAGGCAACGATGGAAGAATTCATGGACATGGCAGACGAAGAAGATCTTCTCGACGCTGTCACAATGCACAATGATGCCATTGTCAAGTTTGGCACCGATCCGGCCACGGCAATACAAAAACTACAATGCATCATGGCCGTACAACCACAACAAAACTTTTGTCCTTCGGAGACGTTGGGCAATTTTCTCATCATGACATTGAACCAAGGTCACGAAGACCTCGCATCCGAAACGTTTGAAGCGTACAAGCATGTGGCTGAAGAATTGCTATCACATGAAACATATTCGTATGTTCAAGCTGCAGTCACTTCCATGACATCTCCAAACGCCACGCTCGAAAGCTCAGTGACAGAGCACGCCAAGCACCTCAAATTACAAATGAAAAGGCTTCGTTCAAACAACACTGCATCCATTAGACCTGGTTCAAGTAGACCCATGTCTAGTCGGTCTAGTCGTCCATCCACTGCGTCGTATCGGCAAACACATCGAGATCTTGCCCATGCAACGAAAGAGTTTGAGGTCAGCGTCAAACAATTCGTTCCATTATTGATGCTCCAAGCTAAAGCTCTATGGGATCAAGGAGAGTACGCCAAGACCGAGGCTTTCCTTCAGCAACACTATGGGATACTTGGTGATAACAAGATCTTTTGCGAAAACATGGCACACACATTGTTTCTTCAACAGGGAGACAAGTTCGAAGAATCGATCCCGTACTATGAGGTGTTGATCAATAGTCATACCGACACTTCAAACCTCTTGGACCTACCTGCAATGGCATTGGCTAACTTGTGTGTGGCACATATACTGACAAACCAAAATGAAGAAGCCGAAGCAATCATGAAGGCAATCGCACTAGAGGAAGATAATGCGTTGGCCATGGGAGAAGTTACGGAGAGCTATCACAACAGCATCGTCAATCTCGCAGTCGGTACATTGTATTGCGAGAGAGGAAACTACGACTTTGGTATCAGCCGGATATGCAAAAGTCTCGAACCATTTGATAAGAATCTCTCTCCAGATACTTGGTTCTACACAAAGCGTTGTTTCCTTGCCCTGGCCAGCAAGATTTCCAAGCTCATGTTCATGATGAACGATACCATGTTGCATGACATAATTGACTTTTTGGATGACGTTGAGGCAGAAGGTACCAATATCTTTCTTGACGACAGTATCAGTGTTGCTTCAGAGGCGAGGCAATTGAAGCAGATGTTCATTACACTTTCAACTTGATAACCGAGGTAATCATGATCTGCGGAAGGCGTACGGCAACCTAATCAGCTTTTTGAGAATTGGCGACATTTGGCTTTTCACTTTCCACGTTGTCCACCATGGGCCGCCGCCAACTTCCACTGTGCACTGACGACTTGTTGCTTTATCAATAAGAGGAGGTTTGTTTGGTGACCGGATATAGTCACGAGCATTATCATCCCATTCCATTTCCCATAAACTTACAACTGCATTTCCAAACCCAGAGTCTCTACAGAAATACTGCATCCCTTCATCTTTTGTAGGTGCTCTTAGCAATACTCCTGGAACGTCTTCTTCGGTAGTCACGACAATGTCCGCTTCATACTGTTTACCTCCTTTGTTGTCGGTACACCTTCCACGAAACTTCCACGTACCCCAAGGATCAACCTCCCATTCTGATTCAGAAGTCCATGGTACAAATTCATAAAAGCTACCCTGATAATGAATCCCAATCAATCCTAGCGTCTCAGTGCGTTTTCCAGGAAGAAACGAAAATGGGAGTATCCGAATCCCTCCTCCAGCCGTGAAGGATAGATCTGGGTAATCATCAAAACTATTGCATTGGCTCCAATACCACTTTGTTGGAAAGGCGCCTCCCCAATTCTTTTCTCCGTAGAATGGAGCGTCCTTGAACTCGTATACTGTGCCGTTCCAGTTTAGGCTTCCTGTTGCACGAGCATGCGCCATGGTTATTTGCCAGTGTGGCTCAAACACTGGAAACTTTGCCAACCATCCTGCTGTACTGAACTGACTGTAAGTTTGTTTTGTTGATGTTTCATTTTGGTGCTGCAGCTGAGACGAAAGTGGTGGATATTGACCCCATCCTGCAACAGGGCGCAGGGAGATATCATATTCGGCTTTGCCTGCTACGCCCTGGTTTGACTTGACACCTCCCAGAGTCCCATCATGTCCATCAAGTCTCCCATGCAGATGAAATGGTAGTATCTGAAAACCTGTTTTAACTCTATCTCTCCACTCTTCTGGTGTCATTGCTGCAATACTTCTTTTCGCATTATCGTCAATATCGTCGTCTTTGTTCCACTCGAACGTACATCCCAATCCTTGTGCATACTTCCACCCCCAAAACTTTGTATCGTCCTCATCACTCTGAACAAGATACGCATCATCAGGTCCAAGCAATTGCATACACGCCAATGTCAATGGTGATTTCTCCCCCTTGATGAATCTTCCAGCATCTTCAATTGAGAATATAAATACAAAGCTCTCATTGTATTCTGGTAGAGTTAGTCTGTAATACCATCCTTCAGTGAATCTGCGGTTGTTTCTACGTAATAGACGTGATAGTTTGGAACGCAGTCTACTTCTACGTGACGAGGAGCTACTCGGGTGTGTCGGTGTAAACTTTCGACCAGAGTGAGGTGTTTGCAAGCCATTCAACAGTTGTTGATTTGATTTTATATCTATTGGGCGGCCATCGTCATCTAATGGGTAGTAACCATCACTACTGGAAGATGTCGATAGGGGTGTCTTGGTAGCATCATTATTATTTGTTGGATGACGTGAGCACGAGATATGTGTGGGCACAAACGAATTGCAACGCTTGGTGGTGACATCAATGGATGATGGACGATGTTGTGAGCGCGACACACTCGACACATGTACTTTGCTGTGGACACTCTGCCAGCAGCTACGGCATAGAAGGAGAACCAGCAAATGCTGGAGCTGTAGTGAACACCCAAGATGACGCATTGCTCCTTAAATCCATCCAACGCAATTGAAAGTTGCAATAATTTCCTATGTGATATGATATGATAATGGAGTGTAGTGGCGGCACAGTGGATGGGGAGCGGATAGGAGGAACGGTCGGCGGTTTCATTCGCGCGGCTGTGCAGGAACGATTTGGTTTAAGGGCTCATTTGGTTTGGGGGCTAACGGAAGTGGAACAGAACTTTTGAACTTGAACATGGCATGGTGTGATGTTCGTAGTCGTTGTTGCCGCAAGCAGAGATTGCCACCGCAATACCAACAATCAAGATGAAAAAAGGAGTATCCAACATCAGTATATTGGTTCTTGGAGATGGTGAGTCCGACTGTATTTTCTTGTCTCTCTGTGCGCTTTACAAATAACACATCATGTGTTCGGCAGGTCATTTCGCTGAAGCTCACGTCAGAACGATTTAAAACTACGCCTCTGTAGATGAATGTATCAGCCTTCTTCTTGATTATTTGACTTTGTGCTTTGCGATTATTCTAGAGCATTCATAGCGTGCAGTTTATTAGTGTCTTCTCACATATGTGACCTCTTCTCCTCGCCTACACAAACCGATATTCGCAGAGGGAGTTGGGAAATCAAGCTTGATATCTACCTATGTTTCACGTCACTTTTCAGAACGGATACCCAAGCTTTTGACACGAGTTCACCTTCCACCTGACCCTCTTTTATCAGACTGTAGCGCGACAATTGTTGATACGCACGATGGAGACACAGCTTTGCAAAATGCTATTTCGTTATCATCAGATAAAAGTGGGGAATCTTCAGTAACTACCCCTGCTAGCAATGAGAGTCCATTATCATCTTCAACGCCATCACCATCATCGTCTTTCGATGACAAGCAGTCAGCTGAATCTTTCTTGGCATCAACAGTGTTTCGAAATGTAGATGCAATGGTGCTGGTGTATGACCTGAGCAGAGAGGAAACCTTCAATAGGTTGGAAGACTACTGGCTTCCATTGATTGAAAGATGTTACGGAGGAAATATTCCTGTAATTATTGCAGGGAACAAAATGGAATCATTGGGGCAACAGCAGCAACCTACCGCTGCGAGATCACGACAACAAATCATTTCATTACTGCAAAGGTTCAAATTTGTCCGACAGTGTATCAAATGCAGTGCCAAAAATCTACTCCATGTCGATGATGTATTCAACAAAGCAAAGGTTGCAGTTATGTATCCAATCAAGCCGTTGTATGATTTGGTAGGGGGGAGACTTACGCCAGCATGCTCTAGAGCGTTTACTCGAATTTTCCGCATGTTCGATCTTGATAGAGATGGCCTCTTGAGTGATGATGAGTTGATGGCGTTTCAAAACAAGATTTGGGGGGCGACTCTAATTGGAAGAGATATCATTGAGTGGAAGAATGCGTTGGCACATCATGAAATGATAATCCATAGGAGAGAGGAGGCTAGTGTCGAAAGTGACCCTCGAAGTGAAGACGTCATGGTCAATGACAAAATAACATTGACTGGATTCCTCACTATTATCGACATTTTCATCAGTCAAAATAGATTGGAGGTGCCATGGACAGTATTGTGGACACTTGGGTATGATGATGAGTTGAACCTTCATATACCAGAATCGATACTTTCGCCGGAGTGTGATGATTTAGATGCAATCAACTTTGATCCGTCCGCCTGGAGGCTGAATGCATCTGAAGTCGACTTCCTATCATCTATTTTCTACCAGTTCCAATCTGACGGTGGAGCTATGCTTTCTTCCGAAGATCTGAACAGCATTTTTTCAGTGTTTCCAATTCCTCTGCCTCCCTGGAGTGTACGGAGCAAACAATTGCTCAAGGGTTGCTTTTCGATTCCTCGTATTGATGAAGACGTCACACCTCCTACATCACTCGTCGCTGGTGTCACGTTCGACCCAGAAATTGAGGAGCATAATATAACATCTGCAGATCCTTCGCCATCATCGCCGTCGATTTCTCCGAGTGGAGTCACTATATCTAGTTCACCGCTACCATCGATAGATGTGTCGAAGAGTAGTGAGCTGGATTTTACTATGCATGCCATAAAGCCACTGACTTATCTATCATGGATGAACCATTGGCACATGTTTTGCACTCTGTCTCCATCGAGATGTCGAGCGGAGTTGTTCAGTTTAGGATACGTCGGAGACACACTTGCACGTTCTAAAGACCTCCATGCAGCGCCCACTGTCTCTCCATCAACCATCCCTGATGGCGGTACCAAAACAATTTTCATTCGGGCGCTAGTGCTTGGAAGCAATGATCAGACAAAGAGGTCCATCATAAACAATCTTCGTGGTATACATCACGACTACGCAGTATCGAGTTCAAGCCAGCCAGAGACTAGCTGCTCAGTTGTGAAAGTCATGCTACCGAACAATATGAACAAGTCAATGCAGAATGAGACAGAAACAGTTGTTCATCTCATTGTAACAGAGGTACCTTCTTCGTACTACCTTGCATCAAGTGCTTCAGAAAAGAAACTCTTGAGGAAGAAGTTCAGTGCTCTGTTGGAAAAGCAAAATGCAATCGGTGATAGAGTTTACGATGTGGCCATGTTAGTGTTTGACACAGGAGATGAAC
The DNA here is from genome assembly GCA_030544225.1 of Skeletonema marinoi. Classification (NCBI taxonomy): domain Eukaryota; phylum Bacillariophyta; class Thalassiosirophyceae; order Thalassiosirales; family Thalassiosiraceae; genus Skeletonema; species Skeletonema marinoi. Next base: position 2,947,398 of record CM060487.1, read on the forward strand.
AGAGTTGGGGCTATGCAAAAGACATTGAAAGCAATTTGTTGACCGGGAACATGCCAAGAATCTTTTTAGGAACAAGAGAAAATCAGCACGATTCCTCATCTCCATCTGTATGTGAATATCAAAATCATTGCAAAAGTATGGATCTGGAAGAGCCAATAGGTGTTTCTCTGGATGAAACAATGGTGGATTCTCCTCTTCTTCACCACCTTGTTCGGTGCACCCAGGACGCAAGTTTTCGGTCGATTCCTCACGGTGAACGCAATAAGAGGTTGGCTGCTATCAAGAGAAAATGCCTATGGTTCGGCAGTGTCGTGTCTGTCAGCTTGGTAGTTGTATTTGTATTCAAAGAGACAAAGAAGGTAGAGAGAGGCAGTTGGCGTCACTTCTTCCATAGATTACTACCCTTCAATTAAAGTAGACAAAGCAATTTTATCCTAATGATCATTTCTTTATTATTCAAGGCGCTACTCATAGCATAATAGCAACATAGAACATCATACCACATGCATTAAAAATCTGCGTCAAGGCTAAACACTTGGTCCTCCGAACTAACACCAACACCTGACTTGGCATACTCGCCCACTCTCTTTTCAAAAAAGTTGGTCTTTCCCTGAAGACTAATCATCTCCATCCACTCAAATGGATTGACAGCACCATAATACTTTTGACATCCAAGAGCATGCAATAAGCGATCAGCACAGAATTCAATATACTGACACATGAGCTCTCCATTCATACCAATGAGACTGACGGGAAGAGCATCCACTACAAATTCCTTCTCAATCTCTACAGCATTGGTAATTATCTCTTCAATACGACTATCTGGCAATTTGTTCACGAGTTTTTTATACAAGAGACAGGCAAAGTCACAGTGAAGTCCTTCATCTCTTGAAATAAGCTCATTGGAAAAGCACAATCCTGGCATGAGACCACGTTTCTTCAACCAAAAGATGGCACAAAACGAGCCACTAAAAAAGATGCCCTCAACAGCTGCAAAGGCAATCATACGCTCGGCAAACGAAGCATACCGTTGATCACACCACTTCAAAGCCCAATTTGCCTTCTTTTGTACACACGGCACAGTCTCAATAGCATTGAGCAAATGACTCTTCTCCTTCTGATCCTTAATATACGTGTCAATCAACAAGGAATACGTCTCACTGTGTATATTCTCCACGGCAATTTGAAATCCATAAAAGCATCGTGCCTCGGGGCTTTGCACCTCGGTGGTGAAATTCCCAGTGAGATTTTCATTGACAATCCCATCCGAGGCGGCAAAGAAGGCAAGGACATGTGAGACAAAATGACGTTCATTGTCCGTTAGGCCATCCCAATCTTTGAGATCGCTGGCGAGGTCAATTTCCTCGGCGGTCCAGAAGCTAGCTTCGGCTTTTTTGTACATGGCCCAGACATCTGCGTCTTGGATGGGGAAGAGGACGAAGCGGCCGGGGTTTTCTTTGAGTAGGGGTTCTTCGAGGTGGCGTCCGTCGAGTTCCGCTTGTTTGTGTTCTGAAATGACAACCTCTGCGATGCTACTGTTACTCTCGCCGCTGCCAATTTTGATTTGTAGGTTTTCAGCAGAAAAGCTGATTGGAATTGATGGACCGCTACTGCTAGCAGGTGAACGCGATGGACTATCAACGCCCTCATCCTCTTCCGATAGGGGGGTTACTGGTGCATAGCTACATGGCTTTTTGTATAGTTTGATTGGTGACTTTGGTGCCTCGATAAAACGGTTGCTTTCATCGAGAGAGATGACGATGTCATCGAATTCTTGGGTGAGTGTTTCGACGGTCATTGTTTGTTAGTATCTCCTGTTATTTGCAATGCTGGTTGTCTTTGGTTTGTTTTATGACATGTGGGCACCTCATTTTGTTTGGATGGTGATTGATGAGACATGCACCATAGGATGTGAGCCTCGTTATCATTTCATTGTTTGCTTTTCAGACGTACGTTTAGAAAATAAAAATTATATCCAATGAAGCTCTAATAGTGTAGAGGTAATTGTAAATGAATAATAAATAGCACTCTTATATCTCTTTAGTCGGTATGAAAGCACGAAAATGCATCGAGCCAAATAAAATTGGGTCAATTCCTGTAGCAATTGTACAGGTCCTACGTTGAATTAGTTCTACGCAAAAACGTATCTTTGAGATGAATCACTTTCACTTCTCCCCCAATCAATCCACTTCTTATCGACTTCGCATGGTACTTACGCAAAATCCAAACAACAGACAACAGCCGCAGTTAATGCGAGTATCATCGAAGCTGCAACAGGTGTCTAGTTAGAAGCAGAGAGTGAGAAGTTTGTGGTGTGGAATCATCGTTATGATGGCACCGCTGATCATCTTTTGCTGGCTTTGCTTGTGCTGTGTGCCAATATGATTTATATGTTTCCAAGTGGAAATAGTGTGTTTTTGTCTCTTGCTCACACTTATTCTTTGCAATCCTTAGCTTCAATAGCTCAATAATATGAAATGCAACAGCTGCGGAAAACAAGGGGATGATGCAGATAACAAATTAATGCAATGCTCGGTCTGCGCCACAGTGAAGTATTGTTCCACAGCTTGTCAAAAGGCGGACTGGAAAAATCACAAGAAGAATTGCACTGCAGCGGCCTGTCTGAAGTTATTTGCCGCCATTCAAGATAATGATGGTGCCACTGTAGCCCGGTTGGCCAAGACGAAGCGTGTTCTGAATGGGAGAGTTGATTATACACCTCCCGCGGATGAAGACTTTCCCGAACCTCATGTGATGGGTAAATGGACGGCGTTGCACCAGTGCGTACGTCTAAAGAATGTGAAAATGATGAAAATTCTCATTGAGAATGGTGCCAACTTGGAAGTGACGGATGTGGATGGGGAAACGCCCACATTTGTAGTATCGTCATCATCTGCTCCGGAAGTTATCAAAGTATTGTTGGATGCAGGAGCCAATCCCAATGCTTGTGCGGAAGATGGATGGACTTGTCTCATGATGGCCGCGAGGCAGGGGGATTATGAATCAACAAAGGCTTTGTTGGAGGCGGGAGCTGACTTGAATCTGGGGAGGGATATGTTTGGACGTGGTGCGTTGGAGCTTACTGCCATGGCAATGAGTGGCAGTGGACTGCGTATGTCGCAAGGTGAATCAATGCCAGAAGCGATGGCGAGGCACACAAGGGTGAATCAACTCTTGACGGAATGGACAGCTAGGAGGGGGTAGGTAATGGCGTAGGATAGGTTACACAGAAATGATTCTGTTTAGGTCAATAAAACTATAATTTGGCATCTAAATATATTATAACTATCAACACTTGCTTGGCAAAAGCAAGTCTCATAGCAGTAGTGTGTTTTCATTTCTTTGAAAAGATATGGTCGTAAATGACGCGATTCACGCGATCGACAAGCTCACCCTTTTTACCTCCAACTCTCTCACCCCTCGACTTGAGGAAGGCCTTGAGCTCGGGAGCAGTTTTACCGGATATCTCGTCGTTTTTGTACAAGTCAATCCACTCCTCGTCAATATCTTCAATTGGAGTATCAGCTTTGGAAGTCTTCGACACAGCATCTGCCTTCCGCTTCCGCTCCTTCTTCACCGGCTCTGGATCGATGGGCAGGCTAATTGAAAAATCTTCAATCTGTTGTCTTGCAACGGCAAGAAGTCCTTCGACATCCATCTTTGTTTCATCTTCGACTTCGTCCAGCTCCCTGCCAAGAGAAATAGATTCCAGGTAGCCGAAGAAATGCTTCAGCCAAGGATTTTCGGGGAGCATCTCACTAAAGTTGCCTTCATGATTCACTGTAGATTTGGATATCAAGTTTTTGGCTGCATCGACAGCCTCTTGATCAGCAAACCCAATGTCCTCTTTAGCCACCTCTCTTACATCCTCCTTGAAGGGCAATGGCATGATGAGAAGACCGCCATTTGAAGATCGATGAGGGACGAGTGCTACCATTCTCGAGACACTCTTGGCTCTCGTATGCAGTTCTGCAATGGCATATACGTTCTTTCTCTCCATGGCATCCTTCAAATTGTAAAAGGCCTTGTTGGATCCCGCGACAATGGAATCATTCGCAAAGGCTATGCTGTTCTTATTGAGAGGGAATGTTACATCGAGTGACTCCATAGGCCTAAATCCCAAAAGGACGACGCAACCGGCCATGTTTGATCTTGACAAATCCTTCAGCTTGGCAATATCGTCTGGGTGTAACGTAACTCTGCCACCACAAAACTCGGCAAAATAATGTAGATCCTTCTTTTCGACGACTCCACCGTTCTCCTTGTCAATGATACTGGATCTCTTTGCAGTTGCTGTGCTCTTTTCTTGGTGAACAGTAATCGGCACAGGTTTCTTCCTTTCTCTGACCACGCTGTACAAATCGAGCATGATTCCAGGATCGCCCTCTCGTTCCTTCCAACCAGGCAAGAAGAGCGGTACATATGCATATTTCCTTACTTTTCGGGCAAAATGCCCAAAGTGTTCGAGAACGTCCTCAATATCCAATGTGCCGCTGTTGTCAGCAAAACAATCGACATCTTCCTGCACACTAATGGGAGATAGTAGGTCATTGTAAAGCAATGCTTTGTCAAAGTCACCCGACTTTTTTGGCAAAGGCATGACGTGGATATCAACGGTAGCATCCTTCAGATCCTTAGCATGGGTAATTGTTTGGATTTTGTCAAACTCACTAGAGCAAGGATTGTCTTGATTTGTAAATATCCAAATGGTCTTCGCATCGGGCAAGTCCTTACCCGCCGGACTACGCATTTTGACGCACTTGGCAGCTTCAAAGATTTTATTGGCATCCACCAACGCTTGACGTAACGTGCAGCAGCCATCACTAACTCCTTCGTCGTCGTCATCGTTTTGGACACTGCCTAGCGTAGAAAATTCCTTTTGTAAATCCCTCTGCTGCTGATTTGATTTGTTGTCACGTGACGGTGGAACGCATTCCTGAACTTTGAGAATATGCTCTGTCCCAGGGGGTGCAAGCTCCAATAGCTCATGTGTCGAGTGTTGCTCCTCTTCTTCGTCGCTGTCACTTTCATCGTCCCCACCACTCTTTGGACTAGTGTCTAACTTGCCTTGCAGACCTCTCTTTGTATTGCATCCATAGAGCAGAATACCAACACCATCTCTCTTGCCAGTCTTGGTCTCAGCAATGTTACGTATCTTCATTCGAAGTAATCGATGAGCGGCTGTGATTGCCACCTCATGTGGTGCAAATAACTTTTTCTCCTTCGCCGGAGCATTATAATTACTACCCTCCATCTCGTCATTGTCATCATCGTCCATATCAGCATCATCAAGCAACGGGATGTACTTTTCAAACATGGATTCGTGACAATCAATCAGTAGCAAAATGTGCTCTGCTCCAAAGCCTCCGGCGCTGCTGGGATTGTTTTCATCGTCATCGTTTGCATCTCCGCCGTCGTCATCTGGATCTAAGAACCAGTCGGGCTGTGATATAGATAGAAAGGTTAGAGTGTCAGGAAACTTAGAATTACCATAGCACTTCGATGTAGTATTATATCATTCCATCTTACCTCTTCTTCTCCGAACGGATTGCTCATTTTTCTTCCGCAAGATGTAATGCAGGGTATCTCTTCAGATCAATTTATCTACAATCTTATAATACTGTCTGCCCTCACGCCATTGCAGGGAGCAGACAAGCAAGAATAGCAAGAATAATACGCTGTCGTTGCGTTTGCGTGCAGCAACAAGCAATGATCAATGTTTTCATTTTTCGTTGCTTCGGGTTCTTGTCTTTACATCCCATCAAAGCGACATTTTGGCGACCTACTCTGGCATCGGCGCGAAGTTTAACCGGCCGAGCGAGCCGCGAGTCAACATCACCAAAATTGTGGAGCTTTGCTCTCATCTGATCAGTGAAGCCCTTTCGATGCATCTGTTTCTTCCTTTGACGAGGCCGGCCCCTAAGCATGAGAAGTAATCAATGTATTGAAAAGCCCCTGTTCTCTTCGGTCAACGAACGAGTGACGGATTCTTGTGTTAGATTGTGTTCCTCACAGATTTCGTCTCCTTCACACTGCACAACAATGCTTGCTCTGTTTTGATACGCCCTCCACTTGGACTATTCACTCAATTGCCCTTTTGAAATGCATAGAAAGAATGTTGATGGTTATGAAACCCAATGGCGAGGTAGATGTTGAGATCAGCCCACGCATTATCGTAGGGCCGGCGATATCTCTAGATGCATCATCCGTAACAGACTTTACCTATCACAGTGCTCCGAGAAGCATCATGACCAATTATGACTACACGCAGTATGATGCCGCCGCTGCTCAAATGGAAGCGAAGGTAGCACGCGATGACGCCGAGCTTGAAGAGTATGGCTCGATCTTGGATGATGGAGGTTTTGGCATTCGCAAGTCTAGACCTGTAGCTGATGATGAATTCGGTGCAACCAATACTCCAAGTCGACAAGTTGAAGAATGGGAAAGTGTGAGCTCCAAGCGCTCTGTGGATTTCAGTGTAAAGTCCAAGCACTCTTCAGGCATCCATGCAATGCACAGACGCTCTTCAGATATCAGTATAAAGTCCAAGCGCTCTTTCGGTAATAGAAAGATGAAGATCGATGACGGCGCATCAGAAAAGGTAAACAAGATGAGCTCTGGCTCAAATATTCGTCGACTTCTCTTCAGAGGAAAGAAGGCCAAAGGTGGTATCAATGCAATCAAAGAAACACATACCGCAACTCCTGACACTGTCGCATCTTCCAGACAGCTAGATCCATCACCATTTTCCAACAAATCATTTACCAACGAAACTGAAACCCCACTCGTCACAAACTCTTCTGTTGGTCGAAGAACTCCTTCTCTTGTGGAGCCTCCCTTCATACCAATTTCAATTGCATCACCTCATATTGCTCCACGAAAAGAAAGATCAATCCTGAGAAAGATCGCGGCAATGAAAGACGATGAAGGAAGTAGTGCATCTACAGCGCGATTAACTGATGACGACACTATTTCAGAAGGAGATACCAACTCTGCCAATGCCACACGAGAACCAAAGGAAACTAATGTGGAAAGATCTGATTCTTTTCGTGCAGTAGATGATGCCGCGCAGGCAGACGATGATGTTGCACAGAAGGGTCTACAGAAAATTCTCAAGGAGAATGACGTCAAAAGTCCTGATTCTTACTGTTCAGTAGATGCAGTCAATGATGCCGCACAGAAGATTTTCAGGGAGAATGTTATCAATTACAATACTTTCTTTTCTTGTCCATGTTCTGGAGATGCTGCTACTGAAGTTGCTGTTGCTGAGGATGCTGTTTCAGTAGCGATGTCCTCCAGTACACCAGTTGTCGAAACTGAGAGCAAAACTGAGGTTGTGGTAACGATATCCTCTAGCACTCTCACACCAGTTGATGAAACTGTGAGGAAAACTGAGATTGTGCCGTCACAAGGTGTAACGGTGCAGCCTCAAGAAGGCAAAGATGCAGGTGCTTCGGGGCTTGCTTGCATCAACGAATTCGATTCAAGCAAGCTGTCGTATGATTTCTATGAGGGAAGCCTTCTCGATGACGAAGAGAGCGTCGGCATTACGAGCGCAAGAAGTTTTGATAGCATGGACTCTCTTGTTCGGAGAGACGTGTTTGCATGTGATCCCTGTGGTATAGGAGGTTTGATGGATGATGTAAGTGATGCTATTCAGGACATTATGAGATTACGGAAGGGAACGAGTCCAGACTCTCATGACGATGAGTCCATCAAGCCAAGAAGAAAGGAGAGTTTTCTCCGTTACCAGGAACAAGTATTGAGCCAAAGAAGACTGACTTAGAGATGAATGTGTGTGCAATTGAGACAAGTGCATTATAATTGTCGTAGCTTAATGTTTATTGCTCAAGGATTAATGTTATCCTCTCGCAAGGAAGCGATGAAGTGTAGAGAACGAGAGGGATCCTCGATACATGAGCTTCAACTCGTTATTTTTCATTGATAAGAGATTATGTGAATACTTTCACAGCGCATTAGTGTATGGGCAGCCCAACCATAATACTTACTCTGCTCTTTCTACTAACGAAACAGTCAAGAACAAATAAAAGAACGACAACTTACCTCTACTCTCAACAAATGTCGGTTACATTAATTTTATTGAGAATATTCTCAAATTTAACACGTGGAGCCAGAGCCATCACTTTTTATCACTTCGCCATCTTCGATCTTCCTCGAACGAAATCAATCACCTCGATCTTCCTCGAGTCAATCATTCTGCCCAAGACACCAACTAATCCTAATAATAGCATTCCATCTATCATGATTCGCCAAATAGCTCTATGCACCTTCCTAGCAGCATCAGTTGATGCCTTTGCCCCATCATCGAATAATGCGCCTCTCTCTTCCATAACATTTTCGGAGCAACAGCCGATGATGCGTCACTCCTCACCACTCTACGCAGAGGAAGCCTCCTCCAATGAAGAAGCAGCCGCTGCCGATGAACAGGCCGCCGCCGACACAACCGATATTCTCAACTCACCCGCATTCTTGAAGCGTAAAGTTGAAGTCCTCCAATCTGACATTGCCGCCATCGAGAAAGAAATAGACGAAGCCAACACCGTCTACCTCGCCGGTAAAGAAGAATGGGGCCCCAAATTCGATATGATCAACAGAGAATCACAAGCTATGCAAGAGCGATTGGCCAAGCAGGGATCACAGGGGAAGGAAACCGCCACAATGGAAGTGGCCACGTCGATTTTGAATGTGTTGGATAATTATGATCGTGCCTTTCAGGCTGTGGAGCCTGCGACCAATGAAGAAGTGGAAATTGTGGATGCTTACAAACACACGTATGATTTGATAATTGATGCCTTGACCGAGTTGAATGTGACAAAGGTTGAGACTGTGGGGGTAGAATTTAATTATGAGTTGCATCAGGCCATGTTGCAAATGCCAAGTGATGAGCATGAAGAGGGAATTGTTTGTCAGGAGTTTGCTCCTGGTTGGGCTTTTGGAGAGAAGTGCATCCGACCTGCGATGGTGGCGGTGGCTTTGTAAGAGCAGGATACAGCTGCAGTGCAAGAATGTAGGGTTTTCTCTCACCTAAGTAGTATAAGTTTAAATGCCTATCGCACTTGATTATAATTGATTCTAACCAATTGCCATCTTTGTGGTTCTCTAGAGAGGCAACACCTGTCCTTCCTCCACATCCACGGCAGATTGGATAGCAGGAGCTCATGATACTTTCTCCTCTTATCACCTGCATGCATCATATATATCTGGAGCGACGGAATTGTTCAGTTCGACAGCAGTAGGCAGCAGTTGCGGTCTGTAGAGAGTAGATTGCATCACTGTATCCATGCTGTATCATAGCATTTTCATTTGCATCAAGATAATATGGTACAAAGATAGTGTGGGTTTTGAAAAGCTTTTCCATTGCCCGGTCAGGCGTGGGTCAGGCGTGGGTCAGGTGCGGGTCAGGTGCGGGTCAGGCGTGGGTTAGGTGCAAGTCAGGCGGGTAAAAAGCTCAAGAGTGGGTCAGGCGTGGGTCAGGTGCGGGTCAGGCGCAGATTAAGTAGGCTTAAACCCGCGCCTGACCCGCACCTGACCCGCACCTGACCCGCACCTGACCCGCACCTGACCGGAAAACACAAAAAACTACCTTGTTCTTATTGTGCAACATGGAGCACCGCCTGCCGATGCCTCTCAAAGACCGCAACTGCTCTCAACTGCTGCCTACTGCTGTCGAACAGAAATACTTATTCCGTCGATCCAGATTTATATGATGCATGCAGTGATAAGAGGAGAAAGTTATGAGCTCCTGCTATCGAATTTGCCGTGGATGTGGAGGAAGGAATTCTGATCGCTTTTTGATTGTTGGGGTATATATTTTAGTTGTGGTTGGATTTCTGAAGCATGCTGACATTCTTCAGCAGTACAATAATAATAACAACGATGGTGCTGCAACTGCTTGGGTACCCTCCTCGGCCTCGGCGCGACCACATGCTGGCGATCATAATATAAAGAACGGTCTAGCTCCATCTGTTTGTGAGGCATTTAGCACACCCGTACATATATTCTGGAAGCAATTTGAATCAGAAATAAAAGAGGCTGCTACATTATACGCAAAGGAACAGAATAACAGTACAATGTTTCGCGATTGGATTGATGAACTGTTCCGAGATCACTACCAGAGCTATCAGTTACGACGCTCTGCTATTCACCCTCCTGGATTGGAGGTAACATTGAAAGTGCTCGAAATCATTTCCAAGCGTGTCAACTATTTACAAGATAGTACTCTCTCGGCAGCACCTCCACTCCACATTTTAGTCTCCGGAGGATCAGTCACTTCAGGCATACAATGTGGTATCAATCATGTTGGAATAGCACAGCCTGTGGGTCTAAAAGAAGATAATGATTGCGCGTGGCCAGCTAGACTGGAGCATTTGTTCAATCGTGTGTTATTCGATGGGAAGGAAGTGGTGAAGGTCTCAAACCTTGCGGTAGGTGGATCAAACAGTGAGATTGGAAAAGCTTTATTGGAATATCACTTGTTCCCAGATTCGTTTCAACAACCTGATATTGTGATATGGGGGCATGCTGTAAATGATTCACTTGAGAAGGACAAGGCGAGGGTATTTTTCGAGAGCATTCCCGGCTTTGTCAACGCTGCCCACAAGCTGCGAATTTGTGACGATCATTTGCCATTGGTAGTTATGAACGAAGAGTTTTTTGGTCAAAATAATGATATTTCAGGGGCGATTTATAAAGCCTCAAATTGGTTTGGTTTGATGGGAATCAGTCAGCGAAATGTTATCAGCCACAAGACATTTGCAAACTTTGACAATGATGATTATGTCAAAAGTATCATAGACGCCAAGGGAAAACATCCAGGGATGGGAGGTCATATTGGAACATCATGGACAGTCTTTTTCAATTTCATCTCGGCCTTTACAGATGTGTGTGATTATAGAAGGGTATCATCATCTCCGATGTCCATCGCCAGTACTGATGTTGCAGCAAAGAGCATAGGATCTTACAAAGAAAATGATTATGGTGATATCTCATCAGAATGGAAGGAGCACCGAGATAATATTCGTGAGATGTGTTTGCTGAGTGGAGCTCAAGAGCAAGAGGCATCCACATCTGAGATGCAATCTCCCTGCACATATGCCTTCATGGTCAACCGAATGACTTCTATAGGTACAAAAGCAGATGTGGATAAAAAGCTGAATGAAATCCTGACTTCCAATACTGGATGGAAAGCCGAAGGGTTTCCAATCAAACAACCAAGGGCAGGCTTTTACGCCAAAGAACCAAATGCACATTTCTCACTCAAGATTGACGCGTCGATGGAGACAAAGTATATAACAATAATGTCGATGAAAAGCTATGGTGATAATTTCAAAGACACTAATCTGGAAGTGGATGTCCGAATTGAAAGGAAAGGAGATGTTGCAGCAGCTGTATCTGCAGGGGCAGAGGTAGCCAAGTCGTCCAAGTATGAAGTTACTGGCTACCATGAAACCAGAACTAGTATTCATGTACCCCACAAGTTCGAGTTGCCCGATGGTGGCGCTGGTATAGGTGACAGTATTGTCGTAAACTTTCGTCTTGTGAGTGGGAGCTACTTTAAGATTGCTGGCCTTGCCTTTTGCAGATACTAAGAGGAGAGACTTAGAGTAAAATAGTGATTTTCTCACTTTCGACTTATTTTCTCGCTAACGAGATCCCTTCACATTTTCTTCGCCATCTTATTGTTAGTTGCCAAGAGTAGTAGTGTTGCTGTACTAGCAGGCTGTACTGCTGGTGTGCCCGGTGCTAAGCTGTCGATAGCCTACAACAGTTAGTCGCTGAGGAGGAAGGATTGCTCGGCTATTGTACCCATAACACTTCAATCTTCAGTTCAAATAAAGACCTCTTTTAGATCGATAGGCATGATATGATGTCATGACTTTCACCTACCAATTCACTCTATCATCAACAACTTCATCTCCTGATACATCTCGCTTTTCTCTGCCATGCAAGTTTGACCAGCTCGCTAGTGCATATCCAGAGTTTTATCATGAGCTTGATGGATTGAAAAAGCGGAGGAGGAAGGGACACGACAATGATCGTTCATCTACACATACGTTATCGTCGCAAGTAAATCATTCATTTAATGCTGCACTGACACGTGCTCTTCTGCATAATCATTTTGGGCTGCATATTCCTTCCTTGCCAGAGGGGAGGCTGTGTCCACCCGTACCGAACAGATGCAATTATGTTGCTTGGCTGAAACAGTTGGTGCTAAGCAATTCTACTGATTTATATCAATTCTGTAATGCTGGGGATGCATCACACGACCTACAATACAGAGGCATAGATATTGGAACGGGAGTTAGTGCAATATATCCTTTACTGCTTACAACGAATTTGTTTGCAAAATGCAGCAAACTCAGTTGTAATGACACACAATCAACGAAATGGAAATTCCTAGCAACCGATATCGATCCTGTCGCAATAGAATCGGCAAGTAAAAATGTTCACGCTAATCAATTGCAGGATGAAATATGCGTTGCGTTGGTGGAACAATCCCCATCCTCATCGACAGGTAACGTGGCAAGAGGACCGTTATTTGCCGCCATGGAAGTGGCCAAGAAGGAATCCATGTTCAACCAAGTAGAGGACGCTGACGCAAAACAAAATGATGAGCTTGGTGTTGGAAACTATCCAAAGTTTGACTTTGTTTTGACCAATCCTCCATTCTATGCAACCGTAGAGGAAGTCATAACCCCACGCGCAGGAGATAAACGATCTCGCACAGACATTTCCATCAATGAAGGAGTATACACCTCCGCGAATGTGGAATCTGAAGGAGGAGAGGTTGGGTTCATCGAGGCAATTATACACGATAGCTCATTTTTCCAGAATCACGTGACATGGTACACTTCACTTATTGCAAAGCGTTCTTCTCTTGATTCAATCTATCAGAAGCTGCAATCAGTGGAAGGTATCTGGGGAAATCGTGGCCAAGTTAGGACGGTAGAATTTCAACAGGACAACATACACGAAGAGAACGGCGAGAGAAAGAAGAAAGAACACAACGCCAGAGTGAGATGGGGTATCGCATGGACCTTCGAGCGGGCGGTCGGCAGAGTTAGGTCATGTATGGTGCGAGGAGGTCTTCAGTCATTTGTTGCTTCCATTCCTGTCAGTGATGATGTAATAGATGCGGTCAATGAAGTATCATCACGTCTAATCACTTATTTCGGTGGAGTGAGAGACTTGTCTCTTAAATGCATTGACGAGTATAGAGAGCGCAATACTGATGGCACAACTAATGGAGGTGTAAAGGAGCGATGCATTACTGTCATTGAAGAAAGATTCAGTGGGGCTTCAACCTCACACAACGAGCAGGACAACAGAAATTTGCCTCACGAGGGCCACTTTGTAATGGACGCCTTCGTTTCCATCAAGAATACACACCAAAACAGTAGCGACAATGTTGATGTCGAAGTTTGTCTTGAAATGTTTGCACATACAACGTACGGTATGATGCTCGTAAACAAGATCCGTGGCCAAATGCCAGGTGAGATTGGACGCACTAACAGGAGATGGCGTCGTTTACTGAAGCGGCAATTAGCTTCCTCGAGCTCATCTCCACTCTCAAGCAAATCATAAACACTTCATATGAATAATATCATCAGACAAATAAGATTATGTTAATAAACTGTTACACAATGCAATATCTAAACGTGCAATAGACGACACAGACACACACACATCTTATGAAAACTTTTCTACACATCAGTCCGAATAGGTCAATCAAACAAGACGACATTTGATTTCACTGACTTTTCATCACTCTTTGTCAACCTCTCAACATCGTACAACACCATCTGTCTATTACTTTTGGGCTTTTGCGGTGTGAAGAATGACGTATTTAATTTCCTCATCGACCTGATACCCAGTGGTGGATGTCTCGACGAAGGGGTTGCCTGTGAATTGGGAGAGAATGCGCTTGCATCGTAACTAGACGGGCTATCTTTGGCACCAATCCTCTTCCTACGACGAGCTGCACTACTATTTGGATGAGAGTTTTCCTTCGATGCAGCACTAGGGTGATGGCCTTTCAGTCCTAACAATCCATTGGCTGGAACTATCCTCATCTCCTCCATCACATCATCTTCTTCGTCATGATGCACAACAATATCCCTCGAATCTTCCATATCTGGGAAGAATGGCCAATGCCCATGCTCGGCCTTATACAACCAGCTGCCCATAGCAGCGGAACTACCAAATACCAATGTGAAAAAGATGCCTGCCCAAAACATTCCCCAGCCGCCGTTTTTACCATTCGAAACGATTTCAGTGTCGCCCAATGAGTACATTCCTCTCTCATTAAAGTCACCGTCGAAGCTTTCAAATGAAACTTTCAATTCATCCTCATTGTAATCGGCAGTAGAAATTCCTGCCATGACCAATGCAGTAAAGAGTTCTTCCTCCGAGACTACGTTAGACAGCAAGTATGCCAAATTGGGGGCGACTTTTTCTTCCAACCCTCCCGTTAAAGGTGATCTCTTAAGAGCCTTGTAAATACCCACCTGAGAGAAAGTCACTGACACTACCGCCTCCATCGTCAACAGATTGTTCACTGTATACTTATCATTTACTTGCACCGTGGTAAGCACCGCCCGAGAACTCGCATAGGGATCATTACTTGCTCCACGTTCTCGATGCGTGATTTTATTGTGGAATAGTTTAGAGGCTGCAGATTCAAATTGGAATTGTTGTTGTGTTTCGACGCTGGATGATGATGGGTCGGATACTGGCATGGAAAGGCGGCATGTTGCGTATGTTGTGAAGATTTTGATGAGTTGCTGGGCGTCTGTGGTTAGCAAGATGGATAGGAAGATGATTCCTGTTGAGATGAGGCTCTTCATGGTGGATAAGAGTGCTGCTGCGCGTATGGGTGGAAATGCAAGTCAATAGATATGCCAGAAAATTCTGAAATTGTAGAGAAGAGTGAAGAGTGCTTATTGTCTGTTAGATAGAGGAACAAGGTAAGTCGTTGCCCGTTGCTGCCATGGTATAGTTCAGGTTGTTGCTGACATTTCTTTGGGGTTTGGGGCGGCGGAGAATTCAAAATCCTGGGTGAGGGTAGGGTCTACATGGTCTACGTAGGAATTCAATAGCTTTAGATAGCGCGGCAACGGCAGGACAAAAGAGTCGAGGATGGAGGAGCAGTAGCTTGTAAATGTTATGTTAGTCTATTCTAGTGATGCACATTTCACAACTCGGCTTTACCATCTGATGAAGGATTCTTCAATGGTTGCGTATCCTTCTTCTCGAATGAAACACCAGATTTGGTCGGTAGAGATGACAGTGGAGAGCGTTGTTTTGCAGTACCAGAGACGGGGACAGAAGATGGTGGTGCCACTGATGTAGTTTGGATCTTTGATGTGATTTGTGACTTGATTTCAGATACCTTTGGGTTGTTCTTGGCTGTATCAAATAGTTTGCTGTAACCACTCTTCAACTCTGGTAGTGAATAAGCTGGGTTTCCAAAGGAAATGTAGTAGACCGCTTCCACAGACACAATCAAGAGAAGGAGAAAGGTGATGATGCGACCAAGCACTCCCAAAACATTTGCATCGGCTTTCTTAGGTTTCTCCACTGCTGCTGTTCCTTCCTTTACCACTGCCACCTCCTCCTTTGCACTAGGTTGTTCAATCTTCTCATCAACTTGGCTCATAAGTGTTTCGCTCGAAACAACATCGGCCTGGCTGACAATCTCTGGAATGTCCTTCTCGACAAGACTATCCAACTTTTTAATGAGTGATCTATTGATGGGAGGGAAAACACTAAAGTCGTGAAACTTGTTCAAATTTGCAGCAAACTCCTTTGCATCCGGCATATCACCCTTGGAAAGATTGAACTCTACCCGGACATTGTCCAAAATGACATCCAGCTCAGCGAGTATCTGCTCACGAGACCTCTTCTTTCCAAAGAATCGTGGAGTCATGTTGCGAATTGTCCCCAAAATGCAAATGTGAACTTTGACCAACCGTATCCGATTCACCATTTGATTGACTTTTCGCTCAGCCGCACAGCGAGGTAGATCAATCAATTCTCGCACCAGCAGCTTTTCATCCTTTGTAAACATCTTCTCAAAGTCATTATTGATCAAATTTCCATTCCAATACGAGCCAGTATACACTCGCACTACCTCTGGTGAATCAAAGATCTTGCCCATACTCCACATTAATGACCCATACACTCTCACAAGCTGCTCACGTGTCACACAGTCTGCCTTGTTGAGTACACATCGAATCTTATCATCATTGTGGTGTCGTATGACATCAATCACATGCTTGAATTCATCACTGATATCTAACTTGTGCGCATCAAACAGCAACAGAATGAGATCAGATCTGTCGGCAAACCACTTTGCAACCTGTCCAAAGTCATAGGTACGATTGAGACGTTGTTTCTCCCCCGAAAGCACTCCAGGAGTATCAATGAATGTAAGACGTTTCAGTAACGGTGATGTGCTGGCACTGCCCACAAAGTGATTTAGAAAGGCACTTCCGAATTGAGATAGCGAACTAAACGGTAGATTGGGTGTGACTGTGAGAGTATTCCCCTTGACAAGTCGTCCAGAAGCACGAATGTCATCGGTAACAATTGACGGAGTAGTTTTGAAGGAAGCGTCATCATCTGTATTGTTCTTGTTCTTTTTACGAAATCCAGCATTCTTGATAGTCTTGGCATCACCCTTATCGTTTGTTGTATCATCCTTATCACCACTATGAAACAAGGCCATGAATTTATCAGTCGTTGGCTCTGGACCAATATGCATCCCCGGAAAGTCCTCACCAAGTAAATGATTTAGAAATGTCGTTTTACCAGTAGAATATTGTCCAATGAGCAATACCATTGGTGCTGCGTCAAATTCACTTTCTTTGATTTCACCATCGGTAGGTAGACTAAAGTTAAAGTGGAGATGATATTGCTTTTCGGCATTTACGACGTGATTGCGATATAGCTCCTTGAGCCTTTGGACGATGAATTTGGCGGATGCATCGTCTGCGGAGAGGATGCCGCCGTCGTTTGTGTTGGTGGATTCGGTTGAGACGGATGGCATGACATCTTGATGTTCTTCTTCCCTCGCGCAGGAAGATGAAAGCGAGGACTCCGATGCAGATGAAGTTATCGACGCCGACATGGTAACTTGGTTCGTCGGCAGCTAATATGTACTTCCTACTACACACCACAATTAACAAGCGACAACACAAGTAGAGATAAGCTGGATGATAGCGTGGTCGGTCGGCAGCTATTACATACACTACTCCGTACAATAACAACCCCAACAAAAAATAAACAACGAGAGCATCGATTTTGATCGCTGGTCGCCAAAAATCAAGAGCAAAAAACGATGACTGCGACATGTCCGAGCCCGCCAAAAATCCCTCTCGCACCTCCACCATCGATTCTTTCGTCAACATGACGTCGATTGCTGCACTGTCTATTCCCTTCATAATCAACCAATGAATTGAAGAAGTAAGATGGGTTCTAGCAAGAACTCTGTTTCGTTTGCTGCGGCTGCCGGTGCTGCCACATTGATAGCTGCAGTCTGGATGTACAATCAGCGTTCAAAGAAGAGTTGCAAGTCTCAAGATGAAAGTGCAACATCCTGTAATAGCTTGGGATGTGTAATTGAAACGAAAGCAGTTCAAGAACACACAGAAGTTGATGTAAAAGAATCGTCATCAAAAGATGATACGAAGGTTTCGCCCGCTGCAGCTGATGTCAACAGCACAACGCCTACATCAGACTCGGCACCTACAGAAGAATCACCATCCACTACGCAATCATCACAAAGAAGAGAAAACGGTGCCTTTTCTCGAGATTGGCTCCGTCAACTCCTCCTAAGCCATGCACACAATCACCCAAACCTACCTCAAAACCTGCAAGGCAAGGCACTCGTCGTAGCACCAATGGTAGACGCCTCCGACCTCCCCTACCGCCTCCTAACTCGACGATACAACACCAACCTCTGCTTCACACCCATGATACACGCACGAATGTTCATCGAAAAGGAAGGGTACCGCAGAAAATTCTGGAGGTTTCACGGTATGCCCAAGGAAGATCGACCCCTCATTGCTCAATTCTGTGGACATGACAAGGAGGTGTTGTATCAGGCCATGAAGGTTGTGGAGGATCATGTGGATGGAGTGGATATTAATTGTGGTTGTCCGCAGAATATTGCAAAGAAGGGACAGTATGGTGCGTATTTGATGGAGAAGGACGGTGGTGATTGTGTTGTGGAGATTGTTCGATACTTGGCACCACGGTTGAAGGTGCCGGTGAGTGTCAAACTTCGTATTTTGCCATCGGATGGGGAGAGTGCGGAACCTAGATTTGAAGACAGTATGGATCTCTATAGAAGATTGGTTGATGCGGGTGCATCCATGTTGACAATTCATGGGAGGACAAGAGAGCAACGGCAACGAAAGACGGGTGCAGCTGATTGGGAATTTACAAAACGAGTTGTGGATGAGTTTAAAGATCGTATTCCTGTATTGAGCAATGGAAGCATTTCCAATATGGATGATGTGGAGCGATGCTTGGAAGAGACTGGAGCGGATGGTGTCATGGTCTCCGAGGCAATTTTGGAGTATCCCCCACTTTTTATGCAGACTAATGTGGAAGCTACCAATTATAAACGAACAGGCCCAGGAAGACTCCAAATGGCTGAAGATTATTTGGAATTGTGTAAAGAATATCCACCTGATGCTGGAGGGCAGGGCAGTGGACTAAAATGCATCAGGGCTCATCTCCACAGATTTTTACATGCTGATTTGCAAACTCATACCATTGTTAGAGATGCTGTCGTCAGGTCGTTTTCAATGGAGGCAGCTGATAACGCTGTAAAAATGGTGCGTGACATCCACAAAGAGATTAACCATGATCCCACAAGGGAGCAGTTGAGTTGGTATGTGAGACATCGAATGGATTGGGAGGAGGGATTTGAGAACAAGAATCCTGAACCTGTTCCTGAGAAGGTCTTTGTGGAAGAGAAGAAAGTGGAAGAAGTTGAGGATGAGGCAGATGATGGTGGTTGTGGCTTTAGTCCTTGTGACCCATTTGGAGAGAGTTGTGGCGTTGAAGATGGTGATTATTAATTTAATCCTAATGGTTGCAACTATATTGTGTGTATCTAACAAAGTAATGTGATAGCTACGAATCGCAACCCATGTTGAAACCAGTCTGAAAGTCACGAAGATGAAGCCACGCATTAGCGGCATATTTCTCTCCTTTTTCCACAGCCAACGCTTCGTGATCTGTTCTATAATCTTGTGCATTGACGTCTTCGTCAAGAACTGATGGCCAAATCAACACTCTCCCTTGCTTTGGTTGAATGGTTAAATTGTTCAGCTCTGGGAAGCGTGTCCCTCCACCCTCCTCAACTTCATTAAAGTAAATAAAGAATGTCAGTAAACGAGGCCCATGCAACTGATCCACATGCTTTATAATAAAATCATTGTGCTGCTTGTAGTATTGCCCTTCACCGTATTGTAGCAGTTGCAGATACTCCGAGTTTGCCTCTGGAATTTGTGTAAGATCATGGATTCTTGTTCGGAGCTCTGTCACGACTGGGTCGTCATAGCAGCGTGCAGTGCACCATGCTTGAGAGGAGGTGCGAACATCTATGATTTGATCACCTGCCTGACTTCGTTGATAACCAAGCTTGGACCCCCATCCTTTCAATGTATCCACCTCCTTTTCGGAAATGAAATTCTCCAACGTCACCACCCATGGACCATCAGGAACATTGCAGGGATTGGTAACATCCTCCTCACACGGTTTCAAATACCCATCATCATCCGGAATTTTGGTAGGTCTACTCCATACCATCGGATCATACCCTGACTCCTTTGCTCCATCAATAATTGTTTGGAATAACATGTCCAACCCTCCATTTTCAATCGCATTCTTTGCATCAGGGCCAGGTCTACACTTCTCATCCAAGCGCAATATATGATCACATGATTGACAGGCCGGAGCACAATGTTGTTTCATATAAGATGGATTATCATCACATCCAGACCCTAATGCCCATAAGGAACAATCAGGATGTATATTGAGACACTTGTTTCGAACTGCTTCATATTTCTCATCCTCGTTGATTCGTTTCATATATTCAGTCGACTGTCTCACGATTTCTTTTACTGCTTCAAAGTCTTTTGATCGAGGTATCTGTTGTGGCTTGCCGAAATCGTTTGAGTCGATTATACCGCATACTTTGCAACTTCGTCTGCAGTGAGTGAGCATGTCTATATATAAATGATGTCATGAAAAGATATGAGTGAATGGATTGCATTGTAAAAAGAAGCATCACATGTGTATTGCTGCTACATACTCACAGTTGGGATTCGCGTCGCATTCTCCTTCATCACTCCACATCTTACAGTCGGCATGTTCGTCTACACATGTTGCTAGGGTTTCGTCATCTTCATCATCATCGGATGAGCTCTCATTATCTAATGGAGCTGCTGAGCATTCCTCTCTTGTGTCATTGGCTGTGCAGACGGAGTTACTGCCATCGGCAGCAGCAGCCGACGCCGCCGTAGCTGATGAGGAGAAGATCAATATACATAGTAGCAGGGCTGCTACTGGCCCTGTTCGTAACCGTATTACCGCCATGGTTTGTAGTGTTGGGTGGCTGATTGTAGCAAGGTAGGTCGGTGGGAGCGTGAACGCGAAGCGTGAAACAAACGGCCTGGTGATTCTAATGATGACGAATGCGGTTATGGCGGTAATGAAGAGGAGCAGAAATGATGTCGTGTCATCAGTCATCAGTCATCATGATGACGCTGACGCCGCCAAGAGTTGCCTAATGCACTTTGAACAACATCATATTGAGCAGAAAGGAATGCCCTTGCCCTTGTCTACTACTGTAGTAGTATTGTGAATCGGTGATGGCGGAAATGGCAGCATCGCGATCGCGACATTTGAAGCATCGTATCAAGTGGGAGGATGTGCTGAAGAAGAATGAGCAACATGAATATATTGTGTCGCCAGCTGAAGCCAGCGACGATAGTGGAAAGAATGGTACTGTTGATCAGCCTAACATTTCAGCGGCGCAACCATCATCATCTTGGGTCGAACAAATATGCATGATCCCAACAAGTAACAACAACAACACTGGATCTGTTTCTACTTCCACATCATCATCATCATCATCATCATCATCATCATCATCAGACCAAATATCCAAAGAAAAGTTCAACATAGTCTCATGGAATATTCTAGCAGAGCAATATCTAACACCCAGATCTCATCCCAATCTCCCACAAGAATATGCTGATGCCGTATTTCACAAGGGGACACGACGGCAGCTACTCATAGACACGCTAGAACGATTCTGCTCTCCTAACAGTTTCAAAGATGATACCATACACAACAAGTGGGATGTGCTTGCGTTACAAGAATTAGATCTTCATCAACCCACTGATCCAATCATTCCTGCATTGGAATCTTGGGGGTATCAGGTAGTCAAAACATCTTCTGATCAAAGAAGAGATTGTTGTGCAATTGCATTTGATGCATCCAAGTTCAGGTTGGTGCGGATGGAGGTTGTACAGTTTGATGATTTGGCAACGATGAAAGAAGGGGATGGAGCTAATGAAACAACTGGCTACAACAACAGCAATGATAATAACACCTCTCAAACAAATAATAGTGGAGAACAACAAGATGCAACAACAAAGAAAATTACTTACAACAACATCAAACCAAAGAAAAACAAGCCCGCTTCCTCAGAACTTACTGGATTAGTACGATCATTTCTACGGAGAAATTGTGCCTTGATTGTTCATCTGGAATCTATCCAATCCAAACAATCATTTATTGTAACATCCGCTCATTTATATTGGCATCCTGGATATGAATATGTCAAGACTTGTCAGGCAAAGTATTTGTTGGATAGGGTGCACTCCATGGCAATTACATCATCAACTTCATCTGCATCTACTGCTGCTTCTACTACTACTGAAAGAATACCAACAATTATTTGCGGGGATATGAATTCCAAACCTGGCAGTGCGGTTCATCAATTATTTGCTCGGCCATGTGTTGACGCTAGAATGGTGGCTCCCTGGCGATACTTTTGGGATGAAGAGGATGAGGAAAAATATACAGAGGACGAAGAGGGATGTAGTAGTGCTTTTGGTGGTGATAGGAAGGATGGGCAGGACGAAGTAGTTGCAGACGCAATGGCTGGTTTATCGATCAATGCTGTAAGTAATTCGAATTTATCAGTGGAAGGGGGGTATATGATGGAAGGATTGCCTCCTGAGTTCATGACTTGTTGTACGGAAATTGACTCTAGTGACACAACAACTAGCTCTGCTGCTAAGCCGCGTGAAGACATCAAGAGCAACTACAACGACTTGAAAACAGCGCTTGCTTCCCGCAGTCTCAATACACATTTTAGTCCTCAAGACTACCAACATTCAACATCACCAATACCTGTTAGATACATTTGTGACTACACATTGAATAAGTTTACAAGATGGCTCCGTATACTCGGTATTGACGCGACATTGGAAACAGAGGCGGAAGAAAAGGAGAGGACAACCACTGGCGGCAATATTGCCTTATTTGAACATTGTAAGAAGGAACGACGAACGCTTCTGACTACATCATACAAACTTTTACTCCGTAAAGACTGTCCGCCAGGCGCTTACCTATTGGATCCAAAATCAACAAGTAGTCTTGAACAAGCCTTACCTCGACTTTTGATCACACATGGCGTGAAATTGATGCCGTGCCAATTCCTCACAAGATGTGTCGTTTGTAATGGCAACATTGTCCCTGTCCTAGACGACAACGAAAAAAGGTTAGTGTTTCAGGAGAGTTCTTCTCCAGTTCGTCTTCGTAAACCCTACGTCCAACCACCCGATTTGCTTGTTTCTTCGCCCAATGACGATGAAAATCGTAGATCAGTGTTTCAGGAAAATGGTGCTCCTCCTGACTTGCTAGACTCCAAAGAAGATATGGAGGTGTTTCGCTGTGATGGGTGCCGTC
Organism: Skeletonema marinoi; assembly: GCA_030544225.1. Lineage (NCBI taxonomy): Eukaryota > Bacillariophyta > Thalassiosirophyceae > Thalassiosirales > Thalassiosiraceae > Skeletonema > Skeletonema marinoi. The sequence goes on from CM060487.1 coordinate 2,970,417, forward strand.
AAGGTTATTGGTGGGATGATAGGCCATCATCGTCGGCGTCTAGGGTTTTCACTCAAGCAACGAAACTCTTTAGGTTGTGCTTAGGGGGTGGAGTTGAAGTAGATATAGATGTGCCGAGTGATGAGAAGAAACGCAAAGAGATCATGGGTGCGTTTGATTTCGTAGATATTGGAAAAGCGCAGGGTAGCAACCTAGAGTCAGAATTGACTGTTATTCGGTGGTTACGTGACAACAAGCTGCGCAATCCATATCAACTCCACAGTGCATATAAAGTTGCGGATGATAATAATGTGAAAGTGCGGCAGCAATCACCACCAAGGGAGGCGATACAATTTACGAACGTCACAAGCGAGTTTGTCGGATTGTTAGATTATGTCTTTTTTGAGCCATCCAAGTTTGAGAAATTAGCAAACCTCTTTGTCCCAACATCGTTGAAAGCTATGAACCACAATACAATTAAAGGAGGACATTTGATTCCGAGTAACGCATGGCCGAGTGATCACCTTGCTGTTGGAGCTCAGCTAGCATTCAAGGTAGAGAAAGCGAAAAAAACAGTCAAGACCAAGAGCGACACTAAGAATACAAGTCAAGCTCTGACGTCACATCCTTTACGATGTGGCTGCGGCTGTGTACCAAACATTCTGAGTCTCCATGAAATGGCTGAGTTGAGGAAGAAAGCTCGTGAGGCAGCAAAAGCGAAAGCTGCGGCGTCCTCTGCTACATAAATTAGCTTCATCAGGTCACCGAAGACGTTGTAGCGACGCTCATGCAGATACAAAGAGCATGAGCAGTGGCATATATCCTTCTATACTATCGTAACCAACTATAATGGGCCACTAGAAGCTGTGTATCGCCATCTTGAAAGCGATAGATACGTCAATCGTATTAGCTAAACTGCATACTGCATCAATCGTATTAGCTACACTGCATACTGCATAGCAGGAAAGCCCGCAAGTGCCAAGGGAGTGTCCCATGCATAATTCACCAACATATTGCCTTCTACTCTTGGAGCGAACATGGTTTCCCTTCAGATAACTGCTGCTAAGAACATGGTGTTCGCATACTCCATGGTGTTCTCATACCCCTGGTGCTCTCGTTACTTACTCCATGGTTGTTGTTGCTCATAAAATACAAACGAGTAAGTTTACAACATCATTGTTGCCAAGTTGTGCTGTTGTTGTGAAAAATGCTGACGCTGCTCGCCACTACCACTCACACTCCCACACATCTTCATATTCATTGTTTATAGGCTTGTTTGTCTTGTCATCTTGTTGCCCATTACCATGAGAAGAATCCTCTTCTTGAACGCCGCCATTGCTGCTGCCATCATGCCAAGTGTGCGCGTTGTCGTGGCCGATGATCGTCACGTCAGCGCTCTCGACAGCACTCGTCTCTTCCCAGGTGCCGACTTTAATGTTGATATCGACGCTTCCACCCACAGCTCTGGTGCATCCAACAATCGCCAATCCTACGACAGCAAGGTATATGGTAAGGCTTCGGTATTTCCTGCTTTCATCCGAAAGATGCAGCAAGCGACGGGCGAGATTGTGGACTTGCCAGAAGGCTACTCCTTTCATGATGTAGAGGTGCAAACTTTGTACCTCACCGAGTCCTCTGAGCGCCATATCGATGCAAGAGTTGAGGGAATGACACCTCTCGAGGACTCTGACGAATCATTGACAGCATTCTACGTTCAGGAATCAACTGCTGATGCATATTTCGAGACGGATGATGATGAATTGTGTATTCCGTACGTCGAAGGGAGCGCAATCTTCTTCAACGGAGGACTTCCCCACCACAGTATTGTCAAGTCAGGAGCAGTCAAGCTTGTTGGCCCGTTTCTTCTATCGACTTTGGAGAGTGTTGGCAGTAGTGGCGGTGGTAGTAAAGGGGGTAAGACTCCCAAGGCAAGCAAAAACTCAGGTACGGGTGGTAGCTAACCCTAACTAATAAGCATGTTGTAATTTTGTTGATATACAGCATGGACCTTCCAGTTCAATATCTCTTGCCAAAGTTGTCAAGCTTCAGCTATAGTAGCTCTGGAGGTAATCCCAAATTGGGCTTCATCAGGTCGCCTACGACGTTGTAGCGACGCCGATACGACCAACAAATGCTTGATCCGTGAAAAAGATGCTTCTATACTATCATGGCCAACGATGATGGGTCACTAGAAGCAGTTGATTGTCTTACTTACAGCGTTAGATACGATATGGTGCTAGAGAGTTGAGCTGGCGGCCGTCTCAGATGCCTCATCAGGTCACCTACGACGTTGTAGCGACGCCGATACGACCAACAAATGCTTGAGCCGTGAAAAAGATGCTTCTATACTATCATGGCCAACGATGATGGGTCACTAGAAGCAGTTGATTGTCTTGTCTTATTTACGGCGTGAGATACGATATGGTTCTCGAGTAGTGTAGCGGTAATCCCACAGTGGGCCTCATCAGGTCACCTACGACGTTGTAACGACGCCGATACGACCAACAAATGCTTGAGCCGTGAAAAAGATGCTTCTATACTATCATGGCCAACGATGATGGGTCACTAGAAGCAGTTGATTGTCTTGTCTTATTTACGGCGTGAGATACGATATGGTTCTCGAGTAGTGTAGCGGTAATCCCACAGTGGGCCTCATCAGGTCACCTACGACGTTGTAGCGACGCCGATACGACCAACAAATGCTTGAGCCGTGAAAAAGATGCTTCTATACTATCATGGCCAACGATGATGGGTCACTAGAAGCAGTTGATTGTCTTATTTACGGCGTGAGATACGATATGGTGCTAGAGAGTTGAGCTGGCGGCCGTCTCAGATGCCTCATCAGGTCACCTACGACGTTGTAGCGACGCCGATACGACCAACAAATGCTTGAGCCGTGAAAAAGATGCTTCTATACTATCATGGCCAACGATGATGGGTCACTAGAAGCAGTTGATTGTCTTATTTACGGCGTGAGATACGATATGGTGCTAGAGAGTTGAGCTGGCGGCCGTCTCAGATGCCTCATCAGGTCACCTACGACGTTGTAGCGACGCCGATACGACCAACAAATGCTTGAGCCGTGAAAAAGATGTTTCTATACTATCATGGCCAACGATGATGGGCCATTAGAAGCTGTTGTTTGGCGTAATAACTGCGTTTGATACGATATGGTGCTAGAGAGTTGAGCTGGCGGCCGTCTCAGATGCCTCATCAGGTCACCTACGACGTTGTAACGACGCCAATACGACCAACAAATGCTTGAGCCGTGAAAAAGATGCTTCTATACTATCATGGCCAACGATGATGGGTCACTAGAAGCAGTTGATTGTCTTATTTACGGCGTGAGATACGATATGGTTCTCGAGTAGTGTAGCGGTAATCCCACAGTGGGCCTCATCATGTCACCTACGACGTTGTAGCGACGCCGATACGACCAACAAATGCTTGAGCCGTGAAAAAGATGCTTCTATACTATCATGGCCAACGATGATGGGTCACTAGAAGCAGTTGATTGTCTTATTTACGGCGTGAGATACGATATGGTGCTAGAGAGTTGAGCTGGCGGCCGTCTCAGATGCCTCATCAGGTCACCTACGACGTTGTAGCGACGCCGATACGACCAACAAATGCTTGAGCCGTGAAAAAGATGCTTCTATACTATCATGGCCAACGATGATGGGTCACTAGAAGCAGTTGATTTTCTTATTTATGGCGTGAGATACGATATGGTGCTAGAGAGTTGAGCTGGCGGCCGTCTCAGATGCCTCATCAGGTCACCTACGACGTTGTAACGACGCCAATACGACCAACAAATGCTTGAGCCGTGAAAAAGATGCTTCTATACTATCATGACCAATCATAACGGGCCATTAGATGCTGTGGATTGCCATACTCACATCGTTAGATACGATATGGTTCTTGAGTAGTGTAGCGGCCATCCCAATGTGGGCCTCATCATGTCACCTACGACGTTGTAACGACGCCAATACGACCAACAAATGCTTGAGTCGTGATAAAGATGCAAATAGATTCTGTCGATTGCCATATTGACAGCGTTAGATACGATATGGTGCCTGAGTAATACTTGAGGCCATTCCTCATCGGATATCATTAGGTCATTTATCGCTGGTATGTTTGTATTGTACGAGTAGTTGGATATCTGCTCTATTTTACCCATAATGTTTTTGTTTTTCGATACTTATGATTAGTAGCTTTGTTGGGATATGTACTCATATTTAGTCGCAATCATTTTTTAGTGTCTCAACATTCGTAAGTCTATATCAGACGTGGTATTGTCTGGATTACCAAACTGCTTCCTCTTTTTGTTTTGGCTGAAGTGCGTAATTGAAAGTGTTATTGAGGAAAAGCGGATGCGACAGGATCTCATCTATTCCAAGATTGCTCTACATGTATCGTCACATTCAGTCTGAGGATGTCGCCATTTGACATCTCTCAATATCTGTTTTGACATTCTGCTCCATTCTTTTATACTCCAAACTAACTTTATTGTCTTCTGCCTCTTGAAGTAGGCCATTTGTTCCGCTTTCCACTGTTCGAACTCCCTAGTTATCAATCAGAGTGAATTGCGACACAAAAGTTATGTGAGTACAGGGAAGCATTGCTGTAAACAAGAATAACAGATAGATCTTACTTTTGGAGCGCTCCTTTCCGTAGATCTTTCTCTTCATCACATTTGTTCTTGAGGGCTTTCAACTCAACCTCATTTCTCAAATTCTGTTGAGCCAACTTAGCCTCCAATAGTGCCTTCGCTTCTTTCAAGTCCATCTCATGTTGTTCTAAGCATCGCTTCTTATTTGCTTCGTGTTGTATCCGCAGTGACTCCATTGTGTCTTCATGAGCCTTCTTTAGCACTGTCATTTCTCTACGATTTTCAGACCGTACTTCCTCAATCTTTTGATCATGTCCATATAGAACATTGTCCAGCAATCTCTTTTCAGCAGCCTCAACCGTTCGTCTCTCATTTTTGCAAATCTTCTGCGAGTTTCGATAGAGCTCTAGTTTGTAGCTTTGCAATTCACTTGCGGTTTCCCTTTCCAGCCTTCGTATTTCGTCATTATGCTTCTCTGAGAGCTTCCGCAGCTTTGATTCGACCATCTTGGCTGCTTCTCTCTTGATCTTGGGAATCAATTTCTGCTCTCTCTTTCGGAATTCATTCTTTTCAGAATATTGCCAGGTTGATTTTGCCTTTTCGAGTTCGTTAGCTCCATCTTCTTGCAATTTATTACACGCATCTCTTTCCAGACTAATGATGCGCTCTAGACTTAGCTTCAATGACGCTTCTTCCTTCTTCAATGCTTTGTGCTGCTTTGCAAGATCCTCGTTGATTTTTGCTTGCTCGAATGTCGCTTTGTTGTGCTCTACTTTGGCATCTTTAAAGCCTTGCTTCCACTTCTCTCGCAACGAGTTCATTGCTGCGGTGTGGTTCGACTCTTCGGACGCTCGTAGACCGTGCAGGAGTTCAATCTGAACACTGGCTGATTCAATTTGCAGGCGCATCCCATTCACTTGTTGTTCTATATGATGCGCTACTTCTGTTGCATGGGATAATTCTGGTTTAACAAATTTGGCTTTGGCAGCAGCAATGCTCCTACATTCAGATCTGGAGTTGACATCGGCATCAGTGTCGGCGGCATTGCTATCCACTACAACTTCGTCTTTCTGCTTCTGCGGCTCTTGCTCGTATGACTTAATGATTGCGAAAATAGAATCAACTTTCTTTGCATAGCTTGAGTTTGGTGTATTCATGGCTGCCATTTCTGAAGAGTGAACACTGAAGAGTGAAGCACCTCTTTGCCAAGAATGCTGAAGAAGGGCTAAAGCTGTGAAAAATATTGCTCGGGCTCGGGCGGAGTCGGAGTGGAGAGGATGCCGACTGCCGGCAATGTGCCGCAGCTCTGTCGCGCAGGTAGCTAGCAAGCGTTGATTGCGGTGGCGGCCAACTGGCAGTTAGTGACGATGGCAAGCGTTGATATTGATTTTTTTACCCTTGGTTGATGAAGCAAAAACGCGCCGCAAAGAAGAAAGCAAAGTACCTGGAACAACCCTCAGCTGTCACTGCGACATGCGACACCTACAAACATCCTCCTGCTCCTCGACATCCCATCACCTTGTTCATCGAGTAAAGTATCACTCTGTTGAGTTGTCACTATCACCGCACCCACATAAACGGAGATTCCCTTGAAGCTGAATGAAGTTACATAATCTCTTTCATCGGCGCATCTTCACCTCCTCCTTCGCCCTGCCAGCAGCGGCAGCATTTCTCACCTGCACTAATAGTCGACGACCAATCATCATCGGCAGTAGGAAGATTATGATGACGCAACAGTTGGATTCCGAATCGTCCGATGCAGTATGGTGTCCTGACACTCAAACCTTCAAAGGCGGAATTGTCCCTCGTCACTCTGCTGATACTTTAACAATTGACGAACTGCTGGCTTGCAACGGTGACAAGCTGAAAATATTTGGCTACGGTAGTTTATGTGTGCGTCTCTTGTGTGTCTGTTTTGCCAAATAACAACCATGCAAGTCTTATCTTACTTCTTCTCACTTCAACGTTCATCAATGCATTCTTCACATATGTGTAGTGGCACCCTGGAGCTGATGGTGTCTTATCATTGGCAAGTATTGAGCAAGACGAGCACGATCATGACGTAACAACATCATCACCTAGACCAAAACGACAAGTAACAACTGCACCAGGAAGAGCTATTGGCTATCGTCGATGTTGGTCACAACGCAGCGCTGATCATAGAGGTGACACTGAATTTAATGGAATTGTGTGTACGTTATTGAGTGACGAGGAATTTGCTGAGTTACAATCCGATGCTGGAGGGGAGCACCAATCAATATCAATGACGGAAGGATTGATTTATACTGTTGAAAAAGATTTAGTTCAAGATTGCTTAGCGGAACTCGACTTTAGAGAAAAGGGTGGCTATGCAAGAGATACAATCGATGTAATTGAAGATGACACTGGAGAAAAATTCAAAGCACTGCTTTACCGGGGCACTAGCGAAAATCCTGCTTTTTGGAAACGAGTGTTGTTCGACTTACCCCTCGCTGCAGCTGTAATGAGTGTCGCGAGAGGGCCTTCAGGTCCAAATGATTTCTACTTGTTGCAACTTCACTCTTTCTTGACTCATGCTGCAAAACACTCTCCAGCGGCTGCTGCTGCACTGAAAGATCATTCTGGGGATGAACAGACGGAGAAATTGGCACACATGTGCAAACTTCTGCAGACAGATTACACGCCCTTCTTTCTATTTGGAACCGGGTCCAATGAACACAACCAATTATTGCTGAACTCAGATGACGCAAGCGTAGAGGAAAGACATGAATTGGTTGAAATACTCCTTGTTGTTCCTCGCAGTAATGGTGATGTGGAACTGTTGCCAAAGTCTCTGCATGCGGGAGGGGGACATTCTGCACTGTTGACACCTACTGGAGAGCTGTATTTGTGGGGGTGGAATGAATCCGGTCAACTTGGACGCGTATCAAATACAATATCAGATGACAAAGACTTGCCCTTTTCGGAGAATGTCGTGCGCCCTCTTCAAGACATCAAAGTGGAGCAGGTCAGTCTTGGTCACAATCACACTATCCTAATTGAAAAAGAAACTGGGAGATTAGTTTGTTTCGGTGAGAATGGAAGAGGGCAAGTTGATCCCTCTTCTTCAAATACATCAATACACACACCATTGACGCCTGTTGACTTAGCAAACGAAGGCTTCGTCGATGTTGCTGCGGGCCTATTTCATGCAGCTGCAATTACTAAAGACGGAGAGTTAGTGACTTGGGGTTGCGGACGATTCGGTCAGAGCTTGCCACCAAGCGATGGCTCCACTTCCAAAGTAGGAAGGTGGCAACCAAAGGATGGTGTCCCACTAAAACAAGTATCATGCGGGAGACGTCACACTGTCATTTTGGATGAAACTGGGCGTGTTTGGACAATGGGAGATAACAAGTACGGCCAGCTTGGACGTAGTAATGTATCAAAGTCTGCAGTGCCAGAGCTTGTTTCTGGGGTTTTAGGATTGCCTACTTCTGGATGCGTTCAAATTCATTCTGGGTGGTCTCATACGATTGCCGTTGTGAAGAAGGACGATTCACCTACAATTACTTTATTTGGTTGGGGCAGGAACGAGAGAGGACAATTAGGATATAAGTCCACGGAGAAGTTTGTCGATGAACCTCAGCTGCTGAATCCTAACGATGGTGATATTGAAGTTACTTCGATTTGCTGTGGTGCAGAATCTTCTCTCATTGTTGGAGCGGATGAAACGATTTATTGCTGCGGCTGGAACGAACACGGCAATTTGGGATTTGAAAGCAGTGATTGCTGCTTTACATGGAGGCCTGCAACTGGCGTCAAAGTGGTAGGTCCTCCTACAAGCAGAAGTAGAAAGCTTCTCGCAGCTTCCGGAGGTGCTCATGCTATAGTAATGAAGGGCTAAAAATAGATAAACGTTCATTACTTCTTAAACATGTATTACTCATAACTTCTTGTTTGCATTGATTGCAGCATCTGCAATTCCTCTTATCTTTGTCGTATCTTTCGTCAAGTGATCAAGTGAGAGCTGAAACACTTTTGTAATCTCACCGGCAGCTTTGATACTCTTCTTCATGTCTTCCTCCTTCAAATTCACCTCGTTAAAGTTCAATCGCGAGATTGTTCTCGCAAGACTTTCAAGCTTCTTCGACGTCTTTTGTGTTACTTCCACTACTTCTAGAAGTGCTTTTGCGTTACCATCACCGCCATCACCTGGAATGATCACATCGTTCTCAACCGGTGATTGCTTTGTAACCGAGGCAACATTGATTTTCATCTGTTCTACGTCTACCAAGGTGGTATCCATACTTTGAGCCAAGCCAATATTGGTACTCATGACTTCAGCAAGGGCCTGCAGCGTTCCTTCAAAATCAAAGTCATGCTGGGGAATGTTCGGGATGCCATCTATGAGTCTCGTTGTTGTTTTGCACGACTGAAGCAACTTCTGCACTTTGTTGGTAACATCTTTTTGCATGTCCTGGGCATCCTCAATGATAGGTTGCAGCATCTTCAGTGCATCGCTTGCCTTCAATTGACTATTTCGTTGTTGAGATGAGACTTTCATAGATGCCGGCGACAAGTCAACAGCGTCAAGAAGTTGCTCTAGCCCACTTTGTGATGTAATTTGTGCAGTCGTATCACTTCCTAACAGCTTCAGATTCTTTTGCAGCACTCCGACAGTTTGAATAGCTTTCACAGCTACTTCTCTCAAGAGGATGTTCTTTGCCGCAAACTCATCTTTTTCTTTTATGACCAAAGCAGACTTCTCTTGGTTGAGTTTCTCTTCATCGTTATCCAATTTTTTCAATAGCTGCTGCAAAAGTGATGACTCCCTAGTTCTCATTTCCTGTAAAAGTGTTGTTCGTTCATGCAACTCTTCCTTCAGCTCTGCTTGAATCCTCATCTGATGCGACAATTTTTCTTCAAGCTCAATATTGTCATCTTTCAATTCACTGTTTACTCGTATCCGACTATCTTCACTTTCATTTAGTACCTCGATCTTGTACTGATATTCCTCCGCTCTTTTCGCCTGTTCTCTCAATTCTGTCACAGTTCCAGAATGCATTGCGTTAAGATTATCGAATTCACTTTGTAGCTGTGCATACCTCGCATTCAATTCACTGTTTACTCGTATCCGACTATCTTCACTTTCATTCAGTACGTTGATCCTATACTGACTTTCTTCTGCCCTTTTCGTCTGCTCTTTCAATTCTGATACCGTTCCTGAATGAACTGCGTTGAGGTTGTCAAACTCTCTTTGTAGCTGTGCATACTTGGCTTCCATCATTTGAAGCCTAACTTCTGTTGCGTTGTTGTTGTTATTATTGCTATGTGTTGGTGTAGACTTTGAAGCAGAAACATAAGAATGCGGAGATGATACCATTCTGGGTGGAGACATTAGCACGTATTCAGAAGGACGAGGGCTCGCATGAATATGCCTATTGGCTTCAGCGTTTGCCATCTCTCTTGTAGGTGAAATATTGGTGCGTGAACTGGATGATTCAGCATGAAAGCTATTTCCAGGTGTTGCTATCAGATCATACCCATGATGAGTTGTCGGTGTTGACAACAAGTCGTAGCCACGATATGGTGAAGTTGAAGGCGATTGATTAACTTTTCGTGAGTGACGTTCGCTCATGGGAGTGCGCTTATCTGAATTTGATGTACCGGCAGTATGCATTTTCTTTGGAGTTACAAAGCCATTAAGGTTGTCTTCGCTGGGGTTACCATCTTGATGTTTGTCCGACTCCTGTTCACTCCTTCTTCTTATTTTCGTCTGTGACTTCATATACCTAATAATGCCAGACTTTCCACCACTCTTACCACCAAAGCCTGATATACCTCTCTCTTCTAATATTTGCAACGGTACCCGTCCCTCTCTATCCTTTTCTGTCAACCCTGCTGGGTAGAATTTTGATAGCAGTAATAGAATCCCTTCCGACTCTAAATACCTCGAAGAAATGTCAATGCATTCCGACGCCAGATGTAAAGGAAGTCTTCCCTCATTATTTTTCTCGGCAGCAGCATCAGGATATGCACGAACGAGTGCTTCCATAAAGTGCAATGGGGGCGGTGGCGGCGCTCCTCTGCTAGCAGATGAGGAGAGCATAAGACATGCTAGATGCAACGGTAGATTCCTATGCGACGAAGAATTTATCCATACAGAAGCATCTGTTGGATGCAATTGAAGATGTTTCATGGCTTGAGCCCATAGATGACGGTTCATGAAATGAAACAGTTGAGTAGGACTTTGGACAGACACCTCGCAAGAGGACGTATTGGACTGGGTCGATGGCACTGTTTGATCACTCGTCATGAACTGCTCTTCGCCATCAGACCCGTCGCGGGGACCTTCAATGCTACGATGAATTCTATAATCCATTTCTTCATACCTATGCTGCGGGCTAGCAGGATATCGAGACTCGTCCATTACTTCCTCCTGACGCGATTTTAATACTGGACTCGGATGATGATATTGATGAGCAGCATTCTTCTTCTTCCTCCTCTCGGGCGTGGTAGTATTGACGTACATCATGATGTCATTGCGCAATACTTAGATTATCTCTTGCTATCAATACTTGTGTATGACCTATTATTTTGTCCGTTGCTATCTGGATGTCCTCAAAGAAAGCAAAGCAAGGGGAAAGGCTGTCCGAAGCCTCGCGTGTTAGCACGGTGTCATCAAAGTGAGGAAGAAGACATTGAAATAAAATTGGCGATGAAGCTACAATACCCCAGCAGCGTCGGCGGCAAGTTTTGAAAAGAAACGAGAAGGTGTCTTGTGATAAAAGATGGGCATCTCAAGAAGCAGAAGGCCAAATCGCAATCAGAAAAACGAAAAATGAACTCCTTCATAAAAAACGACCACTCATTCTGGCGTGACACTGCACTCGTGTTCATCAGCATAAACGACAACGATAACAACTACGTAGTAAAGAGAAAACTCTTTTTATTAGACGACTTATTCCGAGGACAGCTAGGGATTCGTAAGCGATTAGAAAGTTATTACAGTTCCGAATCGAGCAATCGAAATCTTGCAAATCAGCCCAAACACCTAAAAACACTGTATCAATCGACCAACAGGTTGCAACCAAAGAAAACAGAGCCATCTTCTGATCACATTTACAACAATAAATATAGGCCATGGATTTTGGAGGTGCCGCCGCAATTGGAGGAGTTGACAATGGTGGTTTCGATTTCATGTCATGGTAAGTACCTCTCTCAGAATTACACCGTGGAATTTGCATCATACTCTCACCTAACCATCTCTCAACCGCACATGACGTCTTTCAATCTCAATACACACAGGTACATGGACATACCAGTCATCTCCCGTCTCTACTTCACAGGGGCCTTCCTAACAACAGCCGGCTGTGCGTTGGACATTATCAGCCCCTTCTCCCTCTACTTTAACTTTGATCTCATATTCTTCCAAGGGCAGATATGGAGACTACTCACAACCTATCTCTTCTTTGGGATGTTTTCAATAGATTTCATATTTCACATGTACTTTTTGGTACGGTATTGTCGAATGTTGGAAGAGGGGGACTTTCGTGGACGAACGGCGAATTTTGTCATGATGATTATGTTTGGAGTCATTTTCATGACGGCGGTTGCTCCGTTTATTAGTGTGCATTTCTTGGGTAGTTCGTTGACATTCATGATGGTATATGTATGGGGGAGACGGAATGAAGATATTCGAATGAGCTTTCTGGGTGTTTTTACGTTCAATGCACCGTATTTGCCTTGGGTGATGCTGACATTCTCAATGTTGCTGGGGAATGGAGTTTTGATGGATGCTATTGGAATAATAGTTGGTCATACGTACTACTTTTTAGAGTATGTGTATCCTGCAATTGCAGAGATTCGAGGGTGGAGAAGAAAGAAAATATTGGAGCCGCCGAGGATATTGCATTGGATTTGTGGAACGTACCACGGACAAGATCTACATCGGGATTAATCACGGACTTCTTTCAGCTATGATAAATACAGTGTAATTCTATTGAATAAAAATAACTCATTATAAAAATACTACATTGGGTTGTTCTTTGGGCAGCTCTTCTTCTTCGGGCTCGTCTGATGACTTGTTCATGTCACCATTGCTCTCAGCTCCACTGCCATCCGTCTCAAAAAGCTTACCATTCGATTTAGGCACGTCTTCAACCTTGTCATCATCATCTTGCTTCACAATGGTATCACCCTTTTCTACCATCCTCAACACTTTGTCTCTCTTGACTGTAGCACTGATAAAATCAAGTGTTATGGTACTTACAAATAATCCATAAGCGAAGCACTGGAAAAAGATGTAGTTTGGATTACCATTTCCCGTAACGAGCCACATCCGGTGAAATGTAACGAATAGCAGTATTGGCACTGGGACGGCAAATAGTGAGATAAGAGAAGCATTACGCATACGAGCAATGGTCCGAGGATTGAGCATTGCCAGTAGCAATCCAAGCGTGAGAGTGTGAATTGTAGTTGTCGGCCGAAAGACAGCCCAAAGTAGCTGAAAGGCGGCTGCCAAAACGGATGGATATCGATGCAATCGAATCGTCAAGGGGATAACAAACATTGCTGGCACCCCTGCAACAAAGATTGTAAAGTACGACCGGAAGCGATCGAATATTTGTACGAAGAAGTACCAATGCAAACCCATCGATGGTCCTGGAACCGACCCACTTTGGTCTTGATCTACAAATGCAACGTTGGGAAGCATCGTCTGAATCATGACACTTTTGTATTCGTTGCTGTTGCCACCCACTAGTAGAGACGCCAAATAGTGCAAACCTATCAGATAGCATAGGTATAAACTTAGCACTGCTTTCCAGTCATTGTGTTGACCCCGTTGATATTTCAAAGAGGACTTTTGTTGATGTCCCCTCAGCATTCCTCTCCACAGCAGAATTGGTACCAAAAACATGGCATACCCCACATCTACATACGTCGCAAGAGCCAAGAATGTTGCCGTACTAGACACCGATTTGACTTTGATTGGAATTCCTTCTTTGGACAGTGTACTTGATTGTTTTGTAGCGTAATATAGAGAAGCTAGTGCCAATGCATCCCAAATACTTCGTAATGATCCTGTAGAGTTGGCAATCATTGATACTGGATTTGAAAAGTAGAGTAGCGATACAAGCAGAGGGACTTGTTCGAGTGTCAGGATTGGTTCTCTCTTCAGATGTTGTCTTGATGATGACGACTGATCTAAATTTGTAGAATGCTTGCCATTACTTTGCTGTTCCTTTCCATCAGCATCAGCTGAACTTGTTTTGTCTACAACAACTTCATCCAACACCTGATTTGATAATCCAAATATCCAACCCCGCACAGGTCGTAATTTTTCAGGAACCACGGATAACTTTGGATTCATTTTTTCACAAATTTTGGTATCACGTTCTATTTCTGCCTCTATGCTATCATTTTCCATTTCATACACTCGTTTCCCTATTTGGTAAATGCAATATGCCCCGACGCCATCAGCTAGTAGCAGCAACAGCCTTTGAACTATCCACAATAATGTTTTTGATGATTTGAAGGGAGCAAACATTTCTCCTAAAAATGCGACAACCAACGGAGGAGCCACAATTCTCGAGCCAGGTGCATAGATGGCACGGTAGCCTGATCTATATTCATAATCTCCCCATATCGATACTTTATTCTTTAATAGAAAGCACGCCTCATCTAAATGATCCCAAGTATGCACTGGATCTAATATCGATGCTCGTATCGCGGGTAGGATGCCCAGTCCAAACACTTGTGTTAGGAAATCAGTTGATAGGGCGAAGGACGTGAGCAGACGGAGGATAGCGGAGATTGCAAAGATGAATTTTGTTGAGGAATTCATCATCATTGCTGCTGGAGATAATGTTGCACCACAACGCCAACGCCAACCAATACAATAAGTGTACTCCTAAGTATGCACAGGGCACATAAAAGTATGGGCTGCCGCACTCGGACAGACCAAATGGGACATGTTGATCATCCTTTTTCATCTCTTTTTACCTTTTTGACTCTTCTCCAGCCAACTTTTGCCTTTTTGCAAAAAATAAAACACACCCACCATGGTAGCCGCTACTATCATTGCATATAGTGTCATCCACACATACGTTACATCTGATATAAACATAATTTTCTGTTTATAATACTTCATTAATGAAGATCGTCGCAGGGTTTAGTTAATACTTCTATATTTGCTTCAAAATACTACAAATCTATAAAGGCAGCTTCTGCTACATTCCTACATAGAATATTTCTATTTATTCGTAACCAATTGAAGTATTTGCGGATATGAACTACCAAATCATTTAATATGAGATAGTATAGAAGCGATAGGCCGGTTTAATGGAATAAATACCTAATACACAGCCCATTTGATATGTTGTTATGTGTATGAATTTTTGCTCAATTTTGTGAGCGTGTGTTTGACTGTAGTAGGGAGGCGTATGAGGGGGTTGGCAACTCTAACGAGTGGCCGAATCCTTTGTTCATATCATGAGCGGGGACGGGAGGGCGGCGGCGGTGGTGATGTCACATAGCCGTTGCCATACACCACCATTGTTGCGTCGGCACATGTCATCGTCGGGAAAATGTGCAACGATCATGGTCAAATACACAATAACTAAGGCCAAATTTCCGTGACAAATGGCGGTTCGGTGATCCAATACCATGGTAGGGGTGCCCCATATCATTTGTCACGGAAATTTGGCCTTAGTTATTGACCTCATTTTTACTAGTAGTCCACCATGGTGAAGCGCTTTTGCATCGATTTGTTGAAAAGTGAATGATGATCAACATGTCCCATAGGGGATCACCTAAACCATGCTTTCTTGCAATTTCATCTAGAGATTTTGTTAACAAAATTGAATTGGGGGAAACCTAATCGTTTCGTGCGGCAGCTCATACTTTTATGGAGCTCTGAGTATGCATAGCAACGCAAGCCAAAATCAAAATCAAAATAAAGGGGAAGACAGAGGCTAGAGAGGAAAGATAGCCATCTGAATTAACCTCTCCCTCTCTAGCCTAGCTTCGTAATATTGTACCCTGCCGTGCCCTTTTCGTTCCAACTTCCAGCACTTTGGGCTTGCGTGTGAAGTTCGTTTCATGCGTGTTGTTGTTCTGTTTCTCGAGATTGACATCTTCGTTTCTTGCACAGAACAAAAAATGCCGTGCAGTCTTCTTGCTGCTGCCGAGTAAAAATAATAGCCAGTAACCAACATGCCGACGAAAGCATAACTTATCCAACCACTAATCTAACAATGAAGAAGTCGGGCTTATTACTGTTGGCATCATGCTCATCATCCTCTGCATTCCAGCAAGTTGTGAATTCCAATCGCCTTCAGAATGTTCATGTTCCATTAAGCGGCAACAGAATACCACAGGCTGTACGTTACATGCAACCTTCATCGATAGAAATAAGCGATGACGGCAAGGGTCGATCACGTCGGCTTGGCCAAGCAGAAAAGTCTTTCAAAAGTAGCAGCGGCGATAAGAGAGTGCCAAGGACAGAGCTCTTAGCAGCGACACTTGACTCCGTCGAAGATGTTGACAACACTGTGGCTTCATTATTGGGCCGGTTTGAAATTCCAACGCCAGGGCCGAATACTGTCGAAGCAGCGACTAAGGTAGTATCCGCTTCACTGCTGATCACTGGCAACACTGTCGGTTCATCTATGTTTGTGCTTCCTGATGCAGTTGGCGGTGTTGGACTGATGAATGGATCAGCACTATTTATAGGTAAGATGATCAACGCACTCTCTCTTATGTCTGTTAGGAACGCCACAACATGTGCTAACTTCTCTTCATTATCACTCCTCCACAGGTCTATACTTATACAACCTCATCTCTGGTTTTCTCTTGGCAGATGTGGCAATCAAACTGCACGAGTCATCCGAATGTGAAGTACCGGCATCATTCAAAGACTTTGCCGATGCCGCCATGAAATCAGAAGCAGCAGGTAATGCGATTGGAGCAGCATCCCTTTTAATCAATAGCTGCTTTTTGGCATTTGGAATATCGCATGCTGGACACCTGGTGGCGAACACCCTACCTGGTTTTGGCTTGGAACCAACCATGGTAGCGGCTGGCTTTGCAACCATCCTCGCAATAGCATCATTTACACAGACCAACCATGGCCTTGAGAAGATTGCAAATGTAGCTGTAATGGTGCTGTTTTCAAGTTTTGCAAGTTTGTTGTTACCCAGTTTGGCAAATGTTTCTGATCCCATGGGTACACTATTGGCTCCAGGAACCAATCCGGAAGGATTTGGACCTGCTGCTTCAGCGGCGATTCCATTAATCCTGTCGAGCCTCACATACCAGAATATCGTCCCGAGCATAACGAAGCTATTGGATTTTGATAGAACAAAGTCATCTGTGGCTATTGCCCTTGGATCGTTTTTACCAGTGGCGGTGTACATAGCATGGTGCTTCGCTGCACTTGGAGGAGGATTAGATAATTCGACAACCAGCGGGGCTGGTGGTGCTGCCTTTACGGCATTTTCAGCTTCAGCGTTGATTGGCTCATGTGTAGCGTGTATCATGTCACTGGCAGAGGAATATGAATCGATCATATCGAGTGCATTTTCTAGCGATCAATATTGTTCCGTCAAGGACAAATTCTCCATACCAGCGGTAACAATGGCGGTAGCGCCTCCAGCAGCTGTGGTACTTGCCACGGGATGTTCCGACCTGACATGCGCATTGCACTTCTGCGGAGCTTTCGTCACACCATTCTTATACGGTTTGTTGCCCATTATGCTGTTCCAAACAATAACAAAGAAAGACGGAGAGATTGCCTCATCTCCGAGTCTGATGAGTACAATACTTGCTGGTGGAGCTGTTGGCTTCGTCGGACAAGAAATCATTCACGATATATCTCAAATGATTGCTTAAAATGTGTGACAAAGAAAAGAATAGGGCCGCTACTACTTGCCCATAAATTAACTGTACAAAGTAATAAGTGTATGTTCTAATATGGTTTAATGCCCGTCGTTCTCTCCTCTGTTCTTGGTATTACATTCCTGATCACATCTCGAGCTGCGATTGTCTTGTTGATACCAGCTTCATGCAGCGAATTTGCCAGCCTAAATTTCTTGTCAGAGAATAGCTTTTCATCCGTAAAAGAAGTATGACGATCTAGTTGAAAGTCAGCCAGATCACTCTGTCTGCGAAAGAAGTCGTTCTGACGTGCATTTGTGCTTTTGTGTATGTCTGCGCTTAGGTCGGCTATCTTCTTCTGATAGGGGCAGCTCATAGAAAGTGTATGCAATCTCTCAAGCTGAAGCTCCCGTTCTCTTGTCATTTTATCTTCCGCTTCCTGTTGAGCAATTCGTTTTTGTTGTCGTTGTTCTTGTCGGAATGTCGACCTCTCTTTATTGAAGCACATTGTGCGTTGCTTCATCATTTCCTCTTGGAGCAACACCTCAGCATTCTCCTTCTCATGATCTCGAACCTGCCTTAATTGATGCTTTGCAAGGACTTGCATTGCTTCCAAACGTTTTTGTACGACAATGACCTTCTCATCTGCGACTTTGCAGTTAGGTCTGGAGGATTCTTGGTTTTGCGTGTCGCTCAGCTGTTGCTGCAGTCGTAACGAAGTCAGTTGAGCTTTCAACTCTTGTTGCTTAGCTTCATTCTTAGCTTTGTTTGTACTAAGCCTTGATTTCTCAATGATACGCTTCCGCAGGCGTTCGACGTCACCCAAACCTTTCTTCTTGATCTTTTCATAGTGTATTTTGTCGCGCTTGTGCTTGGCAGCTTCAAGTTCTCCCAACAACTCTTGTTTCAAGAGCTCCACTTCGCTATCGCAATCCTCGTCTCCGAGCGTGCGCAGAGAATCGAGTGCTTTAAGCAATGAAGGAGGAAGAATATTGCACTGTTTGTTTCCGTCCGATACAAGCTGCAAAGCCCGATGTCTTTGCATCCTCGTCTCTGCTTCGAGAGCTGCACATTGCTGCTCTAAATTTTCTTCCATCTTGTTGAGAAGTTGTTTCGTGTCCAGTATCATTTCCCTGTGACGAGATTCGTTCATATTTGGGGACATCTCTACCGCATCCTTTAGGCCTATAACGAGCGACAAGGCATCGAGTTCAAGCTGTTCTTGAGTACGAGGACTTGTTAGCAAGCCCATATTATTTTGCATCCTTTCAAGTTGTTGCGTCATGTTGTGCTCTAGCTGCGACAGCTCTCTTGAGGTTTTAATCCACTCAAAAGTCGCTGATTGAGAGTGCGTTTCTACATTCTGTTTACGACGCAAAGTCTTGACTGACTGAGAAAATACATCAAACTTTGAATCACCCTCTACTGCTAGTAGAGCGTCGAGATGTTGCTTGGTTGATTTCATTCTAGCGTCGAACCAAGCGTAATATCTTTCAGTCCTGAATATTAATAATAATGAATATTCAAGGGGATATCTCCTCCGCCCAGTTAATTTGTTGATAATGGTTGGATCAAGTCTTTTTTGTTTAGCTTTCTGTTTCGGAAGAACTGCCACATTTTAAATATTTTATGTGCCAACTTCTTTGCTACGTCTACCTACACCTACTTTCACAGACATGCTCAGAATCAATCTTCCGATATCAATACATCAATCACCGTTTCCAACTCATCAAAGTAATCAAAGAAGTGAGATCGGCCAGAGAGCATGTTGTATGTCGACGAGAGACCAAGCCCATCTCTTATTTTCTCAGCTTCATATAATGGAATAAACGGATCATCATCTGAATGAAATTGATACCAGCTCTCCCGCTTACAATTCGTCAACATATCTTGAAACAAATAAGGATTCGCATCGCCCTGTGGATAGTACCCTGACATCCTCTCGTGAGCATCGCCCAGATCACTATACGTAGCTGAAACAAGTACAACTCCATGCGCAGGATATAGCTCGGTATAACGAAGTGCTGCTTGAGCGCCAGAACTATGTCCGACTAGTATGACATTGCTTGGATCACCCGGTGACGCCTCCTCTGCGACTGATCGCATAAAAGGTACCCATCGATCTCGTCGGGCGTGGAGAGGGTCTGGGAAGTCTTTGCAGATGCATGGAATATTCTTCTCAATGAGCTTTTCGTAAATGATGCCGTACCAGTTGCTTTGGCGGATATTGGAACAGCCGTTGCCAGGGCATATGATGACTGTGGGTGTCGGCACCTTCATGTTGATTTGATGGCTTGGGCTTGATTGTGATTCGGTAGGATTATTAGCCCCTTTTGAAAATGAAAGAGCATCGGCGGTCTTGGCCATGGTGGTACCATACTTAAGACCGGCGCAAATGAAATGTAACAGGACAGAATTCGAGTTCGAGGCCTCAAGATTGCGCTACATTCGAATTCAATAAAATTTCTTTTGAAATTTCTAAAGGCCTTGAAGACGAATTCTGTCCTGTTACATTTCATTTGCGCCCGACTAAGTCTTAGTCGGGCCACCCTTGCTGCATCCAACTCACACAGCAGTCCACCACCTCGCTCACTCCTATATCAGCATCTTTCGTAAACAGAAAAACGAGAAGATTGACATCATTCACTCTCATAGCAGAAACTGTACGCAGTTTAACTTTATGTACTCATCTATCCTAATCGCAATTCCAGCACCAGTCATCTCTTCTTACGATCCAAACTCTTTTAAACATATATCTTCTCGGACTACAACCATCTTCAAGAACACGCAACTTTTAATGAAGGGCGCCGCCCTGGAACACAGGCTCCTCGAGTTCAGACTTCGACCTTGTGAACTTGCCAAAGGCAAAACCAGCAGCAGCGACAGTAGCAGCGACGAGGGCCGTGATTCCAAAGATAGCACCACCAGAGAGACTGTTCTCACTTGCCACCATAACACTGAAAGGTGTTCCGGTGTAGGGATTAAGATAAGTTTTCTCCACCAAAGCTTCTTCAATCGCAAACATTGTGCCGCAGACTTCTTCAATATCATCGGAGTAAATCATGACACCATCTTCAGCTTCATCGGCATCGGCTGCGTATTCGTTCATGTACTCGTTCATGTCCTCGCCCTCTTTCTCTCCCTGGTTCTGGTAGTTGTAGTCGCCATCGGCAGCGCAGTCATCCTTGGAAATGGACTCGGCAAGCAGGTCTTCGCAAAAATCACCATCACCCATATCGCAAGAGAATTCCATGGAATACATTTGAGTCATCATTTGCATTTCGCCAATCATCCTAGTCTCCTCATTATTCTCGTTGCTATACATCATGGATGCCATGTTGTAGCCATCTTGTTCATCTGACATTACCGTACACTCATCATCCTGGAACTGTGCAAGCTCAACGGATTTACCGTCGGCTCCACAAGTATAACCAATATAGAGTTCGGATCCATCATAGGGCTGCACGCACGAAGACTTCCCCTCCGCGTAATCTTCGACCATCTCCTCGTAGTATCGTTGAAACTCGTCGTCGTCGCACTTCTCCATACATATGTAACAAAGACTACTTAGATTATGTCTCTGTTCCTCACTGTTAGGTAAAATTCAAGACAAGCAATGTGTACATGTGTTGTGTTAGCATTTCAAGAGTTAAAAAGGGCAACGTAGCCGTAGCTCACGTTCACGTATCACTTACCAAGTCTCACGCATGCCATCCTTCTCGCAGTATTCGCACGTGTTAGCCTCTTCTTGGGCATACATCTGACCACGCATGGCAATGAAGGTGCCAATATCAGTCATGTACTCAGCGCCGTCGTTGGTGAACGACATGAAGGACGCAGTGCCACCATCGTACAATGTGGCAGTAACACACATGTAGGGCTTGACACCGCCCTCATCATTGTATTGATATTGATATTGATATTGATCGGCAGCCTCCTCGTCAACGTCACCTTCCTCTTCCTCGTTCATGCGACGGACGACGCGGAAGGCATTCTTGTTGACAGCGTTGGAGAGCTTCCGCATCTTCTTGAGCTTGAGGGCGGCATCGCCACGGACTGCTGCGTTAGCGGAGGCGAGGGCGCCTGCGATGGTAAGGATGGAGAATTTCATCGTGGATGGTAAGTTGTTGATGGTCAGCGTTGTGTCTGTTGTTTGGCTCAAGAAATTATGAGCAAATGGTAACAATGTATTTATGAGAAGTGAGAAGCCATCGTCGCTTCGGATTCGCATGGTTCTAGATCTCGGATGAAAATAGTCTTGTTCAAAATTAACAAAGGAATTAGTATGAAAGTAATATAAATGTCATTTCTTCTCATCTACAGAGGAATTAATACTAATTGAATGAGGCTACTGACCCGATTGGGATATCTGTCAAGTATCTCGAACGTGAGGAATCGGTACAAAAGAAAATTCAACCAGTTTGAACACATCATTTGATGAACTGAACACCTTCTTGTAAGTTTAACTTTTGATATGGTCTTCAAGCAACATAGGAATTCTTACAAAATCAATTCAATTAGAGGCCAACAAAGGAGTTAAGTACACAAATATTTGAGTTGCCGCTCATACAAGATGTTCTCTGATACTTACCGGAATGCCGATGCAGCCTCCTCCTTCTCATTTGCTGCGATGTCAATGTCAGATGTCAAGAAACAAAAACAAAGAGAGCCTACGCTATTAGATAGTGCAACTCATAAGAATAATCGAAACACTCCAGAGCACATAAAAAGAAGAAGACTCCACGCAGCCATATATCCCTCAACAATACCTCCACCACCACCATTCATCAACCATGACTACCGCTACAACTATCGTCGCCTCCCCCGACCTCGCTCCCACCTCATCTGTTGACCACAAAGAGCTTACGACCTCCTCGGCGTCCGGCTCGGGCAAGCGGATCAAATGGAAGAAGTTGTTTTCGAAGAAGAAGAAGAAGAAATCTGTCACCAAAGAGAAGATGGAGGCCGAGGCAGTCGGCGGAATAAAAGCCGAAGAAAAGGTCGAGGCGATGGAGTTTCCTCCTTCCTTAAGTGTTCTCCCTATCAAGGATGATCCACTGCCTTCTGCACCTAGCCCGACATCTGTGATGGATGTATCTGTGATGGATGTATCTGTGATGGATGTAACTGCTCCAATGGATGATAGCATGTCAATGAACGGCGAAGATTCAGTCTTGTCGGATGGAGGCTCTACTCATGCCTCTACTTCTACGCACAACATTGGTGAAGACATTGATTCATGTGGGGGAACCGTCTTCAAGACTGAAGACCAAGACGCCGACGGCCTTTCAAAGCTTGCCGAAAATGTCTTCTCTCCAATGGATTGGTTATGTTCTATTGCTACCGGTACTGAACAAGGGAAAGACGAAGGAGCCCATCTCAAGAACGCTTCGTACAGCCCAGAGGCAGGATTTGTTAGAACTGTCGGAAACTTTCCTGAACTATCAGAGGACAGTGTGCTGATTCAAGTAGAGACTACCACTATCTCTACACGCGACAGCCTCGAAAGACTCCGCCGCGACAACACCAAGGAGCTAAAAGCAGAACTATGGGTACCAGGGCATGAGATTGTTGGCCTTGTCGTGCGTTTAGGGACGAACGCAGATAAGTTCTTGTTGGGCAAGCGTGTTGCTGCCGTCTTGCCTTTTGGAGGAGGATGTGCACAGTACGTGTGCATTGACGCCAAGGACGTTATTGCTGTGCCTGAAGAGGCAAGCAGTGATGAAGTTGTTGCACTGCTATCGACATACCTGACAGCCTATCAATGTTTGGAATCCGCTGCCGCAAAGGAAGAGGCCGATGTTGAACAAGAGGAAAGTCCTCTCTCGGGAAAGAACGTGTTGATTTTTGGTGCTGGCAGTCCACTTGGGTTAGCTTTTGTTGATCTAGCGAAGAATGCTGGCGCAACTGTCTACACTGTGTCGCATAGCTCACACTTGGATGCTATCACTGAAATGGGCGCTGATCATTGGTATCGTTTGTCCCAGAAGGAAGAGTGGAGTGAACAGTGGAAAAACAAGATTGATTTGGTTGTTGATACAGTCGGAAATCATGATGACTCCGACAACAAGCCGTCCTTCTACAACGTGATGAAGACTGGTGGGGGGCGTCTAGCTACGGTGAACATCACTTCTTGCGAGAAGAAGTACTTGCCACTCACAAGGGCTAAGTCCTGTGCATTCTACAAGTCGGTTGTCAACGAGAAGGCTTTTGAGTATGACATGTTCAAAAGCTTCGATGGCAATCAGGACTTGTTCACACGAGACCTAGCCAAGTTGTATGATCTACACAAGACCGGCAAGATTGGACCCAAGATCTATTCCCGAGTGGGCTTTGACGAGATGCAGAGCGAGTGGGAGAAGGTAATGAGAGGATGGACGAATGGTGTTGTTGTAGTATCTCCCTGGAAGTGAGATTACAATGAATTTATGTTACCCTTGTGAAATGAACAAGGATGAAAAGAGAAAGCTTTGAGTTAGAAGCAATGTTGAAAGGTCTATGCGTAGTTAGTAGCAATAAGTTTCAGTAATACTAATACCATATATTACTCAAATTTATTGGAAGCACAGTCTCTCTTCTACACAAATATCGTTGCAGCTTCCATGATAGACCACTCTACTACCTACTCCAGTAGAGAGAGAGAGCTCGATCCTCGATGTAGCCCGCCCCAGCCCCCCAGCCCCAGGTAGCCAGTAGCCCCTCTTGAAAATGAAAGAGAGGGTGTCACTTGCACTTGGGCCTACTTCCCATAAATTAACTGTACAAAGTAATAAGTGTATATTCTAATATGGTTTAATGCCCGTCGTTCTCTCCTCTGTTCTTGGTATTACATTCCTGATCACATCTCGAGCTGCGATTGTCTTGTTGATACCAGCTTCATGCAGCGAATTTGCCAGCCTAAATTTCTTGTCAGAGAATAGCTTTTCATCCGTAAAAGAAGTATGACGATCTAGTTGAAAGTCAGCAAGATCGCTCTGTCTGCGAAAGAAGTCGTTCTGACGTGCATTTGTACTTTTGTGTATGTCTGCGCTTAGGTCGGCTATCTTCTTCTGATAGGGGCAGCTCATAGCAAGTGCAGTCAACCTTTCAAGCTGAAGCTCCCGTTCTCTTGTCATTTTATCTTCCACTTCCTGTTGAGCAATTAGTTTTTGTTGTCGTTGTTCTTGCCGGAATGTCGACCTCTCTTTATTGAAGCACATTGTGCGTTGCTTCGTCATTTCCTCTTGGAGCAACACCTCAGCATTCTCCTTCTCATGATCTCGAACCTGCCTTAATTGATGCTTTGCAAGAACTTGCATTGTTTCCAAACGTTTTTGCACGTCAATGACCTTCTCATCTGCGACTTTGCTGTTAGGTCTGGAGGATTCTTGGTTTTGCGTGTCGCTCAGCTGTTGCTGCAGTCGTAACGAAGTCAGCTGAGCTTTCAACTCTGTTGCTTAGCTTTGTGGGAGTGATGGTACGGTAAAACAGAATGGTAGTAGCACTTATCTACCTGCCTACATACGTACCGATGATTTTTACCGAAAGCCACAGCACAAAACACAAAACACCACCTCCATGGTGCTCTTTCGGCGTACCCTAGTCCACTTCCACGCACATCACAATCGTCACTCGTCACTATTTTGCGACCATGGCAACGATCAACATCAATACGGTGGCGGCGGCCATCTTGCTCTCCATCTCCACCACCTCCGCTTTTACTACTCCCTCTAGCAACATCTTTCGCATGTCACATTCTCCAATCGATTCAGAACGAAGAAGGCAATCGGTTCAAGTAATGATGGCTGGAGGTTTCCTTGGAGGAATATTTGGTGGAGAGAATAGTTCAAATACAGTTGCTAATGCCGCCACATCAACTGGTAGCAGTGCAAAGATCAACAACAGCGGTAAGGGTCCAACCAACGAAATTATCAAGAAGGTTAATGGGATGAATCAACGTCGCTTGGGCGGTTCAGATATCATCGTATCTGAATTAGGATTGGGTACTCAAAGATGGGTTTCAAGTGACTTTAACGCCCCAAACAAGGATGACATCTTCAAATTTATGGACTATGCCATCCTTGATAACGGGGTGAACCTGATCGATACAGCAGAACAGTATCCCATCCCATCAGATGGAAAGAAAGCTCAAGAGGGTGACTCTGAGGTGGCAATTGGTGAGTGGATGAAGGCACGTGGATTGAGCAACGGGGAAAGTCGAAAGAAAGTTGTGATTGCAACAAAGATCACGGGTGGTAGGAATGTAACTCCCAAGAACATTAAGGCTGACTGCGCCGGATCGTTGAAAAGATTGGGAACTGATTATATTGATGTTTACCAACTTCATTGGCCTGCACGTTATTCGCCTCAATCCAACTGGGGTCAGTCCTTAGCATACGATATCAACGCTGACAAGAATCCATATTGGAGAGGTTTGGGTGGACCTACTAGCTTTGAAGATCTGTGTCTTGCCATGCAAGATCTAATCGATGAAGGTAAAATTCGAGGTTGGGGAATGTGCAACGACAATGCCTACGGGCTTACTGGATGTACGCGAACTGCGAAGGCATTGGGCGTTACGCCGCCCTGTTCTCTACAGGGAGACTTTTCTTTGATCGATCGTAAGAGTGAGGAAAATGGAGTCGCGGAGGCTGCATCGCCTTACAATGAAAACGTTGGCTTCATGAGTTACAACGCTTTGGCGGGTGGTATGTTAACAGGCAAATACATGAACAAACCCGCTGCACTGGATAACAATGAGCGAGCCAAGATAATGGAGGCTCTAGAAAATCCAAGAGGAAGAATGGATGAATTTGGTTGGTCACGAACCTTGTATAGGTACAGAACAGAGGCAGCTCAGGAAGCAATTGTTGAGTATTCTAAGATTGCCAAGGATGCAGGAATGACACTGACAGAGCTTAGTCAGAGGTGGACACGACAACGATCTCTCATCACAACCACACTTGTAGGTCATTCAAACATTGATCAATTGAAAGAATCAGTAAATTACTTTACAAAAAGTCAACCTCTTTCTGACAAGGTCATGTGGGAGATCGATAGAGTTCATATGAAGAATCGTTTACCGATATTTAGTTCGAATCGGGTCGGCAAGGATTGGAATGGAGAAGGCGAGATTGGTGAAACCATTCCCTAGGTGACAACATCAAATTAACCAACTTCTTAACGCTAGGATATTATACATCCCAATCACATGTCTCAATTGCGTATGAAACTAACGCAGCCTCTGCTAATAATTGTTCTCTCACAGTGTCGTCGACCCCAATTCTCATCTCAACATCAATGCCGTCTTCATAAACAATGCCTCTGCGTTGCTCTTTTGAAAGTGACGCAAGGTAAACTATATACAATGCCTCTCCAGGACTAATTTCAAGCGTTCGCACGCTACCATTATTTGGTGATGGAGTGCAGCAGGAACCCCCTGGAGGACAGCTTACGTCCGATTTGTTACCATTGTTAACATTCCTCCCCTGCCAAGTAAATAGAAGGGCTGATGGCATATCTGATTGTTTTATTGCAATGAGACCTTTCAAAAGCCGACGAAGCGAAGTCACCATGTTAACATCTGCAGAATCAACAGGCTGGAGTTGTGGCTGCACTAATTCCCATACATAGTTATCATTTGTACGGTCTTTCGTCCAAAATGATATCACCGCGCTCAAAGTGACATTTGGCAAGAGACTCTCTAAGAAGTCTTTGAATTCCTTCCTCAAGGAATCGTTCTGTTTTGATCCAAATAAAACTGACAGCGGTAAATGTGAATTGCAGCGATGGCATGTATCGGGGTTGGAAATCTCATCCTGCTTCCCATCGTACGACAAAACTACATATCCTCTAGACTTGCCCGTATCTGGATCTTCAGGAATCAATGCCTCAAATACCAACTCAAGTGGAACCCAATGTGGGCCATATTTGAAACGAGCAGTGTCTAATATGAGAACATTATCCGACGCTTCATCATATGCACCTATGGGTGAAAAGTGCCCAGTCCCCGTTTGTCCAAGAACTTTGCGTGTATACGAAATAACTAGAAACGATGACGGCAACAACTTCTGATGTGTACATGTTTGTTTCACAACTTGTCTAAATTCCTCCACTGTAGAATCTGATCCATGAACAGCGTGAACATCTAATCCCTGACATTTGGCTAGGCATACAAATGTAGAAAATGTAATTCCAGTTTCCTTTGCGAGGTCAAGATCAACACAGCAGTTGAGCATGCTTTCCTCGTACCATCTCCATGGGCCCTTCCATGATCGTCTTGGATCGACAGCTAATGCATTTAAAATAATAACTAATGTTGTAAGTCCACAATACGCTGGCTCGGGTTGTGTTTGCAGCTGTTCAATTAATGAGAAGAAGGCAGATGTCCCCCCTGTGGACATTGCCGATGCAAATATTTGTTTGCCTTCAAATGATGAAAATGAAGTTAAACTGCTGGGTAGTGTCCTCCGATAAAATGTTCTACTAGGAGACGGTTGTGTTGGAGGTTGGGCGATATTTTTGCTATCGGTCAGATCATTACTTTTTGCCATCATTGATGTTTGCTGCAGAGTTGTGTTGGCTCTATCGTTCTCCTAATAATCTGGTTGTTCGGGTATAAATAAATAATGTCTTCAATATATTCTCACTCTCTCTCTAGAGAAGATCTTGCTTCACATGTAAAAGAGCCTGAGCTGCGCTGGTGGTCTTGTTGTAGGTGTCAAATGTCATGGAGTCTTACATATTTAATCCTCCCAACATGATCAAGTAAGTGTCCACATTCATGTCTCTTGAGTAAGATACGTTCGTGGAGAACTATCGTGCGTGGCGTCGGTGGAGTCGGTAGCGTAGGTAGGCAACGGATGGATGGAACAACATGATGAAAAGCGGTAAATTGTCAATTGGGCTTCAATTGGGTTAACTCTTGGAATCTGACATCACTCCTCGCGCAGTCCTCGCGCATAGGTTGAGGTTGGAGAGCTGGACTCAGAAAAGACAGATGCCTTCAGTGACGTGGTGAATTCCTCAGACGGAGCGAACACGTTGGCCACGGTTGGCGATTCTTGTCACGCTGGCCTTCTGGTTCCTCTGCAGGCCTTGCGTCAGAGGTGAAAAAAGTAGTGGGTAATGCGAGTTTTTAACCTTGGCATCAAGTTATTATCGCCAATTATCGCTATGTGATGCCGGTGAACATAGCTGTTTCTGAAAACATTTGACGGGAATTCTGTCTGCACAATTGTGGCTCAGGTTGAGAGCTCTGTGCTTCTTTCCTTCATTTGATTTCAACACATTCAACATGGGCATGATAATAATACGATTAATAATACTTACCCACTAGAGAGCTCATCACAAAACAGAAAAGCAACAGGCCGCGACTACAATAATTAGGTAATTGATTTGAATGAATATTTTGATGGCAGCGGAACCAGCTTCAACTTCAACATGAGCCAAGGCAAGTCCACCATACCCGATACACACCGCGGCGACGGCGATGGTGACGGTAAAAACAAGTCAAAGGACCAAACTCTTTGCTCCTCATGTGATAGTTGCCGTGCTAAAAAGACCAAATGCGACGGCAAAAGGCCGTGCGAGGCCTGCATGGTATCATATGTAAGGAGGAATAAGATTGGTAGCGCTGATGAGGTCGATGTAAAAAAGATTAAGTGTGTCTACTCTCCAGCAAAGAGGAGAGGACCACCCCCGAAGCGTACACTGGAGAGAGAGATGGAGGAAAGGGAACGAGAACGAAAACAGAGACGGGAAGAAGAACACCCAATAGCTGGGTTGGGTCGAGTCCCAGAAGAAGTAGTGTCATCTGCAGCAAACCTCAACAATTTGGACACTGCGTCCATCTTGAACCTTTTGAGTATGTTAAACCCTGCTGCATCGACACTCCCCCCTCCTATTCCTCCTCCTATTGATCCGCAGCAATCCCTCCTTTCTTCGCTCTCAAACGCTCTTGCTGGCATTCAAGGTATAGGTGGCATGCCTCAAGGCTTCGGTGGAGGCGCAACAGCTAGCAGGGGATATAACACTATGAACAATGCGCCGAGTGCTGCCTCACAGCAACTGGCGTACCTGCAACAGTTACAGCAACAGTTGCAACTACAGCAGTTACAACAACAGTTGCAAGAAAATTTGCAACAGCAGTTACAACAACAACAACAACAACCTCTTACACAACAGGGACAGACTACTCGTGGTGCTGAATCATCCATGTCGTCATCACTCGAGGATAATCGGACACAATCGCTTCAAAACGAGGTGGGACGACTTCGAAAGAGAATACACGAATTGGAAACTGAAAATGCGGAGTTGAAGCAAAAAGTTGATGCATTGCAGAAGGCGGTCGAAAGAGCAGCAGATGAAGATGATCTGTGATACACTGTTACATAAGGTCGGCATAATTTATTTAGATTGATCATCACTGTACGTAATTGTCCTATCTTACGACTCTCCAGGAGTTCGGTGTATCTAATTCGTTTGAAAGACGCGCGAGAAAGAGTAGAGAGAACAAGAGGAAGTTAACAATTTTAGGCACCGTAAGGCCTAAATCCCTCGACAGAAACCCACTCCTGTTGCTTCTTTTCCTGTGCTGTAGACGCGCGAGCTAGAGTCGAGAGCAAGTCATGTATCACAAAACAGATATCAAACATAATGCTGAAGGTACAAACATCAACCGCTTGGTCCCCTATCCTAACTGAGTGCGTTCCTTGCATAACTTTCTTCACTGAAATACGAAGCATCGACAACATTGGGTCCAAATGCTCTCCCCTTTAGTTCCTTCTCGGCATTCATAGCATCGCCGGGCGTGGCATACTCCAAGAAAATCTTCTTCACAGCACTTGGTGCACATCCATCCTGCGTTGAAACGAACCGCGAAAGGATTAGAATAAATTTTGGCTAGAAGAAATCAAAAGAAAACAAGAAGGAACAAGAGAGGTACATACCTGTGGTCTAGGAATCTTCATTGAAAGCAATTTGCCATACTTTCCAACCTCTTCACGCACTTCTTCCTCGAGCATTCCAAAGTCTTCATCATTTGTAAGATCTTCGTCCAAGACCATGTTGAGTAAAACAAGCACACGAGTGGCCTGCGGAGTAGCAGAGACAGGCTGAGGAGGAGGGAGACCACCCATTGGACCCCCAACGCCTGCAGACGCACCTCCTAACGCCGCATCCAACATGTTTGCCACTGCCATTGGATCCACGGCAGCTTGTTGCGGTTGCATGGGATTCATCTGCATCATGGGAGCAGCCGCTGGAATTGCAGCTGGCATTATTGGAGCAGCTGCTGCTCCACCCCCCAGCGCTGCATTCAACAATGCATCCACATCAACCCCATCGACCACTGTAGCAGCAGCGGGAGGAGCAGCAACAGGGGCAGCAAATGCTCCCCCTCCCGTCTGCACGGCTGCCAATCCAGAATTATCTGTCGAGTGACCCTGGACTGCCATACGACAACTGAGTTGCTTCCCTCCTCCCATATCCATACCATTCAAACCCATACACGCCACCTGTGTGAGGTTAGGATCGGCATATTCCACAAAACAGTACCCCTTTGAAGTCAATGCTGTCGCATCAGCCTTTACAAGATGAAATGCCTTCACAGGTCCAAATGCCCCAAGCAATTCGAGAACTTGTGATTCCGTCAAATGATACGGAAGACCACCAATGAAAATCTTATTCGGTCCATCGGGGACAGTCGAACTGACAATGCCCAATTTGGCAGTGTCCAACCTTGGCAATGTCGATGGATTCACTGGAGGAGCCCAGGCTGGATTGTAGTCATTTGGACGCTTGATTGTTACTTTGCCGTGTCCCATCACATTAATGCCATCGAGATCAAGACAGGATGTGGTAATTTCCATTGTTTTGAATTCCAAAAATGCGACTGTAACGTATAGATGTAATAGGGAGAAGGGAAAGTAATGAGCATCAGAATTAGTTAAACAAAGAAAGTAAGTAAGTACGGGTTGAGCACTTCAACAAATAGCAATGTAGGTACTTACACCTCCTCTCTCGATTAATGTACACAGAAATAATCGGATCATTTTCAATATACTGTTTCTGATGACTCGGATTGGGATTACTGGGATCCATAATAATCGCAGATCGAATCGCATCCCTAAAGAAATTGTGCACATCATTCTCATGAATATCCGGAATATTCCCAATGTAAAGTCTCCTAGCATGACGAGTTTGCTGTGGTTGAAGTCCTCCTCCTCTGGATCCTTCCGACCTCATCCCTCCTCCTCCCCCTCCCGCAGAGGTGGCACCAATGCCCATCCCCCCAGCCCCAGTCATCATTATATGATCCCGTTCCATAGTCGCCCGTGCCTCCTCTTCCGCCAACTGTTCAGGGGATGGTTCCACATCAAAGAGTGATTTTCTGGAACGGCGTTTCCTCCTCCGTTCTTCGAGCCAGGCACGTTCCTCTTCGTAGGAATGAAAGTATATTCCACTTCGATTGGTACTTCCTCCTCTTCCACCTCCACGGTCGGAACGTCCTCCACTGCGATAATGTCGATCACCACGTCGACCTCCTCCACCGCCGCGATGACGATCATTGTTATGATTGTTGTAGCGACGATCGTGACTTCCTCCTCTACGATCATTGCTACGGCTGCCCCCTCGTGGACGATCATCATACTCTCTTGCACCATTATTACTGCCGCCACCACCTCTTCCAACACGTCCAAATTGATCACGTTCTTCCGTCCCGTTGTTGTTATTATCCCCCTCTTCTTTTTTCACAACACCATCCAATGATGATGATGGTACCGGTGGTGCAACAGTTCCCACGTCACCCGATAGTGGAGCACTACCAAGAGCAGCTTCTCGTTCTTGTGCGACTAACCATGCTGGTTTGTTGATTCCGGCTCCTCTGCCTCGGGGTGCTGCTGCTCCGCTCATGGTTGTTATCTGATTCTTGATTCTCTGGCAACAATAAATAGCGAAGGTCGAAATTATGAGCGCCCTTTTTCATAAAGTGGGCATCAGGTGCGCATCAGGTGCGCATCAGGAGGGCATCAGGAGCGCGTCAGGAGCGCGTCAGGAACGCAAACTGACCTGACGCCCACCTGATGCCCCCCTGATGCGCACCTGACGCCCTCTGACGCCCCCTTTTTCATCTACCCACGAACAAAACTCACCTCGCATAACCCTGAAAAAAAATAATGAAACAACCATGTCATCAACCCAAGCCACCACCACCATCACCGAAGAGGCCATCAAAACAGTCCTCCCCCCAACACTCTACCGACTCACCGAAGCCCTCCCCAAAACAGAACTCGATGTAATCATCCGAGAAGCACGAGCGTGTGAAGATGCGCTTGAGAAGGAGATTGAGTTGCTGGAACGGGAGATTGGAATTGATAGTAATAAGAAGCGCAAATTGAATGATGATGGCAATGATAATGATACGGCGAGTAATAATAATAACAGTCCGGAGCAGTTAGTGGAGCCATCCATTGCCATACCACTCCTTCCAACACCCTACCAACCAGGAGGGGGTGCCATTAACTATCTCGAAGATGTACAACAAATTCTCGGCACAGATTTTTCACCACCGGACCGTTACTTCACCGTATCGGCATTGTTGGGACGATTACGTATCCCTTTGAAACTTCCAGCGACCACTTCTGCCGCTGCGGCTGCAGCTGCTGCTGCGGCGTCATCTGGAACAACGGTACCAAAATCCAAAAAGGAGGAATTGGAAGCAGAAAAAAAGGCAAAACAACTCAGACTCTCCTTTGAAAAACAACAAGCATTATTGACACTGAATCAAAATGACATGTACCACCAAGAACACACCGAAACAACCACCCTATTAGCACTATGGAAACGTATCTCCAGTCATCGCACCTCGGCAGTATTCCGAAAACCAGTCAACCCCCTCGAAGCACCCGGATACCAAGAACGAATCTTGTTTCCAATTGATTTGTCTCTGATACGAAAGATGATTGTCTGTCGAATGATCAAATCCTATGCAGGATTTCATCGTTGTGTTGGATTGATTTGTCATAATTGTGTCAAGTTTAATGGGAGGGAGAGTGATTATAGTGCGCTGACGAGGGATTTTGAGGATAATGTGGATGAGAAGGTGTTGGAGGCTGTGAGGAATGCTGCTGCTGCTGCTGCAAAGGCGGCGGAAAGTAAGGCGGCGGAAAGTAAGGCGGCGGAAACTGCTACTGGTGGGGCTGGAGTTGCAGCAGCGGCGGCACCACCAGTTGCTGGAGCGGCAGCAGCAGCAGCAGCAGGGACGAGTGGCGCTGCTTGAGTGATGGGTTGATGGACAGCACATCACTATTGACTTTTCAGACATTTGAATTCATTACAATGCATAATATGAACCATCATGTGCGAACTTTGTAACTTAAAGAGTTACTATGTAAAACTAAAGTTGTACTGCAGCACAATAATATTTTGCGGATTGTTTTGTTTCTTTTCATCACATCATGTCTCATTCTAAGCAGAATTATGAACCCCCCCTCAATGACTACAATTCGTATCCTCTATGCGGCTCTAGCACAGATAAATTGATGCAATTACGCCCTAATAAGCCGTCTCATTCTATCCTCAATCTTCTTCCCATTAATCGGTGCCGAAGCCGCAAGGTTATTAATTCGCTTTCGCCCCTTATGTCCAGTGTTGTGACTCCGCCCCGCCTTGTTTCGTTTAATACGAGCATTGCCCCGGACTCTGAAACGTTTTGCGGCACTTTTGTTTGTTCGTAAGAGGGCTTTTCCGGCTAGGCCTCGCTCGGTGATGTTAGTTAATAATGATTGTGATGGCATGATGTGTGTTTTGAACATTGATATGTTCCATGATGTGCCTCTGGAAATCAGACTTGAAGTGCTGCGTAGTAAGGAACTAAACATGGTGAATTAGTGCTCCTAATTGATAATTGATTGTTCACGGCGATAATCGATGCTGTAGTGATTCTACTTATGTTGGCGTGCTATGTGCTATGGAAGATTCTGCGGTGCTCGGCTGTGTGCTTGTGCTGTTGATTTGTTGTGGGGGTATGGTAGGTGGGGTAAGGCTTTCAAAATAAGTGTCTCGAGGGACCACTAATTTCATTAGTGGTGATCGCGAATCTTTCTCATCATGGCATTGCTTCATAAGTAGCGCTGCTAACTGCCTGGTATTGCAACTGCTACTGTATCGTGCCACCATGAACGAATCAATGAAGGAGGCCATAAAGGGCCTCTATCCACCCCGTCCCACGGCAGCCCGTCGCCGTGTTCGTCGCAGCAGCAGCAGTGTAAGCTCCTGTGATGCAGCTTCATCATCATTAACCTCTGGCATGGCCATGTTGTCCGTTGGCGGCGGTGGTGGTGCAACAAGAGCACTGCCTAACTTAAGATCACCCTCATTTGGTGCTTCTCGAAAGGCGAATAAAATCCGCTTCTCTGAATTATTATTGGATCACGGTGAAAAACACATCAAAGATTGGGCAGTAACAGCTTCCTCCTCTTCATCGTCATTAAACAATAATAGCAGCAGCATCAGCAGCAGCTGTCAAATGAAACAACTAGAGGGGAGGCTACGCCTATGCTCTCAATCCATCGTATTTGAACCACGACATTCCTCACGGGGCATTATTCGCATTCCCTTTCGATACATGGCTGCATGTCCATCAGTTGTGGATAACTCCATTGTCACTCTACGATCTGATCGATGTGTCATTATGAAAACAAACAATGTCATTGCACCATATGAACATGTACAACTGACTACCGACTTTCGATTTAAATTTGCACACTCCTCACCGCAAATGATGATCTCATTGATTCAAGAATTATTCAATGCGGAGTCATCCACATCAACGAAAACAACGAGTGTCAAAAGTATTAATCCAAGTGTATCATTCGCCGCCGATGTCGCATTTGATGAATCTGCCCCTCCAATCATACCAATGCCTTCCTTCAATGACAAGAAGAATGATATCATTGAGCAGATATCGGAATTGGCCATGGCAGGCAGCTCATTTGACACAACTAACTTTCTTCATATTCATGAACAACCACTCACACCGGTGTTGCGTTCATCGATAAAGACTCCGTTGTTGGAAGAGAAAGGTTCAATTGTTTTGACAGATTATGCCTTGTATTTTCAACCAGCTATTCTGTCTGGATCAGCAATGTCAAATAATGGCAATATTGGAAGTGATGGATCGGGAGGCAAGGCTCAAGTGTGGTGTATCGAAGATGTGGTAGCTTTCGCTCGACGATATGACGGTATGAAAGATCGGGCAGTGGAAATCTACCTGTCAAAAATGGAGGGTGGCAAATCCTCTCATCACTCGGTGCTGCTGGCATTGGATTCCACCGAGGCTCGTGAACGGCTTGTACACCTAATCACCAAGCAGTGTTCAGCATCGAGATCACTTCCAATCCCTTGTTATACGGATAGAAACTTTGTCGAGTCAGCGGTGGAGCTATGGCTGTCCAATCAATTAAACAACTATGAGTATCTCTTGATAATAAATTCAGCCGCTGGACGATCATTCCATGATTTGAGTCGGTATCCAGTCTTTCCTTGGGTTCTATCTTCATATGGTGAAGATGAAACCATGTTGGATTTAACCAACGCTGAGAACTTTCGCGATCTATCAAAGCCAATAGGTGCATTGAATGAAGATCGCTTTCAAGAATTTAAGAAGAGATATGAGAGTATGGTACAACAGCAGAAAAGTCAAGGGGCGCAACACAATCATCATCAAGATGCGCCGTTCATGTATGGCACTCATTATTCGGCACCTGGATACGTCTTGTTTTATCTATTGAGAGTCATGCCAGAGCATATGCTTTGTCTTCAGAATGGAAAGTTTGATGTTCCTGATCGACTGTTCTTTTCTATGCAATCAACTTATGAATCGGCTCTATCCAACAACGCTGATCTCAAAGAGCTCATTCCAGAATTTTACGATCCAGACTGCTTTGACTTTCTCATCAATTCAATGGGATTACAATTGGGCAACTTGCAAACGGGTGAAAGAGTTGATGATGTAATCCTTCCATCTTACGCAAAATCTGCAAAAGACTTTCTTCGCAAGAACAGAGCTGCACTTGAATCAGACCATTGCACTACGCATCTTCCAAAATGGATCGATCTAATTTTTGGTGTTACATCCCGTGGTTCACGTGCGAAGACTGCACGGAATCTGTTCCATCCAATGTCCTACTTGGGGCCGGTGGATTTGGACGCACTACGTAGTGATGAGGATAAGAACCGAGCAGAGCTTCAGGCTACCGAGTTTGGCATAGTTCCTGATAAACTCTTTCGTAAGGAGCATCCTGGTAAGGGTGAAAGCTGGGAAGGAACAGAAGGTCTTGTAATGCCCGATGTACTGCGTGATTCATACAACTATGGAGTAAGTTCTTCTGATCGAGTTACGAAGAAGGAACACACTGGTTCAAATGATGGCTTTTCACTCGAAGATGGCACAAATCCTTTTGCGTAATGATTGCAAAGTACTCTTAATCTTTATTGACACTACTTACAACGACTTTGACTACTCAACTCTACCAAGTTGGAATGCTCATACTTTTCTTCGTCTCTGGTGGAGGCTTTAACGCACCCACTGGTGATATGAACTGAGAATCAATTCCACTTTGCTCCTCTCCTTTTCCAAATATAACCTTCTCTATGGTATCTACCCCTTCACTCTCTCCCATGAAGAAGCACTGCTCCCAGTACACACCTCTATCAGCAAACTAAACATAAATGTTTCTCCCCTCCAATCTTTCGTGCGAGATCTCACACGACAATCTTTCTCAAGTCTTCAAAAGACATGCTCTGCAACCAATCATATCCACCGAGATAGGTGTGGTTATCGTCATTTGACGAGCTGAATATCTGGGGGTACTGGCCACGAACCCCGCTGACTTGAAATAGATGGTTCCTACTTCTTTTTCTCAACCTCATTATCCTTTCGTTCTTTAGATTACTCAACCTCATTATCCCAACCTGGCAGCCACTTATCAATGATTCGCTTGAATTCATCCCTTTTTAATGATACTTTGTGCAACACACCTCTCCACACTCCCCATCGTTGGCTTTCATCTTCACGACGTTTGAAAGACTGTCCACATTCGCCAATAATCTCATTCATATAAGCGCCTGGGTCTTTCTGTACATTCTTTCCAATTTGATAAAAATCATCATCCTTCAACTCCTCTACACCCTTTAATATGGCACAAGCTGTTAGGAATTGGATCACATGAGTATCACACCCAACACCATCATACACCCCATTGATACAATTGCGAATCAAGTTAGCTTTCTTTTCATTGATTTGCCAGAATGATAGGATATCAAAAGACTCCGTAGGAACTTTGCCATCGAACAATATTGCAGAAACGACTAAGATTGATAGAATTGTTAGCGCTCTCGTGGTGTACATGCCACAACGAGGGCGACAGATCTCCACAAGTACCTCAAAGAACTCCTCGAATGGTATCTGCTCAAATATCTTGAGATAAGACTCGAGTGAAGTAAACCCTTCACTGATGCATCGGAACATTCTAAAGACATCTCTATCAGTACCTTGCTGTGTAATGGATAGGATAGTGGTGTATTCCAGTTGTCTGACATCCTCCCACATTCGTTTCTTCTCCTCATCATTTGTAACATGCCTTGTTACTCTCATCCTGCGATCAGCGCGCTTCCCCTTTCCTTGCACTGTGAAAAATGTGTCGAGGTTATAACCAAAGGCACTCCAAGTCAACCAAGTAAGCCGTTCAAAATTCTCAATTGCAAATTCATCACAGTAGTCACACATCGCCTCGCGCAGAGCTTTCACGAAATCTTCAGCAACCTCGGCAATTTCGTCTTCTTGCTCAATTTCTCTCGGCTTCTTCGTCGCCAATTCATTCTTCTTGATAAGTTGGTGATGTCGATACTTTACACAAGTCAAAATGAAAGCAGGGATCGCATGTTTGCACCTTTCACAGGTTGTAATGATACGATCGATCTCTTCACGTGTAAGGAAATCACCAACACGATAAAAGGCGACTCTCCTTCCCCTCAAGCCAGTCGTGTCAATAGTCAGTTGCTTGTCTTCTTTTTTTTTTGCGACATCAATGATGACATATTTATCCTCTGTATCCGCTAACTTCACATACTTAAGATTTGAAGTGCACAACTCCTTGCCATCCCAGGAGAGCCTGTGTGGTACCTCCTTGAAATCATCTTGGTCATAGCCGTAGGTGCTACATTTAACAAAGCCTGGGACAAGGGAGTTTGCTATAGCATCTCCATCCTCTGTTTCAAACATGGTTTCAAAAGCAAATGGCCTTTTTTTGTAGTCACCAAACGTGATGTTATTGTTCTCCTCATACTCTGCCATAACAAGAGGATCACGATACTTGTCGTTTATATTCAGATTCAGAAGGGCTTTCAGATTCTTAGCATGAGATCCTGTGGAGTTGTTGACATTTGTTTTTGCAGTGCTTTCCTTTTTATCCTTCTCCCAAGCCTGTCGGGTCTTGTCACCATCGAACCACAAACATGGGAGGACGATAGTTTTAACAAGTGATCCAACAAACTCGACAGTTTTACTTCCCCTGTAATTTAAGTAACCAGACAGAGTTTCATCTTTGGGTACAGGATCCAGCTCCAGTCTAGTTGTATTCCTTTTAAATACATGCCTCAAAAACTTGTCACAGAATACATCGGCAGGGGCCAGTTTCAGTTCCTTTCTCTTGTTCTCTCTGCGTCGGATTGCCTGCCTTGCAACCTTTGCAGCAGCCTTTTGTTTTGCTTTGATGTCGATTGTGCTAGTTTTGAGAGTAGGGCCTGGTTGTGGCCTATTAAAGTCAATCGTTCCACTGACTGCAAGGTCCGGAGTTGCGTCGACAACAATATCGGGCAACTGATTGTTGGCGAGTCTGCCCAAAGTCATTGCCTCTACTTCATCATCATTCCTGGGTATTTTACCATGACGGTACCCTAATTTTGTAGGTGATCCCTGGGGGTGTTGGGACGACCCTTTCTTTGGCTTTGTTGGAGTGCTCATTGTTGTCGTTGTCGTTACAATATTGGTTATTGTTGTCGTTGTTCCTAGTGGTGGTTGTCTTGTGCGTGCATGTGTTTGTTTGGGATGATTATTTTTTTTGGGTAAGGTAGTGGTGGCTGGGGTGGAAGTCGGACGTCGGCTTGGAGTGGAAAGTCGGACAGACGCATTTAGGATTGAGGTCAGCTCTTTTTGGCCTCATGATTTCAGGCGGGAGATGAGTTCTGAGAAGCCCAAAAATCCAAAACCTCGAGGCAGAGAGCCACATCATGGCGACACAAGATCCTACAGTTGCCCCTTCACTTCCATTTTTTCCCGATATCTCCGCCGCGCCTCATATGCAATACAACGATGAAATATCATCAAGATACAATCCAACTTGTCATGTGGCTCCACCGGATGCCGTTCCATCCTTGTCTGTTAGCAAGAATGGAGCCAACATTGAATATCCGTGGTGGTGGTACTGGTGATGATGAGGAGGAGGATGATGCAGCCTCCAACATGTCACCTGAACAAAAAAAAGCACGAAGCCGGCGACCGGACACTGCTGATCTTCCCATTTCTTCACCAAGTTTGGGAGCGAGTTCTCCTCAGCATGATAATGTTGCTACTTTGACTGGGCTTCTCTCACCTGTACATGGGAGCGGCCTTTTTCAAGCCGGTTCAGCAGCTGCTGCCCCCAAAGATGATGTCACAAGTGATGACAGCTTTCATGCCGAGTCAGATGAGGACTATTCTTCTGACAAGGATGATCTGAAGGGTACAGTAACTGCAATGGCCAATCTGTCCTCTCCTTCTATAGACAAAGCCTCTGTCGCCCCTAAGAAGAAGAAACCACCCAGCAAAGTTAAGTCTACTACTACTGATGAGGCTACCCAAGACATGGTCAACTTCCGCGATATCAGTGCTGCCGACCTTGGGATAGATCTAGGGGCTCGAACAAAGTACAAACATTACCAGCTCAATCAACATTCAACAGAGTATGGTAATACCGACCCAACCTTCGAGAATCCGTTCTTGAGCAAGTTGTACAAAGCCCTCAAGGAGTTCATGAAAACAATGGAAAGCAGGAATTACACTGATAGAAAGGGGAAACCACTTCTTTGGAACATGCCAAGTCTACCGGTTGGCTTATCGGAAAATGAGAAGGTAGTGATCCTCTTCTTTAACTATCTCACCTCAGAGGAGGGAAACGCCCTTCTCAAGAATGCCAAGAATTCGTACACCGCTGAACATAGCGACCACACTATTATCCCGAACACTATCGAAATGGCAAGGCGCGCTCTTGGTGATGCATCCTTTTACCGTTGTCTCTTGGCAGATGCCTCCCCTGTTGCTTATCCTTATGAGTCTTCGCTTGAAGAGCATTGCACAGAGGAAGTCGCAGAGGAGATAATGAAGGAGTGGAGAATGGTTTTAGCCATCATGGTGGAGGGTGAAGATGTCACTTTGGGTCTTGGAGCAGGTACTGCTGAAAAAGCATTTGCCAAGACATTTGGTAAGACAATCGAAAACATTTTGGAGAGTCACCCTGCTAAGTTCATTTCTGCAGCGGAAGCGGGTGAAGCATATGCTTCACCACCACATCCTTGTTCATTGTATGATGTCAAGAAATTGAGCAACATGGAGGCAAAGCTTAGGAAAGCTGAAATATTCTACACAGCCCTGAGAAGAGTATTCGATCCTGACGCCCCTCGAGTAGAGTTTTTTGACGAGTATTGGGATGAAAACTCATCCATCTTTGATCTTTGCCAGCGGGCATTTCTCGACGGCAGCTCACGAGGTGGAACAGAGACGTGGAAGTGCACCAAAGCGGCACTGGAAAGGAGAGGAAAGTCATTACCAACAGAGGAAGGTGATGACAAGCTTCTCAAAGGTTGGGATAGTTTCGTTGCTGCTAGAAAAGAATATCAAGACATGGTGATAATCCGGAATAAATTGGCAAGTCATTTCATTATTGCTGGAGGTCACAATGGATATGGCCGCAGTGAAGTTGCAAATCATGCAGACTTTGAAGATTTCAAAACTCGATCTGGTCTTGTTGACGAAGAGGAGGCACTCGCAGCAGTACAAGAAGTGGCTGATGATTTTGGTTCTACGTTTCAGAATCATATTGCTGGACTAAAGGCGTATAAACAAAAGTATCCAGGAGATATTGTTCATGTGGACGGACACTTTATCCTTGTTGTTGATCAAAACAAAGAAGGAGGCAGGAAATATCTGGGACTGTGGCAGTGGTTGACTGCAATGATTGGATATTCCGACAAATATCATCAACAGGCGTTTCAGTATGGATTGAAAGTGCGTGACTACCCTGAGTCGGCACAATATAAAGCTTTGGAGCAACTCAATGTGACGTTTGATCCAGACTTGTATGCAAAAGCAATGGAACAACGCCTGAAAGATGAAGTGAATAGCAAGACTTCAAATGCAACAAACAGGAAAAGCTTCATGTCATATCTCGAGATCTAATTCATAGTAATACACAT
Source organism: Skeletonema marinoi (assembly GCA_030544225.1). Lineage (NCBI taxonomy): Eukaryota > Bacillariophyta > Thalassiosirophyceae > Thalassiosirales > Thalassiosiraceae > Skeletonema > Skeletonema marinoi. Next base: position 3,012,340 of record CM060487.1, read on the forward strand.
ACACGTTTAAAAAAAATTTTACAGCTTGCGCCTATACACAATTTCACTTTGTATTTTCACTCATATTTCCACAGAAGGATCTCTCATTCTCTCTCCGGCAACATGAATGACTACGATGGTGTCTTGCACGCCATTCTTCTTTGGTGCATCATGCACACAATGCTTCCTTGCTGTGATGGCTGGGAAGGCTGCGATATCTTCTTCATAGCATTGGCCACATTCTCATTCGCATTTTCATTGAAGGACCAATGCCGTCTCTCCTCACTCGGCAAACTGAATCACTGCGCCATGTTTCGTGTCATCCTCTTTTTGTGCATTATGAATGCAATGCTTCCTTGTTGTGATGCTTTTGTAAGTGTATCCTCATTCGCATTCGTTGTTTCCAGTGAATGATTTCAAAATACTGACTCCAATTGATTTCTCATCCTTTCATAATGCAGAGCGAAGCTCAGTACGCCGCCGCAAGGAGAAACATTCAGCGATACCATAATCTTCGTCGTGAGGAAGTTGGCAACATCGGCATTTGCTTTTTTGCAGTTGTTCGTATGTTCTTTCTTGGTGCGGAGATCCCAGAAACATTACGCGGAGTGAGGATCATGTCCTATGAGCTTGATGGCGTATTCGTTCATCGTATCATTGGTTTTGATATCTTGGCAAGGACAATTGTCACCGTGGCATTAACGAATGCGCATTCACATGGAGCTTATCTAATGGAACAGCTTAGGCGTTACGGTGTTATACAGCACCTTACAAGCGCAGCTTTTGGAGTCAGCTGTGCTCTTGCAAATCTAGCTTTCACGAGTATCACATCGGCCATTGTTCTTTATCATCCTGAGATTCGCACTTTCATTGATTCCGTAGCAATCCGAGCTCTTCGGCGTCGTGGAATGGAGAACAATGACCGAGACTACCGCGCTGCAAACCAGCCAGGATACTTCATCGGTGTCTCCAACACTAAACTGTCCCAAAGAGGAGCAAGTCGCATTCTAGGGGGGCAAACAGCGACAACATCAAGAGTATTGCGTGCACTCATGACACGATACATCGAGGGAGGCCGCGATCCAGTCGATGAGATCATTCGAAACCAACTCGTAACTGTTAGAGTCTAAACTGATCTAGTTTCGAATCTTGTAAATCTCTCAAGTCTTGCAGTTGTTTTATTGCTGTAGATTTTCGCATCTCTCGCGGTAGCAGTTGGAACGCAGCTGAATCTGATATTTTGTAGGGTGTTATTATCTTCTGTAATACATCGTACGAGGAGCCTTCACTTGTCATCGCAGATGCTGGTTGTACTTGCTGTACAGATAATGATATCAGTAACGTCGGTATTGCTAAGAAACGTAAGAAATCAGTTGGTTTGTGCTGTAATTCTTCTGGAGAGGCTCGTATGATGTTGATTGTTCTTTGACCAGTTATAGAGAAAGCGTTAGTGCATACGAGAAGTGCACAAGCAAGCGAGCACTTGATCAGAGTCGCTTTCATTGCTCTCTCTAGATCTTGATAGCATCAAACTCCCACTGCAACGGCAACAACAACGTCGTCAAAGATGCAAGCAACATGCAACTGAGGTAGATAAAGATGAAGCGCTAAAAAAGTCACAAAAGCACCAATGAGTCAGATGCCGATACTATCGCTGATTACTCAAAAAGGCGAGAGATGATGGAAGCTTCGGCGCTCACCAGAAAAATCATAAAATCCATGAAGACCTCGCTCCTCCGCGCCGCTACAGCTATTGTATCTTTACCACGAATTCTCAATTGACACTATCATCAGAATCCTCTGATCAGCATACTTAACAAAGCGCAGAAGCAGCAACAGCAAACATGAGCACACCAGGCGGAGCCCCCATCCACAAAGATCAACTGAAAGCCAAATACATCGGCACAGGTGACGCCGACATGACAAAATACGAATGGGTTACAAATATGCACCGTGATACAATGGCCTCACACGTAGGTCATTATGATCAAATGTGTTACTATGCCGTTGCACAAAATGAGAGCTTGGGAAGGGTGAAGAAGGAGTTTTTGGAGAAAATGTTGGAGCCGTGTGGTAAGCCTCCTGTTGGGGCGAAGGAGGAGGCGTATGAGAAGATACTCAACAATTAGATTTGACCAATTAATTGAGTTGAGTTTATGCTTCTGTAATTGGAAGAGAGTACAAAATGAAATAAAAGAAGGCGTCTCTACAACTAGATTGGACGTGTATGTCAAATAACAATGTTAATTATTCATAAACATCATAAGTGCCATTTCTTTTTGCTCTGCCAGCTAGCCCTGCATACCGATACTGGAGAAGCATCAGATGATGCAAGGGAACTATAATATTCAAGAGAGGGACTGTTATCTCATCGTTATTGAAAGTCATTACGGACGATTGATATAAGTACAGGTAGTAGGGAGCTTGAGTTTAACACACGAAGAGTTCACTTCAAAACAAACGCTTTCTTTAGATGTGTGACATTATTGTTTACCACAGTCGCCCTCTTGACAAAGGCTTCATTCCTGGCCAAGAAGCTTTCACATTCGAATCAACTAGTCCAGCCTCAACGCTCTTTTTATCTTCTCCCTCTTCTTTCGACTTAGTATCACCATCTTTCGCAGCGCTACTACTTCCGCCCTTACTAACTTCTTCTTCAGCAGCAGCAGCTGCTGCCCCAACCGCACTAGTCAATACAGAATTCCACATGTCAGACACATCCATTCTCCCTATATTCATTCCCTCTTCTTGAACTGCTTGTAACAACACATGATCCATCATATCTCTACTAATAGCTCTTCGGTTTGCCTGCATTTCCTTGATTCGTTGATATAACACAGCATCATGACAAATGGGAAATATGAACGAACGTGCATCCATGGCAGTAGGTGCAGAAACGTAGTAGTCACGTGTTCGTTGATTGGCGTGTAGATCAAGGGGTACAGTCCCGATGAAGCCAGAGTTTTTTCGTCGTTCCCCACTTCGCAATGTTGTTGATTGTGATGCTTCGTCTTCACTATCGTCATCAGAACTATCGGATTCGTTGATGGATGAGTCAATCTCGTTGGACGAATCTTCTTCACCACCTCCTCCTGGTGTTGCTGCTGGGAGTGGTTGATCCCAGTAGTCAATTTTACGTTGTTTAAACTTTCTTGATATCTTTTCTTTATCAGATCGTTTGCGTTTTCTGTTTGTTTCATCGCTCTCTTCCTTTGCACCATAATTGAAATTATTATCATCCTCGCTATCACTATCCGCGGCAGCAGCGGCTGCACCTGAAGAAGCAAACGGGGGAATGGCAAGGCAAGCCCCGCCCCCAACAACTTCCCCATCGGTAAATATATCATGTGCATCTAACGCAGCACTCACTAACGAAGCGATGTATCGTTCTGTTAATTGTGCCAACACCGCCACACTTTTGGGATTTACTTGTTCCGGCAATACATCACCCGATCCATGCATTAAGAGTGGCAAATCGGGAAGGAGGGCGTGTGCTAATGTTGTTGTTGTTCGCGAGGTCGTTTCAACATTATTGTTTTTACTACCTTTGTCTATTGCTGTTTTGATGATGCCTTGGTTTGAGTATGATGGCACGACGTGTGCTCCTGGTGCAGAAGGATGATTCATATTGCGATCAATTATGAGGGGAGCGGCTCAGCGGCTGGCTGATATGTATAACAATCTGTGTCTCCTCGCTCTTATGTCTACTCTCTACTTACTCTCATCAAGAAGGTCATCGTCGTTGCAACTTCTTGCAATATAAAATTAATCATAAGTACGAGGACGCTTTCTTTTCATCTTATGGTTTGTGAGTTTGGCATCCGAATCCAGTCGCATCTGGCATTTTCGGCAGTATGTATGTAGGCTGTAGGTCGAAGTATGAGTTTCCACCATTTCCGATTTTTCGAGCAAAAAGCAAAAACGAGGCAAAAACGAGGCAAAAACGAGGCAAAAACGAAAAACGTCCGCACGCTCGTGGTTGATGTCAAAGAACTGTTGTTGTTTGTCGCAAAAGAAGTATATAAGGGTGGTTGCGTAGAAAGAAGCGTCATCGTGCACATAAGTTCAAGTACAGAGCAATGTCAGATTTGACAGCCATCGTGGCCGAATCGGTTGAGAGCTACGCAAGGACATGCGCAAATGCAAAGGAGGAGAACGAACGGCTGCAAGCAGAGTTAGAAGCAACGAGACTAGCTGCATTGAGTGTAGCCCGATACTCTGGGACGATTAACATAACTGGACAGGGCGGCTTACCTGTTTATGCTTACGGTCATTTTCAAGATGCAGTTTTCAATGGTAGAGGATCTCTTGGTTCATCACGAGATGAGCCTTCAGATTCAGACGAGGGTAATCCTGTTTGTAATTTTTTTATCAATTTAAGAAACATTGCAGAATGTAAGTATTCCCAAGCATGCTCAAGTGAAGCGCCATGTCAAAAACAACTGAATATTCGACTCATTTTCGTGTCTGCAACCCTTAGGCCCAATCAATGATGTGGAGAACGCTGAAATACGAGTTAATGGGGTAAAAATTGCACTGGTGGGTGACGGTCAAAGTAAGTCAGATACCGACTTAATGAATGGACAATACTGGGAATTGCGGAGTTATGGATCTCTTCAGACTGACTGGAATGATATCTTCCTCGATTACACAGTGGACCCTATTCCTGGACGTGATATAAATTGGAGCCACGGCTGGAACACTCGTAATCCAGAAGACTTCGACAATTTCACATTCAGCTCCATCATTATTGACACAACAGTGTTGGAAGGAACTGTTTTCCATAGTATCAAGGTAAATAGTATGCTTCAAGCCGACGTTCAACTGCCAAGAGAAGACAACCCTTTGGCAGAGTGAAAGATCACACGGAAGAAATCGAAGCCTGTTCCTTTTCAGATCTGTTCGGGTTGAAATAATACGCTTTCGTTTAGGATACATAGAAGCTAGTATATTCTATATTCTTACAAAGATCTTCTCTTTATCAATACATACTCATCCAATTCTATCAACCTCAGTATTGATCTTCTTCAATTAGATCTTCATCCACTCGCAATTCTTGGAAAAACTTCTTGCCAACAATGTTTTGGCAGTCGTAAGGCCCACTTGCAGTACATCGCACAATAGGTTTCATTGAACTTCCCTCTACATGATCACTAACAATTGTCCTCCACGGTTTATACATCGATGGCTCATACGCCTCCATCACACGCAATAAGGGTGTTCGCATGTATTCTTCAAAGATACTCTCAAACCCCTCCGGCGTGCCAAAGCTTGCAGCAAGTTTGGTTCCTTCCTCGGAAATCTTCTTTGCTGTACCTGGGCTTTCACTTTCAGCCCAAATGTACTTTTTCCACAAATCACTCAAGTCGGGAGCAATGGGGATGTAGTGCTCATATGGCTTCATGCGATTAAAGTAGTATTCCTTTGTCGCAGTGGCATGATGGAACAAGGCGCCTGGCATTGCCAGCTTTTCAAGAGTGCCCGCAGAGTTTCCTCCGCCCAAATCAATCTGATATCGGAACTTGGCCAAATCTTTATTATCCATATACTCTCTTGTTACAGGAATACCCGCTTGTCTAAATTGTAAATACATTTGCGAGTCCTTGGCATGATTGCTAAATTTGATGTTTGCCCAGGGTAATTTCCCCGATTGCGTCTCTCTTGCCTCCCGCTCTGCATTGGCAGTGTACACAACACCCTTGTATTGTGGGATTAATTCATCAATGTGATCACGTAACACATCCATGGCATCACTCCCAGTCACTCCACGGGGTATCAATTTGCTGACAATGGATTGGAACACTTGGTGATCTTCCCCTCGCCAAATCACTTGAGGTACCAGATACTCCCATGCTAGATCGACATTTGCACCAAATACAAATCCATGTGGGTTACCTGGTCGGATAGGTTGGAATTCTTCACATACCGAACCAAACCGTGTCCAGTAGTTGAAGCACTTTAAATGTTTGGATGATGGCATGGCTGCATAATGTGGAGGGGTATAAATTAAGAAGGATTAGCAAAGGAAAATAATACTGAACTGTATTCATTGTGTCAACAAGTCAGCACTTACCTATCATACTCGGGAACAAGGGCAATTGAAACACATGCCCAAAATGCAAAATCGGCGGTAAATCCAATGGAGAACACGGATAATCCTTCTTCTTGACACAAGACGTAACTCTCACCCCCGGAACATCCCCTGCACTAATGACCATGGCAAATTCCGGAGACGTCGGAGTAAACCGCTGTGGGAACAATCGGCGCAAAATGTACACGATCATTTTGATCGAGACAGTCAATTCCTCACATCCACGCTTCCATCTATGATTTGTCGAATAATATGCAAAGAATCGATCATCAATTGGATCGTAAATGAGGAGTGCCATGGCATGATCGTAGTATGGAATGACTCGAAGTAAATCATCTAAATCATATGGTCGGATGTTGTCCACCGGATTACTTTCCAAGAGGGCAGTCATGTTGATATGAGAGTTTACTTCAGCTACATTCATCATGGCCGGTGATTCTGTCAAAGCCCTATTGCTTCCATTGTCTGACAAGAAGAGCTGACTGAAGAGCAGCGGCATGGCGAGAAGAGTAAGTAGGATGAGCAGCCCTCCATCTCGGCGGAGTAGTCGGTCGAAGAGCTCGATAGATTTGGTGCGGAATGATACTGCATGGTTGTTGTTGTGCACTGTCACCATTTTCATTTTATCAGAAGACTGGGCTTTTGGTTGATGGTCGCGGCAAGTTTGTGCTGGCTGGTGGACGAGACAAAGAGTTTGTGTGTGGCAGATACAAACGACAGGGGAGAGCTGCAGAGCTGCAAGGCAAAGTCATAGAGCGTTGAAATTTTATTCACGATCAGTGGTGTGTCCAATGACCTCTCACCTCTCATGTCCATCAGCACTGCGGGAGGCCTTTTGATGCCTTGTTTGACTGACGAACAACAACCATCGTTGGATGACCCCGCCGCGCCGGTGCGGTCATTTTAAAGTTCGCAAAATGTTAACCCTTTCAACACAATTAACCTTTCGTAATTGTCAGTATCAAAAGTACTAAACGAGCCTACACCGGCATTAACATATCTTCTTCGACGAGGTGTTTCGCGGTCTGTACTCACCCATCATCTTCGCCGCCATGCTCGTTGCTCATTGCTCATCGGAGGCAAAGAAGGTCACAGATACCCGTTGCATGTTCTGTGCTGCAATGCAATCAATAATATCATCGGCTGCGGCACTCTAGCGTTATCGGCAAATTGATGAGATGATGACGAGCATTTTGTATATATCTGGGCGGCAATTGCGTCGTAGCATTTGCCCCAAGCCATCGCTGACGTCATGTCGTCAACACATCATATGCACAGCTCGTCGGCGTCCAATAATAAATCACAGCTCACTTTTTTCTTCTTCGACCACTTCAAATAATGATGAAAAGAACTCAAGCAGAGGATCTGCAGCATCAAAGTCGATCGATACAAATGACGCAACAAATAATGACAATAACGACTCAACAACATCTTCGCCATCGCCGCCAAAATCAAATATTTCCAATCTAGCAGAACTATCCAAAGCACGCCTCTCCGCACTGGTCGTGTCCACAACTGCATTTGGTTTCATGTCGGTAGGACCCACGGCATTGGCATATACATCATTACCCACATTTGCAGCTGCGTCTATTGGAACTGCGCTGTGTGCCAGCTCGGCAGCTACATTTAATCAAGTCATTGAGATTGAACGAGATTCAAAAATGAAGCGCACTGGAAATCGTCCGCTTGTCAATGGGTCAGTTAGTAAACAAGCAGCAATTGGGTTAGGCTGTCTTACCGGTTCTACTGGGGGGATACTATTGGGACTAGGCACAGATCCAATCACAACCATGCTGGGCGTGGGTAACATTGGACTCTACGCAGGTCTATACACATATTTGAAACCAAGATCTGAAATTAATACGTGGGTAGGTGCCGTAGTAGGTGCAATTCCACCAGTAATGGGTTGGACTGCGGCGGGGGGGTCGATACTTGATCCAGAAGCGGTGCTCTTGGGATCCACACTGTTCTTATGGCAATTCCCTCACTTCTTTGCATTGAATTGGATGTATCGAACTGATTATAAACGAGGGGGGTTTTCCATGGTTGCTGTAAATGATCCAAATGGCGATCGTACAGCTAGTTTGATTAAGCGATATGGAGTATACTTGGCATCCCTACCATTTTTGAGCACTGCGTTGGAAGTTACGAGTCCAATGTTCGCAGTGGAAGGCATTTTATTGAATGGTTATGCATTACATGTTGCATCCAAATTCGATAAAGAGAGGAGCAATTCCAATGCAAGGAAGGTGTTTTTAACGAGCTTGTGGTATCTTCCTTGTGTCATGATGCTGTTCTTACTGCACTCAAGGCGATGGCATGAAGAGGTTACCAATGATGAAAAGGACGAAACTATATTGGATTCCTTTCAAACATTGATGAGTAAGATACAAGCAAAGGGGAAGGAACTTTGCATGCATGAGGCACTTGTGTCGAAAGAGGTGGAGGTATCAATCGGAGAGGGGGAGAATAAGACTTCATTGGATGGTTCCAAGTGCCCTATTTCCATGACCAAGAATGCGCAGATTTCGATGGGTACAGGGAAAGAGGAAGTCTCTTTGACATTAGAGGAAGATCCTACCAGTGATGAGAGGTAACGATGTAAATACGAACTCTCTAGGCTCTCCGCTAAAGTAATAATTCTGTAACAATATGATGTGCTGAAGGATACACGCACCTTCATACTCATAAGTGGGATTGACATTGCTATTGAATTAAACACATTCATGATTTCATTACATTATTTGTTCAAAATGGATGACCCGTAAGAGTGCAATACACCAATTTGTCATCATCGCCACAAACTTGAACACTGCTCAGACTCTTTGTATCTACATGAGTAACACTGCAACGTCTTTGTCACGGCTCAAGAATTTGTTGGTTGTATCGGCGTCGCTACAACGTCGTAGGTGACCTGATGAGGCATCTGAGACGGCCGCCAGCTCTACTCTCTAGCACCATATCGTATCTCACGCTGTGAATACGACAATCAACTGCTTCAAGTAACCCATTATAGTTGGCCATGATAGTATAGGAGCATCTTTGCCGCGGCTCAATCATTTGTTGGTTGTATCGGCGTCGCTACAACGTCGTAGGTGACCTGATGAGGCATCTGAGACGGCCGCCAGCTCTACTCTCTAGCACCATATCGTACCTCACGCTGTGAATACGACAATCAACTGCTTCAAGTAACGCATTATAGTTGGCCATGATAGTATAGAAGCATCTTTGCCACGAATCAATCATTCGTTGGTCGTATTGGCGTCGCTACAACGTCGTAGGTGACCTGATGAGTCCCAATTTAGGACGGCCGCCAGCTCTACTCTCTACTCTCTAGCACCATATCGTATCTCACGCAGCGAGTATGACAATCCACAGCTTTTAGTGACCCATTATAGTTGGCCATGATGATATAGAAGCATCTTTTTCACGGCTCAATCATTCGTTGGTCGTCTCGGCGTCGCTACAACGTCGTAGGTGACCTGATGAGGCATCTGAGACGGTCGCCAGCTCTACTCTCTACTCTCTAGCACCATATCGTATCTCACGCTGTGAATACGACAATCAACTGCTTCAAGTAACCCATTTAGTTGGCCATGATAGCTCACTTTTTCGAGATGACTTGACTGTCTCACATTCAACCACCATGACACAGGTGTTTTCTTGGAGTGCATCGTATGTTTGTGCAATCTCATGAGATGAGTCATTGGGGCTGTCTTCATCTTCCTCCCAAAGCTACGATATCGAAAACAAAATCGCTGTGAATATGGGGAATGACCGCTTCTACCTGCCTATTATTCGGTTAAGAGTACAGACTACAATACGCCAGATACGATACCAGAATGTTACCCTTGTTAGATGGCTTCTGCTTCTCTGCGAGGCGGGCCCTTTCTGACCCGCGGAAACGGGGAGGGACCCGTTGGAGCAACAAAAGCTACCCATAATTTGCAATTAAAAAAAATCTACTACTTCGACAGGGGTGGTTAGAGATGACTCGACTCACGTAGGCCCCTTTTTTTAGGTGCGTAGGAATTAGTATGAAGAGATTAACCCCGTCACGCATTTTTTAAGGTTATTTGACCTATCACATATGCCCTTTTAATTACATGCCACCTTTCCATTTACATGCCCCTTCACCAGAGCCCATAGCCTCGGGCTGAGGGCTTGACCCCTTTATTGTAACTTTTTTCACAAAACCCTAAAAGTCGTAGACGCTAAAACATCCATAATCGCTTGACCGTCGCTGAGATGAAGATCCGAACCCGGAACACAAGTTTTCGCCAATAAGACCCGCCAAGTGACCCGTAAATGACCCCCATCAAGCTTGTTGATCTATCTCAAGAGCCGACTGACTCCCTTCAATTGTTGTCAAAATTATCCACCTCCTAAACTCCAATAGTAATAGGTTAAAGATGCAAGAGTAAGTTGAAAGAATCTGTCCTACGAGGTAGAGGAAGAGAGCATATTGAATTCTTGGCATGCATTTTACTAAACTTTACCTCCTTCAGCATTGCAAGATGCCTTTATGGCATCTTGCACACCTCTGCCGGGAAGAGCAACATCCCAGCAATAACAAGAAGAATATAGTTGTGCTCGCCTCCAATGCAGCTTGGGCGAGTCTGCAATCCTATGGTTATCAGTTCAGTGCACTAATCTTCTTATTGTACTACCTATTCTAAAATGTGTACTAATAAAAATGGTACGAAGTATCTACCTACCTTTCTCTTCCACAGTGTAGAGCTTCCTTGAGACCTTGCGAAAGCTCTTCAACTAAACAACATGTTGGGGTCATTCTAATATTATAGTAACTCCCTCCGACCTCGAGACATTGTAGTGGAGAACCATGACTTCCGCACAGCATCTATCTACTGGCTATAAGCCCACTCATAGAGGTTTCATCTGAACCCGTCTAAACTAGAGGAGGCAATTACATCGCATCATGGAAGGGCTTCATAGTGTCGACAATGTACGGCTGCTCCAAACGCAAGAAGAGATACGAATGCAGCAACAGCAACAGCAACAGCAACAGCAACAGCAGCAACAAAATTGGAATGTTCCAAATCAACAACAACAATTCGAGCAAAATGTGCAAGATCTCTTTGGAATAGGCCAAACATCGCCACAGGCTAATAACGAGATGGTAGGTTATAGCAACTACGATCCATTCACATCCGCCAATACTAAAGACGTGAACACATCTGCCTTCATGACAGCCTTGTGTCTGAACGCCATGCTATTCGTAGCGTTGATTGGTGGGTATGAGTTATTCCGACGATTTTTTCCAAGCGTGTATTCTCCAAAGAGTAGTAGTGGAACTAGTAGAGCTCGAGATGGTTCTTCATCGCCGTCACTTTCATCGCCCACTTCAAGTAATGCAGCATCTGCTGCTGTGAATATCAATACTCAGATTCCACTGGGGTGGGTAACTGGAGTTGCACGGGCGTCGTGGTCGACTGTACGCAATAGTGGTGGATTAGACTCGTACATGTTCTTGCGATATATTCGTCTGTGCTTTCGAATTTCGATTACTAGTGCTTTGTGGGGGATGATTATTCTTTGGCCTGGTGAGTGTATATGAAGTGGTGTTTGCAATACATATTATCAAACGACTGCATCAACAATCTAACCTATCCTGCTCTTCATTCAGTCTATTCATCTGGTGGAGGAGGGGCAAAGGGATGGTATTTCCTCTCAATGGCTAACTTACAACAAGGGTCACATCTCATGTGGGTACCAACAATATTCCTATGGCTGCAGACATTATATGTCATATTCTTGATGAACGAAGAATACAAGCATTATCTGGAATGCAGAGTGGATTTCTTGGCAAGAGGAGAAGGTGTAGAGAATTCTCAGCAGCACATGTATTCCTTGATCATCGAACGCATTCCCCACGAGTTGCGTAGTGATCGAGCGTTGTATGATTACTTTAACCGATTATTCCCGAGGAAAATCCATTCTACTGCGGTAGTGTTAAACTTACCAGATCTTGAACGCGGGTCTAAAAAGAGGAAGAGAGTATTGAGACGATTAGAGAAGAGCATGATAAGCTTCGATGTGAAAGGAAAGCGTCCCTATCATGTAGTGGGGCGAAAGAGAATCAGATGCTGCGGCATCGAGACATCTCCAATCTTAGCCTCGTTTGGAGGGAGAATTGTCGATGATGATGATGACTCTGAGAATGATAGCCGCTTACCTCAAAAAGGAGAGAAGGTAGATTCGATCAATTACTACAGTCGTGAGTTAACAGTGATGAATGAGAAAATGGCCCGTATGCAGCATGATAAGATTGAGCTTGCCCTGAAGGGAAATGACTCTGTACGAGCTAGTCAGTGGATTTCTCACGCCATAGACAGAGTCAGCACTGCAGCGGAAACCACTTTGAGTTCCAATAACCAAGATGATGGTCTTATTACGGGATTCGGTTCATCTCCGGGAAGGAGGAAGCCATTGTTGCTTACTCTTCTGGACAGAATCGGTGTTGATTTCATTTCTGGAGGAATCACTTACATACAGCAAAATATTGATGAAGTGGTAGACAGCGTTGTTGGGGCAACCATGTCCTCGACTGGTTTTATCACTTTCAAAGATCTTCACTCTGTTACATGTGCAGCTAAAACTCCTCTATTTCACAAACCAGATGTGCTCATCGCCAATATGGCACCGGAATCAAGAGACATCATCTGGGAGAATGCTCACGTCAATCTTGGGTGGAGTCGAGGACGTGAGTGGACAGCAAATATGCTCTTGGGCATTGGTGCAATTTTATGGTCAATCCCCGTTGCGAGTATTCAAGCGTTGGCAACTGCTGACCAAATTGCGACAGTTCCGGGGATGGGCTGGCTCGAAACACTCGATGGTGGCAATGTTGCTGCGTTTGTGAATGGTTATCTGCCCGTCGTTTTACTCTTGACTATTATCATGGTTCTCCCGCACATCTTTTATGCAGTGGCATTGCATTACGAAGATAGAAAGACGAGATCTGACGTGCAAAAATCAATCACTGGACGTTACTTTTACTATCAATTGGCAAATATCTACATTACTGTCACTGCGGGGAGTATTTTGGACTCATTAAATGAAATCATCGAGCATCCGACAAACATCCTGGCCATTCTTGGGAAATCACTGCCCAATGTTGTGGGATATTTTGCTACGTTTGTCATGACAAAGCTACTCGTAGGACTGCCCATGATATTAATGAGGTTCGGCCCGCTCGCTAGAATGCTTTTCATCAAAACATTTTTCCGTGAGAAGTATTTGACGGAGAAAGAGCTATATGAAGTCCATTATCCAGAGAAGTATTCTCAGCTTTGGTATGGTTGGGAGTATCCTAATCTTTTGTTGGTGATCGTGATTTGCTTTACCTACAGCTGCATCTCTCCCATCATCTTACCTGTCGTGGCAGCATTCTTTCTTGGAGCTTGGCTTGTCTACAAGAATCAGATACTCATCGTTTACAGCCCACATTACGAGAGTGGTGGGACCATGTTTCCTATGGTATGTCATCGAACCCTTACCGGGCTAATCTGCGGCCAACTAACATTCATTGGCTACTCAATGTTGCGGGAAGGCTTTTATCAGGCCCTAATGACATTCCCTCTGCCAGTCATTACTATCAAAATGATGGATGTCTTCAAGAATCTGTATGAGGTACCTGGCAAGAACATCAGCGTGGAACGCGCAGTCGAGCTTGACATGCAACGCAACGCTGCATCAGCGTTCAGTCAAAATTTATACCGACAACCAGTGCTCAGAGAAAAGTCTGCGGAAGTGCTTGGAGGAAGCTCCGTGCGAAGATTTGCTAGCGGAGGTGATAGTTTAGGTTCAAGTGAACTCACCAATGTTGTCAAGGTCAATGATAGTGGAAAGATTGTGTAACATTTGTGATGGCATCATAATATATTTAACCACGTATTCATATCGTTGCTAACTATGGTATGCCTTGGACAACAAGGAATAGTGTTGTGGAAGCATTTGCTCGTGGTCAAAATTCTGCCCTGCGGAGTGCCATGTCAAACTCTTGCAAAGCCTCAGGTGAAAGAGGAGGGGAGCGGAATTTTCCTACAGATGCATCGACATCGTCGTCTTCGTCTTCACTGTCCGAGTCCGTGTTGTCTGCAATATACGCCCTAATTGCGCTCAATTCACGACCACGCTGCAAAACAGATGGACAAAAGGCAACACTTGCATTGAAACTTCCATCATCTGTAATACTATCGGGTCCACTTACATCATCCCATTCCTCTGGCTGACTTTCATGGTATTGCATAGGGAAGGTCAAACTATGGTCAAGGTAAGAGTCATTGGCAAAGCTTTCAGACGTCTCGAGTGTAGGCTTACTGTTGATCTCTGTCGGTTGGGGCGTGGGTTTGGCCTCTTCCCTCACAGTAGGCTGGTTGGTTCTCATCTTCCAAAACAAATATCCAACCGAAGCGACAATTCCACACAAACCAATAGATGTTGTTGCGAAGCCAACCGGTGGTGGAACCGGCCATGCCAAGGCGACAGATTCTGCTTCGTCGTTCTCTGCTATCCCCTTGGGTGATTTTTCGAGGTACGCCTGAAACACATCACTGCGAGTGTAGAGCAACTTTTGTGTAGCCTTCTTCAATTTGTTGCGATGGATGTGATTTGGAACAGAGGCATCGACTTGAAAGTGAACCTCTAACCCAATACTACTCGTATCCTCTTCCCAGATCAATCTTTGATCAAGCACGGAGGCCGAAATAAACCTGACGACGCCATCCTTCAACAAGCTAGCTTCATTGGTGTTATCTGAAATGAAATCTACCACAGCTTGCTCAAATTTGTTTACATCTTCCAAGATCCTTGGCGTGTTAGAAAGGAATACACGTAAAGGAATAGTGACCGAAGTAGAAGTATAAGCATTATCTTCCTTGTCATCTGCGCCTTGATATTTAATGATGGACATACGTCTAGACGAAGGCGGAGTATCTAACGTGGATCTAGCTGGCACAATTGCGTTATTAGACCCTTCACCGAGGCTGCCTCGAAGATATGAGGCGGAAGCTACCCCGAGTTGATTTACTGTACCATCGCTCGTTGCAGACGGAGATACTGCATCGAGGCCGAGGAGGAGCATCAGACACAAGGAGGGTATAGAGGAGAACATTTGTCTGGAGGAGATATCATTAGGCTGATATAAGCTGATATAGGCTGATATGATCAGCAATTTGTACTGCTGCCCTGTTCTGAATGCAATGATTATCATCAATCCTGCCAGGATACTTTTCAACTCTATTGAATCCGCAACAATTTCTTCAAAATGGAGAAAGGCTCGCAAATAATAATGCCCTCGCCCCTCAAAATAAATGAAAATGTTCCTTGGTGCGGCTTTTGAATTTTGAAGACAACGTCATGAAGAACGCTTTTTGATGGATGTGCCACGCCACAACGTTATCGTGTAAATACCATTCCATCCCAACGTTATCGTGTACCATTCCATCCTCACCTACTTACTTATTAACCTCTTAATAATAACAACACGCCACCATGAAGCTTAGCAGCTCACTTATATTCACCTCCAGCTATCTTGGTGCGGTGTCGGGATTTTCATCACTCCCATCCGTCAGCAAGAGAACTGTCTCGACCTTGGTGGCCGAACGTCCCTTCACATCTTCTCAAATCTATCAATATGCAACTGCACCAGAAGGACTCGTTAATGTGGCTGATATTTGGTCGGAACGTGATGTGTATTCAATGGAGCAGTGGGCTACTCAGTACGGAATGCAAAAAGCGGCTGGTGTCGAACTCTACTCGGAAGACGGCGGCAGCGATTACTCATTGATGACCAATTCAGGCGTGGCGGCTGGAGAAACTGTCATTTGGGTGCCCTCTTCCATTGTGATCAATAGTGCATCTGTGGAGCAAGAATTTGGTGCGGGCTGCTTGCAAGAGGTTGAAGCGGTGTTGATACAAATAGATGAATTTGCAGCTATGAAAGGTACAGCCACTGATTCATACTATCGTCTTCCACTCTTCCGATTAATGGTGCGACTCTTGGCCGAGTGGGAAAAGGGACAGGATAGTGTGTATTTTCCGTGGCTGAACTCATTGCCCCGTCAATTCTTTAATGGAGCTAGTATGACCAAGAGATGTTTTGAATGCTTGCCACCATACGCTGGATGGCTCGCGAGCACTGAGCGAACCAATTACGGACACTTTAATATGGCATTGAAACAGGGTTATGTACCTTTGAACCCAGAAACAATCATGAACAGGGAGGCAGTTAAGTGGGCGTACAATGTTGCGCTTACCCGATTCCATGAGATATGGCAACCAGATCGTCAGAAATTGATCGCTCCCATGGCGGATATGCTGAATCATGCTGCGGAACACAACTGCGAAATATCTTTTGATTATGAGGGTAACTGTCAAGTGACGGCATTGTATGACATTCCTGCAGGAAGTCCTTTGACCATCAGTCTCGGAGACCCAACCAACCCAACTCCCATCTTTGCCCAGTATGGATTCTTACCGCAAGATTGTGCCACGATTTTTTGCAAGGCAATGCATTTAGACAAACAAATCAAGGAGTTGGGATACGAGTTTAGTGAATTGCTGATTCAGACGGAGACTGGAGAGATTGCACCCAAGGTATGGGATGTCTTCCTATACGACTTACTGCAAAAGAGTGATCCCAATTCGGCTCAAGAATTCGGCATGGCATGTCGAAACGAAGACGAGTCAACCAAACAATACTACCTTGACCAATACTATTCTTACACCCTTGAAGCTCTGAAAGAACACGTATTCGGTATTTTGAACAGTGCAGACAAATTAACCATGAGGGCGCAGTCTTATGATCTAGAGACTCATCCAAGAGTACCAGTTATTGTCGCGCACAATCAACTTGTTATTCAAACATTTACTATGACAGCGACTTTGTTGCAACAGATGGGATAGGCTAGGCAGGTGGGGAGTAGTGGCTGTGAGAGAGCAGACGATGTTCGATGTTGCGGTACTTTGAGGTGAAGAAGAATTGGCAGTCAGGATACCGAGCGATATGATAACAAACAGTAAGATAGGTTAGGATGCTATATTATTTCACGCGATATATTCTTTTGCATTCAGTCGCTCGAGTCACTCTCACAGGCATTCAAGTTGCGTCCGACAAAGAAGTGCGTAGCTTGCTATTGCCCGGGCAATAAGTAGCGACACAGCAACTGTCTCAATTCTCCCGATTCATTTTGAAGATCTAAAAAAGATCTTCATCGCATTTTCAGCGACGAGAACGCCACCATGAAGCTCTTTAGACTATTAGCCCTAGCGGCAGCTGTGCTACCATCCCCCGTTGCTGGTAGCGTCAGTGAAGCCACCATCGACAGTTCTGGCAATGTAATTACCAATGATGACACCATCGATAAAACCATAGGAAAAAATGAAAAGCTGTCGACACATGTAACAAACCAATCTCCTTTCCGCAGCGATATCTATTGGGATGATGGAGAATACGGTACACTCATCTCTACGCTTGATCCAGAGGAGAGTTCTAGTTTGAACACGTATTTGGGGCATCAATTTTTTGTTACCAGGCATGGTGTTAAAGAGGGGCTGTTTGTGGACGAGGAACGTCTTGTGTTCAAAGTTGGCCAACGCAACCAACAATTTTACATCCCCAAAAATGCCGCACCATCCACCAAACTATGCCAAGACCGATTCAGTGTATGCAAGGATTATTCCAAGAATGGGGGGTGTCAGAGCTCACCGGGTTGGATGATTGTGCACTGCTGTGAATCTTGTGATGAAGCCCTCAATGCATCTGAGTTAATCGATCCAAAAAAGAGATGCTCGAAGGAAAATTTGAATACGCCCGAACCGGTTTGGAAGGCAGGTGATTTGAACAAGTTGTTTGAGAGCTGGGCAACAAACGAAACACTCAAGGATGAATTTGGGCTAGAGGTGGTAAGCAGTCCTGAGCCTGAAAAGTATCAGGCTACATGGGAGAAAGCGTCAGAAGGGGCTCCATGGGTGGTTGTATTCAACAACTTTCTTACTGACAGTGAAGTAACTGATCTCATTCGAGGGGGAGAGATAGAGGGCTTTGAGAGGAGTACCGATCAGGGAAACATCAATGAGGTGGGAGAAATGGAAAAGGTTGTGAGCAAAACTCGTACTAGCTCAAATGCTTGGTGCATGCATTCTTGTGAGAGACTTCCAGGTGTGAGGAGTGCAACCAAGAAGATTGAAGAGGTTACTGGCATCCCACATGTCAACTACGAAAGTTTCCAACTGTTGAACTATGAGAAAAATCAGTTTTATCGATCACACCATGACAGTTCATCCACTGACACCACTCCGGCCGGACATCGGATATTGACATTCTTTTTATACCTGACTGATGTAGAAGAAGGCGGAGAAACGTACTTTAACAAACTTGATCTTGCGGTGAAGCCGAAGAAGGGAAAGGCATTGGTTTGGCCGTCTGTTCGTGATGATAATCCAACTTATTGGGATGCGCGAATGTTTCACGAAGCGAAGGATGTCATCAAAGGGAAGAAAATGGCAGCAAATCACTGGATCCACATGAACGATTATCATACGCCTAACGACTGGGGTTGCACTGGTTCGTTCACTTAGCTGAATGAATTTCAGTGTCCTTAACTTTAACAATTTCTCTTATTATATCTGCATCTTTTCTTGAAGCAGCAACTCTTTCACAGATGCTTTAATGACGTCTTTGTGAGGAGATAGATCTTTGCCAATCTGTTCTTGCAAAATCGCTCGTATCCGTTTAACTGTGAGCTCCTTTTCATTGCCGGAATCAATTATCTTCTTCACTCTTTTCCGGATATCGTGACTGCTCAGTCCCAACTCGGATATACCCTGATTGGATGCCAAAGTCACTGTTCGTCGCTTACGCTTTTTGGCTTTTGTAGCTTCAGGTTGAGCATCTGCTTGAATCGTTGAAAGTTTCTTGTCGGCTTTCAATCCTACAACAACAACATTTGCCAACTCCCATAGTGGTAAGTCGAAGTCGTTATCTTGTGCATAATTATCGCATAACTCTTCCCATCTTTCTCGAGGATCGTTGCAAATGTTCGTCATACTGTGCCACGAAACCTCTGATTGACGGGATGCTCTCGTGTTGACGATGGAGGATAGAAGTTGAAAGTCTTTCTCCCTCTGATCATTTTGAGCATTAGAAGCTCCCTCCCGAAGTCTTGGCAATATAAACTCGTTTGCAAACCTTTCACGCCACCGTGGATCCTGCTCGGCTTTCCACTGATAGTACTCAAATCTAGAATCGAACTTTGCCGGGTCTTTTAGCATTGGGACTGGTTCCAAACCAAACTCTAATGCCTTTTTGTTAGATCGTTTAGTCATACTTCGCCATTTGAAGTAGCAATCATAAGGCCGCCGCTTCACTCTGTGAGATATTGCTGTCCAAGGGATCTTTTCATTATTGTCTAATGTCCAGATATTGATCTCTCGAATATCCATATCATCTCTAGGAACACGCAATACCTCACGTACACTTTGCAGTAACAGTTTGATGTTTTCAACCTTCCATTTACCTCTGTTGAAATCTTCAGTTGTTTGGATATATTTTGCTCTACAACAGTGATCCTTTCGCCCCAATTTATTTTCAATCAACTTCCAACTTTCGCCGTGTACCTCTACAAGACGAAATAGTGCTGCTGTTTCCTCTTCCGTCCATTTCCCCACTTGCTTCCCATGGAATTGACGAACCGCTCTCCGATACACCGAAATCACAGGACGATGTGGGAGAGACTGAGCGATAGAATTCCAAGCCTTCCGCGTCTTTTTATTGTGTAGAACATGGTCATATCCACCGCAGAATTCAGTTACCGATACTTGCTTTTCTGAACAGTAATCCTTCACTGCTTGTGTGAGTGTACGAATCTCGTCTGGTAACCAGCGCCCGCCTGTAAAAACTGGTTCGCCGAAACCATTCAGACTAAATATGTTAATGCGCTCTTCGGACGAGCAGCCCTTCCCTTTGACCCATTGGTCGCCTGCGTTGATCTCCTCTTCATGATCAGATCCGACCATAATGGCAACGGTATTATTAGAGCAGAGTTTTGGTGGCAGCGCGGAAGTCGGACGGAATGAAGTGGTGGAGGGTCTTCGGTATTTATCTACGCACGCCTTTCCAGACACACGAACAGAATGATGAGACGACGTGCTTTTATGCTATATGTAGTGATATGTAAATAGTGAGGCATTCTGAGTTGGCCCTTAACATTACTTATAACAATACTATTCGAACAACTAAAGGAGCGGATAGTTATCTTTCATTCCACCCTTCAGCATAAGATACAATGGGGATCATACGTCCTCATTTTCCAAAGATGCGCTCGCATTCAGAGTCGTCGTCGTCGTCATCATCATCATCTTCTTCTTCATCTTTTGTATCCGTATAGTCACCACCTTTTCCCCACAATTGTCTTTGTCTTGATCTTCGACCTGCCACTGATCTCTTACCACCATTCTCCCCGACTTCTTTCTCTATTACATTATCAGAAACATCCATCACGCCAGCATCAATTGCCCCCCTCATTTTGGCATCATGCAATCTACTCCGTCGGCCCTCCATGCTCTCTTTCCAATGATCCATTTGTTCATCTACCCATTTCTTCTCCTCTACCACCCTTGACGTCATTTCCATCCAACGATTTTTGAGTTGCTCCTCGTCTTTTGTCTTTGTTTGAGAAGAGACTCCTAATTGTTCTTGCATTTTCATCCGTTCCAGTTCACTCTCTACCAACCTATTGCGGAGTGAGAGTGTTATCTTTTCATGCCGAGAATTTTGATGCTCTATTTGCGACTGTAGCAGAGCTACCTCCGCCCTAGATTTGTCGGATGATAACTGATATGCATCTCGTGTAGTTTCAAGCTCGTGTGTTAGCTGCCGCACTTGAAGCTGTAGCTCCATTATCTGTTTGTTGAGATTCAGAACGTCGTTATTATTGTCTCTGGACATGTTGTTATTTTGAGACTGCGATAAGAATTGTTGATTTCGCTCGTGGAATTGAGCAAGACGTTGTTGTTTTTCTTCGTCTGCCGAAGACATGGTAGATTTTATGATTTTGATTTAGATCGGCTTTTACACACCGCGGCAAGACTCTACGTCAATATACCTCTCTTTAGGAGATAATACTGTCAGATATTGTATCTCTAGGGCCGATCTCCTCAATGCAGACCAGCCTCCTCAGTTGTATTGATGACTACTTATTGATGATGCCGTCATGATCGCAAATCAAATTTTGGTGCAGCATTCAGCGATTTTACTATCGCACAAATTTCAGCGACTATCGCTTTTTAGCGACGTTTTAATATTTTAGCGACGTTTTAATATTTAGCGACGTTTTAATATTTTAGCGATACCACGACTCATCAATAGGGAGCCTACCCAAATGGGCCCTACGTAATCACACCCCAAAGCGTCACGCCCACGTCACTTTTTCTAATACTAATTCCAGCGTAGGATGCGTGCAGCTGCGGGAGCAGTTGGCGGGAACAGGTGTCCACCACAAAAATGCTCAAACTTCCTTCCAGCAAAATGATCTTCTTTCACCACATCCGCTTACTTCTTGTGCACTTCTCTTCAGCTCATACATCCAATGCTGAAACTTCCATTCCTTTTGGAGAAGCTCCTCACTTTATTATAATCAATCAACCACAACAAAGATGATCTCTCTACCTACCCTTATCACACTGGCCTGCTCCGTGAGCAGCGGCTATGCCTTTCAGACTGCGCCTTCCGCCCCCTACCGGCCGGCATCTCTCTCGCATAGAGCTGAGACATTCCTCCCAAATTCATCTTCAATTGCTCCCAAAAACTCCCGGAATCAATCTCTCCTCCGTATTGCCACTACTGCTAATGGTGAGAAACCTAGTGATCCCATGATCCGTCAAATCGATCAAAAAATCCAAAACTATGAAAAGAAGCAAGAAAAATACCTCAGTAAACTCGAATCTGCCAAGGCGGAACTTGAGAAATTCAAGGAGACAAAGCAGCGTTACCTCCAAGGAGATTCGCTTGGATCAGACACTGCCTCCTTCAGTGAGACTACCGCTCGCTCCCTTGTCAAGAGTATGATGTGGCGTGTCATCGCTGGATCAGTGACCTTCTTCACAAGTTTGCGTTTCTCCGGAAACATCTCCACCGCCCTTTCCATTGTTGGATCGGATTTCTTTTCCAAGGCGGCTACCATGTTTATTGGAGAGAGGTTGATGAACAAGAGTCAGGCTGGGCGCAAGGGTGGTGCCGATGATGTTGGACGTAGTTTGGCCAAGGCGTTGCTTTGGCGCTTGTTTGCCATTGCCAACACTTTGACCATGTCGTTGTTGATTGCTAAGGACTTGTCTATTGCGTCAAAGATTGCTGGAAGTGATGCAGTGTTCAAGACTGGACTTATGTTTGTGTATGAGCGTGTATGGGCCAAGATTGAGTGGGGCAAGGAGTACATTATTGAGTTTTCCATTTAAGCTTGAGACATTCAATTGAGACTGTTGCATTATACATTCATTCATAGGGGAAGAGATATACAGGGGATTAAGTATTGCGATTAAGTATTACGAGTAGGCGATGGGAAATATAGATTATTCATTTGGTGGTCTCGGAACATATTGTTTGGGACAAAATAGTGGCGGTGTTGATGTGTTCTTCAATAGATGATGCTAGATGCTAGGTATGGACAACAACAAAAATCTTTAGTCTAAAAAAGTAAAGAAGATCTCTTCCTCGACTTGTGATCAAGTTTATTATTTGCTTGTACGTGAGCTACAACTTCAATTCATCGTAGGGGCTGCTGTATTACTACGAAGTGAGTTGATTTGAGAGGAAGCTTCAGCTGCGCGAGAACAAGTATCCAATACAATATTCCTAATCGAGATTTAGATTAACGCCATCACTATGTCATTCTTACAGCGATGTCAATGATATATGAGTGCACAACAAGCATCCTCCAACAAAGACGCATCCGTGCCATCAATGCAATCTAAACTGTTTGTCAAAACTTTGGCATCCTCAAATCAATCAGAGGTGCTTAGAATTCATCACCCATCATACTGCAGGAAAGGAAAGCAAGGTGTGTGTTAGAATATCACAAAAGACATCAACTTATCCATCCGATTACCACAGAAGATAAATACAATATACTTACTGCATGTCTTCCATATCATCCATGTCAAAATCCTCTTCATCAGCCATGGCAGCCTCTTGCTCTTCTCGCCTCTTCTTCTCTGCTTCATCAAACATTTCCTTCTCTCCCTCCTTCTTCTTGAAGAAAGTCTCTTCAGCAAACTTTTGTGCCTCCTCAAGACTATCGGTAACAATAATATCATCAAAGATAGTTCCCGACTTGACTTGCCATAATTCGAAACCGACGTGGGTGCATCCATCCTTGCACACGGCGTGCATGCTATCATCGTAAGAATATTCAGGGTTAGGAATCATTGGGTGAACCCATGCTCCCTTGTAGTCAGGGTTGGGAATCATCTCTGGTGACCATGGTCCTTTGAAGTCTGGGTTGTCCATCATGGGGGCTTCCCACTCACCATCATCTTCATCATCCCAATCATCTGGTTTGGCCGCATCCGGATCAGGAATCTCCTCTAGAATATCATCATATCCCTCTGGCTTTACATCCTCTGGGTCAGGAATCTCCTTCACATCCACCCAGTCCTCAGGCTTGGATTGTTCAGGATCCTTAATCTCCTTCTCTGGGAGGAAATCAAATTCGTCCTCCAACTTACCCGATCGGACAGACTTGTTATCGACAAACACTTCAAAGGTATTATCCGGACGAAGCACAAGAGTATAAAGATGAGAGAGTTGATCCGTTTCACATCCCACATCCTTCTTGATGAGAAGATTATCCTCCTTCTTATCATAATGGAAAATGACATGCGTCCGCTTGTTCTGACCACAGATATCAGGTCCAAACATGATAGCATACGGGGTGTCACCACCAAATTTGGTGGATTCAAAATTATCCCCACCCGGCATCAACTTAATGTAAGCTCCACCACAATCAATCTTTTGTTCGTGCTTTACCGAATATTGAATGACGAGATCCTTCTTGTCGGAAGAATTGAATGCCTTGGTCATTGCGGCGCTGAGTCCGTAGAATCGTGCATCCTGGGAGGTTTGGATGCCCTTGTCGGATGCATCGGCGTAGAATTCTCCGGCGGTGTTGGTCCATTCTCCGAGTTCGGATTTGCTTTTCCAGTCGGAGGAGACTGTCCATCGGTCTTTCCAGGCCTGTATTGCAGTTGGTGGTAGTGAATGTAATGAGCGAGATAGTGAAAGAAAAATGACAGGAGGCAACGTGAGGTTAGTGAATGAATAGCCACCAGGACGATCCGATATTATAATACAAAGTCAATGCTGTATATAGTCGTTGAATATCCAAGGGCCGATCAATCTTCGCACTGAATTGCGCACATCGACATTCATCGGCATTGCGATATAAAATCTCTCCATTTAAACTCACGTCGTCATTGAACTGTTCCTTGAAGTAAATCTCGGCATTGACAGTAGAGCCGCAGAGGGCGGCAGCGGCAAGGAGTGAGAACTTCATTGTTACTTTATTGCGTGGTAAAAGGTTGTAATGAATGCTATGCTGTCGATGATTGTGTGGCGGCAAGTCAATTTTTTTTCACACGCCGATCTTCTTGGATTTCGACGTGGAAATAAATGACGTACAGTTATTGAGACAATGGACAATGACCGGCATGGTTGATGTCGAGGATACAATGTTACAATGTGACAAGGATGTCATCGATTTTGAATTGAAATTGTTCTTTCAAAGAACTCAACGGTTCAATACAATGGTGGCACCCCGTAGAGCTTTCCCTATGGTAAGAGGTGATTTCAAATACGTGTAGGCTGACATCATCTCTGCGAGCCTGGCTACCTCATAATGGGTCTCAATTTTCGATCCATCTTCCGCCTCAACGGTAAGGTTGAAAATGACGTCACAAAAGTGATCAATACATTCATCCTCAACAAAAGTAACGTCACCAAAGTGATCAATACATTCATCCTCAACAAAAGTACCGGACAGTTCCCTCCGCAAGATGAGTTCAACTACTTGGGCAAAGAAGAAATATGTGTCACGTTGGCGGTGCTAGTTGTATCCTATATCATACTGGCGATACCAACTTTTTATGGCAGACCAAACAAGCAGCAGCGGCAGCAGGCACGCATATGGATGAGGTCAAGAAGTAATGTCGATTGGTCTCACACATTCAAAGAACTGTTATACATTCGAAGTGTCAACGACTTCCGCGATTGGTGGGATGAATTGAAAAATCAACGAAGGTCACTGCATCAAAAACGAAGCTTTCATTCCAAATCGTTTGAGAAGTTTATGCAATCGGAAGCTAGTCGATTGCAATTGCATGATGCTGATGAGACTGTTCGTGCCAGGGGAGATGGTGGTGTGGATGTTCCTCAAACACCACTTCGAGCAATGTTCAAGGGAGGTCGTAAAAGGCACATACATGCAAGTGCATCTGATGGAAAGTTCAATACAACCGCGGATAATCATTCTTCAGCACAGCCACCACCAGATTTGATTGAACGGTTCTACTCTCACGCGCAAAAGAATGGCATTACAGCCTCAGCTATGGTGGATTCCTTCTACGAAGATGCGGACTTTTGTCCAGAGACAGATCATGATCGATTTGTTAGTGCATGGGAGTCTCATATACGGTTCTCTCAGTACCGACGCCTTGTCTTACCGCCGACTTGTAAACTCTATCGTCCCTCTCCTGTGACGTACCATAATCTTTTTGATCGACGTGAGATTGAACGCAACTTGCATCTACTGGTGGATGAATCTACTTGGAGGAAAATACTCTCTTATTTTCGCAATCTATACGACATCCTTGACAAAATTGTGTCCAAGCTATTGAACAAACAGAGTACAGAGAAATTTTCAGAGCACATGATGAACGTCTTTCGTTATCGGATACGGAAACGGAGAGGATTGCCAGTGGAAGAAGATGAGGAGGATGACGACGATGATGGGAGTGTGACCACAGTAGGGAGTAGTAGTACCGCTGGGAGGAGAGCGACGTTGCGAAGTTCATCTACTCAGAGTGAGGTGACGCCAGTGGTTACTAATAGGAAGGATATAGTTGCCAATGCGCCACCACTTGCGTTGGATGCGCTGCAAACAACTGATATTCCTCGCTCATTGATCCCTCCATCATTGAGTGAGGAAGAGAATATTGAGGTTGAAGAAATCAAGCCTCCACAAGATAAAGGACATGTGACTTTCACTTTCCTTCATTCGACCAACGATGAGAAGAGAGATGAACCACCCTTTGAGTCAGTTCGACATTTGTTTCCGCCGCCTACTCTTGTTGGTGATAGTACAAGAGATGAAGACAGTGATGCTAGTGAAAGACAGCAAGTGAAAGAGATCCTCAACGATGTGATCAAAGAGATTGAAGATGACGAGGTTCGAGTTGATTCTTCGTTACTCAATGTTTCAATGATGTCTGTAGACTTTGATGATGGAACGTCCTCACCTCGACCTCGCTTCCACACAGCATCGAATATTGATGTCAACGACGATATAAGCTTCGTCACATCGACAGAGCAAAACCAAGAAATGCCGGCATCAGCAGTGTCAACACCTAAGACAACTGCTTCGCCCCTTCCAATCAAAAGTTTTGCAAAGGTGGAGAAAGAAGATGCATTGGGCAATGATCCAAATCCAACGGCACCATCAGTTCCCATGTTGAAACCAATAGCGGTAACAGATTCACAATCGGGCAGAGTATCTCCCATGCCATCGCCCAAGGTGAAACGCAACAATAGCTTTGATAATGCTGCCAATATGATGTTCTTTGATACTGCCAATTCCAATCGTCAATTGGCTGATATGTCAAGAGATGTACCCATTCCTGATTCTGGTGGATACATTCTCGGAGATGAGTTCCTTGGGTCATCGTGTACGCCTCTATTAGTATTCATTAACTCTCGGTCTGGATCTCAGCAGGGTGATTTGTTGATTACACAATTCAGACGCTTGCTAAACCCCATTCAGATCTGGGACCTGGCAAATGGCGGTCCAGAGAAGGTATTGAAATCCTTTTCTGTGCTGAGTCGGTTCCAAGTGTTGATTTGTGGGGGAGATGGGACTGTGAGTTGGATCATTAGTGCTCTTGAAAAGATGGAGTTGAAACGCTGGCCTCCCATCGGAATCCTTCCATTGGGTACTGGTAATGATTTGGCTCGAGTTCACGGATGGGGTGGTGGATACAACAATGAGAGCTTGCTCTATATTCTGAAGCAGATCTCGGAAGCCTACATTTCCATGCTTGATCTGTGGGAGCTTGACATCACTACTGTAAACAAAAAGGGCAAAACTCGGAAGGAAGTCAAAGCGTTCTTGAACTACCTGGGTGTTGGAGTGGATGCGCAGGCAGCGCTACAAGTTCACAACCTACGAGAGAGCAAGCCAAAACTCTTCTTCTCGCGCTTCTTCAACAAAGCATACTATGCTTTAGCAGGTGGGGAAGAAGCTATCAAGAATTCTTGCACCAATATTTCTGAGCAAATCACATTAGTGGCAGATGGGATCGAGATTTCATTGCCTCCCGACTCACAAGGGATTATCTTTCTCAACATTGATAGTTACTCTGGCGGAGTTCCGATGTGGAGCAATGGCTTGAGACCCAGAAGGAAGGCAAGATCATATAGTGAGGGGCATATTCTTAACGGCAGCAAGTCGTTTCCTCGCAATGATAGCATTGACGACTTGGCTGATTATGAAGTCCCCAAGGAGCTTTCTTTTGAAGAAAAGGTTGCCAAGCTTACCGCTTGTGACAAACAAAGTAGCTGTCAAGATGGATTGCTGGATGTTGTCTCAGTTCGAGGTGCTTTCCACCTCGGTCAAATTCGTGTTGGTCTTGGCAATGCAGATCTATTGTGTCAATGCCGTGAAGCTACTATTACATTGAAGAAAAACTTTGCAGTTCAAATCGATGGTGAACCATGGAGACAGACACAATCAACACTGAGCATCCGACGAAAGCCAGATAGAGCTACCATGTTGCATAGGTCTGTGGCAGACAACGGAGGGGTGGAGTCTGAAGTGACCAAACTGCTCAATTGGGCTAACGAGAAAGAAATTATTGATAGAAATCAATATGCAGAAATCATGGGAGAGTTCAGCAGGCGTGCTGAATTCAAGAAGGTGAAGAAGCAGCAAGACAAGACGTGGTAGTAGAGCTTAGTTGCAAGCTATGTGCATTATTTATTGTATGTTTGTATATTTGTAAAGGTCTATGTAAAAATGAATGGCTGTATGATAAGATAGGATACCTAGCTAGCACTCACAGGGTACTCACCAGCAGTGCTACTTAGTGTTCTACATGCAAGGTATTACAATATCCCAAAATACGCAAGAGCAGGAGGCTTTCGTTCTAAACGCAAACAGTTTTGTACTCCCTGAAACTGCCAGTCATGAGGTTTACACACAAGGTGCCTCTCTTCATCGCTCCAACGTATGGGGAAACATCGGCTTGTGTATCTTTTTTAAGATATCCCAACGCTCCATCGGAGATATCGTCCCAAGCTAATGCATTCTTGTCCCTGAACCTGAAGACATGCACTATTATTTACTCTAACTATTATCATTTCTTTTTACATAAGCTGTTCAACCTTTCCAATACATCCCCATTCTTGGTAGCATGCCCTTGAGCATTCAATATGATAATCCCCCCAATAATCATCTCCCTGGGCTCTGAAGTATGCACTTGCCAGCTCGTGTGCTAAAGCTCTATCTTGTAGGAAACCATTCCTACTTGATGTGGTGATTGCGGCGTTGAAGCTCTTTTTGGCCTTCTTGTTCTTTCCATTCAGCACAGCAAGCTCCGCATCTAGGATGTATAGATAATGAACGACATTCACATTGCCATTCTTCGCCCAACCACGAATGAGCTGAATCGTTTGAAGTGCGCATTTCTTCATTTCCCTCTTCTTCCACCCAGATGCTGACTGTGACTGTGCTGCTTTCAGATAGGTCAGCGCCTCCAAGAAAGTGTAGCGCACTGAAGAAAAAAATGAACCCCAAGAAAGTCGAACATTGCCTGCCTTTCGAACCAAGTCAATAGCTTCTTTCCACTTTTGATAGAAGACAAACACCTCTAGCTTCATCAAGTTTACAAGTGAAGACAAAGCGACGTTGTCAGCTAATGCTGCAGTTGCCAGCATGGAGTTAAAAAATTCATCACCAGCTTCAGCGTCGATGCCAAGAAGCTTCTTCACTGTTGTTAGAAGACCAATGCAATACAAGAGACTTTCGTCTTGCTTTAATTGCGTCATAACTTGGATAGTCGCCTCGAGTTCTTTCTGAATGCTATCTAGTGCCCTGCCTACAAAGTATAGGTGACCATTACGAACACAAAGACATTTAGAAGCACTGTCATTATCTCCAATCTCAAGTCCTATCTGATACCCCTTCAGTAATGGTGCAATAGTATCCTGGAGCGGTGATGTCCAGTGGTAGCAGCAGGCTTGTGTAAGGAATATCGTTCGAACAGCTCTACTTCTCATACCCGGCTTTTTGAGGATCAGTTCTGCCGCCCTGGCCATCTCACGACCCTCATGTGGTTTACCAAAAGGTCCACAGAGCAGCATACCAAACGCAGCAAAAATAGGAGATGATGAACAATTTATTCCATGCTTCAGAGAAGTTGTGACCATCTGAAAGACGATCAGTGGAAACATGGTTGGTTCAATTTGATAAATACAATGGCCAAGATGTCCATTCGTTTTTTGCCACATTTCGTATCGTTCATCGTCGAGCTCGGGCAAGTTAGCAATATCTTCAGCAGTTTTGTTCTTCAACAACTTCTTCACTCGAATGTATTCTTTGATAATGATAAATTTGGAAGCTGGCTTCTTCTTTGGGGTTGGTAAACCAAGCTGACGATTGAAATCAAGAGCTGCATTAACGGATTCGTTATACTTCCCGATGTTGTGCAATGACTTCACCTTGATTTCTGATACTCTGTACTTCTCCTTTGCATCAATATCTTTGCTCAAGACCTCGTCTATCAGCGCATTCATTGAGTCAAAATCGCCAGTTACGAAACAAGCATTCGCTCCATGGCTGCATAAATCTAGCATGGTACTGTTATCTCCCTCCCAGCCCCTTGACCCAAGCGCTTCACGACCTGTCTTGAAGTAAACCTTGGCTGTGTCGAATGCTGCATTTTCTGATGCCTTGACGCCAGCTTTAGATTCATTCTTGCCAACTCATCACGTTCTTCGTCAGTGACATGAGATGAAGCACAGTTTAGCAGGCCCACCACCTCAAAGAGGCTAGCTTCAAGTTCTTCAGGAGGAAGACTTAGCAACAAAATACTTCCAATTCTTCCTCGAAACGAGTCTCTTTGTTCTGGACTGATGAGTTCGAACGCCGCCGATTGGATCTGATCGTGCATGAAACGACACTTTTCGTTATCTACCTCACACAGACCCTCTTCCTCGAATTCTTCAATTGAACTCGCATATGAGGAATCACTGACATCTTGATCTGTACAGGCGTTACTCAGGTCTGATGAAAGAAGAGAGGCGGAGGAGCTTCCCATTATTGCAGCAGTGTTCGAAACTGATCTCATTGAGGCCCTCATCGAGTCCCTCATCTCTACCCGCGAGATATTTTTCATGACCGTCATTACAGCCGATAAGCGGAAAGTAGCACCAAGGCAAGATGCCACCATGAGCACTCTCTGCGTTTCCTCCTGCAAGCGATTCATCTTGTTGACAAGTACAGTTGCCACATTCTCGGTGACAATCTTTGAGTTGACTGCATCTTCGTCCCAAGTCCACGTCATCACTCCAAAGTTGAATTGCAAGAGCTTTTCATCATACATAGATCTTAGAAACATCAACATAAAGAAGGGATTGCCTTCTGTCTTTCTGTGAATTGTTTCTGCCAATGATTTGACTTTGCTGTCATCATCATCCATTCCCAAGGCCTCAGCAACAAGAGATATGGCATAATCTACACCAAGATTGCCAATCTTTATCTTGGTAATTGACACATTCATTTCTTCCAGCTCTCGGATGTGGAATGCAAGGGGGTGGTGACTGTGATTTCATAGAAAGGGGAAGAAAGTTATCAAGAATAAGAAGCTGATACATAGAACATGATGCATAAGCAGGGGCGACACGAATACAACATATCAATATCAATCATAACTTACTCTCGTACTTCATCCTCTCGGTAAGCACCAACAATCAAAAGACTTGGAATCTCTCCATCCAACACGATGCTCTTCATCAGATCTAACGTTGCTGTGTCACTCCACTGTAAATCATCAATAAATAATACCACTCCTTTGAAATGTGAGCAAATGATTTTTAATAATCGTCTGACTGCATAGTGCATCCTTGAGATTGATTCTTTACCGCCCAAGAGAATCAAACTGTTTACACTCCCCAATTTTGTACCGGAGGCACGCCTAAGAGGCACTGTTGCATTTGCCACTGATGATGGACAACACAGTGAATGTCTTCGTGTTCCCAGTAACTCAGCACACCCGGGCAACACACGCCGTAATTGTTCCACATCCTCTTCATCAAACTCATTTTGAATCTCATCTCGTATCAATGCAGCAATGGACGATCGCCCCGATGAACACAATCCTCCCTTCTCATTATGCTCTACTGTGATATGCTTGGCAAGACAAGTCATGGCATCGGAGAATGCCGAGAGTGGCCTGAGTAGCTTATCTTCGAATTTACCAGATGCGAAAATGTACCCACGGTTGGCGCTTACACCAAGACCTTTCTGGATGAGAGCAGATTTGCCTGTGCCAGATGATCCAGAGACTAGTATCATCTCGCCGATATGATTCTTCGCAGCATCTTCTTCGTCGGCTTCATCCTTGTTGGCCAACTCCCGTAGTTTGCGACGTAATAATTTGATATCATCGTCTCGTCCATGTAATTGCATATTAGATAAGCGGAGCTGGGCAATATTGGATGTTCGTTTGTTGATATTTTGACTCCTTTCAGCGGCTGTGACAACAATTTCGGCTAGATGCCGGGTCGATTGAGAAGAGTTGCTTCCCATTAAGGACGCAGTGCCGCAGTGGTTGATAGAGGAAGCTGAGGATGACGATGACATGGTGATGAGTATGAGTATGGTGTGGCTAGAGTCTGACGGTGCTAGTGCTGGTGCTGGTTCCGTTGCTGATTGTGATTGTACTTCTCATTAATTGTATTGTACTGTTCCCTCTAGAGACGGCAGCAGGTCTCAGCAGGTACATGTGGTTGCCATTTTTGATACATCTTGAGGAACATCTTCAAAGTCTTGCGACTTAGAGGTTGATGAAGGACAGCAAAGCCACTGCGACAGCACATAAGATATTCCAGCTTCAAGAAATATGTAATGATCCCCAACCTCCGGGTGCCCAATACAACTCCAACACATTGAGGATAATGAAGCTGACTCTGGATCCATATCCGATGGAAAATGCAAATCCCTTCAACAGCTGTCTTCTCTAGAAGCAAATCTCTACAGTTGGCGTGAGTCAGATATGAGAGGGTAGATTGTCTCCAGCAGAACTTGTAATTCCTTGAGAGAGAGAATCTAACAACAGATCTGAGCTACACAGGAAACATTGGATGTGCTTTTGGTCTACCTCTTATCGAAAGAACCTTGTTCTGAGCAATTATGATACAACGACTCTCTGAAAGATAACTGCCGTTAATCAATTTTATCCAGATCTGGTGCGTTATTATGCTTGAGGATTCCAACGTCAGAGTATCTGCAAGACTCCAGCTCCTCAAGGTAGCGCAAAGTTCAAAGCCTTAATAGTTCAGAGTCTTTTGCAGTGATATTTATACTGTGGCAGACTTGCTCAAAGTATCATTCCCAACTGGGTCCCGACGGGGTGCACGGCATTTGAGACATTCGGGCACTCAACAATGTGGAAGACAGCAGTACCAGCTCCCAGCACTTTGGTCCTGGGCTCTATGAGGATAATTCCCAAGATTTTGGTTCATAAAAATTGAGGGGTATACCATTCAATCGTTTTGAAATTCGGCCAGATCCATAAAGTTGCCCTTAACAGTAGAGGGCAGAGACAGATATCACACAAGCCGCCGAAATGTAAGGTTTATTCTTTCTCCAACAACGCGTTTTTCGACTGGCAATGCATGCTCATAATATTGTTGCATTGGAGGGAACATGAGTAGGATATCGCCATCACCTAATGGTATCCTTGCAATGCGTGATCGTTTTTCATTCTTGTTGCCTTTTGTCATCTTTTGTCGTATATCGAAGGATCTTGTAACGCCAAATGATATTGATGCGATAGGAGAGCACGGACATAATGATGCTTCATCATCTGAGTGGTAACTCATGTACTCTTGACCGTTTCTGTAATGATTGAGCAAACAATAGTTGAAGATATCAAATCTCTGTTCATCTTGCTTGCTCCTGGCAGCTGACTGTTTGACGAGTTCAATGAACTCACTTGATAAAGATAGATCCTTCTCAATAGTTTCCAAATTGCTCCGTATGTATTCAATCATCAAGTCTTCTACCTGACACTTGATTTCATACAGGTTAGAAGGAAAGGCAGGAGCCTGAACATTCTTTAAGCCACTGTAGGAATACGTGAATTTTCCCTGCAGACTGTATTGACATATTCTTCTCCTCATTGTGCACTCTCTACCAAAGGCATGAAATGTAACATTCTCATTCCAATCTGGTAATGCAACGAGTGACTTTCGAATGGATGTTTTCTTCTTTCCTCCAATTCCTCCGCGTAGAATCAACATCGGAGCGTTGTTGTGTAGGCTGACATTTTCCCATTGCGGCTGTTTACTACCTGTCAGCAACGAAGTCACAGTGTTATTTTTTGAAGCTGGGCGAGGTGTCGATAGGTCGCTGTCATCATCTCGCTCTCTCTTTCTCCCTGACGATAAGTTGTCATCATCAGCTGATTGCCTGTCTTCTTCTGGCTTCTTCCATAGGCCAAGTAGGGTTGTTTGCTGCCGTGCCCCGCTGCTGCTGTTAGTTCTTTGCCTCTTGCTCATCATGCCATGATGCGTTGTGTTCTTGTGCTGAGTGCTGAGTGCAGGTGCAAGAATATTTGCTCTGGCTCTCCTCTCTGTAGATACGTACGTAGATGAAGTACCTGTCTAGCGGAGGCGCAAACAATGGAGTATTGGGTATAGTACCGTATCTGGGGGTATAAAAATTTCCTCCCCACACAACATCATGAGAGGCTGAGTGAGCATTGTTGCCCTCGCTGCTAGCCTTGTCTACATTGGGAACTACCCAATCAGGGTATTTTCGACCCATGACTGGGAAGGACTGGGAAGCATTGGGAAACTGAGTTTACCCAGCGTGTTTTGCTTCATAAATGATACATATATTCATCCTGCAGCATACCAAAATGATCAGAAAGACAAGAGCTGCTCAAAAATGCAATAAAAGCAGCCATTCTACAACATCATATGCATCCTGGTGGTGATGAGGTCAAATTGAAATTGAAATTGGGCAGGCGCAAGTTGCTGTTTCATTGCAAGAATATGCAAAGCTCTGCCAAGTCCAAGTCCGATGTATTAAGCTTAGAAATGCTCTTTAATAGTAGTAACTGGAGAGCTGAACGAGAATATATGAGCAAGGGCATGGACTTGAAGTTCCTTTCCTTGACCTGCATCTGCATCCTGCCATATTTTAGTTGCATTTCTCCTTCGTCTCCTTCCTTCAAATCAAGCAAGTACCCTCGAAAAATTTACTAGCTCATTCACATCATTTCTGCAAGGGTTTGGATTAAGGCTATTGTCTAGAGTACTCGTCTGCACTAAATAAGAAGTAGTGTTGCTTGGGTGTGTAGTGGTTGGTAGTTGGTAGGTGTTGTGTGATGTGTGCGGGGTAGAAGACACGTGTCTTACTAGTAATTTGTACGTGGAAAATGTCAGTTTCCCAATGGCTTCCCAATGGCCGATTTGAGTTTCCCAATGTAGACAAGGCTATGCCCTGCACATGACACATGAATCATCATTAATTAGTTCAGATCAACAACCTCACTGGCATACTCTCTGCGTCTTCAGTCATCACATGCGCTGAACAAGGAGTGGTGTGGAGTGTAGTCATTACTGTAGCAATTTCTCACACAATGACCTCCACAGACGATAACATTGCAGCAACATTGGAGAGCGCTCTCCAGCGCATAGATCCCTTTCTCCGCTTCCTCACCAAGGCTACGGGCAAAGTGGCTGTACCATTGAAATCTCTCGAGTCGGTACTTCCCAAGAATAATGCTGAGGATATTGACGATAAGTTAATTTTCTTGACGGAGCTATCCATGCGAGGAGTGTTGAAGTACAATACCAAGGATGAAACTGTTGGCTTTCCTCTTCCTCCTTCAGAAGAAGAAGAAGAAGAAGACAATGATGCGTCTTCGTCGTCACCTTTATTTCATCCACCATCTAAAATGATTGGAAAGGGATTGCATGGCTCTTCGGATGCTGCGGCGAAGCGTCGGATGAGAGTGTTGAAGTGGACATTGAAACAAAATAGTATTTGGGTTAGTCGTCAATCTCAACAAATGAATGGTAGCAATAAAGATACGGAAGACAAAGATACGACAATAGATTCGTCACTCAAGAAGATAGCAGCATCTACAGAGCAGAAGGGAGCATCAAAACGTACTGCTGTAGAATGTGCAAAAGAAGATAGAACAACAAAAGAATGTATAGATTTTAATACCGATGATGACAATTGCGAGGAACGCAAATTAGCTTATCAATCTCTTGCAGATTTGTTAACTGGCAACAAAGAAGCAACAAAATCAAACAAAATAGACAATGATGACAGCCCTAGAATATGGCTGCCATCTCAACCTGCACATGCAGGATCGCACCCAAGTAGACCTGCGAGATATGGATCTCTAACCAAATCTACTCTTGCCAAGATTCCTGATTCAGTATCGCAGTTATTTGGGTTTGATTTGAGCCCCGACACAGAAAAAGCTGATGATACTACTACTTCTACTGCACAGAAAACACAACACAAGCGGTTGTTTCAACATCAAGCTGATGCCATTGAGGCTGCACTAAATGGTATTCACACGTGTCTATGCACCGGAACAGGTAGTGGCAAATCACTGTGCTTTCTATTACCCGTCTTGGCAAAAGCAGTTACGTCGACTGATGATGCAACTGCAATCTTGGTTTTCCCCACGAAGGCGTTGGCACAAGATCAAGTTAGCAAACTTCAAACAATGTTGTCAAATAGCAATTGCAATGTTCGTGCGGGAGTAATAGATGGAGATACACCACATCAACAACGCGATGCGATTGCAAGTGAGTGTCAGATACTGCTGACTAATCCGGATACTCTTCATGCTGCGATTCTACCCGGGTGGAAACGTCCATCGTATAAATCGTTCTTATCACGACTGCGCACGGTAGTTGTAGACGAAAGCCATATCTATGATGGAGTTTTTGGTGCACATGTGTCACTGGTATTACGAAGGCTGAAACGAGTATGTCGAGCAGCATCTGAAAATGAGACAGACAACAAGCTATCCTTCATTGCTTGCTCCGCAACACTAGCACGTCCCGAAGATCACTTCCGAATGCTTTGTCCGCTCGGAAGCGAAGATGTGTGTATTGTCACCGAAGATGGCTCGCCCTGCGGAGCCAAACACTTCTTTGTCTGGAACCCACCAATATTAGATGTGAATGGTAACTCTATCGACAGCGTGTTCCCACCAAAAGACCTGAGTGCTGAGCAGATTGAACAGATGACTGTTGTTGGTGATGTGAATGAAGAATGTGTCATCAATGTAGGTACAAAGAAGAAACGAAGGAAGAAAGGAAAGTATTCAAAAACTGCTGGCAAATCTGGAAAAAACAGCAACATGTCTACTACCCAGCTATCACACCTGTTTATACGACGCCGACATGCAGCCGATGAAACTGCACATCTGTTAGCAAACGCAATTCGTGCTCAGACGCGAACGATAGCCTTCGCTGGGACCCGCTGTCTAGTTGAGTGGATTTACGAAAAGACATTGTCAATCCTAAAGTCAGACCCTGATACTGCTGACCTGGCGGAACTAGTTGAGAGTTACAGAGGTGGCTACACGGCTGAGGCGAGGCGTTCAATCGAGAGCAAGCTATTTCGTAAAGAATTACTTGCGGTTGTGGGTACAAACGCCCTTGAACTTGGAGTCGATATTGGAGGGGTGGATCTTACGCTGCACTGTGGTTATCCGGGGAGTAAGAATTCTCTTCTTCAGCAGTCAGGAAGGGCTGGGCGGGGAAAGGGGCACTTGAAACCATCTTGTGCGATAATGATAACGTTCAGTGCTGCATCAGATCAGTTTGTTTGGAGAAAGCCTGCCAGTCTGTTGAGTAGGGGAATAGATGCTCCACCAACATCAATCAGTGAGACTGTGATGAGTGGTCACATTCTTTGCGCAGCTGAGGAATTTCCTTTAACGGGAAGTTTGCCATTGACTTGCCTGCTGAATGAGAGTACTAATGATGAAACCCCAGAGTTTATATCAGATGAAACGTTGATGGGTGAAGGTTATCTTGACGCTGTTACCTTTCTGTCACAAAAAGGCCTCCTGTCGAGGAAGAAAGTCAAAGCTATGCAATCATCTGGAAAGGTGGAGACCATACCCGTTTACAAGACACACCCGATTATAAAAAGTCCGTGGAAGAGGGTTTCATTACGAAGCATTGAGCCGGTAAACTATTCCATCGTCGACTTAAGCCACCCTATGCAATCCAACCGAACTGACAAAATTCATGACAAATCCGCAGTATTGGATGTAATCCCTTACTCACGCGTATTCTATCACGCGTTTCCCGGCGCTGTTATTAAGCATCGCGGTAGAAAATTCAGAATTGAAGCGATGGAATCGCCACCAGCTTTTGTCGGATCAGGGCAGTCATTTGGACCCAGCGGTAGCACTGACCTTGCTGCATTTGCAAAGCCAACAAATGTGCAACACACTACGCAAGCTCTATCGCTTAATGAAATTACAGTTGTGAAGCAGACCAGGCATGCTGAGCTCAACGACTCGAAAACACAACAATCCGTGGCAGGAAGTGGGTTAGTGACTGTTAAACGATCTGTCCATGGCTATAAGATTCTCTCCCATGTAAATCGAAAGGAAATTAGCAGAAGCACTCTTAATCTTCCGAGTATGGAGTTTGACACATATGCCATCTGGATAGACGCAGACGCAGCAAATTTGAGTGGAGTTGTTTCAAACTTCAACGAAGGCGTACACGCATTGAATCATGCTATGGTAGCTGTAGCTCCATTGATCTTGCCGTGTTCATCATCGGATATCGATTGCGATCATTCAACCTATGAATGCACGAGGGTGCTTCTTTTTGGTAAGTCTTTTGTTTCTCGTCAATTGGAGTGTTGATTTCATTCTTGCTAACAACGATCCTTCTCTCTTTGACAATTTAGACGTCCGGGCAGGTGGTAGTGGTATAACAAAACAACTGTACAACAGGTTTGTTGAATGCCTAGAGTCGGCGGTTGAGCTATTGCAAGACTGCACTACTTGTTACAGCGAAACTAGTCGTTACAGCGGCGGTTGTCCTGCTTGCTTACAATCAGTGCGATGTGACAACTTCCACGAAGGATTGAGTAGAAAATCGGGCGTTATGATTGGTGCTCACTTATTGAAAAGGCTGCAGAGAAGTACTCTTGGTCGGCATCTGAACGAATCTACTGATAGGTATGAGCTGCAGACCTCGGATAAACCAAAGAATGTGCTAATTGGCCGCGCCTCTTTCAGTCCTCAGAGAAAAAGATCTCGCTTTGCTGATGTAGATGACATAGAATGAAGGTGAATGCATGACAACCTTAAGTTAGTTACTATCAGTACATCAACGTCATGTCAAATCAAATATATTTTACATTCGCTAGTCGAGTTATTAGATTGTTCTTCTGATCTAATGTCAAAAATGTTTCACAACACAAATATCTTCATGCATTCTCCACTAGATGTACATAGATTGTCCGTGCCCTACAATGGCTCGGCCATGGACTGGAGACTACCAGTCGCTTCAAATGTTGGATAAGGTGTTCCGGGCAATTCGTCTGTACCTCCTGTAGGCTGAGGAGTAGGCGGCGGAGTTGGAGGAGGAGAAGTGGGTGCTGGTGTTTGAGGCGCACAGATATCAGTTGTCCAACCGACTCGGCTATCGAAATTACAACCCTTGCTACAGCATGCATCACTCTCAAGCTCTTGAGTGGAACAAAGTCGCATCCCCTTATTTTCGCATTTAGCTGTTGCGTCAAAAAAAGATGTTGCTACAGGGCAGTCTGAACGGTCGCACGTGAGTGATTCACCTTGACCTTGGCAGCAGTTGACAGCTCTTTCCTTATCAAATACAGGTGGGAGACACTGGGTCGACTGCGGATCATTATTTCTAAGGCATCCAAATGCACCACTGTAGAGGACATCTCTTGTTGGTGCAGAAGTAGTTGGGACTGGAATCGGTAAATCATCTTCAAGAGAAGTGGGATTTGGCGAAGGTTGAGGAGTTGGAGCTCTTGATGGTGGTGATGTCGGATTTGGAGTAGGAAGTGGCGACGGCCTTGGTGTTGGCTGGTTCGTAGGGGCTTTCGTTGGGCTTGCAGTTAAGACAGCACTCTCAACTGTGGCTGATACTCCAGTACCTTCACCATTCACTGCCTTGACCTTGTAAGACGCGTTTGTGTCTCTTACAGTGTTATCGAAGTATGAAGTTGTCGTCAAGAACTCGGCTACGACAACAAAAGACTGCCCTCCAATGCTGCGCTCGACAGAATAAGCCCTGGCGTTAGGAACGCGGTTCCAAGTCAAAGTGACGCCATTATTGACATTTCGCACAGCTGACAAGGTCGGTGCATTCGGTTCTGGGTATGGAGAATTAGCTTTGACAATGAAGAGTCCACTGAACATGTCAGTGACAAGGATGTTGCCACTGGACAATCCGACGAAACTATTCCAGGCACCGCGATAATTTCCCTGAATCTGCCTAACATTTGTACCAGTTTGTTGAGGATCCCTATAAGTCTCAATCTTTCCCACCTCTCTAATTACGTAAGGGTTGCTAATGTCAAAGGTGCGTAATCCTGCTTCGTAGTAGGCAACGTGTAGATATTTTCCTTTGATGTGGCCGTTGTGAGGCATTGCATTCGAAGTATCCTCTTCTGAATATTGAAACCTATTGATAATTCTGGGCTGATACACATTCGAAATGTCGTATACGTAAATATCCCCCTTGTTGTTTTCGTCAAACTGAAAGAGGAAACGCTTATCTTCGGACAATGCATTGGAATGAGCGTATATTCCATTTTGGAGTGGAGTAGTGCTAAGCTCAGGAGGTTCCTGAGTTGTCGTTGAAATAACGTCTGTGAAATCCATAATTGTCTCTGCCATTCCGCTTCCCTCAGAAACTATCCACAGTGTTTTAAGTTGCCCATCGACATTAACGTTCTCCCACAAAGAGCTATCGTGACACTGCTTCCCATTTCCCCAGTGAGAAAAGATTTCATTGGGAATCATTGGATTGCTTAGATCAAATACTACGCACCCACGCCTTTGATTAGCAGAGTTCAAAAAGAGGAAACCTCCTGCAACGTTGACGGTGTGCCCCAACCCTATGTGGATGATTAGAAGAAAAAGAGTCAGAAAAAGGCAGACGATAAAGTGAAGGTGAGGTGATCAGATGTGCCTTGCTTACCATTTTGGTCACGGTCAAGATATCCATTAAATCCCGGCTGAATAGGATCTGAGTTAGCACCGTCGGGTTCGTCGATATCACCCGACAATTCAGAAAGATCGAACACAAATAAATGGGATTGCGTGTTTTTTGTGTCTTGGTCTTGGGCCGCAACGTAGGCGTACACTTTACCATCAGAGGCAGTGTGAGTTGCAACGTCTCTCCAAACGTGCCCGCCTGACATTTCGACACCCTGCACTTTGACTGGGTCTCTAGGATCGGTAACATCAATGATTTCAAAACCCCAGGATGATGATAATAAAGCATACTCTCTCTCCCCTTTGGTAACGCCCCAAATTCCGGTGTAAATGTTGTTATTTATGTTTGTCGGACGAGGTCGAATGCGGGCCAGAAATTCCAGATTGCCATTGCCGTCGTAGTTGCTTTCCGCTGGGCCCTCAAACCCTACCAAGTCCAGCTGCTCCGTTGGATACAGTGCCCCCAATGAAGTAATCGACGCTATCATCTCAGCTGTATACTCCTCCATGTTGCTGGCGCTCACCTCAGCATATAGATAATTTCGAAGTTCATCCTTCGATTCTTCCGTTTCAAACATATCAAACCGGTCAGCTGATGTTGTGTTGTCGGCAATATTCAATATATCGTCCATCTGCGTCACGGTGAGAGAATCAAAGGACACAAGTTCGGAGAGGTATGATCCGAGGCTGTTGCCCATGAGCATGTTGCCAAATGCTACTAAGCCGCCGAAGCCGCTTGAGGCGGAGAAGAAAAAGAGCGTCGCCGCTATGGTGAAGAGGTCCTTCATGGTCGTTATTGCTGTTAAGTAAGTAAGTATGAACTCTTTGCAACAGCGGAGACAATGGGTTGGCTTGGGGTGGCGGAGAAGGCAATGGCGCGTGTAAATACATTCAAATGACATTCAAACTGCTAACTTTCTTGTGTTCAAATCAAAATTCAAATGGAAGAAAGATGCAATTTTTTGCAGGTGGTTAATTGGGACACCTATCTCATGCGCCTTCAGCTTTTTTTATTTGATTTGAGGCAGAGCAGAGGCAGCCGATCGATGGTATCTAATTATCTACTGATTGGGGTCCAGAGCTTGCGTACATGGCGTTGACTTATCTGGAGCGCAGTATAATTCAGGGGAGGCGGTAAAACATGAACGAAGAGAAAGAAGCGGTCTCAACATGTTGTGCTTCTTGCGGCATCGCAGAAGTTGACGACATCAAATTGACTAAATGCACCGATTGCGATCTTGCTAGATATTGTAGCGTGAAGTGTCAGAAAAATCATTGGTCACAGCACGAAGAAGCATGCAACAAACGGGCGACTGAATTACGTGACGAGTTGTTGTTCAAACAACCGGAAAGTAGCCATCTTGGCGACTGTCCCATTTGCATGATACCTCTATCGCTTGATCCGAGTAAAGCAAACATGATGTCATGTTGCAGTAAAAGTGTGTGTAAAGGCTGTAGCCATGCCAATAATTTGAGAATTAAGGAAGGGAAGCTGCAGCACACATGCCCATTCTGTAGAGAACCTACGCCCTCCACATATGAACAATGCGACAAACTAACTATGAAACGACTAGAGGCGAATGATCCAGTTGCAATGCTCCGAGAGGGAGTGAACCAAGACGAGAAAGGGCACTATCGAAGTGCATTTGAGTATTTTACAAAGGCTGCTGAATTGGGAGACGTGGAGGCGCATTCCAGACTGGTACTTTTGTATCATCATGGGCATGGTGTTGAGAAGGACTTCGACAAGTTAATACACCATCTGGAAGAGGCTGCTATTGGCGGCCATCCCGGTGCTAGGTACAAACTTGGATACAACGAAAGGATTAATGACAGGACTGAGAGAGCATTGAAGCATTTGATCATCGGTGCTACACAGGGAGATGATGATTCAATCAAATTGCTGATGGATATGTTTAAGAATGGAATGGTCAACAAAGAGGACCTTGCTGCTGCTCTACGTGCACATCAGGCCGCTGTCGATGCAACCAAGAGTCCGCAGAGGGAGGCTGCCGAAGAATTTTATCGAAATAGACCAGTGTTGTAGATAGTTGACTGTTTGTACAATAGATAGCATGCTGTTTATTTAT
The DNA here is from genome assembly GCA_030544225.1 of Skeletonema marinoi. NCBI lineage: Eukaryota > Bacillariophyta > Thalassiosirophyceae > Thalassiosirales > Thalassiosiraceae > Skeletonema > Skeletonema marinoi. The sequence goes on from CM060487.1 coordinate 3,055,270, forward strand.
GCATCTATCCAGTAAATCAAAAGAAACCCTATTTTGCCATTTTTTTTTTTTAACAATATTCTTCTACGCTTGTATTGAATCTTTCAGGGAGGTGATACAGCATAAGAGTTTCAACAAATTAGAATGCATTTCATAGAAGAAGTTACGTTTATTTACTCAAGGAAGTCTTACATTCCCTGTATAGATTTTAACTCTTTTGATTTTCTTTGTCTCCTACCAGACGAAGGCGTGCTGTATCGGCAGTTTCACCTCTAGAGATTGATTTTGATATCTTCTCAACAACATCACTGGACTCCTTCACTTTTTGCTCCAGTTGTTTCAGCAGTTGCGCCTCACCGCGAAGCATCTTGTGGCAAACGTCAATCTTTTCTGTTGGGAGGTCCACCAGACATCGGACTTCGCCATTTTGTATTGCTCCCGCAGACATGGCATCGCAAGATGAAGTTGCATCCTTCTTCAGCTGGGTCACCTTTTCATCCCATTTATTGCAAGTTGATTCATATCGTTGAAGATCTTTGAAGTAGGCAGCTTCTGCATCAGTAATGTGGGGGTGTAAACTCCTACTTGCAGTCAGTACTGCTGAACTACGCTCGGCAAGTTTTGTTGCGTTAGCTTCCAACTCCTTTACTCTCTTCACGTTGGACTCGTGCTTTTGTTTAAACTCTTCCATAAGTTCTGTGAGGCGCTCCAACTCTGCCGCCTGGTGATCGTGCATTTCCTTGAGGAGGTCTCGTCTAGAATTGAGGATCTTTGACATTTCCTCGATTGGTGTGACAACGTTTACTTCACATGAATGTTGCGTTTCAAGAAAGATTGAAAGGATCTCTGGCCTGGTATCTTTTGGTAGAGTTTCCCCTCCAACAATCTTGCCCATTTTCGATAATCCGTTGCTGACCTTGCCTACAAGTGGTTGAAGTAGCTCATGAAGTGGCTTGACCCTTTGAAGCACCTCGAGAGCAGCATTGTCCCCGTCTGATGCAGCAAGTTGTTCCGACTTGGCCTTCATCAACTCGTATGATTCATGTAGATACTGTGTGGCAGTTATGTTGACAACTTCAACTGTCCCTGACGAAAGTCGAGCCAAGAGGATATGTCCCAAATGAACGTCTCTGCTAACGCCAGCGCCCAGTATAACAGTATTATTGGCAGCTTCCAATGCGGACCAAACCTTGGTCCGCACACTTGGCAATTCTTTCTTATTATTGCCATCCATCTGTGACAACATACGTTGAGCCGTCACGGCAATTGAATTTGTAGAAATGGTGGCAATGCGAGATTTTGAAGATACATGTACCATGATAGCATCCAAAGGGTCAACGACAATGGCACAGTTTCGGATAACCGAGGTGGCGGTTTCTGTACTTGATTCTTCTGCGCCTTCCTGATCATCCTTAATCAATGCCCTTTCCACATATGCTCCCGTTCCACGCAAAAGCTCATCAATCAACTGACAATCACCGTCACTCTCAAATTCAAATCGGGGAAGAACTACCGATCCTTCTCCGGGGATAATGCCAAAATCAACATGAAGTGTTCTTCCCTGAGACCGAGCCACAACAAATCCATCAATGATGCCAGCACCTGCAACTCCTCCAAATGGTTCAATACAAACGCAAGATGACGTCTCCGCGTCGGACTGGGTTGGCATGACTAATGGCCCTTGTAATCTTGGTTGCCACGCAAGAGCTTCCGAAATGCTATTTACTGAACTGCTCGATGATGAGTACGAAGACCGAGGATGAACAATGGAGGCACTGACATAATAGCTACCCTGAATTGACGTCCCTTCATGGATACCAAATGCATCCAACAGATACCTTTTCGCAGCTTTGCACTGCCTCGTACGAGCTTCTACTTGCTCCTGCTCTGTGCTTGTCACTGGACTGGGAGGTAATGACTCCACAAATGACATTGATGCATCAATCTCGGTATCCAAATGAGTTATTGCGTCAACTACCATGGATCGAGGCACTACTGTCCCATCAAAAATAATCGGAGAGGCAGTGTACACTGCACCATCACTACATAGAACCAAGATGGACATTGCCGCAAATGCTCTACTTGCTCCAGAGGTGGATGTAGACGTTGTTTCCTGAGAAAGAAAACAGAAATCAGTGACAGTCTTGTCGGTGAACGATGACACTTCATTATTTCTTCCACGTAGCGATGAGGAATTGAAAGCCTCATTCTCTGCATCCAATGTATCTTCCATCCCTCGTACCAAATCTTCATGATCAAATCGTAATGGAGTCGTCACACAACCCTCACTTGTCGCATTGTACCGTTTGTCCATCATGTCATTATTACTCCCCCTTACTCCCCTACCACCACCACCACTTCTATTACCACCACCGCCACCCAGCAAACTCTCTGGCAAACCATGATACAACAACATCACATGACCAATCGAATCCTCCTCCCCTCCCTCTCTCATCAACAACGCCATACTTCCACAACGATGAAACATGGAATTCATCGAGGGTGCCGGTCGAATACGTAAAATGGTCGATCCACGTGGGGACATGAGTAATTCTTTTTCGAATGGTTCAATGATTTGAATGATTTCTCCTTGAATGGTGGTTACATCTGTTTCATTGCCTTCGTTGTTGGCATCTTCCTCTTCTTCGTTACGTGTATACCCAACCGAAAGTAAAAATGCCGAAGAACACGTATACAAACACATCCAAGGTAGTGTGCGTCGATTCTTGGTAGTCACATCACCACTTCCACTACTACCACCATTGTCCCCCTCGACACAAATCAATCCTATTACTGGATCAATGGAGATGGCTTCGGATACTGTTGTTGGTAGCACCGTCTTGATTTGTACTGTATTATTGGTAGTGGTGTTTCGTGGCGATGATACTACATCACCATCGCCACTGGAAGAAGAAAGAAAGGGAGCAAATTCAGATATAATGACGTGTGATGCAATGGAAGAATCGTACATGTAGGAATGGAAGGATCGTCCGTCGGGTGAGAGGCAGGTGTTTTCGAGTGAGGTATTGGTTGGTGGTGCTGCATTATTGTAATTGGTATTGGAGTTGTTGTTGATGGGGACGATTGCAGTACTGGATGTGGAGGATGATTTAGGTTGTGATGATGCAAGAGGTGCCGCTGCTGCTGCTGGTGGTGCGACGTTCTTGTTTCCAAATGCAAATCCCCCTGTATTGTTTTTGGTGCTGCTGCTGGTAGTACTGCCACCGATTTTGTTATCGTCACCTGCATCAAATTTAGCAAATAGATTACTGCCACCTGATGCTGTGGAGGCAAATGGCGATTTTGATGCTGTGGATGATGTGTTGTTGTTGCCTCCAAAACTAAATCCACCACCACCACCGGTTGCTGCTGATGGTGCTGCTTCTTTATTAGTAGCATCAGATGATGATGCAGCAGTTGATAATCCAGAAGTAAACGACAAAGCCTTTGACGCAGATTTGGATGATGATGTCCCCCCAAAGGAGGATGATGCAAAGCCTGAAAATGGCAGTGATGTCGTTTTGTGTTTTGTGTCACTGCTTGTTGCTGATGATGATGATGATGAAGACGACTTGCCTGCAGAGGGCAGTGCTGTCATGAAGGATGAGCCAAACATGCTGTTTGTTTGTTTATTAAGTAGCACAGCGTTTACTTTTAGGTGATGCTATGCATCAACTCAATCAGCAACGGCGGCCAAAATCAAAATGAAAACGGCAACCCCAAGCGAAGCCAAAAGCAAAGCGACTCCACTTATTTAGTCAAGGTGCTACTGTGATGAAATCAATGCTTGGTAGCTCCCTTGCTATCTGACCATAACAGCCTCACAATTCACCACCACCACCTCTCTCAGCAACTCTTTTGACCATGGCGTCCACCACCAACACTGCTCCGCAGCCTCAACAGCTCCGCCTCTATCTGCACTCGGAACTAACCACCTCCCACACTACACACGGCATCACCCACGAAGACTACACCCAATACTCCACCTACTGCACCCGTCGCCTCGCTCGACTACGTCATTCCAAATCGGTCAAGAAGGATTTACTCCATATTAGAGTTTACAAGAGTTCACTTTCTACCAGAAAGGATAATGACAATACTACTAATGGTGGGAGTAAAGGAAAGAAGAATTCATATAGGGCAATTGAACTGACCAATCTACCATCGGAGGTGTTGGCATCTCATGTCAATTACTTTTTGGAACCACTCTATTGTGCCGAGAGGTGTTGGGCTGCTTCTTTGGCGCTCAAGGCTCAAATGACCACTGTCATTGAGAATAATGATACTGCTGCTAACACTAATGCATTGGGAAGTGATGGGCTGAACCCTCGTAAGGATTGGAGTGTGGGGAAATTTCGTGCACAGTCGATGAAACGATTGAAGAAGGCTGTCAAGTATGCGACTTTGGTGGAGAGTTTGGCGTTGAGTACCAAGGCTCCTCCATCTGCAGAATCTGCAGAAAGTAAGAATGAGGAGGGTGGTGCAACAACCATGCAAGAGGAGACTATTGCACACCCACCAGTAGATGAACATACACAAATGGAAGCACGTGCCTATGCCTCCTTCATGCGGGGGAATTTGGCACTAGAGATGAATCAATGGCAGACGGCGTGTACGGAGTATCAATTGGCTATGCAGTTGTGTGAGGCTTTGGGTCAAGGGCTTGCTACTGCTGGTAGTAATGGGAGTGGGACAGATGATGATGGTGTGGATGTTCAACAGTTGGAATTATTTGATTTCTTTAATTCAAGGGCGAAGAATGTGATTGCTCCATTGTTGAAATATTGTCATTATGAGTTGCAGGTAAGTACATACACAAGATTGATGTTCGTTTTAATGTTATCATTATTTGTGTCTAGTATCATGCACTTGAGTGAAGAATCTGACAACACTGATTTTTTTGTTCATGAATGACGCCCAATAATATTTATTCACACGAATAACAGGAGAAGGGACTGTCACCCACAGAGAAAATATCCTTTCTTCAATCCTCCTCCTCCATCTCGGATGGGGATCCCCTCCAATCCAAACTCCACTCTCTTAAAAATGAAACACTTCAAACCCAAGCTACAAGTGGATCATCCATGTCTCAAATTACATTTCGTGAAAATGTCATTCCGGTGGAAACAAAGGATCTTCGAATGGCATTGTTAAAGATTCAAGATTTGAAGAGTGATTGGGAAGAAGAGGAGGAGAAAAAGAACAATGATGCAACTTCCAGTAGTAGTGATGATGCCAAATTTATGGAACTGTTGAGTGGATATGACGATGCAGTATCTCTTGTGAACAAGGAGCTAAAGCAACTTGCCGCGCTTAAATCGGGACCAGCAGTAAATGCCAAAAAGTTTCAATTGGTGAATTTATTGGGATATTCCAAATATCAAAAGTTGAAGCTTGTCATGGGAAGGAATGAAGTGTTGACTAATGGTATCATCCAAACGAGTAAGGAGGATGCTGAGGGTATGACATTGAAACATTTAGAAGAAGTGGCACATCTTTATGATGCACTATTGCAAGATGCACGTGCGGTAGCCTCTCTTCCTGGAGGGGGCTCTGCAGATGATTTTGATGGAGATTCTTCTTCTGCAATAGTGGAAGATGAGTTTTATTTGGAGGCCAATGCCAATATCTTGAGATTGCGTTCCCTACGTTGTTATTATCTGGCACGAATGCATGCATCTCCCGTTGTGCACAAATATTCCGAGGCGATTGCGTTGTTGGATCAGGCAGAACGTCTTGCCAACGAAGCATTGGAAGAGATTGGAGCTTGTGATCAAATGGAACATGGAGATGCATTACTCGAGAATCTGGAAAAGGTGGCTGCAGAAATGAGGGGGGAGAAATGTCGAGTATTGGCACTGTCTTATTTGAGTAAATCTTCTTCTACTGGCTCTGGAAAATGTCTGTTGCAGAGGTTGCACGATTACAATATTCCAAGTTCTCCGAAATCGATTGCTCATGTACCACCAAAGCTTGAGCCAATGGCTTGCAAACCTAGCTTCTTTGATGTTGCTTTGAATTACGTGAGTGAGTATCCAGTAGACGAGCTCGATCGTGCGATGGAGGAACACAACGGAGCTGAGGCGGCTAGTTCGGGCATCTTGGGTTGGTTTAGACGGGGATAAGATAAGAGGTCTTGACGGTTAGATCAATAATGTATTTACTTAAACACTAACTAAAACAAGAACATTAAGTGAGTGCAGTTATTCTAATTCCGTCAAAAAGGCTCGAATCAAACTTTCCTTCGCTTCTAATCGCGCACGCTCTCGTTTGATCATTGCAGCCAACTTCCGAACTCTATCCAAACTCTCATTCATGGATAGTATCTCTTGGAAATCAAGTATTGGCTCCATACCAAGTTCGACATAATCAGCTGCAGCACTTTGTTCCATCTCCTCTAATTGCTTTTGAACATTTTCGGGTAGATTTCGTCGCTTCACTGGTAACTCTAATGGACCTTTCGCTTCCATGGCGACTTGGACAGAAATCTCATTGATCACTCCTTGCAATTGTGTTTGCTTTGCTTGTCGTATCGTATTGCAAAGCACTTGCCAAGTGTCGACTAATTTCCAATAGTCTAATTCATCATTGAGTGTCGTAAGATCTGGCAGCTCGTGCACGGCTTTTCTTGCAAACTTGGGAAGTTCATTGGACGCCAAACTCTGTGAATTGATGTAGGTCGAACGAACCTTTTGATAGTCTGTCACAATCTGATTTGTTATGGAGTCCATTTCTTCAGTCTTGCCTTTGGTTGCTTCATTTGTAAACGAGCGAAGTCTCACGTTGGCAATTCTGTATTCACTCTCTGTCAAGTTGTGTCCATTTTCTACATTGACAATGTCGACTATACCCACAGCTTGACAAGTGACCACAACTCGATTCAATGTAGGCAGGATATCACCCGGCCATGTCCTCGCTCCGCTGATACTTCTATCTTCAGTATCAATTAACCTCATTAATGTTCCAACCGAAGCCAATCGATTTGTATCTCTCGCTCTAAGTGTGACACAAAATAGCGATCGATCACCCCATTTCCCAGCCACGAGATCACTTGCCATTTGTACATTTCGTGGTTCGGTATTGACAAGTGTGTGATTCTCTCCCGAGTGGGGTGTGTAGACTGCTGTCAGGGGATATAATGGGACTCGTAGTAGTGTTTCCACTTCGTTATCAGTTGGTGTAGATTGCGATGAGGCCATGATGTGAGTATTCATCCAATCTATGGGATAATTGTCATCATTGTCTTGTCGTTCTTTTGCTAGCCATTCTAAGGATGTGTCTAAATCTGATGTGAACTGCCGCTGATGATCACGATGTGAGCTTAAGGAAGTGTCGATTGCAAACATCGACGGCTTATTTGCTGAACCATCAGTGGAGGCTGCATTGTAGTAGTGACGACATGATGTGAAGGCAACGCCTCTTGGTAGTATGAGCGAGGCAATGGTGGCGATGACGAGTAAGCGCTTTGGGTGGGATGGCGTCATGGTATGGATAGTGTTCTTCGACATCATTGTAATTAACGACATCAATTTTTTCAAAATGATGGATCTTGATGGGTGGGCTCATGTCCTAATAAATCCAAAATGAAGACAGCCGCACGCACGGATCTTTGATCTTTTTCACTGCCATCTGCCAACCTTCTGCCATTTCATTGCAATCATCCAACTCAGCTCAGCTCGGTGTAGACAATACTACAACATAATAACTGCGTAGAGATTCAATTGTATATTCATAACCATCTACTGTCATCATCATCATGGCCGATTTACAATCAAAGGTCACCCAACTGACCTCCCAAATAGAAGGCCAACTAACCACAATGGTCGATGAAATAGAAAAGCAAAAACTCCGCCCCATGGGCCGCAACATGCACTCCTGCATCGTCTCCTGCTACGACAAAATCGGCAAATCCGGACGCAAGGAACAAATCGAGCAATGTGCCCAAAACTGTCAAATGCCGTACCAACAAGCTGGGCAAGTGACACAACAAGAGATTGGAAACTTTCAAAATCGGTTGCAGAATGGAATGATGCAATGTCAGAATGATGCGCAGGCGATGGTCACTCCGGATATGCAGGGGGATGAGAAGAAGATGAGGCAGGTGGAGAATAATTTGTTCAAGTGTATAGAGGGGGCGGTTGGGAAGAGTAAGGCGGAGTTGGGACCGATGAGACAAAGGATTGAAAGTCGAATGGTTGTGGAGTCGCAGAGTAATGGTGGTGGTGGTGGTGATTCTGGAGAGAAGAAGGGTTGGTTTGGTCGGGGGTAAGCAGCAGCAGCATCACATTATTGCAATAGAATGAACATGATTGAGAAATCTGATAAGTAAACTTAAAAAGAAACCTGAATCAATCCTTAGGAATATCCTTCCAAACTGTTGTCGAAGTTGCATCATCCACAACACCATTGGGTGGGATAGGCAAGTGTTTCAGCGGCTCAATCAGCGATGTCAACTTCAATGGCTCCCCAACCTTTTCTCCAAGATCCGGTAGCACCAATCCCAACATATTCAACCACTTTCTATATCCTTTGGGAGGCTTGTGTATATGACATGCACTGGGATAAGTGTGGCATGTCCGATACAGGACCTTTTGATCACTTCCTACAAACTTGCCTGTTGCCGCCATGGCCCAGAAGGTTTCATAAAAGGCTGAATACATATTGGCTATGCCATTGTATGTTCCTGCAAAGCAATTGCCACCAACAAGAACCTGATCACCACTTATAACAACTTCACGGTCATCATTGTCGGGTAGCATTTGATACAATAACATGGAATCATCTGCCACACCCTCCTTTGTCATGTTGATTCTCATTGCACTCTGACGATACATGTGTGGAGCAGGATTCCTCCAATATCCTGTATCAACCCAAACAAATTGTGTGGTATTGAATGGATTGAGCATTGCTGCTGATTGAAGTAAGACTATCTTTTCATCCCATAAAAGGTACAACTTGGTGTTGATTGACTTGTGATGTGTCGTCCCCTCTGGATCAATTTCAAATTGCTTCTTCCAAAATGTTTCTTGTGGAAAGTGTTGTAGGAGTCGTAAATTTGAGACTGACATTGGCACGACAATCGTGGGAGCATGCTGTCTCTTTTCAGTGAAAAACTTGACCCATGTGCTTTTAGGTTCGCAAAAGATGATCATTGGATCCGCTGTACTGAGTAGTTGTAATGATGTCTTTTCGTACATTTTCCTTGGATGTTTGGAGCTCATTTCATAAAATGCTGTAACGAGCGTAGCAGTTGGTCGATTGATATTTTCTCCATTATTCCCAACGGGATAATTCCTAGGTGAGCGACAAGTGCAATCCTTGAGCTCCTCCTCACTTAGAACATTGTCTTTACTGAAGTTCTTGGTCAAGTGTTGATGAACAACATTAGTAGGACAACATTCGGGAGGCATCCCAATAATCGCTGCATCGGGTGCAACAATGTGTTTGTGAATAGATCTATCCCATTGTGGAAATTGTGGTGGTAGAAATTTGGGTAGAGCATTGTTGGAATTTGAATCTGATTGTACGAGGTCATTGTAGCGACGTTCCATAGTTGTTCGCACCAGATCATTGGCGTTTTCTGTGTATGGATCTAATGGAGTAATGGATGATTCGTGCCACGGGCGAGACGGTATCGATGCAAACATACCATTCCGTCCCGTTGCGTCTAGATTTGGCTCGATGTAATAGAGTGGTGTGTGTTGACTCTGCTCAACATTATTGTTTGTTGCAAAATATCTCAGTGGAGCGCAAGCGCCCGGTTCACATGCTCGTGTGGTATGCGATGATTGAGCTGCACCACTATATAAGTCATTTAGAAACGATTTCCATTTTTTATCATTCAAAGCGTTAGTGCTTTGTTTGGCTGGCTTTCTTATTTTTTGAGATCCGTTGGCCCGGTTCTTCTTGAGATTATTGATGTTGTTGTTTGGCTCATATTGATACAATGGAAGAAGAAACGGAACTAATGATATTATCACCAGCATAAAGATGATTAGCATTTGAATTCGCGTTGTTGACGACGACATGGTTGCAAGTTATCGGGAAGTGCAACCACCACGCTGCTATGATGTCACCTATAACAAACCAACCGCCGCTAAAATGAGAATGGACGCAACTGGAGGCAGCCGATTTATCATGAGGGCTCTACATAGTCATTAACTAATTGGTAGCCCTTTTACTTCTAGCCACCAGAACCAATTCCCAGCGACGTTCTATCAAGCTATTGTAGGCTGTGTGTAGTTGACTTTCATTTTGGTGCTGACGCTTATTCCTCTTGGTGTTGTCAATAATCGCATGGTTGTTTTTCCTAGGACAACCATCAACCATGAACAACATACAATCCTGGTCTGCGTTTGATGAAAAGGTGCAGAATAATAATAATGATTCTTCCACCACGCTAGAGCACAACGGAGTGGATTCGCTCTACGTCTCCAAAAAGTCGGAAAATGTAGCGCCTGCAGCTGTTGCTCTATTGCGTCAAGCTGGTCTTACGTCGTCGTCTCCACGGAATACTTCAAATAACAATAATAACAGCGATGTGGAAGCAGTTGTAGAAAGTGAAGAAGAATTTAGACTTCGGTTCCATTGGATGAGACCTCATCCTTCACTTGTATTTTCATTAGAAGATGAGATGGCTTTGAAGAAAAAACAAGAGGAGGAGTGTCAACCGCGACAAACTATTGACCATGATAAGCATAGGAAGTCATCAGAGAGTCTACAAAAACCTGCACCTGCAGTTATATCTGCAAGAATGATGCAGGTTTATCGTGACGCACAAGTGGAACAACATGAAAAACAAATGGATGAAGATGGTGAGAATGAAGTCATTATGCTGGAGGAAGAACCAAATCATAGTCAAAGTGACCATATGAAAGATCAGGGCAGCAATAATAGTTTTGTCAATTCTACTGCCCTTCTTCCATTCGAGCATCCTGAGCTGAGAGTAGATTTGCCAAGTTTGGTGGTACCTCCTTTAATGACTTCATGGCTGCCATCAGCCGAGAGCATTGACACTTCATATAGAGACGAACAGAGATGATTAAGATGGTGTAACATGATAATATTATAATGTACTAGTTATCTAGTTGACATTTAGAGAGGGCGTGTGCCCACCTCTCGTGGCGTGGTCCTTTCAATTCTACTTACGCACAAATATGAAATATGATCATCATCTCTTTCGGGCACTTTTCGAGAAGAAAAACAGCACCCTTGAACATGAATACAACGACCGACATCAATTTAATACCATTTGCTTGGGGCATGCACGATAGGTGCAACGCACTCTGTAATGCCCCACGTACGGACACTCACGAGCGTGAAAGTAAGCTTGGCCTCGCCTCCTGCACCAGGAGTTGGCTCGAAGTTTGGAGTTCCTTCCACCTCCATAGATACCGAAAAGATGCCAATGCCTCGATGGATGCACTGCTGGTGAGGTTGAGCATTCACTTCCTGAACGCTTCCAATGCGCGAGAAGGATATGTCTCTCCCAGAAACATCCTTGTCCTTTACAACCCAGAAGCTTGGCTTGGGCTGTCCACTCTCATGATGCATCTTGGCCTCGATCGCCACGAGGTTCCTGTTAGGATCGTAGACGGTCCCCTCATCAGATACGTCCCATCCCGTGCCGGTCTTGAGGTATGATTTGAACTTATCTAACGTCAGTCCTGGTAGGTAGACGTACACCCATGAGTTGCCATATTCTTTCAACATTGGCTGGCCGTGTTTGTGTACGAGCTTGGTTGTGAGATCAACGCAGACGTCCATACTGACATACGCGAGATTACAGTGGTCGCCGTTGATGTCGTAGGTAAAGTCCAGCTCGCCATTCCATACCTCGCCTTGGCCTGGGCCTGGGTGAGCAAGGCTTGTGTTGAACGTGATTCTTGGATCGGGTCGTTGGTGGCCAAAGTGATCCTGCAAATCGTCAAATACATGACGGAGTGCCTTGGCTTCTTTCTCGCCAACTAAGTTACCCCTCCAGTCCACCATGTTGATGTTGGAGTCTGCAGATGAAGCCACGGATTCCTCATCTCCTCTCTGTGCCGCCTGCTCGTTGCGGTCAGCCATGTTTGGGATGACACTCACAAGTGATTTAGCCTGGACAATGTCTCTGCTCATTCTTCATTGAATGAGAGTGAGAGTGTATTTTGGATGAGAGTGTAGTGTTGAAACGCTACAACTTATGACGGACGATAAGCAAAATGTATTACACTCTCTTTCTTCAACTTCAAGAGGAGGAGACGATTCAACCACCGGTAATTGTCGCTACTTCACCTCGGATAGGAGTTCGTTCCTACTTCTAGAGCGGTACTGCCCTTCCTTCATATTAGACGTACGAGAGGAGTTCGTTTCCTAATACCTATGCCCTTCCCTTCATGAAAGCACGATTAGAGTTAGAGAGGATATTTTGGATGAGAGTGAGAGTATATTTTGCAACAAGAAGTTGTGTCGGTCGCGCTGGAACTTTGGCAGGTACATTCATATAGGCGAGTGACACGCGGGCGGTGTTTGAGAGGAGTTCCTTTCCTACTAAATACTTGCCTTCCCTTCAGGAAACACGATAGACAGTGTTCTCCGGGTTCCGGGGATTCCTTTGGAAGGGATAACCCGAACGTCAAGCTCACGCATGCAGGTAGTATTGTAGCTGAACTCTTGAACCGCGACATACTTATGCTTCGCAGGGAAGAATTCAAAGTTGAAGTGGAAACCAATTAGGGATTCCGTGCGTGATCTAGAGATACATGAACATTGATGAACATAAGTACTTATGTGATTTCTTCTATTTCCAGCGTAGAAAATTGTACTCTGATCTGAGATGAGATCGTCAGATCACAGATGTCAGATGTAGATGGGTACATACTCCTAGAGATAGATGTCAGATGTTCGGTTCACATTTGTTCACGTGTTCACGTCCACCGTCCACTCGCTCGAGCTAGCTCGCTTGGTGACATCAAAAATGTGTTCAGTGATGAAACGTGACACAGCCCTCGATTCCCGTGCTGCGTTGTCCTCGCTCTTGCCTAAGTTGGTAGTTGGTGAATCCAGATCCGGCTACCCATCACAGTAGGTAATGTATAATTGTGAGCCTTTTGCGGTTCACGGTTATGATGTGCCTAGAGATGTACCTCTAGAGAGAGTGCAATGCGGTGCTGTGTGCCGTTTGCATTGTTAGTGAACTTGCGGGTTCAGTACGTAGTTAAGTAACATGGTTTGCTGCTGCCGATTTCCCATGGTGCAGGGGTGATTTTTTTGTGTGGTGGACATCTGTATGAATGAAAGAGGAGACGAAGCAATGGTGACGGCCGCATTTATCAACATCAAACCAGATTTATTGCTACCATTAAATTTTTCGCCATTTATAACAAAGATCACGCACATCAAGTTGGTCGGGAAGCCAGAAACAATCACTTCCGTGTTGGGACACGATGCAACAGCCGATACGATTGACCCTGCTGCAACGACAAAGTTGAAGGATCTTCCATCCACGGTGATGCCGACAAAGCAAAATCCGTCAGTGTATCCGATAAGGACGAGCATCGAATCAATACGGGGCATTGAATCTTTTCATTGAATTTTGTAGAGGATATATCATCATCTGCAACCAATTGTGCCATGGTATGGGAAATTTCGGCTTCAACGCTCACCAACACACTTTGTCCATGAGGCAATGTTCCTATCTTCCAAGTCACCAAGCGTTTGCATTCATCCCAAGAGCCCGTATCCGCACCACGCGTAATTTTGACAGTTGACTCTTGCATAGTGTTGGGAATAGGAACGCTGATTGACAAGTCATTGATATCGCCTTGGTTGCTCAAATTGGATCGGATTTGAATACCTACACGGCAAACATTTCCTTTTAGCGATGCTTTGGATTGGACCAATAATGGCGTATTTTTCGTCTCCGTGGTCATGGAATATCGAAGCACTTCACACTCGGCTTTTGGTTGTGGAATGTCAACTTTGCATTTAATTGATCGCTGTTTGCTTACTTGGATCTTCCTCTCAGTTTGGACTTTGCAAAAGTTTTGATACACAATATCACATTCGGAAGAAGGTGGAGAAGTTATTTGAAGAGAGAATGGCGGAATTTTACTGATGCTAGATTCAGCTTGTGCCTGTTTGAAACGATATGTATAGTAGCATGCGAGTACATTGAGTGCTGACGCAAATGATATGTATACACAAGCATGTATTGAACGAATGAGTAATAAAGAACTCACCATGACCTTTCCCTCAACAAATAACTCCACCGTACCATCCTCTCCCATGCCAGACACAGCCTTGGACGTCACTTCCTCGTGCAACTTTAATTTCACATCCATCTTGGGAAGAACAACTATCGGCGGCGCTCTATCTTGTGCGACATATTGTGGTTTAATATTGAAGCTCGGTACTCTGGTTTTGACGGGGGAGACAGGTGCCGACGTCGGTGCCACTGTCGCTGTGAACAGATCGTCTGCGTCGGATACGTTGAATGGATCGAAAGCCTCTGACATCGTAATTACTCCTGTGTACTATTAATAGTTGTCAAATTGAGAATTCCAATTTGAATAGCCGCAAGGAAAAATATAGTTGTTGTGTTATCAATCTCTACTGATGGTCATGCAAACTAGGAGTATAAAATACCACCTAACCATCAAAAGTTATGCTATCGAACAACCAGCAGGACGATGATTTACCCAACAATATTGTACCGACGCCAACTACTTATCACAACAAGATGAAAAAAGTTCGACAGCTCCAGGCTCCAGATAAGCGTGATAAGTAGACTGGCTGGCTATTTTAGAGAGATTTGTTTGCAAGGGGATAAAAGTATACTTAAGGATAATGAAGTAAAAATGAAAATACCTTGACGTGGAGTTTATCTACAAGAAGTTCACCCGATGGTTGCTTCTTGGGCTTTCTTGGCTTGGCTTGGGAGACCACTTCGTTCCTTCGGAGACGGACGGGAATTTTATGTAGTTCTGCGGGCGGCGGGCGGGTGGAAAAAGGCTCGTTCATTGCCGGGTTCGCAAAAAGTGCATGCAGCTTTTCTGATTTACGATTACATCATGAACATTGCTCTGCACGAATTTGACGATTAATTTTAATCACTTACTCAATGAAGAGGAAGAGCCTTAGCAGCTTGCGCATTATTCCAATCCTACAGAGCATTTTGTTGCCAACTCATTATTACTTTGAGCCAGAAATTTAAATACGATACATAAGAAGTCATTCCGTCTTGTGCAGAGTCCAGCAGACACACCAATAAACACATTTGTGTCGTATCAAACATCAGCAATTACGATTACATCATTCGTCCAACACATCCAATAGAATAGCCAACCAATTAATTAAGAGAAAAACAAGAACTCCGATTCAATAATAAATCATGTCTCGACGCAGAGGAGAATTCGAACACCGCACATCCATCTTCGAGGGGGCATTCCGCGCCTGGTCTCACCTCGGTGGCCTCGACCCCAACCATCTAGAATCCAAATCCATGGCGGAACTAGATCCACTCAACTTCCCCATTATCAATGATCCACGTCTGGTTCTACAGAAGGAGAAGGATGGCAAAAAGAAGGCTGCCAAGGATGGTGGATCGGGGAATAATAGTCCCGCTCCACAAGATGATTCTGGGGATAATGGTGCTTATAATAATCGGCAGCTCCGAAATGAATATCCCTACGAACCACTTCCTCGATCGGGACTTGCTCATCCCTTCGTTCAGGCCATTCTATCTCCGTGGCTTGGTCCGGATGCCGATCAAGATGCAATTCAGCTTGGATTAACCACATTGCGTACGTGGTGGCAACACCGTCGCAAGGGTGAATCTGGTTCTGCCATTGTTGCCCTTGGGACGGAAAAGATGCAAGGTGTTGTGGAGGGATACACTCGGCACTTTTTTAATTTGGCACATTGTCTTATTGTGCATGATAAGGAACAACCTCCGCGTAGCTTGCAGACCAAGATGAGAGATTTGGATAAGACTCGAGGAAAGAAGGGAGGGAAGAAGAGGAGTAGAGAAAGTTCTTCGGATGATGATGCCATCAAAGCGGCAGCAATGGCATTTAATTCCGGGTTTGGTGGGGGAGTGGCTCCTGTGTTGAGTGCTGTGGCTGGCGAGAATACAATGGGTGGAGCAACGGGAGCAGGGGGCGGTGATGCGATGCTAGGTCCCCTTGAACGTCTTCAGGCAGCGCAAGCACGTCAATTGGCGTCGGTGGGGGGTGTCCATTCCAGTCTTGCTGGAGGCATGGCGGTAGAAACCAATCCTGTCCCTCAAATTGAAATGAAAGGTCGCTGTATGCCTGGTAGAGTTGACTTGCCTGGTCTTGTCCAAAAGGTTAGCAGTGCAGCAACACAATTAGCACATCGGGGAATCAAACAATCTTCTGTACCTGGAGTTCCTGTGCCAACTGTCGATCCATCCAAGTATGGCGATCCCAACATCACCCCTATCGTATTGGTGTCTCAGAATGGAGATTTGCAAATCTGTATGGATATCACTGGCATCACGTGCGCGCATTGTGTCAAAATTGTTGAGACTGTTCTCAAGGGGTGCCCGGGCAATGGATCTCCTATTGATGGTGTGCTTGACGCATCTGGAGATCAAGAGTTGAATGTGGTATTGGTCAAGATTGCAAAGGTGGCAGATGCGCGGCGTATTGCGTTTGAGGCTGCAAGGAATTTGGCCATGGTTGGTTACACTGCCTCGGCCAAATCAATCAACATTGCAGAAGTTGCGGCAAAGGGAGATAATGAAGTTACCTTGCAAAACATGTATGCCGCATTTGAGAGTTTGCCCCACTTGAACCCAATGGCTGTAATGAATTGGGAGTTAGAGTGTGCTTGTCCTGATAACAATGTTATGAGACAGGATTGTCCGAGGTGAGTGTTTTCGGTTTTGCTCTAGTGACATCCTTTGTTTCCACTCTTTCTCACATTTATGATTTTTACTTTCACCCTATCAGGCACTCTCAAATGAGCCCGGGCACCATCGAAGTTTTTGATAAGGCAGCTGAGCTCGTGACACAATACATTACTGGTTGTGGTAAAAAGTACGGAATGCAATGCACTGCAGGAAATCATTGCGTCTGCAAAGCTAACCAGCAACAGGTCGCTGAATTGAACCAGTATGAGCAGCCCCTTCAGCAAGGAGGTGGGGAGGAGGCTGGAGCTGCTCCTCGATCGGGTAAATCCAGATTGTCAATGCGCATGTCTTTGGGACGAATGTCAGGGCGAATGTCGATTGGAGGTCTATCAGGATTGTCTAATCTAACATCTGGGGAGACCACATTTGGTCGTGCCATGTCTGGCTTGTCGGCTCTTTCGATTGATTGGGAGAATATGGACGACTTTGACATTAATGTGGATCATAGTGAAGGTATTAACAATGATATCGTGAATGCCCAACAGCAGCAACAACAACAACAGAAGGGAGAAGACCCCGCAGGCAACACGCGAGAACCAAATTATGGATACGAAGCGGCAGGTCCTAGTGCTGGACCAAGGGTAGCAAGGCGATCCAGTCTAAGGAGGAATATCCCTGTGAATCCAAGTGCAAACATGAATGTATCTTTCAATATGTAAAGGTGATGACGTTCTGGAGAACAAAAGTATACTCCAATATACAATGTACAGATTAATTTATTCATCAATTAAGAAAACTTATTTGTCTTAAATCTACTTACACATTGTTAGACGTTAGGTAGCATATCTTTTTGATAATCGATACATTCAAGTCTTCACAAGAAAAGATCTCTGTTCAATTTCTCTGTTCATGGAACGTTATCCTCTCGATGTTATGGTTATTGAGGCCACGCGTCCATCGTGAGAGACCGATACGATCAGTCGTATCAAGAAGCGTCTTGCTCATCATTCAGTATATATCTTGCTCTTGATTCAGCTACTGCTGTTGGATCACCTTCTTGATGCAGACAACGAACTCGTTTGGATGTCAGATTGGGTTCATTCCAACTACATCTACAAGTATGATCTTCATAATGGCGAATACATGGGAAAGTTGCATCTCAGAGCGACGCCAGAGTGGACACAAGGATTAGCCTTTTACAAGGGAGATCTATACATTACAAATGATGACGGAGACGGAGATGCCGATAGGAATGAGCCCGATGATCTCTGGTTCGTCCCGAAAGAAACACTCCTCAACAATGCCACTTATATCAGTCACGAGATGGCTTTTAATTTGCCTCCTTTCCGCGACTATGGAGAGATCGAAGGTATTGACTTCAACTCTGATACTAATCAGATGATAGTGCTGGCAAACAGAGGAATGCGTATTGTACTTGGAATGCCTCAGGACTACTATCCAGGTTACACACGTGAAATCCACGAGCTGTATGTCTTCAATATTATTGATGAAAACGGTTCAAGTAGTATAGCAGATGAAACGTATGAATCTGAGCAGTAACTAAGTAACTACTATAAAACTCATACACATATGATATAGGATGGTGATTGAAATCGCCATGACCTTGTGTGACGAATGCAGCGGTAAGGGTAGTTTTCTCATATGTTGGATGGGCTACTTCAAAATGCCAGCAAGCCCAAGCCCAAGCCAAGCCAAGCCCAGCCCAGCAAGAGGAGAGCCCGAGCCCCCATCGATCGACCCCGCCCAGCGCAGCGAGCAGGACACACTGCAAGCTAGGCTACAGCTATTTGTAACGGAAGTAGCTAAGTATTTTCTTACAATTAAGATGTGCGGCATTAGGTGTGACAAAAGGTGCGACAACCCACATTCGTGAAAGATTTTTATGTCCTTTGATTCACGATCTCGTCACCTTCTTCCTTCTTATTGATGAGATGTGCACAACACAACCAAGACAACATCTAAAGATACTGGCATAAAAATCTAAAGCGGAGGATGATTCAGATGAGCAGTAACCACCTTCGTAAAAATCCAGCAGCACTTCTCCTGAGCGCTACCTTCTGCTGGTCGCTCGCCGCCGCCCTCGATGGTAATGCGTTCGAAAACCCGCAATCTCTCACGGACGTCATCTGCGGCGGACGCCCCCGAAGTGAGTGCGAGGTGGAATTGGACGTTCCCGAAGCATGTGCTACTGGTGGACTAGGAGCCGATCCTGCCTGCCCTATTGTCTTCTTCCTCCATGGCAGTGGAGGGACGAACAATTGGTTTGCAAGAACATCTGGTGTACATGATGCGAACATGATCGGCGTTTACCCTCAGGGTGAAGGAGGTTGGAATACTGGTCCCAAAACCAGTAATAACTGCCATTGGAGTGAATACGAATGCACTACTGATCCAGACGAAGGTGACTTGATTGCAAGCATCATCGACGAGATCAGAGCTCTTGGAGGCACAGGAAACGTCTACGCATATGGTAACTCCAATGGAGCAGCGTTGGCACATCGACTTGCTTCCAACGGAGGCACTCAGCTTCCTATTAAAGGCATTATTGTTAGTGTTACTCAGCTCCTTTCTAGTCCAGAAAGGTCTGGACCTGGAACTTTGAACTACAACCAGCCGTCCTCTAGCCGTGGCACTCCACCTGTATCAATCCTATCGATTATGGGAGATGCAGACGGCCTTATCCCTTATGAAGGAGGTAGCTCAAGTGTCTTTAATGGAGATGGTTCATTCCAGCTCATGCCAACCATGGATTCGATGGCTGTGTGGGCATCTCACAACGGATGCACTGGGTCGTTCCAAACTTCTGAGCATAGCAGTGACATGGGAGATGGCACCGCTACCAAATTTGATTACACATCTGGTTGTCCAGAAGGAATCTATGTGGAACACTACGCCATTCATGGAGGAGGGCATGGTGCAGGGGGTGCCCAAGTTGACGGGACAAAGATTGATGTTTTAGGCTTTGTGGCAAAAGTTGAAGGAGGAGAAGGGGGAGGATCACCTCCTTCGCCCTCCCCTCCGACACCTTCACCTCCCACTTCAGGCTGTGAGAATGATGCAAGCTGGAGCGGGAAGTTTAACAGTGCGCATACATGTGACTATGTTGCTCAGAATCCAGATGGTCGCTGCTTCTTTGAGAACAGTGACGGTGTAGGTGCCAACGAGGCTTGCCCTGCGGCTTGTGATTCCAGCTGTGGATCGCCTCCAGCTACCTCCAGTCCAGTTCCCCCGACTCCTGTTACTTTGAGCCCGATTGCAAGTCCGGTAGCACCTCCCCCTTCACCACCCACTTCAGGCTGTGAGAATGATGCAAGCTGGAGCGGGAAGTATAGCGATGCACATACCTGTGCCTATGTTGCTGAGAATCCAGATAATCGCTGCTTCTTTGAGAATAGTGAGGGTGTGACAGCGGGTGAGGCGTGTCCTGCGGCTTGTGATGCCAGCTGTGGATCACCTCCAGCTACCTCCAGTCCAGTTCCTCCGACTCCTGTTACTTTAAGCCCGATTGCAAGACCGGTAGCACCTCCCCCTTCACCTCCAGCTTCAGGCTGTGAGAATGATGCAAGCTGGAGCGGGAAGTTTAACACTGCGCATACGTGTGACTATGTTGCTGAGAATCCAGATAATCGCTGCTTCTTTGAGGACAGTGACGGGGTCGGTGCCATAGAGGCTTGCCCTGCCGCATGTAATGCCTGTGAAACAAGCCGATAGAGAGAGCGAAAGTAAAATCGAGAAGCCGAAAAAACTTATGTAGTTATAATACTAAAGAGAAGAATAAACACTAAAATACCGAAACGTATTAAACTATTAAAAAAAAACTACTTGCATGTAATGATAACTATAATTTCACTACTTGTATCTGTATAAGCGTCGCTACAACGTCGTAGGTGACCTGATGAGGCATCTGAGACGCACGCCAGCATTACTCTCTAGCACCATATCGTATCTCACGCTGCGAGTATGACAATCCACATCATCTAGTGTCCCATCATAGTTGGCCATGATAGTATAGAAGCATCTTTTTCACGGCTCAAGCATTGTTTCACCGTATCGGCGTCGCTACAACGTCGTAGGTGACCTGATGAGGCATCTGAGACGCCCGCCAGCATTACTCTCTAGCACCATATCGTATCTCACGCTGCGAGTATGACAATCCACATCATCTAGTGACCCATCATAGTTGGCCATGATAGTATAGAAGCATCTTTTTCACGGCTCAAGCATTGTTTCACCGTATCGGCGTCGCTACAACGTCGTAGGTGACCTGATGAGGCATCTGAGACGCACGCCAGCATTACTCTCTAGCACCATATCGTATCTCACGCAGCGAGTATGACAATCCACATCATCTAGTGACCCATCATAGTTGGCCATGATAGTATAGAAGCATCTTTTTCACGGCTCAAGCATTGTTTCACCGTATCGGCGTCGCTACAACGTCGTAGGTGACCTGATGAGGCATCTGAGACGCCCGCCAGCATTACTCTCTAGCACCATATCGTATCTCACGCAGCGAGTATGACAATCCACATCATCTAGTGACCCATCATAGTTGGCCATGATAGTATAGAAGCATCTTTTTCACGGCTCAAGCATTGTTTCACCGTATCGGCGTCGCTACAACGTCGTAGGTGACCTGATGAGGCATCTGAGACGCCCGCCAGCATTACTCTCTAGCACAATATCGTATCTCACGCTGCGAGTATGACAATCCACATCATCTAGTGACCCATCATAGTTGGCCAAGATAGTATAGAAGCATCTTTTTCACGGCTCAAGCATTGTTTCACCGTATCGGCGTCGCTACAACGTCGTAGGTGACCTGATGAGGCATCTGAGACGCACGCCAGCATTACTCTCTAGCACCATATCGTATCTCACGCTGCGAGTATGACAATCCACATCATCTAGTGACCCATCATAGTTGGCCATGATAGTATAGAAGCATCTTTTTCACGGCTCAAGCATTGTTTCACCGTATCGGCGTCGCTACAACGTCGTAGGTGACCTGATGAGGCATGTATAGAAGCATCTTTTTCACGGCTCAAGCATTGTTTCACCGTATCGGCGTCGCTACAACGTCGTAGGTGACCTGATGAGGCATCTGAGACGCCCGCCAGCATTACTCTCTAGCACAATATCGTATCTCACGCAGCGAGTATGACAATCCACATCATCTAGTGTCCCATCATAGTTGGCCATGATAGTATAGAAGCATCCTTTTCACGGCTCAAGCATTGTTTCACCGTATCGGCGTCGCTACAACGTCGTAGGTGACCTGATGAGGCATCTGAGACGGTCGCCAGCATTACTCTCTAGCACCATATCGTATCTCAGCTGCGAGTATGACAATCCACATCATCTAGTGACCCATCATAGTTGGCCATGATAGTATAGAAGCATCTTTTTCACGGCTCAAGCATTGTTTCACCGTATCGGCGTCGCTACAACGTCGTAGGTGACCTGATGAGGCATCTGAGACGCCCGCCAGCATTACTCTCTAGCACAATATCGTATCTCACGCTGCGAGTATGACAATCCACATCATCTAGTGACCCATCATAGTTGGCCATGATAGTATAGAAGCATCTTTTTCACGGCTCAAGCATTGTTTCACCGTATCGGCGTCGCTACAACGTCGTAGGTGACCTGATGAGGCATCTGAGACGCCCGCCAGCATTACTCTCTAGCACCATATCGTATCTCACGCAGCGAGTATGACAATCCACATCATCTAGTGACCCATCATAGTTGGCCATGATAGTATAGAAGCATCTTTTTCACGGCTCAAGCATTGTTTCACCGTATCGGCGTCGCTACAACGTCGTAGGTGACCTGATGAGGCATCTGAGACGGCCGCCAGCATTACTCTCTAGCACCATATCGATTGAAATAGCACACAACGTCGTGTACAATCTACAGTATAGAAGACGGGATAAGGATAGCACAGTTAACACAATATTCTAGAATATATACATTATCATGGTGAGTAAGTAACAAGCATGCAGGAGCTTGCGAGGGTGGTCTTGTAAAGCTCACAAGACCGTCATTGGATCTGGACGTAGGACAGACGGTGTGTCCTACTTAAAACGCTCCCCGTGAGATGTGAGCTTACGCTTACAACTCATTCAACTAGCCTCCCCGGAATTCTTTTCATCCAGGATTGTACATTGCGATGGATAGTACAAGACGTCATTTAATAAGTTGTTTCTCTTGAACATAGGTAACACTTTCGTAAGTGCATCTGACTTGTTGTGCTCCGTCGGTATTTTCGCGACACGTAAGATCCCTGCCGCCGCTGACTCGCGGATGATGTGGTAATTAACAGAGTTGTGCTTCTTAGCCAATACTGAAGTGGGGATACTGGTATTCTTCACCACGCTGTCATTGTCGCAGAAGAAGTCTGCTGGCCCGTCGATCGGTACGCCAAACATCTTGAGCTTGATTCTCAGTGCAACTGTCAAGTCTCTCGCGACCCGCATTGCCACCATCTCAGCTCCGAATGTTGCTGATTCTACCGTGTTCTGTTTCTTACTGTATTGAACAATTAGTGCGTTGTTGACGAAGATCATGATGCCCGTGTGTGATCTCCTTGTCACTACGTTTCCTGCGTGATCTGCGTCGAGGTAAGTCCGAATCTTCACTGGGTTGCCAAGTGGTTCAGGCATGCCCGCCGGATCCTCTTCATGGACCTCCCCGTAAAACTCTTTCCAACTCGCGTCCGTGTTGAAAAGCCCCTCGATCTCAGCAGGATTCTCCACCTTGGTTGCAGACATCATCAAGCGTCTATCCGGCCTGATGTCCAAGTATTTGATGATGTCGTATACTGCTTCCAAGTGTCCAGTTCTGGGTGCTGCAAGGTACTGGGACATGATTGCAACATCGATTTGGATATCCACTCGCCCAATCTCAACAGCCCACCTCAACATTCCGATGATCTGTTGATATCTTGCGTGCTTGTCTGCATCCAAGAGGTCGGATGTGTCAAGTTCAGGTTTGTAATTCGGGTGCATCGGTCCAACTTGTTCCCTCTTGGTCTTGCTTCCTGGGGTCTTGAGCGGTCTACCCTCCTTCTCGAGCATGTCCTTTACCTGCTGAACCACATTCTTGACATACTTGCCGCTGCCGAGTGCCCAGGACTCGGTTCCATCGTTGTTCACATGTTGAAATGTCTCGGCTCCCAAGTAGGCAGTCGGTTTGTTGAATCCTTCCTTTAATCGGAAGGTCTCCCCAATCTTTTTCATCACGGAGTCTGGATCCTTGCTCACCAACAGTACGTCGTCCACGTATACGAGCAAGAGCTCATAGTATGGGACGGTGTTACCATTTGCATCCTGGTAGTAACTTTTCCTCCTGTAAACATCCTGGTCGATGATAGTTGACTGAAAGTCAAGTTGGTTGATGATGAAGTCAGAGAACATTGCCCTCCAAGCTGCACCTGAGCTCTTCAATCCGTAAAGTGCTCGGGTGATGATCACCACTTTTCATTCGTCTTCCTGGTTGAGTAGGTCAGAGATTCATGCGGTCAGTATGCCGGATACTTTCCTGTTTCGTCTTGGATTGAGGAAGTTTAAAGTCTGTGTCTTGCTTATCATACATTTCCTTCACTTGAACCACGAAATCTTGGTACATGTATCGCTCCTTCCCGTTCTCCCTTACGTGCTGAAAATCTCAGCTTGTACTTGTACGTGGTAGGCTTGTCATAACCTTCTTTCAACCTGAGATTCATTCCTAACTTCGCCATTTCCTCTTTCAAATTCATGCTTATTAGCAGGATGTCGTCTACGTATGTCGATACTCTAGGTCATAGTGCTGGATGTGTTCGTAATCTCGTGGCTCGAGAGTAACGCTTCCTCATGTACATGTATATATCTTGAACTACGATGGTAGATTGGGAACTCAACTGGTTGGTGATGATCTCCACGCAGCTCCTGAGCATTTTAAGCTATGTAACGCACGTGTGAAAATCATCCCGTTCCCTTCATTCTCGTTATCTCACTCAATAATCGGAGCTTCAATTTCTCACGACACTGTCGACTTACGTTCAGTCATGCGTTGTCTACACTCATAGTCGATACATCTACTTTGTTCAGATCGTCAATCATGAAGACGAGGCGAACACTGTCGCGTGGATAATATATCTGCGGTGCTGTGTTGGTGCATGCGATTCTTTGCGTCTACATGATCAGGCTGCTTTCTCTGGTTCGCTTTGTTCAGTTCAGCATTTCGTGGCTACCTACTCACTGCCATCGGTATAAGCAGTTGCCTGTGACTACCAGGAGTTCTCTGTGACCATGACGTCTCTATTGTCTTGTTGTGTCCAACACTTTATCATCGACGCTGTAACCAGCGTCTGCTTTCACCTCGACTCACTTGGTTCAATATTTTCAATATTCAGCCGTGTGTACCTCAACTTATCCGGTGCATTCATCTGGCTCTCATCTTGTGTTTCAACATTATAAGCGAGGTATATCATTGATACTGTCCCCGTTTGCCGAGTCTTATCTGATTCGTCAAGTCGGTATCTCATGATGTTATGTGGTGTCATGACCCGATCTGCCACAATCAGCGTTGAACGATCCGAATTTCCTATCGCTGGCTCAACATACTGAGCCAGACCTTCTACGTGATATATCTTACATTCATTTGCGTCTCTTGTATCAAGTGGTGAGGAATATGTGTAATCTCTAGAAGAGTGCTCTACTGCGAACCTTTCGACACTTCTCTGTTGTTGCCGTCTCATATTTTCCGTACTGGCAGTCTATTCTGGCAGTTGATCTGTTTCGTTCCGTACATTCTGTTGAATATGTGCTGCCCTCATTCGGGCCGCCTAAGCTTGCACTTCGAAGAAGATGTCGTGCTCGTCATCTAGTCATATCCAAATGTGTCACGTGCGCTCCTGCTATGTGATTTCTTACCCTCTCAAATAGTGTTTGACATATTCAGTAGGAGCCCAACGTCTATCTGCATCTCAAATCTCTTCGTTTGAACTCGTGCTCTAGTTTGGATGAAACATACTAATCACTAACCACTAAGCTATCAAGTCGACTCTTCAGAGGTATTTTGCTACGTTCTGGCAAAGAGCTGTTATGCATGCCCATATATGGTATCATGGTCTTATGCCCTTGTGTTCATGATGCAACGCTAATGAGTTGTTGCTAGCCGCTTTGCAGATTCATTCAATTTTTCCTATGTCAATCTGCAGTTGTCATTCGACCAGACTAAGTGATCCGTCAAGAGTGTGTCTTCACCTTTCTGCCGATATCTCCCGTACCACTCGTTGGCGTGCTTCTTGCGTTACCTTTATGCTGAATAATAAAACCTGCATCACCACCATACAATCATAAGCATCAGAAGTTTGCGCTATACATAAATCATTTCTTCCTAGCTTGACACTGGTGTGTTTCGTCGTGCGAGCGACCTCCATTATATCAGTCATAATCGCCCTGCTCATATTCATCGTCATCGTGGCGAACGTCATGCGCTACAGACAACTCCATGTTGATATTCTCGCCACTTCTGTGCCATCTCGAGAATGTCGAGTATCTTTCAACACTCTCCCCTGCTTGACATTCAACTATTGTCTACAAAAGGCGTTTCTACCCATCCTTTGATGCATTGAGTACTTCCCAGTTCTACCCAGAAGGTGTCGACCTCATGTTCAATGCATGTTATTTCAGAGTTTTGGGATGGCAGTCTGTTGCTCAGCCTCATCGTTCCATCCATGATAATCATGTGTCCATCAGGCCTCCTCGCCACTCGCTTGCAAGGTTCTCCGAAGTATCTCATGACATCTCATTATCTAGCCTCTTTTCAAGCATCTAATTCTCCTTTCTCCTTTGGCCGCAGTACGTTTCTCCATTGATCAAATTCTTCATGGATAATAACGTCCTTGTCTGCGGTCATGTTCTTATCACTACGTTTCCATTTCTTGTCTACTATCTTTGCATTGCGCTGTCTTCACGTCCGCTGTTATCAAAGCGACACCGCTTATATCTTGACTACTTGTAATGAGCGATCATGTACGAGAGTTATATTCTTTTCCTCTACTGTCATCGCAGCAGTATCAAGTCTGTAGTTCCGACTAAGTTCAAGTGGTTGTCAACTAGTAGTAACTCGTGTTTACTTTCGAACCACCATGGGTATGAGCACTATCCATGCATCACTGCGGGTTCGTTGTCCTGCCACGAACCATAGGAATCCACTCTGCATTTATAATCTTTTGTATTATGACACGTTTTTCGTCCGTGTCTCATCAACAGCATGAAGCTGCACCTTCTCAAATATATGCCGACGAGGTATTTCTTGTTACCATCTTGTTGTTAACTATTAGGAAACCTCTCTGGTATGTAGGCTCCCCGCTGCTCCACTCCAATTCTCGTCAAGGAGTGTCATTGCTGTGGCGATTCATTGGTCTGCCGTATCATGTCCTTGCGGCTATCATGCCGAGTCTTCGAAGGATAAATAGCTGCAACATATTCATATTTCGACAGCTATTGTGATCTCGTCACAGATACCGACATTCAATGTACATGAATTTGCGTATTTGCCTGCATTAGTTTCATGCCAGTCGATTCGATATGAAGAGTTATTCTGTAAGCATTCATTGTGCCTTCAATGTTGTTCAGATCCAGGTATTGTGATCGACCGTTATCTATACAAAATGGATTCTACTTCCTAATATCGCATCTCATGCTCTTCAAGATAACAATATCATTCATTCATGCCAGGAGCTAATTTCCAATAATCAAGTGGATATTCTCATACGGTCTTTCCATCTTAAATCCTGCTGTTAATGCAGGGCAATACATACCTTGCGTCTATGGCAAGAGTCAAACTACAATACATTTCCACCTATCCCTGTTCTGGTGATGAGTTTCTTCCTTTTGTGTCTGCCATGAGGCATCCATGTGTTTTGACCAAGTTGCAGGTTGTTTGAGGGCATTCGGCCGTTTCATTTCGCCTGTTAGATTCAGCATTTCATTGACGTAAATGTTAGCCATTTTCGATTGTTCTCAAAACTCCATATTGAGTAGAGGGTTATCTTGCGGCCTACCTCATGTTTGCACTGGATTCCTGTTCAAATAATGTAACTATCCCTTGCGTTTCTTTGCTCTCGTGACGTCTCTGTCTCTGTCCTGTGTCGTACTAAGAAATAAAAGATAGTGATGTCCTGCTTCTAGAAAAG
The DNA here is from genome assembly GCA_030544225.1 of Skeletonema marinoi. NCBI lineage: Eukaryota > Bacillariophyta > Thalassiosirophyceae > Thalassiosirales > Thalassiosiraceae > Skeletonema > Skeletonema marinoi. The sequence continues at coordinate 3,083,316 of CM060487.1, forward strand.
ATGACGTCCATCAGGAAACCTAATCGGATGAAGTCCACCAAGAATATCATATATCTTCCCCTGTTGGACTTGATGCCGTGTTCAAAACCAGCCGTCCTGACGACGAACATTTAACTATTATCAGTGCGTGCTACGCGAAGATGTCATATCAATCTCCACCGTGGCGTCTATTGTCTATCTACAAAATTGTCTTCTCCGGTATGTCGAACGGCAGTTGTCCTCTGCCAGTTTTTCTTCCTAAATATCGAGTCATTGAGTTGATTATCATGTTCATCAGATGTCAATCCTCCTAGTATTTCCTTGGCTATCTTCCAAGTTGTAGCCTCTCTATAACTAATTATATGCCTTTCAACAGTGACTCTATCTGAGTGCACCGGCTGATGGTCTATCAGCTCTACTTCGTATTCTCTCCGTTATTTAACGGTGACCCTATCAGAGTGCACCTACTGATGTTCTATCAGCTTTCCCTCTTATTCGTTCGTTCTCGTCCTATTACTATCAGGTACTCACCACTTATAGTGGCTGGCGACTCTTCCTAGCCGTCTTTGACAAATAGTTTACTACTACTCAGACTTGTCTACTCTATCGGTCCTGTTGGCTCTTCCGTCCAACCTTAGCTTTGTTTCCCGGGGTGTGCTCCCCTGTTGGCTCTTCCGTCCAACCTTAGCTTTGTTTCCCGGGGTGTGCTCCCCTGTTGGCCCTTCCGTCCAACCTTAGCTTTGTTTCCCGGGGTGTGCTCCCCTGTTGGCTCTTCCGTCCAACCTGTTCCTTTTTGTTTATAGTCAAGTGCCTTAGACTTTTCCTGTGTTTATAGTCCGTTTCCTTAGACTCTTCCCTGTTTATAGTCCGTATCCTTGGACTTTTCCTGTGTTTATAGTCAGTTTCCTTTGACTTTTATAGTCCGTATCCTTGGACTTTTCCTGTGTTTATAGTCAGTTTCCTTTGACTCTGTCGGGCCCCACCCTCTAGTGGTGCCGTTCCGTCAATTGCTTTAAAGCTCTCGTTCCGACCGTGCTATCCTCGTAGCTCGTAGAGTCTTGGGTGTGATGAACCGATTGAAATAGCACACAACGTCGTGTACAATCTACAGTATAGAAGACGGGATAAGGATAGCACAGTTAACACAATATTCTAGAATATATACATTATCATGGTGAGTAAGTAACAAGCATGCAGGAGCTTGCGAGGGTGGTCTTGTAAAGCTCACAAGACCGTCATTGGATCTGGACGTAGGACAGACGGTGTGTCCTACTTAAAACGATATCGTATCTCACGCTGCGAGTATGACAATCCACATCATCTAGTGACCCATCATAGTTGGCCATGATAGTATAGAAGCATCTTTTTCACGGCTCAAGCATTGTTTCACCGTATCGGCGTCGCTACAACGTCGTAGGTGACCTGATGAGGCATCTGAGACGCCCGCCAGCATTACTCTCTAGCACAATATCGTATCTCACGCTGCGAGTATGACAATCCACATCATCTAGTGACCCATCATAGTTGGCCATGATAGTATAGAAGCATCTTTTTCACGGCTCAAGCATTGTTTCACCGTATCGGCGTCGCTACAACGTCGTAGGTGACCTGATGAGGCATCTGAGACGGCCGCCAGCATTACTCTCTAGCACAATATCGTATCTCACGCAGCGAGTATGACAATCCACATCATCTAGTGTCCCATCATAGTTGGCCATGATAGTATAGAAGCATCTTTTTCACGGCTCAAGCATTGTTTCACCGTATCGGCGTCGCTACAACGTCGTAGGTGACCTGATGAGGCATCTGAGACGGTCGCCAGCATTACTCTCTAGCACCATATCGTATCTCACGCTGCGAGTATGACAATCCACATCATCTAGTGACCCATCATAGTTGGCCATGATAGTATAGAAGCATCTTTTTCACGGCTCAAGCATTGTTTCACCGTATCGGCGTCGCTACAACGTCGTAGGTGATCTGATGAGGCATCTGAGACGCCCGCCAGCATTACTCTCTAGCACAATATCGTATCTCACGCTGCGAGTATGACAATCCACATCATCTAGTGACCCATCATAGTTGGCCATGATAGTATAGAAGCATCTTTTTCACGGCTCAAGCATTGTTTCACCGTATCGGCGTCGCTACAACGTCGTAGGTGACCTGATGAGGCATCTGAGACGCCCGCCAGCATTACTCTCTAGCACAATATCGTATCTCACGCTGCGAGTATGACAATCCACATCATCTAGTGACCCATCATAGTTGGCCATGATAGTATAGAAGCATCTTTTTCACGGCTCAAGCATTGTTTCACCGTATCGGCGTCGCTACAACGTCGTAGGTGACCTGATGAGGCATCTGAGACGGTCGCCAGCATTACTCTCTAGCACCATATCGTATCTCACGCTGCGAGTATGACAATCCACATCATCTAGTGACCCATCATAGTTGGCCATGATAGTATAGAAGCATCTTTTTCACGGCTCAAGCATTGTTTCACCGTATCGGCGTCGCTACAACGTCGTAGGTGACCTGATGAGGCATCTGAGACGCCCGCCAGCATTACTCTCTAGCACAATATCGTATCTCACGCTGCGAGTATGACAATCCACATCATCTAGTGACCCATCATAGTTGGCCATGATAGTATAGAAGCATCTTTTTCACGGCTCAAGCATTGTTTCACCGTATCGGCGTCGCTACAACGTCGTAGGTGACCTGATGAGGCATCTGAGACGGCCGCCAGCATTACTCTCTAGCACAATATCGTATCTCACGCAGCGAGTATGACAATCCACATCATCTAGTGTCCCATCATAGTTGGCCATGATAGTATAGAAGCATCTTTTTCACGGCTCAAGCATTGTTTCACCGTATCGGCGTCGCTACAACGTCGTAGGTGACCTGATGAGGCATCTGAGACGGTCGCCAGCATTACTCTCTAGCACCATATCGTATCTCACGCTGCGAGTATGACAATCCACATCATCTAGTGACCCATCATAGTTGGCCATGATAGTATAGAAGCATCTTTTTCACGGCTCAAGCATTGTTTCACCGTATCGGCGTCGCTACAACGTCGTAGGTGACCTGATGAGGCATCTGAGACGCCCGCCAGCATTACTCTCTAGCACAATATCGTATCTCACGCTGCGAGTATGACAATCCACATCATCTAGTGACCCATCATAGTTGGCCATGATAGTATAGAAGCATCTTTTTCACGGCTCAAGCATTGTTTCACCGTATCGGCGTCGCTACAACGTCGTAGGTGACCTGATGAGGCATCTGAGACGGCCGCCAGCATTACTCTCTAGCACAATATCGTATCTCACGCAGCGAGTATGACAATCCACATCATCTAGTGTCCCATCATAGTTGGCCATGATAGTATAGAAGCATCTTTTTCACGGCTCAAGCATTGTTTCACCGTATCGGCGTCGCTACAACGTCGTAGGTGACCTGATGAGGCATCTGAGACGGTCGCCAGCATTACTCTCTAGCACCATATCGTATCTCACGCTGCGAGTATGACAATCCACATCATCTAGTGACCCATCATAGTTGGCCATGATAGTATAGAAGCATCTTTTTCACGGCTCAAGCATTGTTTCACCGTATCGGCGTCGCTACAACGTCGTAGGTGACCTGATGAGGCATCTGAGACGGCCGCCAGCATTACTCTCTAGCACAATATCGTATCTCACGCTGCGAGTATGACAATCCACATCATCTAGTGACCCATCATAGTTGGCCATGATAGTATAGAAGCATCTTTTTCACGGCTCAAGCATTGTTTCACCGTATCGGCGTCGCTACAACGTCGTAGGTGACCTGATGAGGCATCTGAGACGCCCGCCAGCATTACTCTCTAGCACAATATCGTATCTCACGCTGCGAGTATGACAATCCACATCATCTAGTGACCCATCATAGTTGGCCATGATAGTATAGAAGCATCTTTTTCACGGCTCAAGCATTGTTTCACCGTATCGGCGTCGCTACAACGTCGTAGGTGACCTGATGAGGCATCTGAGACGGCCGCCAGCATTACTCTCTAGCACAATATTGTATCTCACGCAGCGAGTATGACAATCCACATCATCTAGTGACCCATCATAGTTGGCCATGATAGTATAGAAGCATCTTTTTCACGGCTCAAGCATTGTTTCACCGTATCGGCGTCGCTACAACGTCGTAGGTGACCTGATGAGGCATCTGAGACGCCCGCCAGCATTACTCTCTAGCACAATATCGTATCTCACGCTGCGAGTATGACAATCCACATCATCTAGTGACCCATCATAGTTGGCCATGATAGTATAGAAGCATCTTTTTCACGGCTCAAGCATTGTTTCACCGTATCGGCGTCGCTACAACGTCGTAGGTGACCTGATGAGGCATCTGAGACGGCCGCCAGCATTACTCTCTAGCACAATATCGTATCTCACGCAGCGAGTATGACAATCCACATCATCTAGTGACCCATCATAGTTGGCCATGATAGTATAGAAGCATCTTTTTCACGGCTCAAGCATTGTTTCACCGTATCGGCGTCGCTACAACGTCGTAGGTGACCTGATGAGGCATCTGAGACGGCCGCCAGCATTACTCTCTAGCACAATATCGTATCTCACGCAGCGAGTATGACAATCCACATCATCTAGTGACCCATCATAGTTGGCCATGATAGTATAGAAGCATCTTTTTCACGGCTCAAGCATTGTTTCACCGTATCGGCGTCGCTACAACGTCGTAGGTGACCTGATGAGGCATCTGAGACGCCCGCCAGCATTACTCTCTAGCACAATATCGTATCTCACGCTGCGAGTATGACAATCCACATCATCTAGTGACCCATCATAGTTGGCCATGATAGTATAGAAGCATCTTTTTCACGGCTCAAGCATTGTTTCACCGTATCGGCGTCGCTACAACGTCGTAGGTGACCTGATGAGGCATCTGAGACGCCCGCCAGCATTACTCTCTAGCACAATATCGTATCTCACGCAGCGAGTATGACAATCCACATCATCTAGTGACCCACCATAGTTGGCCATGATAGTATAGAAGCATCTTTTTCACGGCTCAAGCATTGTTTCACCGTATCGGCGTCGCTACAACGTCGTAGGTGACCTGATGAGGCATCTGAGACGCCCGCCAGCATTACTCTCTAGCACAATATCGTATCTCACGCTGCGAGTATGACAATCCACATCATCTAGTGACCCATCATAGTTGGCCATGATAGTATAGAAGCATCTTTTTCACGGCTCAAGCATTGTTTCACCGTATCGGCGTCGCTACAACGTCGTAGGTGACCTGATGAGGCATCTGAGACGCCCGCCAGCATTACTCTCTAGCACAATATCGTATCTCACGCTGCGAGTATGACAATCCACATCATCTAGTGACCCATCATAGTTGGCCATGATAGTATAGAAGCATCTTTTTCACGGCTCAAGCATTGTTTCACCGTATCGGCGTCGCTACAACGTCGTAGGTGACCTGATGAGGCATCTGAGACGGCCGCCAGCATTACTCTCTAGCACAATATCGTATCTCACGCAGCGAGTATGACAATCCACATCATCTAGTGACCCATCATAGTTGGCCATGATAGTATAGAAGCATCTTTTTCACGGCTCAAGCATTGTTTCACCGTATCGGCGTCGCTACAACGTCGTAGGTGACCTGATGAGGCATCTGAGACGGCCGCCAGCATTACTCTCTAGCACAATATCGTATCTCACGCAGCGAGTATGACAATCCACATCATCTAGTGACCCATCATAGTTGGCCATGATAGTATAGAAGCATCTTTTTCACGGCTCAAGCATTGTTTCACCGTATCGGCGTCGCTACAACGTCGTAGGTGACCTGATGAGGCATCTGAGACGCCCGCCAGCATTACTCTCTAGCACAATATCGTATCTCACGCTGCGAGTATGACAATCCACATCATCTAGTGACCCATCATAGTTGGCCATGATAGTATAGAAGCATCTTTTTCACGGCTCAAGCATTGTTTCACCGTATCGGCGTCGCTACAACGTCGTAGGTGACCTGATGAGGCATCTGAGACGCCCGCCAGCATTACTCTCTAGCACAATATCGTATCTCACGCAGCGAGTATGACAATCCACATCATCTAGTGACCCACCATAGTTGGCCATGATAGTATAGAAGCATCTTTTTCACGGCTCAAGCATTGTTTCACCGTATCGGCGTCGCTACAACGTCGTAGGTGACCTGATGAGGCATCTGAGACGCCCGCCAGCATTACTCTCTAGCACAATATCGTATCTCACGCTGCGAGTATGACAATCCACATCATCTAGTGACCCATCATAGTTGGCCATGATAGTATAGAAGCATCTTTTTCACGGCTCAAGCATTGTTTCACCGTATCGGCGTCGCTACAACGTCGTAGGTGACCTGATGAGGCATCTGAGACGGCCGCCAGCATTACTCTCTAGCACAATATCGTATCTCACGCAGCGAGTATGACAATCCACATCATCTAGTGACCCATCATAGTTGGCCATGATAGTATAGAAGCATCTTTTTCACGGCTCAAGCATTGTTTCACCGTATCGGCGTCGCTACAACGTCGTAGGTGACCTGATGAGGCATCTGAGACGGCCGCCAGCATTACTCTCTAGCACAATATCGTATCTCACGCAGCGAGTATGACAATCCACATCATCTAGTGACCCACCATAGTTGGCCATGATAGTATAGAAGCATCTTTTTCACGGCTCAAGCATTGTTTCACCGTATCGGCGTCGCTACAACGTCGTAGGTGACCTGATGAGGCATCTGAGACGCCCGCCAGCATTACTCTCTAGCACAATATCGTATCTCACGCTGCGAGTATGACAATCCACATCATCTAGTGACCCATCATAGTTGGCCATGATAGTATAGAAGCATCTTTTTCACGGCTCAAGCATTGTTTCACCGTATCGGCGTCGCTACAACGTCGTAGGTGACCTGATGAGGCATCTGAGACGGCCGCCAGCATTACTCTCTAGCACAATATCGTATCTCACGCAGCGAGTATGACAATCCACATCATCTAGTGACCCATCATAGTTGGCCATGATAGTATAGAAGCATCTTTTTCACGGCTCAAGCATTGTTTCACCGTATCGGCGTCGCTACAACGTCGTAGGTGACCTGATGAGGCATCTGAGACGGCCGCCAGCATTACTCTCTAGCACAATATCGTATCTCACGCAGCGAGTATGACAATCCACATCATCTAGTGACCCACCATAGTTGGCCATGATAGTATAGAAGCATCTTTTTCACGGCTCAAGCATTGTTTCACCGTATCGGCGTCGCTACAACGTCGTAGGTGACCTGATGAGGCATCTGAGACGCCCGCCAGCATTACTCTCTAGCACAATATCGTATCTCACGCTGCGAGTATGACAATCCACATCATCTAGTGACCCATCATAGTTGGCCATGATAGTATAGAAGCATCTTTTTCACGGCTCAAGCATTGTTTCACCGTATCGGCGTCGCTACAACGTCGTAGGTGACCTGATGAGGCATCTGAGACGGCCGCCAGCATTACTCTCTAGCACAATATCGTATCTCACGCAGCGAGTATGACAATCCACATCATCTAGTGACCCATCATAGTTGGCCATGATAGTATAGAAGCATCTTTTTCACGGCTCAAGCATTGTTTCACCGTATCGGCGTCGCTACAACGTCGTAGGTGACCTGATGAGGCATCTGAGACGGCCGCCAGCATTACTCTCTAGCACAATATCGTATCTCACGCAGCGAGTATGACAATCCACATCATCTAGTGACCCATCATAGTTGGCCATGATAGTATAGAAGCATCTTTTTCACGGCTCAAGCATTGTTTCACCGTATCGGCGTCGCTACAACGTCGTAGGTGACCTGATGAGGCATCTGAGACGGCCGCCAGCATTACTCTCTAGCACAATATCGTATCTCACGCAGCGAGTATGACAATCCACATCATCTAGTGACCCATCATAGTTGGCCATGATAGTATAGAAGCATCTTTTTCACGGCTCAAGCATTGTTTCACCGTATCGGCGTCGCTACAACGTCGTAGGTGACCTGATGAGGCATCTGAGACGCCCGCCAGCATTACTCTCTAGCACAATATCGTATCTCACGCTGCGAGTATGACAATCCACATCATCTAGTGACCCATCATAGTTGGCCATGATAGTATAGAAGCATCTTTTTCACGGCTCAAGCATTGTTTCACCGTATCGGCGTCGCTACAACGTCGTAGGTGACCTGATGAGGCATCTGAGACGCCCGCCAGCATTACTCTCTAGCACAATATCGTATCTCACGCAGCGAGTATGACAATCCACATCATCTAGTGACCCACCATAGTTGGCCATGATAGTATAGAAGCATCTTTTTCACGGCTCAAGCATTGTTTCACCGTATCGGCGTCGCTACAACGTCGTAGGTGACCTGATGAGGCATCTGAGACGCCCGCCAGCATTACTCTCTAGCACAATATCGTATCTCACGCTGCGAGTATGACAATCCACATCATCTAGTGACCCATCATAGTTGGCCATGATAGTATAGAAGCATCTTTTTCACGGCTCAAGCATTGTTTCACCGTATCGGCGTCGCTACAACGTCGTAGGTGACCTGATGAGGCATCTGAGACGGTCGCCAGCATTACTCTCTAGCACCATATCGTATCTCACGCAGCGAGTATGACAATCCACATCATCTAGTGACCCATCATAGTTGGCCATGATAGTATAGAAGCATCTTTTTCACGGCTCAAGCATTGTTTCACCGTATCGGCGTCGCTACAACGTCGTAGGTGACCTGATGAGGCATCTGAGACGCCCGCCAGCATTACTCTCTAGCACAATATCGTATCTCACGCTGCGAGTATGACAATCCACATCATCTAGTGACCCATCATAGTTGGCCATGATAGTATAGAAGCATCTTTTTCACGGCTCAAGCATTGTTTCACCGTATCGGCGTCGCTACAACGTCGTAGGTGACCTGATGAGGCATCTGAGACGGCCGCCAGCATTACTCTCTAGCACAATATCGTATCTCACGCAGCGAGTATGACAATCCACATCATCTAGTGACCCATCATAGTTGGCCATGATAGTATAGAAGCATCTTTTTCACGGCTCAAGCATTGTTTCACCGTATCGGCGTCGCTACAACGTCGTAGGTGACCTGATGAGGCATCTGAGACGGTCGCCAGCATTACTCTCTAGCACCATATCGTATCTCACGCAGCGAGTATGACAATCCACATAATCTAGTGACCCATCATAGTTGGCCATGATAGTATAGAAGCATCTTTTTCACGGCTCAAGCATTGTTTCACCGTATCGGCGTCGCTACAACGTCGTAGGTGACCTGATGAGGCATCTGAGACGGCCGCCAGCATTACTCTCTAGCACAATATCGTATCTCACGCTGCGAGTATGACAATCCACATCATCTAGTGTCCCATCATAGTTGGCCATGATAGTATAGAAGCATCTTTTTCACGGCTCAAGCATTGTTTCACCGTATCGGCGTCGCTACAACGTCGTAGGTGACCTGATGAGGCATCTGAGACGGCCGCCAGCATTACTCTCTAGCACAATATCGTATCTCACGCTGCGAGTATGACAATCCACATCATCTAGTGACCCTAGAAGCATCTTTTTCACGGCTCAAGCATTGTTTCACCGTATCGGCGTCGCTACAACGTCGTAGGTGACCTGATGAGGCATCTGAGACGGCCGCCAGCATTACTCTCTAGCACAATATCGTATCTCACGCAGCGAGTATGACAATCCACATCATCTAGTGACCCATCATAGTTGGCCATGATAGTATAGAAGCATCTTTTTCACGACTTAAGCTCTTTCTGGTAGCATCGGCGTCGCTACAACGTCGTAGGTGACCTGATGAGGCATCTGAGACGGCCGCCAGCATTACTCTCTAGCACAATATCGTATCTCACGCAGCGAGTATGACAATTCACATCATCTAGTGACCCATCATAGTTGGCCATGATAGTATAGAAGCATCTTTTTCACGGCTCAAGCATTGTTTCACCGTATCGGCGTCGCTACAACGTCGTAGGTGACCTGATGAGGCATCTGAGACGGCCGCCAGCATTACTCTCTAGCACCATATCGTATCTCACGCAGCGAGTATGACAATCCACATCATCTAGTGACCCATCATAGTTGGCCATGATAGTATAGAAGCATCTTTTTCACGGCTCAAGCATTGTTTCACCGTATCGGCGTCGCTACAACGTCGTAGGTGACCTGATGAGGCATCTGAGACGCCCGCCAGCATTACTCTCTAGCACCATATCGTATCTCACGCTGCGAGTATGACAATCCACATCATCTAGTGACCCATCATAGTTGGCCATGATAGTATAGAAGCATCTTTTTCACGGCTCAAGCATTGTTTCACCGTATCGGCGTCGCTACAACGTCGTAGGTGACCTGATGAGGCATCTGAGACGGTCGCCAGCATTACTCTCTAGCACAATATCGTATCTCACGCTGCGAGTATGACAATCCACATCATCTAGTGACCCATCATAGTTGGCCATGATAGTATAGAAGCATCTTTTTCACGGCTCAAGCATTGTTTCACCGTATCGGCGTCGCTACAACGTCGTAGGTGACCTGATGAGGCATCTGAGACGCCCGCCAGCATTACTCTCTAGCACAATATCGTATCTCACGCTGCGAGTATGACAATCCACATCATCTAGTGACCCATCATAGTTGGCCATGATAGTATAGAAGCATCTTTTTCACGGCTCAAGCATTGTTTCACCGTATCGGCGTCGCTACAACGTCGTAGGTGACCTGATGAGGCATCTGAGACGGCCGCCAGCATTACTCTCTAGCACAATATCGTATCTCACGCAGCGAGTATGACAATCCACATCATCTAGTGACCCACCATAGTTGGCCATGATAGTATAGAAGCATCTTTTTCACGACCCAAGCTCTTTCTGGTAGCATCGGCGTCGCTACAACGTCGTAGGTGACCTGATGAGGCATCTGAGACGGCCGCCAGCATTACTCTCTAGCACAATATCGTATCTCACGCAGCGAGTATGACAATCCACATCATCTAGTGACCCATCATAGTTGGCCATGATAGTATAGAAGCATCTTTTTCACGGCTCAAGCATTGTTTCACCGTATCGGCGTCGCTACAACGTCGTAGGTGACCTGATGAGGCATCTGAGACGCCCGCCAGCATTACTCTCTAGCACAATATCGTATCTCACGCTGCGAGTATGACAATCCACATCATCTAGTGACCCATCATAGTTGGCCATGATAGTATAGAAGCATCTTTTTCACGGCTCAAGCATTGTTTCACCGTATCGGCGTCGCTACAACGTCGTAGGTGACCTGATGAGGCATCTGAGACGCCCGCCAGCATTACTCTCTAGCACAATATCGTATCTCACGCTGCGAGTATGACAATCCACATCATCTAGTGACCCATCATAGTTGGCCATGATAGTATAGAAGCATCTTTTTCACGGCTCAAGCATTGTTTCACCGTATCGGCGTCGCTACAACGTCGTAGGTGACCTGATGAGGCATCTGAGACGCCCGCCAGCATTACTCTCTAGCACAATATCGTATCTCACGCAGCGAGTATGACAATCCACATCATCTAGTGACCCACCATAGTTGGCCATGATAGTATAGAAGCATCTTTTTCACGACCCAAGCTCTTTCTGGTAGCATCGGCGTCGCTACAACGTCGTAGGTGACCAGATGAGGCATCTGAGACGCCCGCCAGCATTACTCTCTAGCACCATATTGTATCTCACGCAGCGAGTATGACAATCCACATCATCTAGTGACCCATCATAGTTGGCCATGATAGTATAGAAGCATCTTTTTCACGGCTCAAGCATTGTTTCACCGTATCGGCGTCGCTACAACGTCGTAGGTGACCTGATGAGGCATCTGAGACGGCCGCCAGCATTACTCTCTAGCACAATATCGTATCTCACGCAGCGAGTATGACAATCCACATCATCTAGTGACCCATCATAGTTGGCCATGATAGTATAGAAGCATCTTTTTCACGACCCAAGCTCTTTCTGGTAGCGTCGGCGTCGCTACAACGTCGTAGGTGACCTGATGAGGCATCTGAGACGGCCGCCAGCATTACTCTCTAGCACAATATCGTATCTCACGCTGCGAGTATGACAATCCACATCATCTAGTGACCCATCATAGTTGGCCATGATAGTATAGAAGCATCTTTTTCACGACCCAAGCTCTTTCTGGTAGCATCGGCGTCGCTACAACGTCGTAGGTGACCTCATGAGGCATCTGAGACGGCCGCCAGCATTACTCTCTAGCACAATATCGTATCTCACGCAGCGAGTATGACAACCCACATCATCTAGTGTCCCACCAAAGTTGGCCATGATAGTATAGAAGCATCTTTTTCACGACTCAAGCTCTTTCTGGTAGCATTGGCGTCGCTACAACGTCGTAGGTGACCTGATGAGGCCTAAGGCAATCGCACTACTACTTTACCCCCTAATCTTATCTTTCGCTCTGAGTATGGCAATTAACAGCTTCTAGTGGCCCATTATTCTTGGTTAAGATGGTATAGAAGCATCGTTTGCTCGGCTTACGTTCTTTGTTCATGCATCTGCCATGCTACAACGTTGTGAGTGACCTGATGAGGTTAAGTTTTAGCTTGGCCGTCATATCTTATGTATTTGCCCACCATCGTATCTTTCTTTGTCACTATGGCAATGGAGAGCTTCTAGTGATCGATGTTGAGATTTGTACTGCCATTTTTCACATTATACTCAACAACACATTACTTATGTCAACATTGAGTCGCGTGTCGCTATGGTACTCTACCATTTTGTCCCAAGATTTTTTCGCGCACTTTTTGGTTTTTGTCAACAAGCTTCATGATGTTGTGTAGAGACGCCCATCAATAACTGTCTATCAAATGCCTTCAAACAACTCTTCATTCATAATAGCACCGCTGGCAGTTGGATCTGTAGTTGCTGCAGTGTCAGTCTTTGCGGCTTTGATCTTTCGTCGGAGATCCAGAACGTGCTCAAATGGACCATCAGCGAACGATGCAGTGATCATCGGAGGATATCAATCACTCATTGGTGACACGCCGTTACTATATCTGCCTCATATATCATCTTTGCTACCCAATAATGTTAAAATATTTGTCAAGATGGAATGCTTAAACCCTGGTGGGACGGGTAAGGATCGAGCAGCGAGGAGCATGATTTTGTGTGCGGAAGAAAAAGGAGAGCTACCTCCTACATACAAAGCATCAATGAATGCAAATACAGCCGACAGAAAGAGAACAAATATCAGCGATGCACAGAACAAAGCTGTTAAAGATCATTCTAATATTCCAGACGATATCCATGCTGCCATCGTTACCGCTCTAAAAAATACAAAAACTCACGGAATACTGATAGAAGGTACATCGGGATCTACTGGAATATCCTTAGCGTCTTTGGCGTGTACTCGTGGTCATGGGATCATTGTTGCAATGCCAGATGATCAATCGAATCAAAAGAAGGAGTTTTTGGAGAAGCTGGGATGTGGTGTGGTAGTAGTGAAGAATTGCAGCATTAGTAATCCTGGACACTATGTAAATGTAGCTCGGAGGATATGGGAGTGGTTGAACGTAGAGCGAAGATATGATGAGTTCTATTGGGAGTCAGTAGTGAAACCTGCCGGGGATGAAATATTGAATGGACACAACAACTCGTCTCCACCAAGATTGATACGAGCTGCATTTATGAACCAATTTGAGAATCTGGCTAATGTCACTTCGCACTACACCTCAACTGGACCAGAGATCTATTCACAGCTGGATGGGAAAGTCGACGCGTTCATCATGTCAGCTGGGACTGGTGGGACATTAGTTGGAGTGGGAGCTTATCTGAAAGAACGTTTTTTTGAGAATTTACAACAAAAGCATCGCATACTGTCACAATCTCCACCCAGAATAGTACTTGTTGATCCGCCAGGATCCTCGCTTTTCAACAAGATCAAGTTTGGTGTTGCATACGCGTCGCAGCAATCCGAACGAAAACTTCGTAGGCATCGATATGATACTCTTGCTGAAGGTATCGGTCTAGATCGAGTTACAGCCAACTTTGGTTTAGGTTGTGAGATGATAAGCTGGGAGAAGAAGGCATTTGCAAAGCGAATAAATGAGACTTCAAGTGATCAAAACTATGAACAATTATCAATTAACAGCGCATCATCAACGTTACAATCTAAAATCATCGACGATGCCCTATCAATTAGCGACCAACAAGCTGTGCACATGGCTCATCATCTTCTCCGTCACGAGGGTCTGTTTGTTGGTTCAAGCTCGGCCATGAATGTCGCAGGGGCTCTCATTGTTGCGTCACAAATGCCAGAGGGATCAAACATTGTTACTGTGGTGTGTGATGGAGGTCAGAGACACACGAGTAGATTTTGGAACAGAGATTTTGTTGTGAACGAGTGGGGATTGAAATGGCCAGGTGACAATGTGACCGATCCACTTGAGCATGATATATTGCACCAGCTTGGCATAAAGGTGTAATGAAACGCGTATGGAGAGGATTATTTGGTATAGATTATTTAGAATACTACTTTTTTGCATAGATGCTACAATATTGATGCACTTTTACCTTTCAACATTCTCAGCATTACATATTATATACACCTTCATGTCTGTCCAGTGACCCGCTTCAATTCTGCCATCACTCTTTCCGAATCATCCACCTCAAGCACAAGCTCATTATATCGCTCATTTTTCAACACTATCACGATAACATTCCCATAAACAGCTGCCTTCTTGTCATGAATATTCCAAAAGACAACCTTGTCTCTCTCCCATTCCACAAACGTCCCAACAATGAATCTCTTTCCGAACCGAAATCCAACAGCTCGACTCATACCGAGACGTCGTCTATCCTCAATGATTGTCTTTTCGGCATACCGTATTGATTCGATGTGTTCTATCGGTATTTTTATTTTGCTTTCTAGTGTGAGTATTTTGTCAAATCCTTTTACTTTGATGGTGATTTTGTTGTCTTCTTCAGATCCAGATGATGACCCTGCTGGTATCTCTATTTGAACGACCATGCTTCTTGCATTTGATTAGATAACTAAGTATGCAACCGCAAGAGCGAGCCCTGCAGATCGTCTAATGGGGTGCGTGTGTTTGCTAGGTGTCCAAGCCAAGATTGAAAGATGCCGAGCGACGAGCGAGCCCGCCGATGCGGCCAAGCAAGATCGGGCGAGTGCCGGTCGGAAGTGGAAGATATGAAAGAGGGCAGCCACGGCTTCCAGGGGGGCACGATCCTGCCCCTCTGTCAAAGGATACTAATTCCTCCGTGGCTCAAATCAACTATTGCGGACTCCCATATTGGCTTCAGAATTCTCAGCGAGATGTTCGAAATCAGAGAAGCCGGCCAACGCTCTGGCACATCACAGCATGGCATAATTTTTCCAGCGGAAAAATCCCAACAGTAATAAAAGTAAACAACCATGCAGGTGAGTAACATTGATGCAATTGATCCCAGGGCAGAGTAGGGCTGATATTGTTGTAAGGGGGAGGGGTCCTCACGTCTGTGTTGATACCGCTTCGGCAAGGACGACGGGGAACGGTGTCATTGAAGGTATCGTGCACGGCTGCCTCGGACATGGTGCACCTCATCTGAAAGGCATCGGCCGACCCAAGCTCTCCCTCTGTCGGCTCGGCAGTGACCCCGCTCTCATTGATTCAATTCAAAGGGGAGAGCTTGGAGGGCCGTGTCCTTGATTTCGGGAGGAGGGAAGAAGAATTCGGAGGTCGTGCCATCTGTTCATGACACCCCCCCGCCGGCGCCGCTTCCAATTAATTCGCCAGTCCAGTCCTGCAGCCTTCCCTCTGCAGTCGTGGCCATTGATCCTTCCAAGATCATATTGGAAGACTGAAGAGAGTTGCCTTTCATTGCTCATAATTTTCATCAACACAAATCACTCAACCCAATTTATTATTATTTATTATCGCCAATGCAGATTTTTGTCAAGACACTCACCGGTAAGACCATCACTTTGGATGTGGAGCCATCCGACACCATCGACAACGTAAAGACTAAGATCCAGGACAAGGAGGGAATTCCCCCTGATCAGCAACGTTTGATCTTTGCTGGAAAGCAGCTTGAGGACGGCCGTACTCTCTCTGATTACAACATCCAGAAGGAGTCTACTTTGCATTTGGTTCTTCGCCTTCGTGGAGGTATGCAGATCTTTGTCAAGACCTTGACTGGAAAGACCATCACTTTGGATGTGGAGCCCTCGGACACCATTGATAATGTGAAGACTAAGATTCAGGACAAGGAGGGAATCCCCCCTGATCAGCAACGTTTGATCTTTGCCGGAAAGCAATTGGAGGACGGCCGTACTCTCTCTGATTACAACATCCAGAAGGAGTCTACCTTGCATTTGGTGCTTCGTCTTCGTGGAGGTATGCAGATTTTTGTCAAGACCTTGACTGGAAAGACCATCACTTTGGATGTGGAGCCTTCCGACACCATCGACAATGTGAAGACTAAGATTCAGGATAAGGAGGGAATTCCTCCTGATCAGCAGCGTTTGATCTTTGCTGGAAAGCAATTGGAGGACGGCCGTACTCTCTCTGATTACAACATCCAGAAGGAGTCTACCTTGCATTTGGTTCTCCGTCTCCGTGGAGGTATGCAGATCTTCGTCAAGACCTTGACTGGAAAAACCATCACTTTGGATGTGGAGCCTTCTGACACCATCGACAACGTAAAGACGAAGATTCAGGACAAGGAGGGAATCCCCCCTGATCAGCAGCGTTTGATCTTTGCCGGAAAGCAATTGGAGGACGGCCGCACCCTCTCTGATTACAACATCCAGAAGGAGTCTACTTTGCATTTGGTGCTTCGTCTTCGTGGAGGTATGCAGATTTTTGTCAAGACTTTGACTGGAAAGACCATCACTTTGGATGTGGAGCCTTCCGACACCATCGACAATGTGAAGACTAAGATTCAGGATAAGGAGGGAATTCCTCCTGATCAGCAGCGTTTGATCTTTGCTGGAAAGCAATTGGAGGACGGCCGTACTCTCTCTGATTACAACATCCAGAAGGAGTCTACTCTTCACTTGGTTCTCCGTCTTCGTGGAGGTATGCAGATCTTCGTCAAGACCTTGACTGGAAAAACCATCACTTTGGATGTGGAGCCTTCTGACACCATCGACAACGTAAAGACGAAGATTCAGGACAAGGAGGGAATCCCCCCTGATCAGCAGCGTTTGATCTTTGCCGGAAAGCAATTGGAGGACGGCCGTACTCTCTCTGATTACAACATCCAGAAGGAGTCTACCTTGCATTTGGTGCTTCGTCTTCGTGGAGGTATGCAGATCTTCGTCAAGACACTCACCGGTAAGACCATCACTTTGGACGTTGAGCCTTCTGATACCATCGACAATGTGAAGACAAAGATTCAGGACAAGGAGGGAATTCCCCCTGATCAGCAGCGTTTGATCTTTGCCGGAAAGCAGCTTGAGGACGGCCGCACCCTTTCTGACTACAACATCCAGAAGGAGTCTACTCTTCACTTGGTTCTCCGTCTTCGTGGAGGTATGCAGATTTTTGTCAAGACCTTGACTGGAAAGACCATCACTTTGGATGTGGAGCCTTCTGACACCATCGATAATGTGAAGACTAAGATCCAGGACAAGGAGGGAATCCCCCCTGATCAGCAGCGTTTGATCTTTGCCGGAAAGCAATTGGAGGACGGCCGTACTCTCTCTGATTACAACATCCAGAAGGAGTCTACCTTGCATTTGGTGCTTCGTCTTCGTGGAGGTATGCAGATCTTCGTCAAGACACTCACCGGTAAGACCATCACTTTGGACGTTGAGCCTTCTGATACCATCGACAATGTGAAGACAAAGATTCAGGACAAGGAGGGAATCCCCCCTGATCAGCAGCGTTTGATCTTTGCTGGAAAGCAATTGGAGGATGGACGTACCCTCTCTGATTACAACATCCAGAAGGAGTCTACCTTGCATTTGGTGCTTCGTCTTCGTGGAGGAAACTAATCAGCCTTGCTGACCCTTGCTTCCAAGCTAGCGCTAGGTTTGCTAATCAGTGTTCCTAAATAAACTTTTGGTTCATTACATCAACACTCTGTTCTCCTTTATTCCAAGAGTACTTTATTCCATACTTATGGTATTGTTATTTACTTATTTTCGTCCATCGTTTTCTGTACTATAAATACATGCACCGGACACAAATGTGAAAAAAATGAACTGTGACGAGCGTGTGCCGGTGTACAGTGCAATGGCTGAGTACACTGCACGGCACAAGCGATAGCGCGTGCTAGTGCAGTGTACTCGCCTGCACTGCACTGCCGGCAAACACAAGTCATTGTTCGTTTTTTCCACATGAGTGTCGGCTGCATGTGTGATTGTACTCCCAATAGTGCAATTTACCTGCAGGGTAGTATTGACGAATTGCTCTGTACAGGTGAATCTATTAGATCAATTTGGATAAGAGGTGCGTCCTTGGCTGTCCTTGGTCAGAGTGGAGTGATGCATGCTGCGCAGCCGCAGCGAGGTCTTCTCTTGTCGGTGGAAGATTAAGAGTGCAAATTATTTGCACACAGTGCAGGTACACTGCGCTGAACAAAATACCAAATTTTGTGTACCGGTGCAACAAAAGTACACGGAACACAGCACAGTGCACTGTGCGTAACCTATGTGATGCAGGACGTCAAATACAGTGCAATGAGTCGGCACTACCGTGCTGGTAAAGTGCACTGTGCCCGTACGATGCATGAGTAATCACTGTGCGTGTGACAAATGTAGATGGGAGTACTCAGTAGTAGGTGCATGCACTTTTTTCACTAAGTCGGAAACGCCCGAGAGCAAGAGTTCCACCAAGTCAAGCAACTTTGAGGCTGGTAATGGCAATAACAACATTAAATTAGCGTTACATACTGGTCCTAGGACATACTATTAGTGTTATTGTTCAATATTTGTTGCACCAGAGGCCCATCTACTCAAGATAAACACTCTCTTGGAACTCTTTGTTTGCACAGCTCTACAGACATGTAAACTTGTCAGTGCAATGTGATATGAAGTTGTATGAATCCAGAATCTATCCGTGCAACAAACGATGCATCCGTTGACTGCTGTGCCATACTCGAAAAATGTCGAGATGACATGTATCGTGAGATGCAGACCATCATCTTACATAATCATAACATTTCTCGACACACAAAATTGCTTTTGATATGTAGATTGCACTCTTGAAGCAGCTATCCTGTGCATTAAAGCCAGCGATTTCGATTGATGCATCTCTGCTGGCGCCGAGTGCGATAACAGCGACTGCTGCGTCAGGTTTTGTACTCTCATGAGAAGTAAAATGAGCCCATCTTTTCACGTCATAATAAGATATCTTCTGTTCAGATGATGGTGCCACAAATAAAGATCACTTCTCTTCCAGTAATTTGGTACCACTGACGTCAACCATATTATGAACATCGGATCCATAGCATCTACGACGGAACGGTTGCCTCTATCGATGCAGTGGAGCTCGGCGGTGTTTCAATCCGAACGGTCTCGTTCCATAAAAGAACGCTAGCGGTTGCGTAGGGTGGCGCCCGACGGCGCCTCCTTTATCAGCAGATTTTGATGTATTCGTCAAGAAGACATCGTCGAGGTGCAGTGGCCATGCTGGAGTGGCGGCCGGGGAGACGAAAGTGCTCCGTAGCGATGGTGATGGCTGCTACGCACCATGGTACGGCGGAGGCCGAATGAGATGAAATGGGATGCAAAATCACATAAAAATATGTTATACCAATTCCTATCGTACATAATAACATATTTCATCCCAGATAGTTAGGCCGTGCGTGACAAAAAGGGCTTTGGTACTTTCTTAAGCTAGTCGATTTGGCAAGGACGGTACCGGCCAATGTGACAGAATAGGTACAGATGATTCTAGATTGTTAGTTAGGAGTTTCGCTAGCTTTAGGGTCCTCTCGTACCGGCAGATATGTGATTTTTGTCACATAAAAATGGTAATGTGCCCGTACGATGCATGAGTAATCACTGTGCGTGTGACAAATGTAGATGGGAGTACTCAGTAGTAGGTGCATGCACTTTTTTCACTAAGTCGGAAACGCCCGAGAGCAAGAGTTCCACCAAGTCAAGCAACTTTGAGGCTGGTAATGGCAATAACAACATTAAATTAGCGTTACATACTGGTCCTAGGACATACTATTAGTGTTATTGTTCAATATTTGTTGCACCAGAGGCCCATCTACTCAAGATAAACACTCTCTTGGAACTCTTTGTTTGCACAGCTCTACAGACATGTAAACTTGTCAGTGCAATGTGATATGAAGTTGTATGAATCCAGAATCTATCCGTGCAACAAACGATGCATCCGTTGACTGCTGTGCCATACTCGAAAAATGTCGAGATGACATGTATCGTGAGATGCAGACCATCATCTTACATAATCATAACATTTCTCGACACACAAAATTGCTTTTGATATGTAGATTGCACTCTTGAAGCAGCTATCCTGTGCATTAAAGCCAGCGATTTCGATTGATGCATCTCTGCTGGCGCCGAGTGCGATAACAGCGACTGCTGCGTCAGGTTTTGTACTCTCATGAGAAGTAAAATGAGCCCATCTTTTCACGTCATAATAAGATATCTTCTGTTCAGATGATGGTGCCACAAATAAAGATCACTTCTCTTCCAGTAATTTGGTACCACTGACGTCAACCATATTATGAACATCGGATCCATAGCATCTACGACGGAACGGTTGCCTCTATCGATGCAGTGGAGCTCGGCGGTGTTTCAATCCGAACGGTCTCGTTCCATAAAAGAACGCTAGCGGTTGCGTAGGGTGGCGCCCGACGGCGCCTCCTTTATCAGCAGATTTTGATGTATTCGTCAAGAAGACATCGTCGAGGTGCAGTGGCCATGCTGGAGTGGCGGCCGGGGAGACGAAAGTGCTCCGTAGCGATGGTGATGGCTGCTACGCACCATGGTACGGCGGAGGCCGAATGAGATGAAATGGGATGCAAAATCACATAAAAATATGTTATACCAATTCCTATCGTACATAATAACATATTTCATCCCAGATAGTTAGGCCGTGCGTGACAAAAAGGGCTTTGGTACTTTCTTAAGCTAGTCGATTTGGCAAGGACGGTACCGGCCAATGTGACAGAATAGGTACAGATGATTCTAGATTGTTAGTTAGGAGTTTCGCTAGCTTTAGGGTCCTCTCGTACCGGCAGATATGTGATTTTTGTCACATAAAAATGGTAATGTGCCCGTACGATGCATGAGTAATCACTGTGCGTGTGACAAATGTAGATGGGAGTACTCAGTAGTAGGTGCATGCACTTTTTTCACTAAGTCGGAAACGCCCGAGAGCAAGAGTTCCACCAAGTCAAGCAACTTTGAGGCTGGTAATGGCAATAACAACATTAAATTAGCGTTACATACTGGTCCTAGGACATACTATTAGTGTTATTGTTCAATATTTGTTGCACCAGAGGCCCATCTACTCAAGATAAACACTCTCTTGGAACTCTTTGTTTGCACAGCTCTACAGACATGTAAACTTGTCAGTGCAATGTGATATGAAGTTGTATGAATCCAGAATCTATCCGTGCAACAAACGATGCATCCGTTGACTGCTGTGCCATACTCGAAAAATGTCGAGATGACATGTATCGTGAGATGCAGACCATCATCTTACATAATCATAACATTTCTCGACACACAAAATTGCTTTTGATATGTAGATTGCACTCTTGAAGCAGCTATCCTGTGCATTAAAGCCAGCGATTTCGATTGATGCATCTCTGCTGGCGCCGAGTGCGATAACAGCGACTGCTGCGTCAGGTTTTGTACTCTCATGAGAAGTAAAATGAGCCCATCTTTTCACGTCATAATAAGATATCTTCTGTTCAGATGATGGTGCCACAAATAAAGATCACTTCTCTTCCAGTAATTTGGTACCGCTGACGTCAACCATATTATGAACATCGGATCCATAGCACTACGATACGATGGAACGGTTGCCTCTATCGATGCAGTGGAGCTCGGCGGTGTTTCAATCGGGACGGTCTCATTCCATAAAAGAACGCTAGCGGTTGCGTAGGGTGGCGCCCGACGGCGCCTCCTTTATCAACAGATTATGATGTATTCGTCAAGAAGACATCGTCGAGGTGCAGTGGCCATGCTGGAGTGGCGGCCGGAGAGACGAAAGTGCTCCGTAGCGATGGTGATGGCTGCTACGCACCATGGTACGGCGGAGGCTGAATGAGACGAAATGGGATGCAAAATCACATAAAAATATGGTATACTAATTCCTATCGTACATAATAACATATTTCATCCCAGATAGTTATAGGCCGTGCGTGACAAAAAGGGCTTTGGTACTTTCTTAAGCTAGTCGATTTGGCAAGGACGGTACCGGCCAATGTGACAGAATACAGATGATTCTAGATTGTTAGTTAGGAGTTTCGCTAGCTTTAGGGTCCTCTCGTACCGGCAGATATGTGATTTTTGTCACATAAAAATGGTAATGTGTGAGTACTAAGTATCTATGCCCTGCGCATGCGTGCGAATATTGTATTAGTAGCTACCACACGCGTCACTCTTCGTCATCTCGTCAGAATTCAACTCAAACTGACACATCATCTTGGTCCGTTTCAACAACAGATTAGCGGCGTGAATGGCAACTATAAGTAGCACTGAACGTCATCCTCCTAATTACTCAACCGCATCATGAGTAGTTCAGCTGCATGTGTGAGGCTTATTCGTGATAGTTGCAGGCATTGCGCAAAGCAGAAGAGGAATCAGCAACATATCATCTCTTACCATTTTCAGAATACAACAAATTATAATAGCAATGATTTCTCCAAACGTTCTTACTTCACAAACACTGATCAAATGAAGAAATCGGATCCATACGCAGCGTTGGGCCTTTCATGGGGGGCAACAGCGACGGATATCAAGGAAGCCTACCGCAACATGGCAAGAGAGCTACACCCAGATGTTTCCGACCTAGAGCCTACTGAAGCATTAAATAAATTCCGTGTAGTGAAAGAAGCATATGACAAATTAATGAATAACAAAAAATCTGGTACGCATAGGACTGATTTGTGGGAAGAGTGGTCATTTGCTATATGGCGTAGTGGAGATTTGATTGCACAAGATAGAACTGACGTTGCAGGAGTTTCCCGGAAACGGCCAGTGAAACCTGCTGAATCATTGAAACGAAGGTGGGGAGTAGCCACATTAGGACATCCAGATGGCCGGGGATCCTCATTTTCAGGACGTGATTATCTTGGTAGCGGTGAAGAGAAGAGAAGGAGTTCTACTGTAGGGACTGGCCAGAGCAAGTGGGTCTCTCAAAAGAAAGTTTATCAAGAATGGGATCCATCTGATGCCCTAAAGTTCAAAGTACCAAATAAGTCGTTAATCAACACAACTGAAAGAAGTAGAGATGAAAAGACAGACAAAGACTCGTGAGCTGCACAAGACCTGACGAAGGATTATATCTGGTCAGGGCATTAATTCAGGGCAATTGTCCAACGAAAGAGTTTTGCTATATCACAAAAGAA
Source organism: Skeletonema marinoi (assembly GCA_030544225.1). NCBI lineage: Eukaryota > Bacillariophyta > Thalassiosirophyceae > Thalassiosirales > Thalassiosiraceae > Skeletonema > Skeletonema marinoi. The sequence goes on from CM060487.1 coordinate 3,107,014, forward strand.
GCAGTTGGTCATATGCCGCAACAAGTAATGGTAGCGGTGGCGATTCTTCTCTTCTTCTATTCCCACTACTTACCACTCTGTTGAGTTCACCTCGAAAGAATATGAAGACTCGGGGAGATCCAAATCCAACTGACCAACTCTATGGGACTTTACATTAGTCAGAGGCGTTTCGGCGCTTGATATCTGTAAAGCATAATACCTTTCCGCAGTGGACGCAAGAAGAGAGTGTTGCATCGCTCTTCATTAGTAGCATGAAGTGATGATCATTAGATATTGTAGATAATTTCGCCCGTAATGGAGACTAACCTGACGTAGTATCCTTCTCACAAAGTCTGGAGTGCCTCTCTACTAACTATGTAGAGAGTAGGTACAATAAGTGTATGTCATCATTAGAGCTAATGCTGAGAGAAGACAGCGAGACAACTGCTCGGTAAAGTTGCTGCTACTTGAAGATTAAAGAACAATACTGGAAGAGATTCTCGCCTCACGTGAAATACACGTGCTAAACTTGAATGTAAAAGGCGAAAAGCAATGAAATTATTTAATTCCCACGTATTATAGGTCTTATTGTAACTAAACTCATCTTTCTTTCGACCATCAGATCCCAGACACATGCAATCACGGTTGTCCGTGTGAGTGATCTTCCCAGCATCGATCTTCCCAGGTCCCAGGTAGGCAGCATCACGCCTGAGCAGCGACCTTCGACCTTGACGCCACGGAAAAGACTTCCGCATGACCTATTGCCATTGGTCGTTTGCCATTGGATACAATAGCACCATTCCAGAGGAGAGGCGAGATCATTCTAGGCCGAAGAGTGGGAGCGGGATCGTTCTCATCCGTGTATCTACGACATCCATATCCTGGACTTGATCCTGTGTCCCAAACAATCCGACCAATATTGCGACGAACAAGCCAAGAAGAGAGAAGCGACCACTAAGTCTGTGATCAATGCAAGTATTTGAAGCTGCCTCAAGGATAAGTTGGAGGAACGAATCAGATGATAAAAACTCTTTCACTGCACAGCTCAAGATATTGCCTTTGAAGCTGAGATGTTAGCGGCTCTATCTTACCCGAACACAGGCTCCACGGCGTAGTCGATAGCCATCATAATGCCTTTCTGACGGTGCATCCAAGTTCTTCATCATCTTGGAGGGGCAGATTGCACTTTGGCGATTCAATTGGGTTGGGTCAAGAACTCCTTCAATCCTCAAGATAATTCAAGTCTCTGCGCAGTAGCTTCAGCAGCTGGGAGTAGTTGAGATGTAAGTGGTTCTACCTCACTTTAACAGCATCAAGCTCCATCATGCACCCTCTTGGCGGTGCATCCGAGGCTAGATTCCACTTTGGCGGACAAAAATGAAGGTTGGGCTAAGAACTCCCTCCCTCAATCCATCAAGATCAGTCAAGTAATTGCACAGTAGCTTCAGCAGCTGGGCAGTAAATATGGTAGAGGTAGAGAAGAAGGCCATAACATCAGTGGATGAAGGGAGATCCCTAGGCAGGTGACTACGTGTGACTGCTTCTCTCGCCAGTGCTGTTGATTCACTGCATTTCCAGGGTGTCATCTACCTTTGAGATTGAGATCTATTGGCTTCAACACCGAAATGGCAAACTATTCGGCAAGGTTATTGTAGATTAATGCCTCGGCATGAAGATGCCTACGAGATGTTCAACAGGGATGCCAAGTTATGCTGCCAGAGTACTATTTCTTCAACCCTCCTCAAGCTCAAGTATCCATTTTCTGTAGTGTCGTGGGCGTGGGAGACTTGTGTCAGAAGGCTTCATTTGCAAAGTGCTATCAGAGACAGAACTTGAGAGTGATACTATTTTCAAGACTTGATGGCAAGCCCCTTTTCATCATCGAAGGTGGCCTCAACCTCAGCTCAACAATACGCAAGTTCTACTGGGATGGGGAGCGCAGCCGCGGCTTGGTCCTTTAGAATATATCTTTCGTATCATTTTGTCGTAACGACAAGCAAGAGAAAGAATTGTCTCTGTCCTACCTTTTCTGCAACCTTTTCCAAAAAAAAGTTCAAAAATCTCTGCCGGAGCTGGAGCCGGCAGTGCCTTTAGACAATGATCACAGAGAGAGTACAAAACGGGAGCACCAATGAATGAGCGATGAGCAACAACAATAATGCTGCTCATGATGCCGTGGCATCGGGAGACGATGCGGAGCCAGGTGTTCCGCTATCCCCTCCCAAAGCACACCGCGACACCTCCACCGCTTCATCTCCATTTGTGTTATCGACAGCAACTGATGATGGCGACTCTTCCCCAATGAAAGTAAAGAAGAAGGGCAGGTTCACTGTGAAAACGGCGGCCGTCGAGGGCGAAGAAATTTCACCCCTCAAAGCAAAGGAAACCATAATACCCCAAGTATCAGCAACGCTGCAGCCGCGCCCCAACATATCGTCACCGGTTAAACCTCATACTCCAGATGTCGACAATTATGACGCATTCGGGCTCAGTTTGGTAGCGGCACCTGCGGGCAAACCGGAAACATTGCCACCACGGCGTCATTCATTGATGAGCATGCAATCCTACGACTCGTACATATCTGATGATTCGTCGACTTCCGGCGGATTAGATGATTATTCAAATGAGGAACTTAGTCCTGACCGAAAGAATTCGGAATTAGAAGCATCGCCAGAGATTAACATGGAATATTCTCCTCATGATTCACCTGAACATCAACAAATGGTTGGCAGATTATTGGATCAGTCTCCAGGCAAACGATCTCAGGTTACTTTCGATGAAACAACAACAGCAGCACAGAATTTTTCTCATTCTTACGAGAATACAGTTCATCTGATTGGTCGCCATAGCAAAGAATCGTTGACCAACTCTGAATCTTTATCTTCCTCGCTTGGTGGCAGAGGGACCCCAATTTCTTATGATAATGAGCAAGTCCAGTTTAATAATCTGCTTCCACATGATCAATTTGAATTACTGCCATTACCAAATCAAGCAAGAAGATCTTCATCTGTACATATAAGCAGAGTGCGTGCTCCAACGTTAAAAATGAGGTGTAACTCTGAGCCTCTGTTTTCTCCTTCACAATCTGCTGGATATTTGGAAGCAAATAATATTAATACTGCAAACCATCCGATGGAAGGCGACAGAAGTAACTGGACATCTTATTCCAGCAGCGGTGTTTATTCCAGTGACAATTCTGAAAGTATAGACGAAGATCTTCCAACAAGGATGTCTACTCCTCTCAGTATGTCTGAAGGTGAGATGATACCGTCTGGGCGGAATGTACCCGTTCATTTCGATTCAAATACTTCCACTCCAACGCATGCAGGAGCAAGGCAATTTTATTCCAATCAGCAGAGTGCTCAAAAGGTAGCTGAGATGCAAGCAACTGCGCCTCTAGCTCATCGTCCATACCTTAATTTTGACGAAAGGGATATTCATTTTACTGAGGGTTTGACACCACAGAGCACTTCAAACGCAACCACTCCAATAAGTACAGGTGGCTACACTGACGACGATGATCGAGATCACATGTATTGGAGGCCAAATGCAGATTCATTTCCAGATTTGATGACAGATGACCTTCATCCATCGCGATGGGCGATGCTCTTGTATCTGTCAATGTTGAATCTTCTCTCTGGGTGGATATGCTTCTCTGTGGCACCCGTGGCAACGATGCTAGAAGGAGAAGTTGGTGCAGAGAGTCTTGTCAGCTTATTCCTCATTTCAAGTGCGGTCTCCACATTTTGTGCACCAGCAACGCTTTCATTTCTCGGTCTTCGACGTACAGTGTTGCTTGGTGCCCTCCTGTTACTAGTGGGAATCTATGTTTGCTGTGCGTCTTCGGACTTTGTTGGGGGATTACATGTCGGTTTCATCATTGCTGGACTTAGTCAGCCCCTTTACCAGATCACTCCTATTTTTGTCGTGACAGCATGGTTTCCTCCCAACGAACACACGGCAATGCTACGAATTGTTTTGCAAAGCAATCATCTTGGAATACTGTTCTCTTTCCTTTGCGGGACATTTTTGGTCTCATCTGAGAGTGATATCGTCCCTTACTTCCAATGCATCATTTTGATTGCCATGATACTATTCATCGCTATGGTCTTTCATTTTGAAGGAACTCCTCCTACACCTACACCACATACAAACATGGTATTCAAAGAAGTAGAGAATATCTTTACGCAACAACTCCCATACGAACCACACGACGTAGCTTTGGAATTCACAGACACGAACGAATCTACTGGAAACAGCGACTCCAACTACGGAAATCATAATTCAGTAGCATCAGATTTTTCGAGAGTGTTTACAGAAAAGATCAAAGAAGGGCTAGGCCATCGTAACAATTTTAGCTACGGCTCGAACACTTTCAGTTACGGCTCCATAGAACCAAGTTCGCCATTTCCTAATCTTCAAGGAAGCTTTACTCCTCGACAAATTGATGGCCAGATTCAGGCCCTGGTGCCACAGCAAGTTGCAGTCACACCACGCAATAATGAGACAACCATACGGAATGACCAAGTCTTGACATTGATGATGTCGTACTTCTCAAAGGAGGGGTCTACTCGTTGCTCGATCGCCTTCGTCACCTCTGGTGTCGTTGCCAATTCTCTCATCACATTCATGTCTTACTTTCTGGGCACCTCAACATCAAGTAAGATACTAGTAGGGGCGATCGGGAGTGCCTTTCAGCTATTCATAATGATTTCTCCTTTCATCGTGGATAAATGGACAGATCCAACACACAGACACAGCTTGTTATCGGCCTCTCTTCTTGCTGGAGTTGTAGCGCTGATGATGTGTATGATTGCCATGGAATGGGAATCATTTGCAGGATTGATATCAAGTCTCTTGGTTGTGGCTTTCATCGTAGGATCCTCACAAACACTCTCAACTGGAAGAGGAGTGGAGATCTCACAAATGAGCGAAAACTCGGTCCTGGTCGTATTTCAGTTACTCTCAAACACCCTCACTTCTATGGCCATACCTCTATTCAGATTATTACAAGCCGAGTCGGTCGCGGAATCTGCACCAGAGTTTTCACTACCATTTATCTTTCTGATAGCGATGAATATGATTGCAGCCACTTGTTTCTTTGGAGGCAACAGGAACAGCTCTTCTAACATTCAACAGCAGAAAGAGAGATATCCTTTTTTACTACAGAGGAGAACACATTCTGTGTAATACTTTTTGGGCGTGAAGAGCCCAAACTTTTGTAACTGATGTAAAATGTAAACATAATCTTAAAGTATCTTTGTCTTTTTATGTGTCTCGCATGCCAAGGTAAATTACATCAACGAGGAGGCTGAGGCTGCTAGAAAGGCGACGGCAGCAGCTGCAAAAAGAGATTGAGAAGCAGTGAAAGCAGACGAAGGCTCCTCAGTAGACATTGTAGATGGTGTCTCCTTAGTAGCAGAGTCATCTCCACCTGCAGGTTTCTCCTCAGCAATAGGGCCGTCTCCACAATTGAATTCCCAGAACGACGTACTGGTCGACCATGCCCCAGCAAATAAGATACCAGCCTTTCCATTAGGACTATTATCTGCTTCCATAAAGATGATGGATTCTGCATCAATCTCACCGAGGGTTCCATCGGCATAAGCAAGAACTGGATTCCTCTTTTCAGAGCCCGGAGAAAGGTGGAAAACCTGCGCAAGAACTGGGTTCTCGATGTCGCTCACATCATAGAGGAACCCTACAGAATTCTTCTCACTCACTGTCACCAAGTAACGCTTACCGCAAGCTTCTCCACTAACAATGGCTTCTGCTGCGTAGCCATCTTTCAGTGAGCGCTCATCAACAGTGTCACCCATAGCGCATGCTCCTGGAGTACCATCACCACGATCCTCGCTAAATATAACAAACACACAATTAGTCAGGCACGATTGTTTTTGTAAGTCTTGATCCAGAGAAATCCCAAACTTACCATCCATCTTCCTCGGGATCATTCATCTCCAAAAGAGTTTCATGGAGATCTGGATCAGCTTTCCATAACGTGCCATTCACATCGGCAAATTCTTCATCGTGAACACCATTGTGTGCCCAAGGGAATGCTTTACACCCTTCTGTTTCAAACTCACTCTTACTATCCCAAACGAGATCAAGATCGTCATCAGTGAGCTTGTAGAGACTGATACCACGCCCTCCAATGGCTACCATTTTCTTAATGACAGGAGCAGTAGCATCGCTGAAATCAATCATGGTACTACCCAGAGCCAATCTCATAGATTTGGCGCACCAGCCTACTTCAGCTTCATCACACTCAGCATTGAAGTACTTCGATTGGCTAGTCATAGGCGAGGTGGGATCGAAGACAGCTGGATCGGCGCTTGCACCAACTAGTCCAAGAGAAGAGCCATCAAACACATCCTTAGACTTTTGCTTTTCTTCAAAGTCACCATATTCTGCAAGATAGACGCAATGTGTGAAAGTAAGAATTAATGTACCGAAAAATGTGTCGAATAAAGTCAGTATCCATCCATCTTACCGATATCATCGCCCTCATTGGCCGTTGCTACGTATGTCTGACCATCAACATTGATCACCGCGATGGAGTCAGGTGTCCGAACGGAGAAAAGCCCAGGAACAGTAGGCATAGTTGCACAGCCGTCATCTTCAATGATATCTATGGGAGTTTCTTCCCAAGACTTGAGACCGTAGGAAAAAATATCTTCTGCAGTAGCAGTTTCAACATTAACCTTGACAAGGGCAGCATTCTCCTGAAGGTTCACAAGCACATACTTCTCATCAGCTGACCACTCGACCCATTCAGGTTCAAGACCTGAATCAGTAGTATACGTAGCTCTTGCAAGGGTGAAGTTTACATCTCCTGCAATGGAAGAATATTCATCCCAATACTCAAGTGCATTCTCTGATAGAGGCAAGTGGATGTCTTTTGCGATGAGTTCTTCATCAGTCCACAAGAACGGGACGTTGGTAGAAGAGATGTTGTCAAGATCTTCCAAATTAATCAAGGAGACGGATCCAGGAGGATTGATCAAACCCAAAGTGTCGTCGTACACACCCTCGCCTTCGTTGGCAACAGCAAGCATGGTACATTCGCTGTTTGGTCGGACCATGTCCGGTCCATAGCCTACTTCAACCTTGGTTAAGAGTTCCGGCGTTGTGACGGTGCCATCTTCGGACCTGGTACTAGCCTTGTAGACAAGAACATGGCCGAGATTTGGATCATCCTTCGAAACAACAAAGAGGAGGCCTCGGTTCGCACACACTGAAACAGCTGTTAAGGAGCCCTCCGCTTTGATCACAATTGGGAGTTGAGGCGCAACTTCAGGAGCATTTGTTTGGTCGATTAAGGTTACAAATCCCTGTTCAGAGACTCCATACAAGATCTTTTCCTTTTTGTCGTATGACATGATTTCCAGACCTCCCATTCCATATGCATACCTGTTGTTGTTATGATCACGATGATGTATATCGATTGTAGGTGTGAGTGGTTGTTAAGACGCAGATGTTAAGATACAAGTCATGTCATTGTTTATCTCTAGGGAAAATGTGTCCATTATCATGTGGAGATGTAAGTAGATGTGACCGATGTATCATCGAGAAGTGGTACACACGACGATAGCGACAGGATAATCATTTGTATGCTCACCAAGGCACAAGACACAAGCGTAGACATAAGACGTGAACAAGCATCAACTCACCCGTTAGGCGCACCACTGGTGACATTTCCTTCGTATCCATAGGAGTAGTAGTGCCTCTTTGCCAGCGTGATAACATCGTCGGCAGCGGCATGAGGTGCCGAGCTGGCAGCCAAAAGTAGAGCAGATGCAAGAGCAAAGCGCATGGTTGTATGTCAATTATGTTGGCAACAAAGATGAAAGATTTGATTTATGAGACAGCCAACGCAGCCTTGCGCTGTTGCCAAAGATTTTTCGGCAAATAGTCAGTGTCTCATTGCGAATCCTGGCTGGTTGAATCTGATGAATCCTCGCGGAAATTGAAGGAAAAGAGTTGAGAAGATGGCGGATGGATGTACGTAAGAAAGCTGTGTAAATGTCTCAATTCTCAATCACAGGTACATAGGTACTAAGTAAGTAAGTATGTACGTACGAATTTCTCTACCAGTAGGTACGCAAAGTTTGGGTAAGTTTGTGCAATGCGAATCGTTTCGGATCTTATGAATAGGCTTGTGGGTATAGTGGGCGGTGGGCGCCGCCCACCTTTGTGTTTGTTTAGGAGAGATGAGTTTGGTCAACTTTTATCCCATTTTGCACCAAAATGACCCAATTTTAACACGGAAAAGGCTTAATATGGCCTATTTTATCCAAGGTGGGCGCCCACGTGGGCGCCGCCCACCTTCGTGTTTTTTAACGCCCACTATACCCACAAGCCTACTTATGAACATAACAGTCGGTCAACAGTTATATAGTAGTGCCAGCAATAATCCATGCAATAAGTAATAATACCATGGGCAACGACCAATCATCAGTAATAGACGACGAGCGCAAGGTCCTCGAATCTCTCTACCAGATCTCCGAAGGCCGCCTGGACAAAAATTACCGTCGGGCATCTGCGCGAGTTTATGATTCTTCGGGCGTTTTTGTGAGCGCCCCCTTTCCCTGTCTTTTTTCGGTCAAAAAGGGGGCGAATCGCTAGATAATCGCTAGTGAGAAAATTCAACGCCTTGCCCCCACATGATGCCATGTCCGAAGTTGTGTGTAGAGTGATGATCAACCTTGCCCTTCCTCTTATGTATTAGGATGATGTATGTGCGCAAGTTCGGAAGCTTTCATAAGCAAGCTATTGATAAATCAATTTAACGGAATCTAGATTTATACATTTGTGTGTTCTATGCAGAAGATGTGTCGCTGTTGGTGTGTTTCATGTGCTAATACCCTTTTCTTTGTTCATCATATCCATTTGCATTTCTCGGAGACTCTTTGCAAGTTTTGTTTTGGGGACAAAGAACTTAACGTCTTTGCTGTCGAACCCTTGTTGACCCTTACCCTCATCCACCATTATCTTTTTGGCTTCGTCGTCTCTGAGCATGTGTCTCTTTTCTAAGATACTCAAACCACATCGTTGTTTCTTAGACAAGGCGATATTTCGCTGCTTCAACTCTGCGTGGACGGCAGCCATGCAACATCGCTCACTTCGGCAATCATTGGACTTCCTTTTCTTCCATGCGGCTTGGCATGGTTTGCAAGAATTCACTTTTGAGAGCAGCTTGAATGAGATGCCACCACTCATCATCACCGTCTTGTCATAAAATCCAGCTGCCTCCTCGGCCTTGGTGACCCTTCTCGTCGACTTCTCCAGACTTTCCTTCATCTTCTCCATATTCTCGGTTGTGTAACGTGCACTTGTCTTTTCGTTTTGGTCAATGAGCTTCTTCTTGATAGCATCGTAGCGTTTATTTGATATTGAGCGTTTGGCTCTATTCAACTTCCGACGGAATTGTTCTACGAATTTAATGAGCAGTTCTCCACGGATTTGTCTTTCTACACGACGAGGTGCTTTCTTATCTGGGTTGCGTCTGACGATCTCTTGCTTGGCCCACATGTGGAATGGTCTGATGATGGTGGATAGGATGATAGCACGCAGAGTTCGGCGGACTTCGCCAACTCTTGTCTTAGAAACAAGTGCCGCCAACTGCACATAGTTCTCACAACGTTGCTGATGAGATGAATGGATGGCAATCTCATTCCATATTGCATCACGGAGTTCACTAAAGTCATATGGATTGCCCCTCGTGTCTTCTCCCCAACTATCTTCGTCTAACAGGTCAACAACATGCTCACACATGCCTAACTTCTGTATTTGGTCCCAGTGAGACTTTACAAACGGTGTAGACGTGATGACCTTCCTGTCAGCATCTGCCGTCAAATACTGCATGCAATCTTTGATATTGATATGCACATGCTTCTGTGCCTTTTTACGATAATGGAAAGGACCCATGTCAATAGTCTTATCCGTAAACTGATACCTTTCATCACTCTCGTCTCCATTCTCATCATCATCTGTATCATGCATCATGACATCGTAGTCCACAAGCCAGCGTGCAAACTCCTTCGCCAGTGTAGGATTCCCACCAATAATGTAGTGTAAAATAGTGTCAGACCGCCAACAAGGTGCCACATGCTTGTCGAATACATTACGGAAGCGTTGGAAGAATATGGTGGTCATCTTGTCGAAATCGTCCTTATTGTTGACGCCTTCAAGGGCTCTTGTGTATTCCTGGAACTGAGTCCACTCTTTCCAATTACCCTTTTCTATGTCGGACAGTAGCTTGTGCATTATGTAGCATCTCTCTACACAAAATCGAGATATCTGTCCAAACGAACCTTCACCTAAGAACGGGTCGTCCTTCATTGTAAAGTGGAACATGTCATCAAAGTAGATATCACCAAATCCTCTGAAGAAGAGAAGCATGGCGTAGAAAATCGGTGTGTCATTGCGTTTGAGGGGAGGTTGGGCTTGATCTTCTACTAAATACAAGTCAGCATTGAAGTCATCAATGACCAAGTCTTCATCATTGTCAGGTCTGTAGTATGCATCCTTGTCTGCCGTACCCTTCTCCTTCATGAGTGAGAGCAAAGTAGAAGAAAGAGTGCAAAGATAAGACGTATGCTTCTTTTGGTAAATCTGATTTTGCTTCACTGCAACAGCTACAAAATAGATCTGCGACCAATAGTTGAGAACAACTCTCGTGCAACTCATCACAGTCTTCCATCGGCTGAACACGGGATCCTGAATATTGCCTGGAGTCTCAGTAATGAAGTGCACCAAGTCATCTATGCCAGCATCCTCCTCAAGATCTTCCAAATCGTCGAGGACTTTCTCAAACTTCTCAAACGCCTGCTTGAAATTTACATTTGCCTCTTTCTGCCACTGTTCGTTTGTCAATAGTTCGTTTACAACAATGGCGTAGATCTCGTCCAAATACCGCTTTCCCTTGGTCTTACCGCCTCCCTCCTCTTTGATAGCTTTCCACAGTTGGTTGAAAACATATAAAAGCTGGAATGGAGTCCTACTGTTGACTCCCTGCTCACCAAAAGTATCTTGGCCCGCCGATTCAAGGCACTTGTTCAGTGCATGCATCAAACAATTTATTTTGACGGCATCCTCGTCAACAACGCCAATCTTTACCAACGCAGGAAGCAGATTCTGAACAGCGGCACCGCCGCCAGCATCCCCAGTAACCGCTGTAACCTTGAAATCTTTTAGACCAGAGAATTCCTCAAGAGATTTCTGAACTGCCTCAGCACAACCAGCAGCATCATGTGCACTTGTATCTACATCAAGACAATGAAACTTGATCACCTTCTTAGTCTTCTCCTCATCCGCCCAACCAGACCAGACTAAGATCTTCACGAAATGTTCCAGCCCTCCTCGTTTGCCGTGATCTGTGATTATGGCAAAATGCTTTGCTCCATCCTCCATGATTTCTTGGAGGACGGTAATCATGCAATCAGCCGCTAGACTAGCTTCATATCTGACCAGCGTCCTCCTAGACGGGCATCCTTTGGCAATACTAGATGCATCAATATTGTCAACACCAAGCTCCTGCAGAAGAGCTTTCGTCCAGCCGACGATCATCATCTCGGTGGATTCATCTGATGCGCCGTACCCTTGTGTATTGAACGCAGAAGCAATTCGCATTGCATCCTCGCCAAACGTTGTTCTCTCTCCACTAAACAATGCCGCCAGATTATGCTGAATGTCGTGAGACTTTTCCTTTCTCACTTGGTGATTGTTTGCTACCCACTTTGCTCCCTTGGGTACAAAGAACTGGCACGCACCAAAATTATGTAGCTCATACGCCTTATTCCGGCGGGTGTTGTTGTAGCTGTAGTCATCGCCATAATTGCTCGGTAGGTCCCTTAAACCATTCTCAATTTCAGATGGCAATACACATGCCACCCCGTCTGGATAATGGATAAAACCGGCTCTTCCATCCAGAATGTAGAACAGACGCCGACCGCCTTCATCAATTTGCATGGGAGAGGAACGTGTTGACGTAGCGCCTAACTTGGAAGCCTCCTCCTCTAACACCACATATTGCTCTCTTAGCTTCTCCAACGCTTCATTTGCCTTCTGTTTTGCCAATAATTGTTTCTCAGCGTCTTTCAGTAGTTTCTTCTTCCTTTCCTCCAACTCCTCCATCTTCTCCCGCTCAAGCCTCTCCTTCTCCGCCGCCTCACGCCTCTTCCTCTCCTCCTCATCTTCAACCTTTGGCGCTTTAGCTTTCTTCTTCCTCTTCTTCTTCTTGCCTCTCCCCTGTGCTGCTGCTTCCTCATCTTCACTCTTCCTTTTCTTTGCTTGTTTTGCCCTTTCTTCTAGATATAAGTTGTTAATTCGCCTTTGAGTTCATGGCCCATCTCCCCAAGACGAACCGATTTGGTCACTGCCTCGCCTTTTTCCACATCATCCGATTCGAATCTTCCAATATAATCAATCCATGGCTTTTTCTTATTGGGCCTCTTCCTATCATGTTGAATAACGTGTTTGGTATCGGTATTGCCAACCTTCATTTCATTTACTTTGAGTGTGATTGAACCTTGAAAGGCTGCTGCTATGTGCTTCTCTGTCACTTTGAGATCATCACTACGGAATTTTGCTGCTGAATTGCACATATTAGCGAGCATATCGACGGGGAATAGTTTATTGAGAGCATCATCATGATCAAGCAAACGGGTGATGACTTTACGGAGCGGTGCGTGGACTGCTGAAGTCATCGGAGGAGCGTTATGTGTGAGATTATCAGTTCAGTTGAATGATTGGCCTACGCAGAAATAGGCAACGACTGCACAGCGATTAATTTAATTTCCAAAGCTTCCGAACTTGCGCACGAGGCAGTTTCTGACCGAGGACGGGTAGTAGGACATGGTGGAAGTCCATTTTTCGGAGTTGCACATGTGCGTGGTGGTGAGGCATGTGGACACATGTGCGTTGATTTTGTTAGCGATCGTCTAGCTACGTGTTTGAGGGCAAAAAAGGGCGCTGGCCCGATAAATCATAACTACGCGTACATGCCCGACGGTAAAAATCACGCCGACGTGAACCAAAAAGTCAACGCTGGGACATCTGCCCCCAACTGCCAACCAAAGCACACAATGAAAGAAATTGAAGAGGAACGACTACGTCAGCAGCGTGCAGAGGAGGAGCGGAACCGGCGGGCGGAAATTAGGGAGGCAGAGCGTTTAGCTAGTTTATTGGATATTAATGACACGCAGCATAGAGCCTATGTGGAGCAACAATTACGACAAAATAGCAGCAGCGGTGGTAGTTCTACTAACCGTCGATTGGATTCACAGTCGTCTAGTGGGTCACTGCGCAATTCACGTAGTCACTCACCTACACCACCAGAAAAGGGATCTCTAGGCTCCTATGTGCAAATGGCAAAATCTGGCTATCAGGAACTTGTCAATGCCATCATTCGACCACCCCGCTGTCAATACCGGGAAGAACACTTGGGTCCACCAGCATTTTCATTTTTGGGGAAACGATTCACACGTACTGATTTTACATTATGTACCCAACGGGGATTGAATTTGCAATGCTCCCATTGGGAACCTGTCGAACGTTCCTCTGATCGAATCCCCGTGGTTATTTACATGCATGGAAACTCCAGTGCGCGTGTCGAAGTGTTGCCCCAATTAACCTGTCTTCTGGCATTGGGTGTGGCAGTCTTTGCATTTGATTTTGCGGGGAGTGGAAAGAGTGATGGGGATCATGTTACTTTGGGTTATTATGAGAGAGAGGATTTGATGTGTGTTGTTGCACATTTGAGGGCGACTGATGTTGTTTCAACGATTGCTTTGTGGGGAAGGTCCATGGGTGCAGGTTAGTTCAAGAATTGCGTTCATCTCTTTCATATTGGGTGTGCTTATTTCATTTGATTCTAACTTTGTCATCACTGCATTCTTTATCCAGTCACCGCCTTAATGCATGGAGATCGCGACCCATCTATTGCAGCTATGGTTTTGGATAGCCCCTTCTCTGATTTGTCAGCTCTATGTGAACAAATGGTAGACAAAGCACGTGATCAGGGCATCAATGTTCCAGGGTTTGTTTCATCTGTAGCTATACGAATGATTCGCGGAAGTGTCCGCAGACAAGCCGATTTTGATATCAAAGACGTTAGCCCAATCTCTCATGTTCCACATTGCTACATACCCGCTTTGTTTGTGGCTGCTGAAAATGATGATTTCATTACAAAATCACACTCGCTCGCTATGCATGATGTTTATGCTGGAGATGCCAATATGATTGTAGTAGATGGTGATCACAACTCCAATCGCCCTCGATTTATGTTTGATTCAGTATCAATATTTTTGCAAGCTTGTTTACAAATTCCTGCTGAGTGGCAATTACGAATCCATCCTTCAATGAATGTCCTGTCTCCCCCTTGGCGTTATCCAGGATCACAAGGCCAGAGGAATCAGTCAACGAGATCAAGCTTAGGTCAGAGTCCACGAGGGGGACTGGCGTCAGGAGTGACATCCCCCACAAGAAAAGAGTCTGTTGAAATGGATTATAACTCTACAATTAATTTGGAAGAAGAGAGAGCAGCGGCAGCTATTTCTGGATTGGACTTTGATGACGATGATGATGTTGATAACAATGATATTGATGTGGAGACATTGGGAATGACAAAAGATAGACAGAAAGAGATCGAAGGATCTCTTTTCCGGATGCTTGGACAAAACGAATCACCAGCAAAAGTGGAAAGCAACCAAGCTCCACAGACCAATAATACGCACTCTGCTGAGGACTTGGAAAGTAGCGATGACGAAGAGGATATTCTGGTGAGCACCTCTTGAGAATATAGACCACGGTGCACATAATATATTATAGCTACGGTTATGATTTAAAGCTTAACTGTACTTCACAAATTTCAATAGACAAATCAATTCAACAATGTTAGAGACAGTTGTCCTCTCTTTTCATCAATGCCTTCAACTCTCACACGAACACTATCTCCAGATGAGTACGAATTATCATTGTCTTGCCCCTCTAAAATGTTGGCCACGCCTACAGGTAATTCAAAACCTTCTCCTTCACCAACGATGGGTTGCACATAGCACCAATCACCGGATTTTGATTGTGCCTTGACTACTCCGTCGTATTCATTTCCAATCACAGAAGTGATGTCGATACTAAACTTGCTCGATAACCTATCTTTTCGTTTATCGGCCTCCTTCTCCATCTTCAAATCCTTTTGCTTCTTGTTTTTGATGGATGAATCTTGAGTGACCATGAAACGACCAGATTGGGGTGATACTGCCTTGATGTAAACGTCAATCTCATCACCCGCTTCAAAATCCATTTCTCCTTCAATGTCCTCTAGCCTTAGCATTCCAAGCACTTTTGTAGTGCCTCCACCATACTTCTTTCCTCGTTTCCTTCCAACACCGCAATCCACAAAAACAGCATTTGAGTGAGAAGATACTGCCACAACGTTTGCAGAGATGGGACCTTCACCAGCACTTAGGTTGCTCAATTCTCTCTCGTAAGTGTCATGTTGGAAATTCGTATTTCTCCTCTTGAATACTCGAGTACTGCTTCCAAAAGTTCCAGTTCCACCCAAAGCAATACCTTTACCTCTTGGATCATCAGCCGTCAAAACCAACAGAGGCGACTCATTATCACCAGCGACTTCATAAGAGTACACAAATGCATTGAATTCGTCGCCCTGTTGGTACTTCTCGGCTGCCTCATCATATGGAGAAACACGTAAAGCTGCTCCCAGCACTTCTTGAGTGAACTTTGGCATTCTTCCAATACTAGACGACAAACGCACCGATGCCAAACCAGTATGAATCATTTTTTGGTTCTCGTCAATCTCATCAGGTCGGAATTGCACCATTCCAGCAGAGTTAGAGAAATTTCTTGCCTGCCTTCGTGTCAAGGCCGTCATGAGCATGAGATTCCCATGCGTAGGCTCAACAAATGTAGACACACCATATTCCGCTTGGACCCTCTCATCAAACAAAGCTTGCAATAGAGATTCAACAGAAGCATATCCCAAAGCGTCGGCATGCGATTGTAGATCTCCGCCCAATCGTTTCTTATACGCGCGACCCAATTTTCCAGAACTGATTGCTACAGCTCCATCAGCTGCATTACTTTCCTCTCCGACCTGATGCAATAATGTCATGACATTCCATCGTACCATCCACTCGCGGTTCATACCCAAAATACTGCAAGGAATGAGAATTGGACTGGAGTTGCGTCGCCTCTTCTTCCACGCCTTTCGTGACGAGGACACATCACCTATTTGGATTCGCAGAGTCTGACCGGGAAGGAGGAGAGCAAGTTCATCTGCGTTAGCTGCCTCGTCAGTAGCTGTGGAGGCAGTGCTATCGCTGATGTCCATCATCGCCACATCACGTGGTGATGTTCTTCTGTCTACGGCATTAGTTGTTGTGAGCGGGCTAGTGAAAGCCGACGTCTGGCTAAGCACAGCGTGAAGTAATATATAGCAGAGGTAGCTCTTCATTGCTGCTGGATAGGCGGATAGTGGGTATTGTATTGAGCCGTTGCTTGCTTGGCTACTTATGGTGGAGGTAAAAATGATGGGTGGTGATGGCGGTGAGCTTTTTTCTCTGAAACTCAGAAATGGCGGGACATGCAGACCGCGCGCCATTTTTCACTTTTGCAAATGAAGGAAGAAGGAATTGCGTTGTGCGTTGTCACTACTTCACTTGCCCATCAAGCAGGCACCTACAATAGCACCGAAAAGAAGCCAGCACCATGAGATTCTTTGCTTTCGTACTGTCTCTACAGACACTATCAATCAATTATTGCAATGGGTTCACTCATTCAGCGCAGAAGACCTCTACACATCGTGCTGTTGATGGAGTGTCACATCCACCGTCGGCACTGAAGAGTGTCAATATCAATCAGCAAGAAGATTCTATCAACAAAGTGTCCGCCAACATCGCTGCAACAACGACTTTGGCATTGGGATTATGGGCGATGAGCGCCAGTCCCAGCCTTGCTTCGCCTCTAATTTATCCTACAGCGCCAAGTAGCAGCAGCAGCAGTTCTTTCATGGTTTCAGCAGAGTATTCTAGCTCCGACTTCACTGACTTTTCGCTACCGTCTTATAAAGATGCTCTCACTGCTGAGCTCAACTCCAATCTCAAGGGAGAGAAGAACTTGTTTGGGGAAGAAGCTTCAAGTGCATCATCATCAACTAGGTAAGGCTTTTGATGCACATATTATTGCAGAGAAGAAATGTATACTATGCCGCTCGTAAGATGTGCCTCAAACTCACCAAACTTTTGATCTACCTCACAAATTTATAGCTCATCTGATGCTGCTCCTAGCGCACCAGCTGCAGCCCCAGCCGCTGTCGCTCCACAAAAGAAAGAACCGACAGCGGCAGAGTTGAAGGCAGAAAAGGCGGCCGCCAAGGCCGCACAGAGGGCAGCGAGAGAGGCACAGCAGGCAGCTATTGAGGCTGCCGTCGCTGCGAAATAAAGTCAATCATCATGGGGGTAGAAACAGCAAGCAAACACAGAAAATGCATTGAGATGATGTATGGATTGGGGAAGTTGAAATAAGTTATATTATTGGACAATAGGCTGTTAGCATGACAGAAGGCAGAGTAGGAAGTAATGATGTTAGCTTGGATAGCGAATAGTCGATAGAGCATCGATACTGGAAATGTGATGCTTAATAAGTAATACTTTGTATTACATCTTATCTAGCTCATCTTAATGTGATTTAGGTTGATATGAGCTTGGACATACATCGACAGAAGAACATAGGCTGATAGCATTTTGTATACCAATTCCTACGTCTATACCGTGTAGAAACCTCCCCACCATGAATCAGATCGCGATCAGTGCGGGTTGTTCGACATCATCACTTCTTGCTTGAAGGTGTCTTCACATGCCGAGCACAGAGCCACACTGAGAAGAAGCATGGACAACGACGCAGCAGCTGCCGATGCCACCACAGATGCAGCCGCAGCATTAGATCGTCTTCAAATCAGCGATGATGCAAACACCGATGATGCCACGGAATTGCCAGCAGCATCATCAACCCTAGAGTGCAAGCCAGATGCAGCATCAACACCAATCATTCTATGTGATGCGTTTTACGGCTTTCCTACACAAAAGCGCCCAAGGAACGAACGAGTGCGTGCAGTATCTCGTCAGCTGACCAACTTTTTACAATGGAGATCAGAAGCTTCAGAGAAAAATAGCAACAGCAATCATTCTCATGTGCATGTGCTTGGTAAAGGAAAAGACATAGCAGCCGTCAAAACTCGTGTAGACGAGCTTGGGACACAAACAAAAGCATCAACAGAGCAAATAATCTTTGAGCCAGACATTGAAATCCGCCAGTTTCTTGATAAACAAAAGGGCACATCATCGACACAAGAATCACAGGAAGACGTTGTGTACCTCTCCCCAGATGCATCTTATACTCTTCCAACAACCTGTCGTCCTCCAAGAATAGTGATTGTAGGAATGCTCATTGACCGTAGAATAACAGAAGATCGATCACGTCGGCGTGCTGAAGAGTCACTGAATATACGTGCCGCAAAGCTACCATTAGACGAGTTACGTGTCAAAGAATTATCCTCGTGTGAACCATTGAATGTTGACACGGTGATGGAATTGATGCAACGGTGGTGGTGGAATTGTGATAGAGTGGAGGAGCGTTTACAGCAGATAAATGGCAGTGGCAACGCAAAAGGTGACGACAATGAAAAGAAATATGGTCTATTGTACAAAAAGTGTTTCATTGAAGCAGCTGCATTTGCAATGAAATCACAGAGAGATCGACATCCCAATCGAACAGTGCACAAAACTGAATAATCTCATCTACCTAACTGACGCATCCTTTTACCTATTTACAAAGCAGTTTCCATCTTCAAATGATTACAAATCACTTTCATGGCCAAATCCATCCTCTTTTTGCTAACCTCAGTATTGTCATGGTGACCATAAACAATCAAGTCGGCATTTAACTTCGACGGCTCAACAAATTGATTGTGCATCGGCCTAACAGTCTTGGAATACTGACTCAAAATATCCGGCAAAGTACGCCCTCGCTCAACAGTATCGCGTTGAATCCTTCGACTCAATCTGATATCCGACGGAGCGTCGACAAACACCTTTAAATCCATCAAGTCTACAAGTTCTTGCACGCTTAGAATTAGAATGCCCTCAACTAATATAACTCGTTTACTTTCGACGACTCTCCCAGTACTACGTCCTTCCCCGTCTACCTCCCCCTCTTGGAATCGACAGTGTCGTGTATAATCATATCGAGGTACAATTACCGATTGTCCTTGAATTAGTTGTTTCAAATGAGAAATGAGTAAATCGGTATCAAGTGATGATGGGTGGTCAAAGTTGACACAGGCACGTTCTTCCATGGTTAGATGAGTTAAATCTCTGTAGTAGTCGTCATGAGAGAGGTGGGTTATGTGGCATTCTGATGCAGCATCAGTAGCAGCAGGACTGCCCCACTCTTGGCCACCAAAAGCTCTGTAAATGCTCTTGGCGAATGTTGTCTTGCCGGCTCCGGTGCCGCCGGCTATTCCAATGATTAGGGGTTTGTTTGTGTATGCCATTGTTTATTGTTTCGTACGAGTATTGTCGCGTGTTAGGATGGCAGTCAAGGCAGAGCAATGCAGCTACTAGCTTGAGTCCGGGCCACCAGTAAGGGGCAGAGCAAAGAGCAAAGTGCGAATGCGTGGAAAGTGGAACAAAAAATGCTATGACGATTGACGAACAGGGGAGCTTCAACTAACAATTACTCATTTAATAGCACATAAATAAAATAAATCATCCTCATCAGGAGAAGCAACGCAACGCATGCATTCAGGTTGCTGTACAATCCAAAACATGGTGGAAGGGGCCTACTAGGGATTGAGAGAGTCGCAGCCTCGTAGATGACAATGCCAGGGAAGAGGCACTACAGACTCGTCGCAGCAGCATTATTTATCATCATCTCAGCAGCTATAACAGTAGCGAATGGCTTTATCACATCATCATGTGCTCGACAAGGCACATCACGAAGTAATTTAATGATCTCCTCCTCTTCCAAAATGATTGAAGGGTATGAATACATCCACCCAGACATTGCTCAAATGCTGACTGGAGATGGGATGATACTTTGCAACAATTTTGATCCTACGGCAAAGCAATCATCGTTTCCTTTTCATGTAGATCCAGATACGCTCACGCTGCAGCTGCAGCAACAAGGAGATGTTTCTTTGGGAGATGCAAGTATCATGCCGATAGATCAGCTTCATCACTTTGCAAATCACTGCGATGACATTGTATTTGGAGGAAATACCAACACACTAAATGTGCAAAAGAAGATATTGGGGCTGATCTGCTTATCTCAACTATCATCAACATCAACAAGCTCAGACTCATCGTCAAGAGAAAGCACTTCTGCCATTGTTGTAGCATCAATGGTGTCAGTCAACCTACTCGAGTCATCCATACGTTCCGCCCTGCTTAAAATTCGTCCACAAAACAGCAATCATCAAACGAAAGGTGCTCCACTCCTTAGCAACATGATTGCAGAAATGTCGAAGCTGGACACAGATCCTTCGCTGGAATACAACAAACTATTTCCATTAGCACGCTTGTCGCCCATCCTCAAAACATTACTACTCCCGACAAAAGTTGGAGGCATCAATTTGCGCAATCTACTCTCCCATGGGTTCTTATCTGCATTGGATCGACGGTGGCTTTCGCTGACGTTGGTTCTTATCCAAACTCTCGATTCATGTTGCGTTAGTGTTGATGACACAATGATGATGACAAAACAACGCGATTTATCTAGCTTGACAAAGTACGATCCAATGAAGAGTGAGGTAGAGTATGGAAAAGCTCTTCTCTCTTCAAGTTCTAAAATGCATGGATTAGAGTCAGCAGGAGATTTTGTTCCGTCGTCTCATCAAAATCTATTCAGATTTACTTTACACTTGGGAACAAGCTGCCTCTCCTCGCCAATAAATTCACGAACAATTCCACCTCTAACTACAATTTTCATCACGAGCATGTCCTCGTTGTTGGAACATTCTCTCCGCTTGGTTTGGTGCAGAGTCAATGATAGAATGGAAGAATCCATCGCACGGCCAGCATCATACTATGTTACATTAGACGGACACGGACAAAAAGACAAACACGAAGTAATGATCTCGCCATATTTATGTGACGATTATACTAGAAACAAACTTGTGACCGCAGTTGGTGCACAGACATGTGCATTGCTGACAGATTTGTTTGCATCGCCGTCATCTTCGGAAGGACCAAATATAAGAGCAGCCGTTTGCCATGGCTACTTCGACGATGCCATCCTAGAAGAGTTGGCAAGTCTAGCCGATTGGGCTTCACATCGTGAACAGAATGTACCTCTACAAGACAGAAATGACTTGAAAGATGCTGCTTGTGCATTGGTATCAGTTTTTGATCTGATATCTTCTAATTTGTCTCAGGGACAGCCAAGAATGACAGAGTACAAGCCACTCTTCAGCTACACTTCCATGGCAACGAGAGACTTGAATGGCATCCTTGGCAACCTTGCATCTCTCAGCTTGCTCATGAAAAATAATGATGAAGTCTCAGGCTGTATTGACAAGATGGAGCAACAACATAAAACTACTTTTGCAGGTATATCATCCATGAAGGTTGATCTGGGAGAGGTCCATTCCTTGGCATACGACTTCTTTCCCATCTTGAATGCGAACAATGCAACAAGCAAATGGGAAATTGAAGATTTCTATGCAGACCACAACATGAATATAATCATGGCAGATTGCAACGCAGCTCAAACGCTTCTTGCAGATCTGTCAAATGCTTCTAAACAATACCTGGAGAGTTTCCAGGCTGGAGTTGGAGGTCTAACATCAGAACCAACATCAACCAAAGATCGACGAGCAAAGAAATCACTGGTGCGACTCTGTGGAGTTTCAAGTTTGGTGCTTGAATTTCATTGTATGGCCGTATACATTGCACTGTTTGCCATTGATCACCATAACAACAGCAGTAGATTGCAATTGGACTGCAATTTAGATAGAGCTGATGTAATCAAGGCAGTGGAACGATCCAGGATGACTTTATCGACCTTTGATTCTTATCTTTCTACCAATCTGGAGAGATCAATCAAATCATTGACTCAATATTTACAAGGAAAATCTGTGAAGAAGGTACTTCTACACAATCAACAACAATGACGCATACACATTCGCCAACAACTTTAACGTGCATACTTTTTTTGAACAAATAACATTCTATTTAATGTAATTGGCTTTTGCCCAACACGGGCTATTTATGTAAATTCTTTCCACACATACAATGTAAATTAGCGCACCAAAGCATGTACCGCATCAATTACTCTTGTCAGGGCTCCAAACCCAGGCTTAGCAATTTTTCGGAGTCTGCGATTCATAGAGTCAATATCAAACTGGTTACTCGAAGATTGCAGATGCAGGTCAAGAGGTGCAAAAGGGTAACAGTCAGCGATAGACAACGTCACGCGAAGTCTGTCGCGCTTCTTAGACGAGTTCTTGAAGAAAGCAGTGAATTCATACTCATGCTTGAGTGTATCACTTGGCTGAAGGAAGGAATCTCTGCACCTGTTGAGAATAGTGTTGATCTCCTTTGCGGCCTCTTCAATCCTAGCCGCCCTCAACTCGGCAAAATGGATCACAGAAGGAATCTCAGATGAAGATAGCAGTC
Source organism: Skeletonema marinoi (assembly GCA_030544225.1). NCBI lineage: Eukaryota > Bacillariophyta > Thalassiosirophyceae > Thalassiosirales > Thalassiosiraceae > Skeletonema > Skeletonema marinoi. Next base: position 3,129,690 of record CM060487.1, read on the forward strand.
TCATGTTCTTCAAGTCTTCACAAAGCAAAGACATTTTGTTCGATAAAAACCCAATCACCGCAGGATGAAACCTCTTCTTCCTTGATTCTGAAAGGAAAGATTGCGCAGTTCTAGACACTTCATTCATGCTGGCATCAAGAGTTACAACCATTGTATCAGTGATCGAAAATGACAACGTGAGGTATGGAGACGATGCACCTCGGAATACAAGGCTGAGTGAGGAATCACTTGAGCCAGTGAGAACCCAATTGTGCAGCTTTTCAATGGAGAAAAATTTAAAGTAGGACGAATCAGCAGTTTGTCGATTGTCTTGCTCCTTGCAATGAAGTTCGTGTGCGCTTTCAACTGACTTGGACAGCTGCGAAATTTTCTGCTGTGACGATTGGAGTTTCTTGAGTTGCCTTTCAGCTTCCTCGAGCTCGGCCTCGAGCTCTGAAACTTCATCATGAAAAGTCGCAACTTCAGCCTTTGTTCGCAAGAGATTTTTCTTCGTTTCTCTTCTTGCGGATCTGATCAACATGGGTAGCGCTACTTGCTCTCGATTCTTATCGATCATCGCCGCTTTGTCAGAGATTGCAGCCAGCTCATTTTCCAACACTGGAAGGATTGCATTCGATAGTTCTTGGTTATAAACCTCCGCCACCTGAGACAACCATTTATTCCACTCGACATCAATGGTAGCGTTGACTCCTTTCGCCAGTTCATTCATCATCTTCTTTATGCCACTTGCATCTCCAGCTGAGCGAAGTCTTTCCTGGACGAGCCTCAATAGGTCTTCATTGTTTTCAGCGATTGCATTGTACTCAGCATACACGTCAAATTCGTTCGCCTCAATTTGTTCAACAACTGAGGAGAGAATCTTCTCTGATTCTTCATTTACCAATGAAAGAGAAGATGCTTCCAGTGCAATATTGAGTGCGTTGACAATGACATCCGCTCCAGGTTGAGTGAGCTGCCCAAGGGCAACGCCTCCCTTTTCAATGATTTCATCGAGTGTGAGATCAACTGGTTCGGGTGGAGTAGATTCCACAATCCTTTCTAGGCCTTGACGCACCTCTTGATTGTTTTGAAGCTCATGACTAGTCATACCTCTCATCCCCAACTCAGAAACGGTGTCATCTTCACCAGCCACGTGCTTGCTTGAGAACTCGATCGAGTCGCTGTGATGATGTTGCGGGGAACATGCCTCGTTCAGCAAATCGTCTAGATCAGGATTCAATTGAATAGTTTGAGATGGCTCGGTTGACTCGCTTGCCATATGTTGTTCACCAGCTCTCAGTACAGAACCCATTGACTTTTCAATGTCAATGGTCTGAGTTGCATCCGGAAGAGATGGAAGGGTAACATCCTCCATAGTTTCCTCACCACCTGCCTTGCCTACCAGCGAAGTGATAGTGTTTTCGATATTGATTGTCTCCGTCGCTTCCGATGGCATAGGAGCCCTTCCATTCTGATGCACACCGGCTAGAGAAGCCAAGTTTCCTTCTAACGCAATCGTTTGTGTTGGCTCCACCATTGACATATCATCTTTACTACTGTCTCGGCTCAGCTCGACACTAACGGATGGCAAGGAGAATACGCTCTCTTCGTCTCTATTTTCAAGGAGCACATCAAGCTTTGACTCAAGCTCTGTAGTCTTCTCATAAGATTGGTCCATTGGGTCCATGCTTGCAGAGTTGCTCCCTTGTGCAGCAAGTAAGTCCGCCATGCCACCCTCCAACTCAGTCGTCTGCTCATCCATTTCATCTGGTACCGCCCAACGCTCTTTAACCGACTTTGGATGCATAGGCGTCATACTGACAGATGGGCTCTCCACATTGTATTCTGCCGCCTCTGGAGATCCAAATGCAACACTCTTCTTACCAGCCTTCTTGCCAGATGAATTCAGAATGCTCTTGGGGGTATTGATGGCGCTTGCCCTGGGAGTAGTTGTTTGGGCATATTCCTCATCATCTGATGCTAGTTCAGTAAGAAGCCCAGCCAAATCTGCTGTTTCTGCAGTCTCACGACGCTTCTTTTTCTTCTTTGCAGACTGCCTCGACGTGAACTCAATCTCACCACTATCCTCCTGGAGCAAATCATTGAACTCATTGAACACTGCAGTTTGGGTACCTTCACCATCAGAGTAGGATAACGTGTCACCAGCTGCCGCGTTTGAGGGTGGATCATCCCCTAGAGACAAAAATGGATACTCTGAAGAAAGGTCTTCACTAGGCTCAGACATTTCGGGCGCTTGCTTCTTCTCTACGCTTGTGGTGGGCTCATTAAAGAGACTTCTTGCTGGAGAGGGAGAATTATTCTTTCTAGCGCCCCTTGTGTTACGTGCAGGAGAATCAGCGGCGGGAGATTTCCTTGCTGCACTACGTGTGTTGCGAGCAGGAGAATCAACTGTAGGAATAGGTGATAGAGGGGATTTCCTTGCACTACGCGTATTACGAGCGGGAGAGTCAGCGGCAGGAGACTTCTTGGCACTGCGAGTGTTTCGTGCCGGGGAGTCAATTGCATCTGATCGAGTAGCTGGCTCAGGAGAAGCGGGAGTTTCGTTCATAACACCGGGTGGGTCCATTGAGAAGCGCATCTTGGGACGGAGTTGATTACCAGCCGCAAGTACTGGAAGTGACATTCTCTTTTGCTTATTTTCCTTCTTGAGACTGGCAGTAAGCTTGTGAATTGTCGACATATCGCCTCCCATGCGCTTGAGAATGACGGGTGAAGCTCTAGCCTTCTTTCCAGACACAAAGGAGGGAGATGGGCACAAGCTACTAGGAGAAGCCTTGGCAATGCTGTTGTTAGCAACGGCGGGAGCGGGACTATCGCCAAGAATGCCATTGAGTTGATTTCCAGACGCAGTAGACTCCACAAATGATGACTGACGTTCATCCTCTTCAATAAAACTCTCACTCTCCGCGAGCAACTCGTCCAAATTGCCAACCGACTTTGTCTCATCTTCTGACGCCTTGCTCATGACACTCACATCGCTCTTGCGTGGAGTACGTGATTTCTGGTGTGAGGTGAATTCAATTTCGTCATCATCCTCATCGCCATCTTCGTCTTCTTCTTGGATGGACGACTTGGCAACATTTTGCTTCCCATTCAAATCTGTAAGAAGCCCACCAAGATTCTGAGTTGCATTCTGAGTCAAATCACCAACACTGAAATTTAGAGTAAGATCTTCCAACTCCAACGTGGCCGATGGCTCACCCGAATTCTTCTCCACGTCCGAGAGAAGTCCACCCAATGTTTCCTGCAACTCCACAGTCTGCGTCGCCTCTAATGCTGCCGCCTCTGCTGCTGCCTCTTCTTGTTCCTTCCTCTTCTTTCTTTTTGCAGCTTCCGCTTCCGCAAACAAGCTTTTCGCACGCTCATCCAACACATTCCGAAACTTGGTTGCTTGAATGAAACTACTCGCAGTATACTCATGCGTATCACTCAATGTTGTGACATTCAGTGCATCCATTTCACTGGATGCAGTGCTGGATGCTGCGGAACTTTTGCTTTCCATGCTCATCATACTTTCATTGACATCATCGTAGCCACCGGCGCCGGAGGATGTTGCGTACAGTACACTGTTGATTTCGGCGGTATTGCCACCCATGTTGAACGTGTCATTCAGAGCGTTGTTATTGTTGCTGTTGTTGGCGGTGGATGATGAATCATCGGTTCTTCTGCTCCGTTTCATTTCTTGACTGATACGTCCACTGCCTTCATTATGGTGGTGATTGTGTTGCCTCTCTTTCAAGCCCAGCGTTTTACGTTTCTTCGTGGAGTAAGGAGTGCGCGATAAGCCTTCGAAATGATAGGCAAGGACGACATCGGGGTTGTCTTCTCCGCTGCTCTTCCTGTTGCTAGACTTCTTGCCAGGTGTCACTGCACTGTTGCCATTGTTACTATTATTATTAGTGTTGTTGTTATAGTTGGAGTAATGTTTGTTCGGAATCGCCGACGCCGGGAGTGATTCTCGTCGTTTGGAGGAGGCCACGTCCTTCGCATCAAAGCGGACGGAAGGCGAGGCCCTGTTGATGGGACCATTTTCTCCGGTGGGAGCGACGGCGATTGACTTCCGCCGATTGTTGGTGCTGGAGGTTGGCATGGTGGCTCTTTATTATTGGCTCTGCACTTCTGCTTGAGCCATCGTGAAATGATTTTGTTGAAATGTTTTTTTTGGAAAACGCGGCCGTCACTTCTACGTAGGAATCATACAAGCAACCTCGCTGAATTCCGTTACCCGGTCAGAGGATAGAAGTGGGGGTGATGGTAGGGAATCTAATGGGATTAGGGGACCAAAAGTTTAAGTACACCCATCCGCATATCCCATCTGAATACCACTCTCTAGAGCAACAACTTGCTGTCTTCATTATGTAACAATGTGGAAAGGTAAGCTCAACATCAATATCCATAGATCTAATCTCACATTCGAATACCATCCATCCCAGACTCTCACAAGCTCCAAGTCGAAGCTTCATCTTACCTCACTTCAAATCTCCCCTCACAACGAGCTATTTTCTTCTCACTTGCACAGTTAGTTCTGAGTAAAGATTTGAGTCTGCCATAAGCTCTCTCACATGGGCAGAAGTTGATGAGGCTGTAAACCTCTGACAGAGTGATTTCTCCACGCAATAACCATCATACCTTACTGAATAACATCTTGGAAAAGAAGAAGGATATATGCTGTACACTGTGTCATGTTCGTTTGAATGTCGTGCCAACAAAGCGTTGAAGCGTAGCATTGCGTGATTCGTATTGCTCATCCATCACGTTTTACCTATATAGTGCATCAAGCAAAACTATGGTAGCTTCCACTACCTGTCTACTTTTAATTGAGTTCTTGGCTACACTATAACTTTCTAGACTAGAACAAGTCGTAAGGTAATCATCCACATCACGATTATCAACGTGTGCAAGAAAGGAATTTTCGTTCACGAACTGCAATTTGAAGCAAAGATGTTTTGTAAGATGTGATGAACAATATATAGTCTTGCTACAATATGGCTCAATAATCTCAAGCTCTAGACTCTAGACCAAGCAGAGTACAGATACCATAGTCTATCTTTGATGATGAGACAAGCTTTGCCATGCCTACTCAGATTTCTCATTACTACCACAGGCACATGCCACGCAACATTCAGTCCTTCGCCCACCAAAGAACTTACTTTTATGTACCTACTTGGTTTGGTGAACTTGGAGAAGTGAGAAGAGGGAGATAGGAGACGTGCAACATCTGGTCATTACTAATTTAAGACATATTTATTTTAAGAAAGATATGGGAATGGTCATACCCTGCATAAAACGTGGGGTATCAAGGGACAAACGCAAGCAAGTTGAGGAAATCTTTGAAGTTCCCGAAGCGGTGAAGACAGACCACAGAAAAATTCACTGACGTGCTCCCCAACTCGACTCCTTGCCCTCAACACTGCAACTACAATTTGCCTACTAACACTACCAAGATGAAGTTCACTGCTGCTGCCACCGTTGCCTTCGCGGCCTCCGCCAATGCCTTTGCCCCTGCCACCACCGGCAACGTAAGTTATTAATTCGCTCGGTGTAGAGGAGAAGATATATTATCATCGGTGCCTAAGAGAGGCATCGACGGAAAAATGGGAACGGAATGGAATGCACAAGTGCATAAGATCCAAATCTCTTGATGAAAGCAATACATCAGCCCAAATTAAATACAACAACTAACCATTTTTCTTTCATGTATTCCATTTACTGCAGCGCGCCACTCAACTCAATGCCATGAAGGATGACTTCGCCAAGGTTGGAGCCGCCGCTCTTGCCGGAGCTGCCATCTTCGGTGCCACCATGCCCGCCCAGGCTATCACCAAATCCGAGCTTAACCAGCTTTCCTACCTTCAGGTTAAGGGAACTGGTCTTGCCAACCGTTGCTCTGAGGTTATTGGAGAGGACACCATCACCCCCAAGGGAGGATCTCGTATTGTCGATTTGTGTATCGAGCCTAAGGCTTGGGCCGTTGAGGAGGAAATTGGAAAGGCCGGAAAGACTGAGAAGAAGTTCGTCAACTCTAAGGTTATGACTCGTCAGACCTACACTCTTGAGGGAATTGAGGGAAGCATCAAGACTGATGGAGGAGTTATCACCTTCGTTGAGGAGGAGGGTATTGATTACGCCCCCACCACTGTTCAACTTCCAGGAGGAGAGCGTGTTCCTTTCCTTTTCACTGTTAAGGAACTTGTTGCCAAGGGTAACGGAGGAGCCTTCAAGCCTGGTTTCCAAATGGGAGGTGACTTCTCTGTTCCTTCTTACCGTACTGGTCTTTTCCTTGACCCCAAGGGACGTGGTGGAACCACCGGATACGATATGGCTGTCGCTCTTCCCGGTCTTCAATCTGGAGAGGAGGGAGATGCTGAGCTCTTCAAGGAGAACAACAAGACCTTCGATGTTGGCCAGGGAAGAATCGAAATGGAAGTAAACAAGGTTAACGCCGAAGAGAGTGAAATTGGAGGTGTCTTCGTTGCCTCCCAACCAGGAGATACCGATATGGGATCCAAGGTCCCCAAGAAGATCCTCACCAAGGGAATCTTCTACGCCAAGATCCAATAAATATATCGTTTATACTGAAGAAGAAAAAAACCAATTTCACAGCTGATCAACCAATCAGTACGCTCAATGTGGGTAAGGCAACCCAAACCTGAAAATGCCTGCCCATGCTCTCTTAAGCAACCTAGTTTCATTTTAGAGTCGCCATTAGTGGCAGTCGAAACGAATTGTTAAGGCTATGAGGAACAGCGAAGCGATCTGTAAGCACTTTGTCCCCCTCAAATATATAGTTTGTAATCGTAATCAATACTATAGCGCTTGTATTACCAAGGCAACTTTACACAACACTCTTCTGTAAGCTATTTCGTAGGTCGTGATTTCCGAGTAAATATGTACTGTTCCATTGCACTTGAGATGCAGCAAATACTTACGCACGTCGAAGGGATGGGCAGCAATCAAGCTGCGCTAATCCATCAGATGTGCAATATATAGAGCAACTCTCCTGCTCGCAAGTTTTGTTATGAGCCTGAGCAACAAGTGCGTATGAAGGTTGTTCAAGAGCCGTTATGAACACTTCCATAGGAATCAAGCAGAGCAACCTACTAGTTGTCACGACGACTCAGAATAGTCTGCGATAAAATGATACTGATGCATATCAGGTGTTAAATCCTTTTTTAAGTTTACACTGATGCTGTTATCTCTCTTAGCTAAGTAGACACACTGAAGAATAGCCGAAGGCCCAGCCCAAGACATGCTTCATCTCGGCAAAATACTAAACAACGCCGACATGCTGCATGCATAGACTGTGTATAGGGTGTTTGCTGGTTGATTTTTGATTGGATAAAATGAATTATTCTCTCTTATTGACCCATGACAAATTTATGGCTTGACAAGAGTTCCGTATCCAATGGCGAATCCAACAGCAAGGGAAACAACACAGGCAACAAGTCCGGCACCGTATCCAATCACAACACCCTCATCGATATCAGCGGCCTGAGCAGCGAAAGGAGCCATGGCAGTGGCGAAGGCAGCAACAGCGGCGGCGTTGTTGTCCTTGAGGGGGGAGGCCTCGCTCTCCTTGGGGAGGGCAGCCAAAGGCTTGGCAGCGGGGCGGGCAGTCTGTGAGACAGGGGCGAAGGCGGAAGCGCATGCAACGATGGCAGCGAGGACGAGGATTTGGCAGTTCTTCATTTTGAAATTGTGTATATCTATTGAGGAAAGAGAGGTCCAAAGGGAATAGGTTAGAGGTTCGTCCGATAATGAGCTAAGGTAATGTGTTCTTCAATAATCTGTCGTGCAGGGGCACATCTCGCAACGTAATAAATTTGTGCACATCATGTGCATCCAACTCTGCATGGACGTTCACTAGACGTCGCCACTGCCCCATCCTCATTTCAATATTCTTCTTCGAACTCACATTAAAGATGACTTTGTTAGTGTGTTGAAAAGTAGAGGAAGGGCGTAGCAAAAAGCCTCGCGTGGGGTTCGTTCGTTCGATGGTCGGTGGCTTGAAGGAGTTCAACCAAGGCGAAACTGACGTACTTCTTGTCTTTACGTCGTACGAATGAGAAGAAGAGGGGAGGAGAGAAGCGAGTGAGAGGGCGCGCAGACCAAGAGCGTCAAATCAAAGACAAAAGACAGCAGCCAGACCAAAATGCAGCAGGGCCGATCTTATGCTGGATACAATACCGCCTTGACACTGCTGACAAGTAACCCCTGATCTCGAGTGGGCAAAGGCACTGCTAGTAACATGAGCTCGTCAAAGAAATCCTCAGCGGACGATTCATCGTCATCCTGGGACACTAACAGCAATGAAATGGATGAAAAACATTTCCTGCGCATGTATTCCAAAGCACTTGCCGAAGCACTTCGCACAAAAGAGGAAGAGGAGGCTGCCGAACGTGAAGAGCTCAAGCAGCAGAAGAACAGTCGCAATATTAAATCAAGTAGTACTGCTGCTGATGACTTGAAAATACAATCTGCATATAGAGAATTGTGTCATGATGACCCGATAGTTACGGGAGGAGATCGGGTATGCCGACAATTGGCAGAGGTGCTGGTTCCAAAGTACAAAACTACAGCCACTAGATCAACCAAGAGCGACAATAACAACCTTGTCAAATTGGCGTTATCATCACCTCTTGTCGAGGGAGTGCAACAAGCAGTTGCACGTGCTGGATCAAAGGCTACATCTTCCACAAAACAAGCAAATAAGAAAACTGAAGATACTTCTCAGAACAATGAGGATAGCAAATCAACACCAAACGATGAATCAATGATTGGATCAAGTAGCATCACATCCTCCGAGGGATACGCACAGCTTGCATTTGCAATATTTCTAGAAGGACCATATCGATGCATTCAACAAGATAATTTAGATGTCATTTCTCAATTTTTGGGATCGTTTCTACCTCCAGAAAAGACAAATTCAGCTGCTGCCCATGAGGGACTTAGTGCTGAAGAGAAATCAAGGTTAGTGGAAGAAGCAACTGCAAAGATTGTTGATGGTATAGAAAAGATGTCAATGGAGGAAGACAAGGCAAAAGCAGCTAAGAAGAATAGCGATGATGATGCAAGTAGTTCGAGCAGTGAATTCTTTCTCCACAACAAAAACAATAAGCAAGCAAAAGAAGATGACAATGACTCCATGGAAGAAATATGGGCAGAAGATTCGGATCCTGATGACTTCGAGTATGAATCTTCTTACAATCCGTACAATATTGCAGGTAACATTGATGGCGATGGTTACGACGACGGCATGGATGGTGATTACTTTAATCCGACACAACTTTCAAATCCAGATCCAACAAATCAAACTTGGGAAGGAACACGAAAGTCAATTTATCACCTGTTATCCAGTTTTTCCTACGGCAACATGGCACTCAATCTATTATCCAGCCGTACTTGGTCAGCTTTGAGTATGTCAGAAAGTTTGGGGGATTTAGCGTTCACATTGTTGCTGGCGAATACAAATGGTTCATCTAACACAAACTCCTTGTTGTGGCGAGACAAGCAAGTCACGGAAGAGGACGTAGATGATGATATCACGACACTATGGGATCGACCCTTATTTGCCTTACGTGACCGAGCGATGGATAACAATCACGGCCATGATGCTCTTTCGACATATCTGCAACTTCTTTGCGCCTTCCTTTCGCACTCCGAGGAAGATATAATGTCCATACTATCATCCCCATCAAAAGATACGAACAATACAAATGATCTACCAGCACTGACGGCTGTTGGGTTATCTTCATTTGCTACACTGTGCACATCCAAAGAAATGACATGTTCCTCTTCCGCCAAGTTATGTGGCACTTCGGTTGAGAGTGTTTGCCCTCGAGATGAAGTGAGTGATGCCATTTTCAATTCAATAGACACGCTTGGTCACATTATAGAATGTGTGCGTCCAAAAAAGTCAGTGTTTGGTGGTGGTAGCACTGGTAAGGCATCCGATGGCAACTCAACTACAGAATCTTGGGTTCGTACTGCCGTCTGCATCATTCCAATGTTAGAATACTTGATCAATATTCAAGCAAGGTTCGACTTTCAGACCGTCTTTGAGGGGGGAGGAAGTCGGAGAACAACTCTGTCTGATTCAGATGCAAAAGCTTTGCTCGACTCTGGTTTATTTCGAGAATTGTTATCATTGTACACGTGCACACAAGATGAGAGTGATGCATCAAACGTTGTAAGATTACAGCTTCTACGCACAATTTTTGCTCTGTCGGTACAAGCACCCGAGATACTTGGACGCTATGCCATCAGAGTACCAGATCTTGTGAAGGAAGTTCATGCATCCATCTTCATGGACGAGAATCTTGTGGACGGCATTCTGTGGACTGCACTGGGCTCGTCCTTGTTGGAATCAAAGTTGGAGGCTCCCAAACCAAGGCTGAAGCTTCGAACGAATGCAAAGCTGAATTTGCCTCCCGTCGATACGTCTTCCTTGGCGGAGCGGTGCAACTCAGGGTTTGAACAACTTTGTAAATCATGCAATTCAGCCTTGACCTCTTACAAAGACATTGTTGAGAAGGAAGATCAGAGCGAAGACGACGAGAACGAAGCAAGGCAACACAAAGAAACTCTTGGTAGCATTGTCAAGTTTTCCAATTATCTATCAAATTGTCCTCATGGAATTAAGATTTGGCTTGACTCATTGAATAATAATGAAGATGCTCCTCAAAAAGTCAAGGCTGCTATCGCAGACCTCCGATCAACCTTGGCAAGACTACCATCGTATGCCGGCGACGAAACTGGAGTTAAAGGTGTTGATCACAAGAAAGATGACGACAACGAGAACTTGAGCAGTGACGATCATAGCGAGATCAGACAAAAGGCGACAAGTTTGAGGCAGCGAAGAAAGGATTTTCGCCAGGTTGTGTCACTTGTTCGCTCTTCCGTAAAGGTCATTGCGTTGGCATTGGAGTCCCAGAAAGGTGCTGGCCTCTCCCTCAAGACCCCCATGTCATCCTACAATGCATCATCAAAGACAGACTAGCTTGTAATAGTGCTTCATTATTATAGAGAGTTATTCCCTGCACGCCGATACGCTGCACGCCGATACGATAACAGTAAATGATAATATTATGTGACATTCAATCAGTTTCTTCCTAACTCACGGGCAACTGATCTTCACCCAGCATTTTGAACAAGCTACTTTGAATTTCTTGCTGTCTTTTGGACATATCAGGCAGTGTCGCTCCAGTAACATCATAGGGAACAACATCATTTTGTTGAGCGTTGTTTCTTGAGACATCCGTACTCGATCGGCTGAAACAAACTCCGGGTTCATCGTTCAATGATGGAGGAGCAGGAGCAAGCAGGCGTTGCTGCTGCTGCTGCTGTTTCTGTTGCTGTTTCTTTCTCTCTTGCGCAGATTGCCTCGGATCCTCTGCAGACAACCATAATCTACCAGCTCCTGTTCCCTTCCGAAGTTTCAACGAAGTCGATAATCTCCTCAAATTCTCCGGAGAAAGCCAAGGTGGAGCAAGCAGACTCGTATCAGGTGGTACAATCAGCTCCAAGCTGGCATTCACTTTCATACAAGCCTGCAAAAATAGCATGGCGCCCTGCACCATATATCGAGGGCGGGGACTATTGTGATCACCATCCACAATGACAAGGTTCTTATCACCAGCGTACTCTCTATGGATAACTTCCGCATGCCGCTTCTTGATGAAATCATCATGCTCTCCAGCCACAATCATGGCCGGGATGAAACATTTAGGAGCATGACTCACCGGAGATATATGTTTGATGTTAAATCTCGCCTCCTGTTTCACCGAGCTCTTGAGCATGCGCATTACCATGGACACCACAATTTGTGGAACGTGCACTCCGTGCTCCTTGCCCCGTTCCACCAGCTCTTGTGCCAGTGTAGCCAGATCAATAAATGGAGAGTCCAGTATCATGCACGAGATGGTATTATCTCTACTTCCATACATGAGTGCCGTAGCAGCACCCATGGAACGTCCCCATAATGCAATACTAGACACTGTTCCTGATGCACGTAGATGATTAATCACAGTTTGCAAGTCCTCTCTCTCATAATACCCAAGACTAACAAAGTCTCCTTCCGAACGACCTGAGCCACAAAAGTCAAATGCCACCACAGATAGACCCAACGCGAAAAAATGCCCCAGTTGAGGAATAACTTCAGTTCGAGAAGATGAGTTCCCATGAAGATAAATCACCACAGGTCGGCGTTCCAAAGGTCTACTTCTAGGTGATGAAGGTGCTGCTGCTGCTGCTGATTGCACATCAGGTCTACTAGTACTCGATGCCGATTTCGACTGGGGTGAAAAGATGGACGAACGACGAGGACCAGGTGATGATGACGATGCATCAACATCATCCGGATGTTTGGATGGAGTGGACGAAACAGCAGTATCTTCCGTCTCATTTGAATCAGGCATTGTTACATATAGCAACTGCCCCTTTTCTATACTGCGGCTGCTGTCACTCAATGAATGTTGTGGTATAAATTGGATTTTACCTCGTGCAGGTGTATCAGTTAATTCCGACTCTTGTCGCTCCAACACCTCCTCCTCTTCTCCATCCTGATGTTGTTGTTCACCCCCCTCCTCATCATCATCATCTTGCACCCGTTGCCACATGCTACATTCAATCAACAATCCCCGTTCATTGACCACACCAAAGTCCTTTCGTTCAAATTGCTTCCCACAAAACTTAAACTTTTCCGCCCCCAGTGCCTCCAGGGGGTATTTGGATCGAGGTGGACGAATAATGGCATGGACTAATTCTTGATAGCCCTTTTTGGCCATTTGGACGTATGTCATTTTACTCCTGGGTTTTTTACCCGTCTTGGATTTGGATGATGTTGTTGTTGTTGTTGTAATGGCTGCATTTTTATTATTGGTGCTGTTGGAACTTTTATTGGAGAGTGAACTGTTTTGCCTGTGATGTTTATTATTGCCGTTCTTTATAGCCCCTCCCATGGTAGCTGCGGCAGTAGGAGTCTTCTTCTGGAGGGGCGTAGGAGGCGTAGTCATTTCAACCTGTTCCATCGATTCAGAAATGGCCAGTCTAGTTCGAGGTGAATTTTCAAATGCCGAAGACATGGATAGAGTGCGCCTATCGCCGGACGGGGGCGTCAACATGTGCTGTGGTGTTGGTGTTGGCGTTGGCGTTGGCGGTGGTGGTGGGAGAGCAACTACTTCTATGCCTTCGAAGGAAAGCTTCTTGTCTACGCCGTTGCCAGGAGAAGACATTTCTTATATTATTTGTTACACAACGACGGTTCACATTCGTTTACGTGTGAATAATAATATTAATATTCTTCTCCTGCAGTGAAGTGATATGTACTTATTATCGAAGACTCAGACTTACTTGTCTCTGAAGAGGTGAGAATGCAATGATGATGATATTATGAAGGGCAGCCAGATGCTACTTAGTGTACTGCCCTGCACAATGCCATTGTTGCATGCCATTCTTGTGTAAAGTTGGTGGTGGATGTCGCATGGAAACAATTCAAATGGATTTCGAATACAAGAATGAGAAAGACGACATTAGTTGTACGTATTCTTCCTTTCTAAAACCGAAATCCGGCCTCCTACCTTTGGCCCCACAGGGTATCTACGTACGGCGAAAGCACAGACATCATCATCACACAACTCTGACCAACTTCCCCAACCAACAGCGACGCCATCCATCGACGGATAGCGACTAGAGCGACGTGTAGATAGTAGATATTTGAACAACGATATTATAACTAAGATGCCGAAACGACAAAAGGAGAAACAATATCAATCAGCACGTGAACATCGGGCCAATCAATCCATCCGCTCAGGAACATCCGCCTCCTCCGCAGGAGCCCGTCCCCTACCATTTGACTGCTGTGCACTCACCCTAACTCCCTTCACAACGCCCGTCTGTTCTTCTGATGGGATCATATTTGATAATGCCGCCATTACTCCGTATTTAATGAAGCATAAAGTTGATCCTGTCACGGGTAGACCTATGACGAGTCGAGACTTGCTGATATTGAACATGGACAAGGATGAATCTACCGGTAAATGGCAGTGTCCTGTATTAAATAAACCATTCACCGATCGAACTAAAATTGTGGCAATTCGTCAACGTCCACCCGGTAATGAGGCAAATGTATTTTGCTATGAGGCATATCATGAATTAAATGTCAAGGCCAAAAACTACTTGGATCTAGTGAGTGGATTGAAATTCACCAAGGATGATGTGATTGTATTGCAGGATCCGAATGATGAGAGGCACTGCAAATTGAGAGATATTCAAAATTTTAGTCATATTCATACGCAGCGTGATGCAGCTGCAGCAGCTGCTGTCATTAACAACAATACTACTACTGGAGACTCGGGGAATGTACGACATAGTGTCACTGCATCACGAATTATGGACAAGTTGTCCAGAGAGAAGCGAAAGAGAGAAAAGGCTGCAGAGGAGGCGTCAAAGAAATTGCTCAAACCAAATGATGCTGATACGGCAGCAACTTCGTCTTCAAAGAAGCAACAATTGATATACACAGATGAGCTCAGCACATCTATCAATCTAACCTCTGGTAAAGCTTCTGGAAGCTTCACATCCACATCCATGGACGTCGCCAGTGAAAACAGCTCACGTTTAGCCACAGAAGACGAAATAATCACATCGCAATGCGAACAAATGAAACGTCTCAAGAAGAAGGGAACAATCCGCATGTTTACAAATTTTGGAGCAATGGATATTGAAATTCATTGTGATATTGTGCCACGAACAGCAATGAATTTCATGCTGTTAGCAGAGAAGGGGGAGTATACTGGGAGTAAGTTTCATCGATCAATTCCTAACTTTATGATTCAGGGTGGAAAGAAGGCTGGTAGCAAGGGGAAGGATGATCAAGGGAGCAGCTATTGGGACAAACCCTTTAAAGATGAGTTTGATGATCGTTTAACTCATTCTGGACAGGGTGTACTCTCCATGGCGAATTCAGGACCTGGGACGAATGGACGGCAATTCTTTATCACATACAAGTCATGTTCCCATCTTGACCGCAAGCATTCTGTCTTTGGGAAAGTTATACGTGGGTTAGATATCTTGAGACGAATGGAGCAGATACCAACGAATAAGGAAAGTGATAAGCCTCTGGAGACTGTCAAGATTGAGGGCATTGAGATATTGGACAATCCTGTGAGTGAAGCCTTGGACTTGGAAAGACGAAGGATTGAAAAACGCAAGAAGGAGAAGCAACAATTGCTGGATTCTCGAAAGTCATCGCCTGCTGTAGGACTGAGTTCTACTGTTGCTCCAAAAGTTGCAACTTCTCAAAGAGGTAATGACTCATTGAAAAACAGCAATGATGATGTCGCCTCAGAATCGTTTACGATTGGAAAGTATCTCAAGGTTGCCAAGAAGGACTCGTCAAAATCAACAAAGCACAAACAGTCTGATAAGAGTACGGATGTAGACATTGGAGTCTCCCGATTGCCTCCTCCCCCAAAGAAGACGTCCTTTGGTGACTTTAGTGGGTGGTAATACTATAGTATGATTATCATCAACGATAACTACGATCTCATGTAAGCTGATACATTAAACCACGCTATTGTCATCACAACTTGATTGGAGCACATATCTGAGAGAATTTCGACAGGTTGTCTGAAGCCACAAACAAACCAGACTATAAAGCGCTACTAGATGCAACTAATTCCAACATACACAACATTACACATGATTACGATAGTATTAGAGGATATATGAAACTGCTCACGCTTTTTGTACATGAATCAGCCATGCTACAGCATCGTAGGTGACCTGATGAAGCCCAATTTGGGTTAGCCGCCAGCAACACTCTAACTCTAGCACCGTATCGTATCTAACGTTGTGAATGGAACAATCAACTAACTGTAGAGGCCCATTATAGCTGATTACGATAGCAAAGAAGAATACAAGCCACTGCTTACTCTCTTTGCACATGTTTCAGCCATGTTACAGCATCGTTGGTGACCTGATGAGGCATCTGTTACGGCCGCCAGCTACTCTGTTGAAAGTCATATCGTATCTCACGCAGCGAATATGACAATCCAAGGCTTCTAAAGACCCATCATAGTTGTCCATGATGGTAAAGAAGCATCTTTTTCACGGCCCAAGCTCATTTTCAACACATCGGCGTCGCTATAGAGTTGTAGGTGACCTGAGGAGACATCTAGTACGGCCGCCAGCATTACTCTCTAGCACAATATCGTATCTCACGCTGCGAATATGACAATCCACAGCTTCTAATGTCCCATCATAGCTGGCCATGATGATATAGAAGCATCGTTGGCACGGCTCAAGCATTGTTTCACCGTATCAACGTCGCCATAAAGTCGTAGGTGACCTGATGAGGCATCTGAGACGGCCGCCAGCATTACTCTCTAGCACAATATCGTATCTCACACTGCGAGTATGACAATCCACAGCTTCTAGTGACCCATCATAGCTGACCATGATGGTATAGAAGCATCTTTTTCATGGCTCAAGCTCATTTGGGTCGTATCAACGTCGCTACAACGTCGTAGGTGACCTGATGAGGCATCTAATACGGCCGCCAGCATTACTCTCTAGCACAATATCGTATCTCACGCTGCGAGTATGACAATCCTCATCATCTAGTGACCCATCATAGTTGGCCATGATAGTATAGAATCATTTTTTTTAACGGCTCAAGCTAATTGCGGTCGTACCATAGTCGCTACAACGTCGTAGGTGAGCTGATGAGGCATCTAGTACGGCCGCCAGCATTACTCTCTAGCACAATATCGTATCTCACGCTGTGAGTATGACAATCCTCATCATCTAGTGACCCATCATAGCTGGCCATGATAGTATAGAAGCATCTTTTTAACGGCTCAAGCATTGTTTCACTGTATCGGCGTCGCTACAACGTCGTAGGTGACCTGATGAGGCATCTGAGACGGCCGCCAGCATTACTCTCTAGCACAATATCGTATCTCACGCAGCGAGTATGACAATCCACATCATCTAGTGACCCATCATAGCTGGCCATGATAGTATAGAAGCATCTTTTTCACGGCTCAAGCATTGTTTCACCGTATCGGCGTCGCTACAACGTCGTAGGTGACCTGATGAGGCATCTGAGACGGCCGCCAGCATTACTCTCTAGCACAATATCGTATCTCACGCAGCGAGTATGACAATCCACATCATCTAGTGACCCATCATAGTTGGCCATGATAGTATAGAAGCATCTTTTTCACGGCTCAAGCATTGTTTCACCGTATCGGCGTCACTACAACGTCGTAGGTGACATGATGAGGCATCTGAGACGGCCGCCAGCATTACTCTCTAGTACAATATCGTATCTCATGGAGCGAATATGACAATCCACATCTTCTGATGACCCATCATAGCTGGCCATGATAGTATAGAAGCATCGTTGGCACGGCTCAAGCATTGTTTGATCGTTTTGGCGTCGCTACAACGTCGTAGGTGACCTGATGAGGCATCTGAAATGTGAGACGGCCGCAGGCTCTACTCTCTACCTAGCACCATATCGTATCTCACGCAGTGAATATGACAAAATCAATAGCCTGTAGTGACCCATCATAGCTGGTCACGATAGTGTAGAAAGATTTTTATACGGCTCAAGCTCTTTATATGTGTATCGGCCGTGCTACAACGTCGTAGGTGACCTGATGAGGCCGATCTCGGATGGCTGCCAGCTCCTTCATCCACTGTATCGTATCTAACGCTGTGAATATGGCAATCGACAGCTTTTAGTGGCCTGTTACTGTTGGTTACGATAGTATAGAAGGATATATGCCACTACTCAAGCACCTTTTCTGCTTATTGGCCGTGCTCCAGCGTCTTAGGTATCCTGATGAGGTCCAATTTGGGATGTCCGCCAGCAACAGAGCCTGGCCAGCATATCCCACCAATGTCAACATCGGCTAATGAGCCCATTCGTTTGCAATTTGTTTAATTTTTTTAGCATTGTATCTCGCGGCTGTGATGCAACAACCTCTTGTTTGCTTGTAAGCAGCATCAACATCCGGGACTCGGGATTCGGGACATCGTAAATCCCGTCTGTAGATCCGGACGGCGGATGGGACGAATGGGACAAAATGAAACTCTCAAATTCAAAATTCAGATTCATCATGCATTCTTTGTCGTCAAATTTGTCAAATCAAATCTAATGAACATGGCGACACCTCCTCGTAACAGCGGCGGATTTGGCGTCAATACTAATCATCAGCCGCGCATAAACTCTGATAGCTATTCGTTAGTCACTGCTACCACTGGCAAAGGAAAGAAAAACAATAACGACGGAGACGGCAGCAATGATGATGACGACGATCCATATCCATACATCTCTGGCGGCGGCCAAAAGGAACATCGCAGCAGTGTACCTCTGTCGTCATTGAGAGGTTCCACGGAACATAATGTATCTCTTTTATCTGGTCTGGGTCTTGCAAAATTGTGCTTTCGATCAGTAGCATTTGCAACAATAACTCTATATGTCCTCAATCAAAAGCATATGTTACCTAAGCCGTTGGGAATGGTAGTCAGCCGTGCTCTTTTTTGGCCAACACTACCGATAACAGTATCCCGACGCATTGGAAAATGGACGACGGTGGTGGACAATGCAGTCGTTCTTGGTGGTGTGCCCTTTGGCTTCTTGAATTATCCAGAAAAGCTGCATTCACAATTTAGAGTTCGAGGCGTTGTGAACATGTGTGAGGAGTACCAAGGTCCTGTGAAATCATATCGGCGACTTGGCATTGAACATCTACGGCTACCAACTGTAGACCATTTTGAACCCAGTGTTGAGGATCTAAAGAAGGCTGTGGCTTTCATTCAAAAACACGAATCCAAAGGAGGCAGAGTGTATGTCCACTGTCGAGCTGGACACGGCCGTAGCGCTGCTGCTGTTTATGCTTGGTTATTGTACAAAGAACCACTTGCAGATCCGATAGAACTGAATGAGAAGATGTGCGCCCTAAGGAATGTTCGAAAGTCGTTGCATTCACAACCGAATGTGAATAAATTTAGAACGTGGCTGCAGAATGGTGGAATGGTCAGTGATAGTGATGATGAAGAAGAGTTCTATTGGCCAAGGAAGAAGCAGACATCAGAATCTTCACAACAACATCGAACACGGAAGGACTCAACAAGAAGTAGAACAGGAGATGGTTACGGGCTTGATAGTGAGAGTGATGGAGATGTATATCCTGCGTCGTCGTTAGGTCGAGTGTTCAGCGACGAAGACTCAACTGAAGACGATTGGGACTGGAGCGGTGACGAAAGATCGCAGTATGGCGACGAATACTATGACTACTCAGAAGATGAGTTCTAATGCTAAGACTAGGTGTAAAGTTCATGAGTTTGTTTACTCGATATGATGCAAAAGCAGTTTGGTCGATAGGGAGAGAATGTCAAATCACTCAATCCTCCCCCAAAGAAAGAGATCCAAAAGAAGTGATGAAAGACTCTGCAACAAGCTTCTCGCCACGGTTGTACAATGCTTGTACTTGGGAAGCATTCTTCAAGATCTCATCAATGTACGTCTCAGCCTGTTCCTGGGTCAAGGGCTGAGGACGATTCTCTTTGCTTGTGCTGTCCACCTTGAGGACGACCACTTCACTCTTCGGATCTGTGCGCGTCATGAGATGCTTGAAGATCTGCTTGCGTTGCTGCTTGCTAGTCACAGGAATAGGGGAAACCCACTGTTTGGTTTTCTTAATCCAGATGGAGGTACCAAGAGAGAATGGAAACGATCCATGATCTTCCTTCTCCTTCGTGAGCTGTTTCATGATGCGATCGGAGCATGGATCAGGGTATGGCAAGTCGACAGCGAGGACCTCTGGATGTCCTTCTTTGATCATACCAGCGCTGTAGAAGAAGTACAGACTATCTTTATCGTCTGCAATTTCGTAGATGCGGGCGGGAGCCCCGTTTTGAAATTGTTGTTTCATCTGCCTGATTTCAATCATCAGTCTTTTGAACATGTCATGACGTTCTGCTCCTCTTGGAAACAAGCGGATTGCCTCTTCACACAAAGATCCAGCTTGCTCAAGATCCATCGAATCGATATGGCAGCGAATCATCAATGTCCAGGCGGGTTGACACGTTGGATCCAACATGATTGTGTAACGGGCATCCTCAATGGCGAGGTCATAAAGCCTGAGTTGGGTGGGTCCATCTACTGCCATCTGTGAATAGACATGTTGGGGGTGGTAACAAATGAGAAGACGAATGCTAGTAAGACATCTTGCAAAGGATAATAGTATTTTCCAATAACTCACAAAGAACGTTTCAGCACGTTGAAAAGGGTACCAATGATTGTAGGGATCCAACTCAAGACAACGAGTGTACATAGCAACAGCTTGATCCCAGCACCCCCCCTGTTTGAGCTTGCGAGCTTGTGGGGAAATTTTCTCCGCCTCCTGATTCATGCGGTTAGGATTGCCATCACTTGTCCCTCTTTGGCGGAGTTGAATTACTTTATCAGACCCAGGCTGAAGGATACTTCCGCCCTCCATCAAAGGACGAATCTTCTTACAGCAAAGCTTGTGCCTTGACCAGTCTTTTTTCTGACAGGTGGCAGAGCAATAGTTTACCAAGTGACAAGCGCCGCAGTAAAGCGGCTTGACCGGGAGTTTTCCACAAGAAAAACAGGGTCTTCGATTAGCAATGTCATTAATGTTCATCATCATTTGATATGATTTGGTGTAAGTGCAATGAATGATGCGTTGTGGATATATGGGTGAGAGAGATGGGGGCGGTGTGCGTTGTAATTATTGCTCTGTGGCAATGTTGTAGAATTAATACGGAATAAAGTCACTCAACTTCCTGGGTGCGTGAAAAGGAACATAATGGAAAATAATGATGAGGTGAGATGTGAGATACTTCTGGTGCGATGATGAAAGTAGATGCACATGCTACGAAGTTGCATAAATACTTAATCACGTGGAGCAAACAATAATAATAAACCCTGCCGCACCTTTATTATTAGAGGTGAATGAGATACCTGAGCAATGGTGTAGTTCCGGCCTTTGATCATCAATGCGATGTGGAGAGTGGAGAGAGTGCATTAGACACCTCGGTCCTCAGCATCGGCGAAATCGAAGATCCGAAAGAGGGTGTTTTAATCCCGGCAAGGCGACACAATCGGGATCTTTTGTCCTGACTCTCGCTGAAGAAAAAATCTGAACTTACCTACTTAGTTCTAAGTAAAAGTACTTATTCATAGAGTACCTAGTTATGTACTCCTGTATTAGTAGACTCAATGCTACATCATGTGACAGTATGACACTAACCTGTAGTTTGCCATTTTTAGCAAATCGTTTTTGCCATTTTTAGGAGGGTTAACTTAGAGGTTAATTGTCTGTATTTCTTCTGATCTAGCTCAGCTCACCTCTCTGCCTTTGCCACTTTTAGCTTTTCGTTTGCCAGTTTTAGCTTGTTCTTCCCTGTATAGCGCCAACTACAATACTACGTGTCTCGTCGCATGGTGTTGATTCAACATCTTTGCCCACAGTGGGTTAAGAATCCAATCATCATGGAGGAGAACCTATTTCTCAGCCATCAATTCAACAGAGATCATGTCGGCAACGAACCGTATGTCACCCGAAGATCTAGCCCAATCTCTTCGTAAAAACGCTTGGACGTTCCTAGCGAATGAAAAGGATGCTCGTGATGAAGCACTTCGTCAATGCTGCCGCTATTTGCAAAATTTGGGCTATGAAGCAACGCATATGTCGCTTAAGTCCGGCAGAGACGGCGATGCACCAACAGGCCATGGTCAGTATCTGCTTAACCGTCGTGAGCAGAAACTCTATTGCAAACGATGCTCAACCCATAATAAGCCAACATTACACAAGAATAATGGAGAGTTCAAAGGCACAGTAATTGCAGTTTTGTCCATTACCAATGTTAGTAAAGAAAATGGTGTGAACCAACTTACTGTGTGTAAGTTGTATCCACATTACTGTCGCAATATTGAATCAGTTCAGCGGAAGACTGGTATCGACCCTGGTGGGTGGCAAACCATCAACATGGATTTTGATTCCATCGTCGGGAACACGTTTCAATACATCTTGCTCCAGTTACAACAGATGCAGAGTAAAGAGCTTTTTTTGTATGATTCCAAATTTGGTAAGTCTTTATGTTTGAAAATGTTTTCCATTGCTCACGCTGACGTACACTCACATCAACCATTCGCCGCTAACAGGGAAAGCGATAACATCTGGATGTTCCAATGACCATCTTCCCCACGACGTTAGGTATCAAATTCCCATACATCATCGTGATTGTCACGAGGATGACGAAGTACAACCACATATTGACGATCATTATAAGTTGAATGATCCTGAATTCATCATAGAATACAAACATCTATGTGCTAGGTTGGCTTTGTTCCTTGCAAACAGCCTTGGTATTGTGAGGGAGTTTCAAGCGTTCACTTCTCCTTACTATCATGACAATGTTCCAGCATTGTCGAACGAAGTGACACCATCTCACCTCTCTATTGAGCAGGGGTCGATTATTTTCGCGGGTGTACCCCCTCATAAAGACGATAGCGGCAACAACGGTCTCGTTCCTCAGATCCCTCATGTCGATTTTCCTCCCAATAAAAAGGATGAATTCATTTCTCAGAATGAATCTTTGCGATACTTGACCAAACCAGGCACAATGCTCATTCCGTTGGATTCCCCGAGGAAAATATTGATGCATGTAACTGATGACGGTGTCACAGTCACTCATCGAGAGACCGTAGAGAAGGGACAACTTCTTTGGTTAGACGGTACAGTCGTCCACAGCGGTGACACTTACAAGCTTGAGACAGAGACTCCATTAGATTTACGCCCATGTCTCCATTTGTACTTGAATTCAAGCTTCCATGAGTGTGATTTGTCACTCTTTACGACTTGCAAAAGAACTGCAAATAACCAAATGGAAACTTACGCTCCAGTGCGTTCAAAATATCCGGCTCTAACATATGATACAGATGAGATCATCTCACAATTGAATCATGTGAAGAACAACTTTGATATGGCAAACGTCGAAGGAATGCTGAATCAAAACGACCGGATCAGGATCTCGTATAAATTAAAAGAGATGACTGCGGCAATTGAGGGAAAGGATGCGGCAGTCGATGGAAAGGAACGACACCGCACTGGAAAGAAATCTAGGAAGTGTGATGAAGCAAATTCTTCGAATAATCATGGTTACAACCTGCGCCATAATCGTAGGTAATTTCTATCTAATATTATTAGTATGTACTCAGTTCCCAACATACTTATCATGAAAGTCATCAATGATCTTCACCCAATGTTTTTTCAATTCCTTCCTTCTCTCCCCCCTGAACCAAGCTCTGAACGTATCGTTCTTCATGAAATTCATATCCAACGTTTCTGCGTGAGCCCGCATAATCCTGCACATCGCACTCATGTTCTTCTCAGTATATTCAAAATCACCGAGGGACATACCAGCATCAAGAGCTCTCAACATCTTCTCTTTTTGATTCTTCAATACACCCCTAACTGACCCTGGTGTTTTCTTCCACATCATATCACCACTGTCATTGTCATCCTTCTTCGTCTTTTCAGATTCAACCTTCTTCATCCTCCTATCCCTCCTCCTATCCACAACATGTGGTGCACTATCACACTGCTCCGCGAATAACTTACCATCGCCTACGGAATTGTGCCATGACTTTGATATGTACGATGGAAAATCACTCAAGTCTTCAGAAATAGTAGCATTTCCGTACTTTTGGTGCTTAATAAAACCTTCCATGGAGTTGTTGTCTGGAAATGTGCGACAATCACGAGCAAGATTCAACATGTCAGTTGATGATTGACTCCAAAGACCGATACGGCTCAGCCAATTCTTCAGTAAGTACTTCGCCGCCACCGGAGAATGCAAGGGGTTCGGAACAACACCGGCCTTGTGAGGTAACTTGACCTTAACTGAAACACCCCAAAGGAGCTGGGGCACAATTATCTCCCTGCCTTCTTCATCCTTGCCATATGGGGAATGAATATACACAATTGCGACGGTCCCTTCCTTTCCACCTTTAGTCTTTGCCCTCAGGTAAGTATCAGCAACTGGGAGTGACTTCAAACCTTGTCCCTTTCCCAACATCACATCAATCACTCTTTGAGCGATATGATGCGCAGAGAATTTGTTCTGTTTACCCATCTTCGCCTCAGTCTCGATCTCCTTCTTCAACAACTCCTCGAATGTCTCCCTCTCTTCAATCTGTATCCTCTCAGCTTGCTCTCTAATAACTTTGTCCATAACAATCGCGTGTGATTGGGCTACCAAACCAGAATGCCTACTTTTGACTTCAGTTCTTCTGTCAAAAACACCGCAACAACGTATATTCTTCCGCAACAGAATGGATACAACAACGCTGATTCTGGCAATGACTTGCGATACACTGCCCACCTCGGTCATTTCAGTCGCCATACGAGAGAACAATATTTGAAACGGCGTATTCCATAGTCGCATTTCAACTGGTAGATCACTCTTGTTATTCCTCGGGTAGTTGTCCAAGGCTCGGAAGACATGTGCCTTACATTGTTTAAAAATGCTTGGTGCGACTCTCATCAAAGCCTCATAACATTCCGTAGCAATAAGACGTCTCTCGTCAGTTGTGGCGTCACTAATCCTTCCCTCATACCACAACATGACAAGCACCACACTGTTGGAGTAGGCGGCAGAGAACCGAACATGGTGTTGTTGACGAAACGCTGTTAGACATCCGTCAAGAAGTTCCAACGCACAGTCCATTTTAACAGCAATTGGGCGGAACGGTTGAGCTTTACGTTTTGATCCTTGAATGGATGACATGGTTGCTTCAACATCATTCTTGACTGTCACTAGCCATTCAGAAATAACCTCCGCTGTGTGATGACGTGCAACTCTCTGAGACACTTGTAGTGGAGAGAATGTGTCGCGACTGTATTCCATGGCTGTTTCCTTGTCTAGTACACATTCCGTCGCTTGAATGTTGAGGAAGGTGTGTTGTATCTTTCCGTCCACTTCAGTATTTCTAACGTTGAGCATTCCTCCGGTGGCATCAAGAGACATTACTAACCTGTCGTTGTCAGATAAGTGTCCTGCAAGATAAAGAGCTGGTTTTGCATGAAGGATCACATTCAGCGGAAAGAAGGACACTGTCCTTGCGATTCCAAGAAGATCTGTTGTGTAGTCACCAAGTTTCTCCCTTGCTTCAATGTCCATCTTTTGCGTTCGTGAAATGACGTTCAGGATGTTAGTAACGTCTGAGCCACTGGCACAGATTCCCTTTTCAGCTGCTTGTTTCTTCATCCCCTCGCGTTTCAGATTATATATTTGTAGTGGAGATGTGGGCATTGAGTCTCGATTTTTGGTGACTAGCGTTTCTGGGTCTGCTTTTACTAACTTGTCAATTGCAAATTCCTTCGGTGTCAACTTTGATTGCATTACCTACGTCCGACAACAAATAAACCAGACGGTTAACATTGCAGATACATGAGTTTCATTTCATCTCAAATTAGTAACATTACTTCCTTACCTCCTTCACCATTTCTTCTCTTTCCTTTCCCCTCAATTGACCAATGGTTTTCCCCTCCTCGTGAATACATTGTCCCCACAACTGTATCTGTACCTCAATCAATGAATCGAATGGGTCCCGATGCAGCTTCATTACGTTGGCTGCATCGATTCCCCCAACCCATTTGGTAGAACACGAATTCTCTGTACAACCTCTCTTCTTGTACGTCCCCCCAGAACACACACCGTCCCACTTGACAAGATTAGTATGTGTAGCTTTTTTTCCATAGTTATCACTCCGCTTCTTTGGAACGTCAAGGCAAGTGCTATTTTTACCAACCAAACACACATGTTTTGGGAGAACACTCCTCATCGTCGATCTGAACCAGGGAGCTCTGTCTGTCCATCCTGGACAGAACTTCACCTTCTCCAAGCCTTTATCATTACACTTTATCATCAACTTCCCTGCGAACTCAGAGCTTGGTACTTTCACCTTGAGTATGTTGTCCTTCTTGAATCGTTTGTATTTGACAAACGTTTTACCGTTGCTTTTGGTAATTTTCTGAAAGTTGCGGTACTGTGATATGTTGGGCCTGCGTCCAACCACATCAGATACACCATGTAGCATTGATGGAGAAGGCTTCTTGACTTTGTCGGAGGTTGGTCCGCGAGCATCGTCCTCACTGTCACACAAGTCGATAACTTTCCGGGACGATGACTTCTTAAGGTGGGGATGTGGAGTGACGGATTTGTCCACACTAAGAGATGTACGTTCTGCTTCAACATCAACTGATGCTTCTTCAAGTTGGGCCTTGTGACCAAAATGACCTTTCGCGGACGTTTCCAAGAACTTTTCTTTTGACGAGAAGTTGCAGCCATTGAAATCATCTTCGTCATCTGAGGAGAAGACGCTGATGGCAGCATCAGCCTTATCATCATCTTTTGATGACAACATGCTGTTATCGTCGTCTTTAGAGGACAAGATGCCGATGGCACCATGATCTTGATCGTCATCATCGTCATCATCATCATCGGAAGCACCATAGGATGCATTCTCATCATCTGGAGCAGATGCATCATCCAAAGAATCATCGTCATCATTGAAGATGTCTTCCCATCGAGTGACCTTACCTTCGTAAGTGTGTGGACAAACATACTGGAAGTGATTACCATTGATGTAGTTCAGACAAATGACGGGAGTATCAATTGGTGGAGTGAAGTAGTCGCCCTCAATGAAATACATATTCACTTGGCCGCCATTATAATGAGCCACGACAGTGTCATGACGTGATCCTACCAGAACGTAGTAGCATACAATGGTGCACCTGTATTTCAATGCTGCGAGGGGAAGATGATGATTGATATCTAGCCAGTGATCAACACCAGCGCGAGGCAAATAACTGACGAATGGTGTATACATACGGCGACCGACGTGTCCTTGTTCTCGGAGAAGCTTTTGTGATGAAGCTCTAAAGTCACGGTATTGGTTACCACACGCATCGTGGACACGCCGAATACTGTCGTCTTTGGAATTAAAGTATGCGACGTTTTCCTTCAGGAAGAGGTACATTTCACGACGAGTTTCCCATGGAGACAATAATTTCTCCCTGATATGTTCCATTCTCTGCCTATCAGTAGCAAAGGCAAGATAGTAGGGGGGGAGGCAGAGATGGAATAGTCCTAGAACTAGTACATACACACCACAATTTCCATCTCCATCCACGTCCATGACTTGACCTACGTCATTGATGTCCCTTACAGCAGTCATGCCTGTTGCTCTAATGAACTCCCTCGTGGCGATTTGTTCAGGCGAATTTTCTTTCTCAACTCCCGTCCACATCCAGTCATCATTCGAAGTGCTGTTGGATTTGGAAGAATCTTCATTATCATGGATGTCATTGATGGTGTTATGCCGCTGCTGTTCTTGTTCGTTTGACGACAAATCACCAGAGCTATTTGACATTGATTCAGTGGTGGAATCATCCAAAGCACTCCACTCGAGACTTGAAACACTGTTAGCGTCGTTGTTGCGATTGGCAACGTTGTCAATCACTGGGGCTACTCCTCCCCTTGCACGTATCATATCAGCTAAGTCAAACTGAAGATCAACCGGCTCAAAAAGGAATGATGGAACAGATACACTTCCGTCATCGTGTGGAGCATCTTCAGAGCCTGAGCTCACCAGATCCATTTCCATTGTCGTAGTTGTGAGATTGTGATCTCACAAAGCAATGCGGCAGAATGGAATCACGACGGGAATTGAAGGCATGAAACTGATTATTTTGTTAGGGAAGATCTTCTTACGAAGGAGATCAAGGAGGAAGGGGACATGATGTTTAGTAACATGTAAAAAATGGAAATTAACGACACAAGATCTGACTTGCTATAGTACGGTATGTTAGTGTGGTTTTGCAATGATTCCAATTGTAATCAGGCCTGATTAATTTACGTGACAGCAAGCATCACATATGATACAGTGGGAATTGGTACTTTGTTCACCGTAGAGTAAAGATGGCTACGAACGCTAGAGTCAGTCAGTCATCTTCTGCACTACCGATTCACTCCAAATCAATTCCATAGAGTATTTGGCGTCGTGCACACCAACACAGTAACTTCCAACTGAGTAAATTGTATTGATCAGGATAAAATCATGAGCGGAAGAGGCACCAGTGTAAGGTGTATGCTATTGGGCCAACGTCAAATCAGTGAACGCCAGAAGAGTTGCCTTTTTATTTCAGGGAGAAGTTATTCAATCCGATATGTGGATAGTGAGGAAGAGTTTAACAAATTCACTGAGGACCTCAACAGCATCAAAAACACGATTGCTACATTGAATGAGCTCCACCAGAATGGGCAAATGACCGAAAGAACCTACCGTGAACGCCTAACTAGCGATTGGCTCGACGGATGCGTGGCATCGTTCATATCTGCATATGGACTTAATTCCGTACCCAACGACGTCAGAGCTGCGATTAATGATGTGATGAACGGTTTGGAAATCCCTCTCCAAACGCCATGGCCTGCATTTGAATACGTATTGTTGGTACCAAATGATTCAGTTCTTGTTGTTCATTTGTGATGTCGTGTGTCCCGGTGTCGTAGAGATCAGATGTTGGTTGATTCAGTGGATAGATAAGAAAAGATATTAGATATATATTATTTAAATCATCGCGGACGTGTTATGCCATAAATCGTATTGCAACCGTTAGTCATCTCAACATGTTCTTTGCATTCGTTGGTGCTGCATGAACATAAAGTTGGAGGACATAGTTGACACCATGGTCAAGAGGAGGGTGAGCGGAGAGTTCGTTTCCAAATAGAAACAAGGGCGCAGTGGGCATAATTGGGGGCGATTCTGGATGGAATCAGGAGGAGATGAATGACGGACCTGTCAGAGTGACGTAGGCGATTCTGGATGGAATCAGAGGGTGAATGACAGACGGGATTCTGGGTATTCTGATTGGAATCGCTAATCTCAAAAGGCGATTATGGATGGAATGAAAAAGTGGAGGACAGACTTGATTCTGCTTGGAATCGGAACGCGATTCTGGATGGAATCAGTGGGTAAAGGACAGACGGGGAAAGATGTGATTCTGATTGGAATCAGAACGAATGGCTGTGCGTGAAGAGGAGGTGAAAGACAGACGAACAAGATGAAAGCTAAAACTGGCAAACGAAAAGCTAAAAGTGGCAAAGGCAGAGAGGTGAGCTGAGCTAGATCAGAAGAAATACAGACAATTAACCTCTACGTTAACCCTCCTAAAAATGGCAAAAACGATTTGCTAAAAATGGCAAACTACAAATTGCGCAGTATGACGACGAATACTATGACTACTCAGAAGATGAGTTCTAATGCTAAAGAGTATGTGTAAACTTCATGAATTTGTTTACTCGGTATGATGAAAAAAGAGCTTGGTCGATAGGTGAGAGAATGCCAAATCACATCAATTATCCTCCCCAAAAGAAAGAGATCCAAAAGAAGTGATGAAAGACTCTGCAACAAGCTTCTCTCCACGGTTGTACATTGCTTGTACTTGGGAAGCATTCTTCACAATCTCGTCAATATACGCCTCAGCCTGTTCCTGGGTCAAGGGCTGAGGACGATTCTCTTTGCTTGTGCTGTCCACCTTGAGGACGACCACTTTGCTCTTCGGATCTGTCTTCGTCATGAGACGCTTGAAAATCTGCTTGCGTTGTTGCTTGCTAGTCACAGGGATAGGGGAAACCCACTGTTTGTTTTTCTTGATCCAGATGGAGGTACCAAGAGTAAATGGAAACGATCCATGCTTCTCCTTTTCTTTCCTGAGCTGTTTCATGATACGATCGGAGCATGGATAAGGGTGTGGCAAGTCGACAGCAAGGACCTCTGGATGCCCTTCTTTGATCATGCCAGCGCTGTAGAAGAAGTACAGACTATCTTTATCGTCTGCAACTTCGTAGAAGCGGGTGGAATCCCAGTTCTGAGATTGTTGTTTCTTCTGCCTGATTTCAATTCTCATTCCTTTGAACATGTCATGACGCTCTGTTACTCTGGGGAAGAAGCGGATCGCATCTTCACACACAATTCCAGCTTGCTCAAGATCCATCGAATCGATTAGACAGCGAATCAGCAATGACCAGGCGGGTTGGCACTTTCGATCCAAATTAATTGTGTACTTGGCATCCTCAATAGCGAGATCGAGAATCTTCAATGCACCGTCTCCTTTACTTGCTGCCATCTGTGAATAGAAACGTCGGGGTGGTAAAAATGAGAAAAAGAACGAAACCAACATATTCATCAGGATGTTATTTTGTCAGTAACTCACCCATAATGTTTCAGCACGGTGAAAAGAGTACCAATGATTGTAGCAATCCAACTCGAGACAACGAGTGTACATAGCAACAGCTTGATCCCAGCACTCCCCCTGTTTGAGCCTACGAGCTTGTGGGGAAATTTGCTCCGCCTCTTGACTCATGCGGTTGGGATTGCCATCACTTGTCCCTCTTCGTCGGAGTTGAATTACTTTATCAGACCCAGGCTGAAGCATAAATTCGCCCTCCATCAACGGACGAATCTGCATACAGCAAAGCTTGTGCCTCGACCAATCTTTTTTCTGACAGGTGGCAGAGCAATAGTTTACCAAGTGACAAGCGCCGCATTTAAGTGACTTGGCCGGGAGTTTTCCACAAGAAAAGCAGCGCCGAACGATATCATTTACGTTCTTACTCATTTGATATGATTTGGTGTAAGTAGGTGTATAGGATGATGCGGTGTCATGTATTAAGGTGGCAAGTGGGCGACTGTCGTAATAAGTAACTAAATTACTGCTGAATGATAATGAGAGATAATGAGGCGAGGTGAGGTATGTACTTCTGATGGGTGTGATGATGTGAAGAATGAGTAAATAGCTGAAAGACTAACATAGCTGCAAATTTCTTACAGAAGTTGCATAGCGTAAAGCAAACAAAAATAAACCACCATGCCGCACCTTAGTAGTGTGTAGATGATGAGATATCGTGAGCAAATACTTAAATAATGGTGTAATTGCGGCTGCGGCCTTTGATATCAAGCGATGCGCGGAGAGAAAACTGATGGACATGATCTCGGCGGAAATCGAAGATCCGAGAGGCGAGAGGGAGGTGGTTTCATCCCCGCAAGGCGACAATAATCGGGATCTATTGGCCTGACTCATCGCTGAAGACATGCCAACTGTTCTGGCAGCTGCTGATTTGCTGATGCTCCAAAATCCAGCCGGATCAGAACACACCGCATTGACCACAAAAAGGGATCGGCAGTTTGAACATCATCTCAATACCACCGATCGAGCCTGCAATAAATTTAAACTCGACCTCATCAGTACTGTACCATGACGTGTCAATTCCCCTTCTTCCCGCTGATCTGGACGTTACTTGCACTCGCCTGCATTGGGCAGAAAACCAATGCATTCCAAATGATGAATCTCCGACGAAGTACCGTTGCCAGAACTATCCATCAACAGCCGATCGACTCATATCTATCTGCCGAGAGTAATGCAGGCGGGAGCTTTTTTCAAGACGAAGACTGTGAAGATCTCTGTGATGCCTTTGGTGAACAAACTTTGATGGCGTCACTTGCAAATCGAATACAAGAAACTGTGCCACCACAAAGCAAAAGTGTTCCACCGATGAGGCGAATCAAACGCTCTCTATGGAGTGATCCAAAACCAACAAAATGTGATTCATGTTCTGGCGTTGGTTCTACTTATTGCAGATTCTGCGGAGGTGTATCTTTCCTGTCAGGCATCGGAGGAGAGACGGATGCATTGTTCATCGATGGCATTGGCAAATCATGCCCAGTATGTGATGATGGCAACGAAGCATGTCGTGAATGCTCTGGAACAGGATATATTTTTTCTTGGAAAAAACCGATAGATGATGCTGATTCTATGCATCCATAGACTTTTGGTTACTGTAAGTATGATTTGGTAACATTAATCAAGTCAATAAGTGAAGATTAAAAACATTTAGTACAACAAGGACAGTCCACAGCAGCTGGATTGCCCCAACAATCTGCTGTCAATACATCCAGCAGTAGATCGCAAACATCCTCTGGAACAATCCCGCCGATTTGATTGAATTCAATGGTAAACTCTGTCAAGTAATCTAGGTTCTCAAACTCATACCCGAGTTGCAAATCTCCAGAGAACAAATTGTTGTTGAAATGAGCTATTTCCAAGTTCTTCATCGATCCTAACCATGATGGAAATGAACCCTGAAATCTATTATTGTTCAGATGGAGCTGTTTCAGTTGTGTCAGCTGTGATAAATTTTGACTCAGCTCCCCAGAAAGCTTGTTGTAAGACAAGTCAAGCACACCAAGATTCGTGGCACTTGCAAGAGATACAGGGATGGTAGAGCTGAGATCATTATTTCTTGCACTCAGTATTTGGAGCTTGGGATGACCACCGTAGCTGATTGGTATGGCACCAGTGAGAGAATTTTTATCAAGGTAAAGCTCTCTCAATCTCTGTGATCCAAATTGAGGTAAGGGACCTTTGAAGAAGTTGTCATCAAAGTGAGCTGTTTCGAGGAGTATTGCGTCAGAAAAGTTCGGAAGGTCGCCGTAGAAGTCATTCTTGTGAAGACGCAAGTTAACCAGTGTCTTCATCATACCGATCAAAGCAGGTAGTGTTCCACCAATGGCATTGTTATCAATAAGCAAGGTATGTAGATTGTTAAGGCTAATGAACGAAGTCGGGAAGGCTCCGATGAATCTATTATTGCTCAACCGAACATAGGATAGTGTCGGAATGCCACCTAGACCATGTGGGACGTGACCACGGAATCGATTGCTCGCCAGATCCAAATTTGTGAGCTTTGTAAGTCCATCGATATTCGCCCCGATCTCTCCCGTTAGCTGGTTGTCACTAACAGAAAGCGTGCGTAACTCGTAGAGTCTTGAAAATGTTTGTGGGATTGGCCCAACAAGCTGATTGCTTCCCAATTCGATTCGTTGGAGTGATTCGATGTATCCAATCTCTTCTGGTATTGACCCGTCAAGATTATTTGTGACTAGATTCAGGATGGTGACGGATACAATATTATTTGCATCCAAGTCACAGTAGACTCCATTCCAGAGGCATTCATGGCCACTTTTCCAATTCGTGTTGTTGAGCCACTTGTCACCATTCGTAGCGTAGTACAGGGTTGCGAGCGCATATCTCACTCCTACACGCACTGGAACTTCAATATTGTATTTTGTCCTATCCTCTAGCGACCAGGCCATTGCTTTTGCTTGCGGAGTTTCTGAGTTACTCAGAACATCTGCATCAGGAGTGATTTTTTCAATAATGTTCTTAAAATCATCAGCAGACAGTGGTTTCAGCGAGGTGCCATCAAAGCCACCTTGTAACACTGAGTGATCAATCGGTGGAGGTGGTGGCAGCGGATAAATTGGATCATCTTCCTTGATGTGGTTGCTGTCTGGAATGTTTTCCTTTATTGTCGCATCGAATGTATCCTCTTCTTTGGGGTTTCCCGTCTGTTCGTTTCCGCCACTAAAATAGAGGGCAGAACAACCAGCCAAGAACACAACTACAAGCGTTACAATGATGCCCAACCTTCGTCTATCTCTATACCATACTAATTTTTCAACATAGTCAGTATTTGCATTCCAATTCTCGTTGGCTTCATTGATATCACTGAAACTGCAACTATCTACAACCTTCATTTCAATCTCAGAACTTTCTTGGCGACTAACAACACTTTCTTCTTCGTCATGATCACCAAGAGCACTTTCGTCTCCCCAATCAATAGACTCATGTCTCGCTAGTTTTCCATATTTGCTTCTTTTCTTCTTCTTTGGTTTGGATATTGATGCGCTTGATTCACGTGAATGCGGCGATACAGTCATCATACTATCTGATCTTCCAATGCTATTAAGGTTGTAATCTTTGGGCAACTCTTTGTCGCTACGTTTCGGCTGCATCAAGTTTTGCACCCAACCTCCCAAACCGGTAGGTTTTCTCGTTGTAGAAGAGGACCCTCCGACTTGCGCATAGAATCCCTGCTGGTTAGTCTTTCCACCAGATTGCTTCGATCGTGACGCGTTGACGAGTGCAGCTGGACTCCAAGAGATTGGTCCTGGTGCTTCATCAGTCGGATCTAGAACATTTTCTTCATCAGCAAAACTATCAGTATGTTTTGGCTTCTTAAGTGCAGATCGTATCTCTGCTTCACTCGAGACAGATCCTCTTCTGGCGTTACTATGAGCGTGAAAATGAGCAGGTTGAAAGACAGTTTGGAATACGGATGATCTTCTTCTACCATCCATATCTACATCATCTTCATTTTCTTCCTCTTGTTTTTGCTGTTTACGTTTCTCTTTTTTGTCCTTCTTCTTTTTCTTCTTTGACTTCCTCTTCTTTTCAAATTCATAATCATCATCATCATCAAGAATTACTGCCCCATCAGAATCAAGACGAGAGGCTGGTTTCGTTGTCTGGCTCAAACGATTATTTGCCAACTCTAACACATCGTAATATTCTTGGTAACGCTGAGAATGTTCCTGGGACGGTGACCGTTCCCCACTATTGGATTCAAGAGGACTGATTCCTTGGTCATCGTGGTGCTTCCGTACAGAATTAAACGAATTCGGAATAAGAATATCTGCCAAGTCATCACGAAGAGGTGGTGGAGTGGGTGCACCACCCCCACCGGCAGCAGAGCCAGTCCCAACTGCCGCTGCCGCGTATTCAAAGTATGTGCTTGGTGATTTCTCAAGCTCTTCGTCAAGCTCATCATCGTAGTCACCGCTGCTGTTGCTTGCACCACCGTAGGAATAGCCGGAGCTACCACCAACCGATCGTGCCATTGTTTAGTTAAATGAAGGCTCCCGAACACAGTGGGCTGCTATTGCTTTCGTGTGAAGCAGGAGCGGACAGTGGAGGCACAAGCACACACAAGCAAAACGGGACATGTGCTTTTGAGCGAGAAGCAGAGAAGCCCAAGTGAGACACACATCTTATGTCATTCGCTTTTACTTCGCTTTCAAATCAACTCTCAAAAAATCAAAAGATCCTCCGTTCATGAGGAGCATTGCTATCGAAGCTTATCTCGGAGGAGCGGTCCTCCCAGCTTTCATACCACAGCCTGCCGTCCACGCAATCAAGCGCTATCAACGATGAGCGAGAACAGCAAATTTGTGCAATCCAAGGATTCAATATTTGGCCTAGACATAACAAAGGAGAAGTGTGGTTGGTTTGGTGATCGAACGCCCTTGGTTCTTGGTGCAAAGAATGACAAGCAATCACTGAAACGGCTGAAGCAAAAGTGTCACTTGGGTTTGCCACCTCATCTTAGATGTGCAGTGTGGATCTCATCTGTTGCAAGAGCGGCCAATCCTCAACTGCCCGTTTCAGAAACCGATGCCTACGGAACCATCGGGAACAAGAAGAGTATCGAGTCTAAATGGGAATTCGCCCTTAATGCAGTGTTTCCTAACCCAGCAGATCGAGATGATGCAGTTGCACCAGATCTTGGACTTACGCAAGAGGTTCTCAATCAGCTCATACACAATGATTATCCTATTCCGGAAGAGGGTGCTAGTCAATTAACTCTTGTTCTATGCGCATTACAGCAAGTTGTTGGCATTGAGTACAGTCCTACCATTCCAGACATTGCCACATTACTATTGACACACATGCCTGCAAGCTACGCATATGCAACAATTAGAGAAATGATCAATGATACTTCGCAATTCATACCAGTCTCGCAGAAGGAATACTACTCTTGGTGCAAATCATATGAATTTTATGTTCAGAAACAAAGCTCAGCTCACTACAAAGTTATGGAAAGTTGCGGCGCTTTGAAGCCTGAAGGTCTTGATCCGATCTTTAAGCGCTTCTTCACTTCAATGTTAAAGCGTAAGGACGTCCTTCACTTTATGGATATATACTTGGTGGAAGGTTGCAAAGCTTACTTCCGTCTGGCACTTTCTTTGATCAAGCTCATCTCTAAGAAAGAACTAAAGGCTTTGACACTCACTGACTCTGAAACATGGTGGAATGAAATCCGAAAGAAGACTTTCCATCCCGATTTTACGCTTGCTCAGCATCTTGCTCTAATGTACCCCAAAGCTGGTAAGGTTGTAAAGCTTTATCCCAATCGTAAGATGCTACGACGAGCCTTGAAGTATCACGAAAAATGGGCAGCTGATAACATGCCAATCTACGTTGATGAGACGCCACCAAAGCCAATGGGATATATTCTATCTGACGACAAACCCATCACACTTGCAAAGCCAACAATTTTCCGATCAAATTTAGCAAAATGGCTTCCAGTCTCCCTAAAGACAACCAAGCTTGATTTAATTTATTCCACAGAGATTCATGGACGTTCATTGGCAGCATTTTACAATCAATGCAACCGATACAAGAACACGATAGTTCTTATCGAAGCAATCGTAGGCAGCACAACTGCAACCATTGGAATGTTTGCTTCTCATGCTTGGAATGTCAACCCCGCAAGCTACGGTGATGGCGAGTGTTTCCTATTTCGAGTAGATCCTGATCCAAAGTGCTTTAATTGGACACCTGATTTCTCTGGCATCGATGACTTCGAAAGTCAGGCAATTAGAGAGCAGTACATGGTGGCCAAATCAGACTTTCTTGCCATGGGAGCAAATGCAGAAGGCACCAATGGCATACGTTTGGACCAGGATTTCATCAATGGGGAGAGCTATTCAGCCCTTGGGTTTGATAACGAGCCCCTTCCTGGACTTGACCGCAATAAATTCGATATCGGTGTTGTTGAAGCTTACCGTTTGATAAGAGAAGTGGATGGTAGTGCTGTAGGCGAAGAAGAAAAAGTTTGGGATCTAAATGGATTGTAAAGTAATAGGAATTATTGTACCAATCATATCATTGTTTATCCCATCAAGAGTCGGTTGGCCGCAGCTTCAACATTATTATCAGTTTGCTGCAGTGCCCTGACCACGGACTCTCTATCAAATCCCATTGAAGTAAGTTGTGCAATTGCTTCCTCTGGAGGCGGCGGAGGTGGTCGTGGAGGTTGTGCCGGTGATGGTGCTGCTGCTCTTGCTCCCCCAGTTGGAGCTCGTCTCGTTCGGTTCGCTCCTCCTCGTTGCACTGAACGAGACATCATAACGGCAGGGGCTTCATCTGTAATAACTTTACCAATCAGTCCAGCGATTGTATACACGAAGTCGGGTAGCTCGGTCTCACTCCATTTCACCGCCAAAAATCCAGAGACGAAGCCAAAGAAGGTGGGAGTGATAGTGCTGAAACCACCACTCAAAATAACTTGTGCACAAAGCCCATAGGTGATTGATTTTTCCGAAAAGTCATAACCAAGTACTCCAAAGAACTTCGGATGCATTCGTGGTGTGAATTTGTGAAATAGTCCAAGAACTGCACCCAGCTGGGGATACGGACCAGAGTATCTCTCAATATCAAAGAATATGTTGAAGAATAAAAGCTCCATGACAGTTGAAAGAATTGATGTATAAACGATGAATGCACCGAACTTTCTACTTCCCATCTCACGCTCAAACCGCCGCAGTAGTGGACATAACGCCAATAGACCGAATATTAATTCACCCATACTGCCGAACGTTAAATTGCAAACGAATATTCTATAGAATTGCGCATGGTCAAATATTTTTGTCGTATCTGTTGGTGGAATAGAACGAGATGAAGATAGTGAGTGTTAGTGAGCGAAATAATATCATCTTAGAGTACAAAGATGTCCTATCGACGCACCGAAAATTAATGCCTGGTGTAGTTTATTCATTTCTGCCACGATATAAGTGACAACTGCTGTTATGACTATTGCCTTCGAAACCGGAGCCCCGAGGAACCATACTGCTTTTGGATTGGACAGTTGCGACGACGACATTATGCATATTATAATAGGGGGATCGACCTCGTTGTTTGTTTTTGCGTTGGTAAAAGGGTTCATTCAGTGACAGATTAGTTATCTTACGCACTGAAATAGACACAATGCTCTCCTGTTTTGTTTCGCACGACGGAAGACGGAAGTCGTGTGCTGTCAAGGAGATCTCTAATCCGATCCATCATTCTACAGCTGATTTGGTATGGCGACTTTATTCTTTTGCAGATGTTTGTTCGGTTCCGTTTGTTCAAGTTCCAATACAATACATTTCTAACTGTTGTAACAAAGAGGTTTTACACCCAACATGCATTCTAATTGATTTAATTTCTCACTCGTTTGTCTATTATGTTGATTCCTCTTCGCCATTTGACTCGCACTCAGTCTTCACCTCTTTCACTTCACTCTCGGATTTAGATGGCAACAGTCTCAGCCCATTTAGGGTAACAATGAGCATAGCCCCAACATCAGAAACAATAGCTTCCCATAGAGCGGCCTTGCCCGCGAATGTAAAACCGACCACAATTGCCTTGACTACGAAAGAAAATACTACGTTCTCAACAATTCTCCGAGTAACAAGTGGTCCCATATTGACGATAAAGAGTAGCTTGTTCAAATCTGAGCCCATAAGTGTCGCGTCTGCTGTTTCCAATGCCAAAGCAGATCCCTCGCCCATCGCTACAGATATATCCGCGATAGCAAGAGCCGGAGCATCGTTAACTCCATCACCAACCATCATGACAGAAGAAAGTCTTCCACACTTCTTTTGACCTTTACAGTCATCTACCATTTTTTGGATGGATGTCAACTTTTCTTCCGGGAGAAGATCACTTTTCACGTCACATTCGTCCAAGCCGATCTGTTGAGCCACACCGAGCGCAGCCTGACGCTGATCCCCAGTGAGCATGTTGATGACAATGCCCTTGTCCTTCAAGTCTCTTATGACAACCTTTGTCTCATCTCGAATCTTGTCTGAAACACAGTACGAGCCAACGATGCCTTCTCCTTCGATGGAAATAAAACCTATCGTGCCCCCTGCCGATGCCCAACCTTCCGCTGTTGCTTTATCTTCCTCCGACAATTTCTGATGCAAACCTAAACGGACAAATAATCTTTTGTTGCCTACGTGGACTTTCTTGTTATCAATGATGCCAACTACTCCTTCACCTGGTAAAAGCGTGTGGTCTTTTACTTGAAGGTGTGCGGGGACTTCAGCTTTCTCGTTCGCAGCTCCCTTTACAATGGCATCGGCAAGAGGATGACTGGCTGATGCTTCCATCAAGGACAAGTATGCAAGAACTTCCTTCCTGTCACGACTTTGTCCAATTTCATTGAAGTGCAGCAATTGGAAGATTCCCTCACTAAGAGTGCCAGTTTTGTCGAATGCAATGAACTGCACCTTACCCAACGTCTCGAGGTGCTGTCCTCCCTTCACAATAATCCCCTTCTGTGCACAAGCCGCAAGGCCGGCCACATACGTGACTGGTGTACTAATAATAAGTGCGCATGGACAAGCTACAACGAGGAGAATTAGTCCGTTCTTGAACCAGTACCGCCCAACCTCTGACGAAACAATCCACGGAAATGAGCACATACAGATTGCTAACAGCACAACGAGTGGAGTGTAAATCTGTGCAACAGAGTCGACAATAGCCTCTGTCCGGCTGCGGTTCGACTGTGCCTCCTCGACAATCCTCAATAACTTCGCAATAGCAGAGTTGTTCGTGGTAGCTGTAGTCCTAATTTTCAACGGTGTATTTCCAGAGTTGATAGTGCCACCAGATACAAGGCTGCCTACGACTTTCTTTACTGGTCTGCTTTCTCCAGTCAAGTTTGACTCGTCCACAGTCGACTCTCCCTCCATGACAACTCCATCACATGGAATTTTGTCTCCTGTCCGAACTGAGACTATGGAGCCAACCTTGACTGCAGTGGCTGGTAATACAACAGTTTCCTTG
Organism: Skeletonema marinoi; assembly: GCA_030544225.1. Classification (NCBI taxonomy): domain Eukaryota; phylum Bacillariophyta; class Thalassiosirophyceae; order Thalassiosirales; family Thalassiosiraceae; genus Skeletonema; species Skeletonema marinoi. The sequence continues at coordinate 3,169,532 of CM060487.1, forward strand.
GTGATAGGATTGATCAGATGTGCTTCTTCCGGGCGAACATTAACAATAGTGGAAAGAGCATTTCTTGCACGAGTCATGGCCAATGCTTCAAGGTACTCGCTTATATCAAATAGAAATGTTAACACTGCGGCCTCGACATAATCTTGAAGCGCTATGGCTCCAATCACTGCAAACAGGATCTGCCATAGTGAATAATAATTGTAAGTACGATATCACGAATGAGAATTCCTGTTTCGAAATGAGCCAAAAGAAAAGTTGTGCACACGCAATCATCTTACCAAGACGTTTACGTCAAACTTAAATCTGCGCAATGTGCGAAATGCCTTGATAGCAACAAAAGGGATTCCCAAAGCAACGCTAACCAGGGCCAAATATTTGAGATATTCCCAATTCCCTCCAATGTAACTGAGTTGATCCACAAGCAACAAGAATCACGCAAGAAGAAAAGGTGAAGTAAGATAAAGAAGGAGTGTCAGCGCTTGTATCAGGTGTAAGCAACAAAAAGAATATGTACTGCAGCAGCTCGTACACATTACATACCCGAGAAAAGATAATGCACAAAAGATGCCCGACATAATAACAGGCCAACTGACGGACGATTGCTGCAACTCAATGGTATCTTGCACTCCGTGTTTCATCGCTTCAAGAGCCCAACGTCCGTCTTCTGAACCATCAGATTTAATAGTGGCAACACATCCCTCAAAAGCGCCATCCATAGATTGGGCGATTTGAGATGCAGTGACATAATACGGGTTGTATTCCACAATGATGGAATTCCGTTCTTGGCTGACTTTCACCACTTTCTTCCCATCCTCACCGAATGCTGACATGATAGAAGCACGAATTTTCTCTTCCTTCAGTGCATCAATGTTACCATCTTCATTTTTTACGTCAAATACAGAGACAACTGTCACGTCCAAAGGAATGCCAATCTTTTGAGTAATCTCCACTGCTGCATCTTTGATTATTGTTGCACTAAATCCTCCCTCATCCAACTCACGACGAATATCACTTGCAGACACTATGTCAATGTCGTGGTCCACATAAACGGCCTTTGTGGCGGGGCTCACTTTCACATTATCAACGCCCTTGATTGGGATAAGTATAGATTTTACCATTGGAATTTCTGAAGAGCAACAAATACCTTTAGCGGTAAAATGAGATCTACCAATTCTCGAGATGGGCTCCTCATCTTCTTCGTTGGGGGTATCAGCTAATAAGGTTCTGCTGGATTTGAGTGAAGAATTGAGTCGACGCACTGATATTGATCGGATGACCCCTGGCGGCAAGAAAAAGTTTGCATTGGCAAGATGATCATTGCAAGCGCCGTCTTCGCAACAGCCATCATTTTCCTCTCTGACGGCAAAGCTGTTTCGGAATGAACGCATAGACGCACGTAGACCAGGCGGTAAAAAGAAGTTGGCATTCGCTAGATGATCCCTACAAGCTTCATCATCGCAGCAACCATCTTTTCCTTTTTTTGTTTTTGAATCAGTGGAAAGTGATCCTTTTTGATTGGCGAATGATACCCTCCTTCTCTCAGTGTCGCCCCCTCCTCCCGGCTTGGCCGTTTCGTCGTCATCTACATCAAAACGTACACTCGTCTGCCTCTTTTCTTCTTCCACTTCCACTTCCAACTCTAATGGCGCAGGACTCATTTTGTTATCTATGTCACGTCAACCTTGGTACCGAGAAGGAGATGGCGCGCGGTGGTCGTTGCGTCGAGATGAGATGTGGCTTGTGGCTTAGGATTGGGCCTTCATGGTATCTATTGGTGGCTGTGATGCACTCCACATCACGCACAACATCCAACAAAAGGGCAAGGAATACCAAACTATTCCAACAAGAAGTCATCGAGCTAAATCAGTGGATTCGCCCGGCAAAAGACGCACAGTGTGTCTGATAGGACACAAAGAATTACTGGAACGACTGAGAACAGATGCTGTAAGCAGTTATTGTACTCTTGGATACTGAGAGTGTGACGTCAAAAAGACAAAAATTCAACAACGAAGCAAGGCCCAAGACTTACTTGAGCTTCTGAAATCAGTCGCGTTCTGAGCCGAGTTAAGCGGCACTATATACCACCCCAAGCATACCGGTCTTTGCTCCCGAATCTTCTTCGTGATGCGGCTCGGACATTGACATTTTAACAACTCAACTAATACTTAACAAAGGCTATTACGAATAATGGGGGTATGGCTCCAAAAGGAGCAAAGAAATAAGATAATGCCCGGTAAGGCAATAAATCCCAACTTTCTCTTGCTTTGGCTTACCACAGCGGCAAAGTATATTCTCTTTTGTTGCTTAAAAAGCAGTCTGCCGAGCTTATCAGCTCCTCAGGTGTCCCTCGAAGCCACTGGCACATTCTACTCCTCAGTAGACTATGGCGCAAGGTCTCGCACAGGAAACTCAATACGCTGTCTCTGGGTTCCAATCGTCAATAGCCACGACGAATAAAACCCGCTTACAAATCAAAGTCATGCAGAGTCTCTCTGACGAAACTATGTACCTGCATGACTTAGACCCATAATTAGGTGAAACCCAGAGACCCCAGCAGGTGCGGCGTTATTAGATGAACCAGCATCAGGCTGACCAAAAGAAAACAACTTGCATGTAGCTTGCTACCGGCAAGAAACCCCCTCGTAAAACGGGTTGCTGCTTTCAACAGCTATCAGTCCAAGAACTGAAAAATCCGACACATAATTGTGTTGGTTGATGATGGATTAAGAAAGATGTCTCCCCCGAACTTCCATGGCGTAGTATTTTCCCCCCATACAGCAGTCGAGCGATGGAGACTGCGTAGAGGAGGGGATGGACTCTTAAGGGTAGACGTGAAATGCAGACGTAGACGGGAACTGTAGACGTTTCCACTCACTAAGACGCCTCCCCCAGAACTCCCATGTCGTAGAATTTTCCCCCCATGCAGCCGGTGGGGCGCAGAGGAGGGGATGGGCTCTTAGGGATAGGCGAGGATCTCGGAGACATTATCCTCAATAATTGATGGAGTGGCACAACCAATAGGTCGACGTAGGTGTATATTAATAATAAAAATGACACAACTGATAGTTAAATTTCATGTTGTGAGCGTAGTCGACCGCTGACTTGATGGGGAGCTTTCAGTGATCTCATCAGCCCCCCGCACTTTAAACCAAGTGAAGACGCACACGAAGAACTGGCGACTCTCCTCCGACCCGAACCCACTGTATACATGACGGCGTTGCCGGCGATGCACCCTGTGGCTGAGGGAACCAATGGCGTCGGAATGTCGGAAGGCAATTCAAAAGGGACGCAAAAACCCCCACGCTAAAAAACGAAAAAAGTTATCGACAATCCAAGGAACGAAAGAAGAACACGATGATGCATCATCACGTTAGCTGCCCACGCTTGGAATGTCCCCTTCTCTGTTACAAAGAGCCGTGCATTGCAGTCTTCACTTGGTTGAAGTGAGATTTCAAAAACGGCCCTCTCACCGCACGCACGGCGTTGCGGCTGGCAAGAATTGAAGATAAGTAAGTATGTACGCATCTCCAATCTACCACGTCAATCTTCAACATCTCGGATTCAAATCTCTTGCTCAGATCTGCCAGAATGATTGCCCCTTGTCGCGTCATCCGGCACAGCTCAGACTCCGTCTACTGTAAATTTTTTTTTGCATGCGCGCTCCTTCGGGCACGCAAAATAGGTCTGATTTGCTTGCAGACGGACGACGACAGACTCAGATTTTGGTGAGTCTCATGCAAACGCAGAAGTTGCTTGCGCAGACCACACACGCTCCTCAACTCCACCAAAAACATGCATCGGCCGCAAATCCGCCACAAACAATCATGACTACCTCCCCTGTTTCGGCATCTGCTGCGGCAGGCGCTGATGGTCATGGGGCGGAAAATAATGACGCTGCTGCCGTTGAAGTTGCTGGTGAAGCGCCGGCTGCCGCTGCCGCTGCTGCTGCTGATGATGATGCCAGACCTCCGTGGGACGACAAAGTTGATTGTCATGCACTTAAAGACCACGACCTTGCCGATCTCACTGCTAGCGCATGGTACAACGAAAAAAACAAAGGACAAAAGCCTATTGCGCTTATGGTGATGGGTATCGGTGTTCCTGGATTTCCATCTCCTGAACAGATCGAGAACAATGAGGACATTGGGAGAGTCACCAACCGTAGCAAGAGCCACAAGTGCAACAAAGAAGACATTGTTCCAACCGTGCCCAAAGCAAAGTCTCATCTCAAAAAAGAAACTATTCGCCGTGCCCTCGTCAAGAAGATGCCGAACAAAGATCATCCAAAACTAAATCACTGGGATAGGGTCAAACTCACTTCATGGCTCATGAGTAATCCACCACCTGACTTAGAACATGGCTACATCAACCAATCATTCAATGCATTGATGGCTGTGCTCAAGAGGCATTATCAAGAAACATATGGTTCTAAAGAGGCCAATATGTGGCGTCTTATACGATTATTCGAATGCTTCCTCCATCCTTCTCTGCGTGACGACTTCAAGAAGAGGAACCGTCAACTTACGAGACATGAAATTGATGGTCGCAACTCACCCCACGCTCCTAAGTCTTTCTACGAAAAGGTAGCGGATTTGCACAACTCTTCCGTCATCCTTTACAGTGTAATCTTGGGTGAATCGTACGGTGAACCATTTCATGAGCGTAAAGAACTACGTCCTGTCTTAGAAGAAAATCATGTGACTGGTCAGTCTGTGAAGGAAACTATGAATACTACAAAAGGTGGAGTCATTCGCATCCGAAACGGCATTAGAGTTAGTGGCCAAGGAGAAGGATCTCATTGTGGTGGTGACACTGTGAAGGGCTTTGTGACCGGAGCCATGATGGCAGCAAACAAGAAAGCCGTTATTGCGAATGGTGAAGCAACAGCTTATATCATGCTTAGGACGCAGGATGAAGGCATCATCGACGACTTCTGTAGCCATGCTGGTGATGGTGTGGCCGCAACTATGAAGAATACACCAAAAATCAATAGTGGGAGCGGCAAGAAGAGAAAGGGCAAGAGTACTCAACGCTCGGGCAAGAAGGGCACTTCTGATCACTAGGACGGAGTTGCTTCAGAGTATGCGTCGTATGCAGAGAAACCAAGATGTGGAGGAACATAAGCTAAGCATCCAAATGCTTCGTCAGCAGATTACCTCCGAAGAGAGTTCTCTTCTGAACCACCGAGAGAAACTAACTGGTTTTATTACTGCTTGCCTTCCTTTCAAACAGCAGGTGAGAAACGGAACTTTGACTGAGGCGGATGAAGATGAATGGGAGATGTATCAGCTTCACAATGGCAATGTTGTTTCGTGCAAGAGTGCCATTGCTTCAATAGCAACCCGCATTAAAAGCCTCAATGCTGAGTTGGAAAGTAATGAGAAGAAATATGCCGAGGCGAAGGAGGCCGCTGAACTTGCAGAGGGGGAAGAAGAGGAAGAAGGAGAGGAAGAAGGAGAGGAAGCAGAGGAGGAGGATGAGTATAATTGGAATGAAAGTGAAAACGACGAAATCTTTTCTGTTGGTAGCAACAATGGATCCGAGCAGCTGAATGACAATGAAGTACCTGATGCAGAATCAGTTAATTAATTATTAAAAGGCTGGTCTACGTAGATCGGCATCTGCCACCTTTCTTATCATCTTACGCATTGGTGTCAGATCATTATTATTGCGCCTCGGCCTTCTTCCTCTTGGAGCATCACGAAAGTGGTGTCCAGATCCAACTAGAGCAGATGGAATGCCATTGCTATCTAGTGAAACAGCAGCTTGCCGTTCATCATCACGTGTTCTTTGCGTTGCAGCTCTTCGTCTGATGTGCCTCTCATCGCGGCTTCTGGGGGTTGGTGTACGACGAGAGTCTCCATTATCTATGCAGAAGTTATGTAGCCTCATCAAACAAATAACAATCGAGGGGACCTTGCGGATAGACATAGACAGAGGGCGTCGAAGAATCCCCCAACGGTGGACAAGAATACCGAAGGCTCGTTCAATAGTAATTCGAACTTGGGAGAGATAAAAGTTGTATGCATCCTCAACTTCAGTGATTTGTGTTCCAGGGATGGGAGTTGCCATTGTCATATTTTCAACAAATGCATTGTCTCCCGCGATGACATGGTCGGGTAGAATGAGATCGCTGTCGTCATTTTCCAGTTCAATACCAACATCCGTGTTCGTCCATGCTAAATAATCCGATGTTGATGCAGGGTGCTTGATATCGGCCCAACGGAATCGAGTCTCATGATCACATCCTGCCATTAATAAGAAACCAAACTTATCTTTACGATAGCAATGAAATAATCTTTCTCCAATTTCGATGAGTTCACACTCAGCCGCTGATGGTTGCGTAGTCCACACTAACATTCCATCAAGTGTTAAGATAATTCTATCAAAGTCAGCAGCACTCATAGCTCTGAAGCCGGCAGCTATCTCTCTTTGTTCTTCATGAGACGGAAACTCGGCTCCATTATCATTGAATGCAAGAGCGGCTGTGGCATTCACTGCGTTCACAACTCCATAAACAGATTTGTATACGGATTGTTTCCCCATGCCGTGACTTAACATAATGTCGTACACAGAACCCCCGGCAAAGAATCTGATAGCAGCCGACAATCGCAGAAGTGTTGAAATATTCCCATTGGGAGTTTTGCCACGGGAGCGTTCCTTAATGTCGAACTCATCACGCAATGCAGGTAGTAGGAGAGAGTGTAGCTTTTTCAATGAATCCATATTCATCATTCATCCTATACGCCTTACGTGCATAACATCCTAATTCTTTCCACATGTCTTTCACCTTCTTCCGAGTACGCCGGATGTTGGTGGAGCCGATGGTACGACCGACGACTACTTCTTCATCATCTAAATCTAGGATCTCCAAAACGCATGCTGCCATCATGAGACGATCACGTCGCCTCCTACGGCGACGTCTTATCCAAACAGCAGGTGGAGTCGGGAGGGCACACATCAGATGGTTTATTATTATTATTATGATTATTCATTCCATGAAGCAATGACGACAGAGGTGGAGAGGGGAATGACGTGCACAAGAGCCCTGTCAGGGTTACGTCTGAGGTCTGTTTTGCGTGTAGGGTGAATGTCCGTTTTGCGTGTAGGGGCGTTTTTATTACAATGGACAGAGTTGTGCATACGTACGGCTTGGAATGCGCGGCTCAGAGTGGGCGCAGCGCACATGCCCCAATTTAGAGTACAATAGACTGCCTCTCAATCATCACGAGTCTCACGACCATCTGTGGCGAATGCCCAGTGAGCATGTTTTAATTCCAATCTGATTTTCAAGTATGTCTTCATTTCATTCTGAACTCTTATCTTGGACTTCAGACAGTTGAACTGTCTTCTCGGTACTCCATTACCAATCCCGCATCGTAGAGATACTTAATCAGGCCTCTTTCACTACGTCAACTTCAGTAATAAGAATGCATTGTACTAACGACATTCAATAAAATCTTCGACATCAAGAAATTTTTGTTAGTATGATGGCAAATAATGATGCTTTCGTCTTTCCAAACATGGCTGACCGCAACGAGCAGGCGGCGCAGAGAGGCGATGAGGAATCCGTGGCTTCATCTGGAAACTCCAACATGGTGGAGTGGAGGGGCAACTTAGTTGGTGAGAAAGAAGCCAAGGCATGCCGTCATGTATTTGATGATTTGCAGGATCACTTTGGCCACCAACGACCCGATCCAAGAATCACGTTCAACACAAGCCTTGCTCACCCAGGCCAAGGCGAGGTATGGAATGGCGAGCTGGACTTTACCTACGACATCAACGGCGACCACTGTAATCTCGCGTATGTCAGTATGGACGTCTGCGTTGATCTCACAACCAAGCTCGTACACAAACACGGCCAGCCAATGTTGAAAGAATATGGCAACTCATGGGTGTACGTCTATCTACCAGGACTGACGTTAGATAAGTTCAAATCATTCCTCAAGACCGGCACGGGATGGGACGTATCAGATGAGGGGACCGTCTACGATCCTAACAGGAACCTCGTGGCGATCGAGGCCAAGATGCATCATGAGAGTGGACAGCCCAAGCCAAGCTTCTGGGTTGTAAGGGACAAGGATGCCTCTGGGAGAGACATATTCTTCTCGCGCATTGGAAGCGTTCAAGAAGTGAATGCACAACCTCACCAGCAGTGCATCCATCGAGGCATTGGCATCTTTTCGGTATCTATGGAGGTGGAAGGAACTCCAAACTTCAAGCCAACTCCTGGTGCAGGAGACCAGGCCAAGCTTACTTTCACGCTCGTGAGTGTCCGTACGTGGGGCGTTACAGAGTGTGTTGCACCTATTGTGCATGCCCCAAGCAAATGGTATTAAATTGATGTCGGTCGTTGTATTCATGTTCAAGGGTGCTGTTTTTCTTACTGTAATGAAGTGCCCAACAGAGATGATGATCATATTCATATTTGTGCGTAAGTAGAATTGAAAGGACCACGCCACGAGAGGTGGGCACACGCCCTCTCTAAACGTCAACTAGATACCTAGTACATTATAATAATATCATGTAACACCATCTTAATCATCTCTGTTCGTCTCTATATGAAGTGTCAATGCTCTCGGCTGATGGCAGTCATGAAGTCATAATTAGTGGAGGTACCACCAAACTTGGCAAATCTACTCTCAACTCAGGATGCTCGAATGAAAGAAGAGTACTCCTACCTGGTAGAGTTGATACGCTTACTGCCAACCTCAGATTTTTTGCATGCTGTCACTTTGATTTTGACTACGATTTGAAGACGCAAGGTTTTCCAGCAGCGGTAAGTAAGACACCTGGCCACAATCATCGAAGTCGCGAACCTCGCCAATATCATTCATGACCTTCTCATAATATTGGAGTCACAGAAGCCAATTTCCTCATCTCGGTTAAACTCGTCCCAACTGCTTTGCTAAAGAATTTCCTTGTTGTGAACGGGCATGATCACCCAACGAAGCCACTAAAACAGCAGCTCACGTCACAACCACTAGAAGAGACCATATGGTCCATGGACACCCAAACTTCAAGAGATGTACAATAGTTGGTTCAATTAGTCTTTCGAAAGATTGTAAATATGCTCTATCCGAGTCAGTGTCATCTAGTATATAGATTTTTCCTGTTGAATATTGTGATAATGCGAGCGTAGATCATCGAAAAAGGATTTCGCTTGATTGAGTCACTCTGCTCAATCAGATGGCATTTTTCTTCCCTTGGCCCTCTTCTCCGGCGCTTGTTTCCTTGTCTGCTGGGGCAACCTCTTTCCTTGCGTCTGCGAAGGGTTGTTTTCTAGATGCAGCGACTCTTGTTGTTGTTGTTGCTGCTGCTGCTGTTGTTGATGATTTTGTACTGGCGGAGGAGGTGGTGGATTTTCCCGTTTCTTAACCCTCTTTACCTCCAACACCCCTTCCATAAAGCTCTGATGGCCAGGAGCTGCAAATGGATTCGATCGCTTGTGAGAATCAGGATCCATCTTCTCTGGTCGGAGACCATATTTCGTCATGACTGGTCCTCGTTTCGTTTCCAAGTCGTTGTTATTGCTTCTTGCAGTATTGTTGTGAAATGATATTGTCGATCTGATGATGGATGAGAGTATCATGATGACCAGAATAGCAATCAGTTTTGATTTAAAGGTTGAATTATTGAATATATATCGGATCATTTCAATATTTGTCCATTGATCAGGTGGAAGTTGTTGTTGCTGTCTCTCTGTTGCCTCATCTCTGTCGCTTTTGAACCACCCTCCTCTCCATTTTTTGCGATTGTTAGCGTTCGAGGAAGACACATTCGGTACTTCTACATCATAACGCTCATATAATTTCGAACGCGACGTGCGAGAAGATGACCCAGCACTACTTGGAGACATGAAATAGGTCGATAGGTTGGACGTAAGACTCTAGAGAACTGTACAGGCTACCATGGTCATGGTCATCTTGCTCTGTGCTCGCTGCTCGCTTGCTCACCAATACGTGGGGTTCTCTAGAGTTTATTTTTCTACGCGTCACCGCTAAAGTTGAGAGATTTCAGGCACCGCTTTAGCGGAGCCTCTTGACGCGTTGGAAAGAGGGTGCGGGGCAGGGGTTAATATGTATCTTAGGGGTAAACAGCCGAATGAAAAAAGTGTGGCATGTCGTTCATCAGCCTCTTTTCTCTTTTTGCCTATTTGTCTCTTCTCCAGCCCACTTTTTGCCATTTTGCAAAAATCAAAACATACCCACCATGGTAGCCGCTACTATCATTGCATATGGTGTCATCCACACATAACTTACATCTGAATCAAAGCTACTAATCTGTTTAAGATACTCTATTGACGTAGTTGGTGGAAGGGTTTAAGTTTTACTTCTATCTTTACTTCAAAATATTACAAATTGATAAAGGCAGCATGAGCTACATTTCCTACACAGAATATTTCTATTTATTCGTATCCAATTGATCTATGGGCGGGTATGAACTACCCCATCCTTTAGTATATGATATAAAGTAAGCGACAGGTCGGTTGGATGGATTAAATATATAAGATATAGCCTATTTGATGCGTTGTTTGGTGTATGATAATTTAATATTCTTCGCGAGTGTATTTTCATTGTGTGGTTAGGGGATGTTTCGGGGCACTGGCAGCTGCAACAAGCGGTGGAACCCGTTGACTATATCATCAACGAAGGATGGAGGGCGGCGGCGGTGGTAATACTACGCAGACGTCGTTACACACCACCTCTTCTGCGTCGGCACATGTCATCGTCCGGAAAATGAGTAGTGACCATAGTCAAATACTCAATAACTAAGGCCCCCAAAATCAGGGGCTCAGCGGATACATCCATCCAAAACATATGACAGCATGGATCCGCTGAGCCCCTGATTTTGGGAGCCTTAGTTATTGACCTCATTTTTACTAGTAATCTCACCATGGTGAAGACCTTTTTGAGATGTGTGCTGATGAACAACATGCCACGGAGATAAAAGGGGGCACCCCTTAAATATGTAAATTATAATGGAAAATTATCTAGAGGGAAAAGAGGGCACCTCTTTTTGCATTCTATTGTTTACCCCTAAGATACATATTAACCCCTGGTGCGGGGGGGCGGGGAGATTCGCTCGGTACTCAAGATGCGAAAGTAGTAATCAAGAAGCGAACTGTGAATGTCAAGGAGTGTCAAAGAACTCTGATGTCAAAAAGTACTGTCACCTACGCGAACTCTAAACGTTTTGCACGATTAATTAGTGTGCACCTGTTATTTTGTTCGCGGTGCCTATTGCAGCCAGAAGCTGCCCCTTGATAGCCACGAACACCCTTTTAATAAAACACATTATTGATGCTGACACAAACCACCCGGCCGTGCACAAAAAAATAAGATGTCCATGGAGCTCGCTGCCGCGACGCCGCCCGTCCTACAATACAAATAAATAGCCGCCGCTGAAGGGGCTCACAACATTGAATCATAGTTAGTAAATATATAATTTCCACCATGATGGCCGAAGTAGGCAAAACAGTAATGGAGCCAGAGGCAACCAATCTCAACATGGTCGAATACGACTTTGAAAATTACGCCCTCACCCAAGGCATTCCCGAAACACTCGATCCACTCCCCTACCGCAAGGCCGGGTCCGTCTTTGCCACGGGTGATGAGGCCGAACCACAATTGACAAGTGCCAAGCACGATCCACGATTACGTACGGTGGTGTGTCGCCATTGGCTGCGTGATTTGTGTATGAAGGGTGCGGCTTGTGAATTTTTACATCAGTATGATTTGAGTAAGATGCCTTTGTGTCGGCATGGGGATCGGTGTAAGGTGAAGGACTGTCCGTTTCGTCATATTAGTGAGGCGGATCGATTGGAGTGTGTGTTTTATAGTCAAGGTTTTTGCATTCATGGGCCGTTTTGTAGGTATAAGCATGTGAGGAGAGAGCGTATTGATCTGCCATTGGTGGCGGACTTTACATTGGGACTGTCTCAGATGCAGGCTGGGAAAGATGGAGTTACAGTGAGGAGACCTGCTCCTAAGCCGAACGAATTCTTCAAAGTGAGCTTATGTAAGCATTTCCTCAGCGGGGAGTGTCCATTTGGTGATGGGTGTCACTTTGCTCATGGAGAAGCAGAGATTAGAAGATTTCCCAAACCTGGACAAGAAGAGAAACAAGCTCCAGATGGAGAGAAGGAGTTATCGGATAATATGTTTGATAATCAGGAGACGACAACTGTCGATTATTATCAGGGGGGACAGTCTGGTGGGGGACGGCCAACTCCAATCTTGGAGCCAGAGAATGCATCCTTCTACATCCTTCGTGCGGCAACTTATCGCGACTGTTCCACATCAACCGTAAAGGGAGAGTGGTATGTTCAAAAGAAGCATGCGGAGTCTATCAACAGGGCAGCAAATGGCAACAGACAGGTCATGGTATTTTTTACTGTTGGTGATAGCCACCACATTCAGGGGGCTGCACTGGTTAAATCTACCGCTTCCTATGTCAAATCAGCGGATCGCAAACATCACAGTAGCTCCAAAGGCGAAATGGCTTCTGCAGATAAAGATGGTCCATTCTGCTACCGTTTCAAATGTGAATGGTATCGTACCTGTGAGCTCCCAACATCAACGGCGTTAGAAGCTGCCCCAGATTTGTTGTTGCCTACATCCGCTACTCAGTATTGCCAGGACATGACGTCAAAGACGGGAGAAGCTGTTATGAAGGCTATTTGGAATTCACCTCTTTGTACGTTGTACGAAAGTTGGAATAGTGCAGATTATGATGATGAGGGAGAAAAGGCGAAGAAGCCACCAGTCGGTGATGCCATCCTCTTTGACTTTAGATGTCCACTGCCAGACGAGATAGCTTGGCCGACGATGCCAACGCCAGGATTTATTTTTGGTTGCAACTCTCAGACCATGGATGAATGTTTAGGACGTGGTTTATTTGGACTCCCAGCACATATGAAGATTGCCGCAAGTGGCATCCGACCAGGGTCTTCCATTTTCCTCTATCATGTGTCAGAACGGTTGGTCTTTGGTGTATTCGAAGCACTCACCACTGCGCAGATGAATTTAGAGCCCAAGGCCTTCTCGAAAAATCCAAACGCAACAACGTCTCCGTTCCCAGTTCAAATTAGGGTACGTATTAGTCTAGAGTGTGCGCCTGTGCAGGATGACGATCCAGCCTTGAATGATATTTTGAGATCACGTGTTGGAGGAAGGATTGGACCTCTCACTGTGTCCCAAGCAGAAGCGTTGGCAAGTTTAATCGCGCAACAGTGCGGTGCTTTGAGTTACATGGCGGAATACCGACAAGGAGTAGAATCTGGGGCCATGAACGTTCAGGCTCCACCTATTGCGTTACCACCGCGAAAAATTGGATAGTCTATCGAGCGCCAAACAAATGTAGCAGTAATATTCATAAAGTATCAGTCATTCAATAATGCTTTTGTTAATCTCTTTTTCACCTTTATTCTTTTTCATCCTTAGCGTCTTCGTCACCTTCACCCGCTTCCTCTGCTTCGGAATCGTCTTCTGTATTGGCAGCCTCCTCCTCCGCCGCCGCCGCCGCTCGTGCCGCTTCCTCTTCTCGACTTTCAGCATCAGCAATCGCTTTAAGGATAGATTCGTCTACAATACCTTTTGTCCACCAAGCAGCAGCATATGGACCAACAATGTCTTTTTGAGTAACAGCAGCACCCCCAATCGACAAGGCGATGTCAGTCGCTAATTTCAAAGTACTCAACTCTGGACCAGCAACAGTCTGCAATCGCTTCAAATAGTTGCGTGCAGCACGTTTCTTCATATTAAACTCTGGTCGTACGCTTCTATTGACTAACACTTTGACCAAACCCTCCGTTACCCGAAGAGTTTTGAACAACAACTTTTCATCGTCATCTTCATCCCCCGAGGCTTTCTCCTTGATTTCAATTTTTAATTGCATACCCCTCTCTTCCATTTCAGTCAAAGCCTGTTGGATCTCACCCAATACTTGATCCACCAACTCTGTCTCAATTGCGAAGTATAACGCAGTCTTCTCGTCAATGATTTGATCTGCAACAAAAACAGCGGCATGAAGCCTTGGCTTTCCATACAACTCCTTGTAATTTGGAATACTCGAGCGGATCATCCCCTCAACTGCCGCCCTTGCCCCAGCCTTTTGAAGGACAAATCGGTTATTACGTCTGAATTCTTTCAAGGCAGTGGCAATTGCTTTGGCATCCTTCATCTTTCCAGGTCGGGCAGACTCGCATAATTTGATAAAGTCAGATTGACGGATGAGTGCGAGGCCATCGGCAGCGTACTTTTGTAGAACGAAAATCGAGTGACCGGGAGTGATAACGTCGAGATTGGCCTGTTCGAGAGCGCTTGGTCGACGATCTGTTGATGATTGTTCTTGTTGTGCCACTGATGAAAAGGCAAAGCGATGATGTTGGAATGATGATGACGCCACTCGAGAAGACATCAAATTTTGAACTCCGGCTGTGGCTGGCTCCTTTGGCCGGTGCACTAGTTTATTCGCACGTAACATGCATCTTGCCCGAACTAAAGCCTGGTTATTCATCGTCGTCTGCGGTGTTATTTACACTATAATGCCTGCCCCGATTGTTGCTTGCTACTACTATTGCAGAGATAAACTAAACTGAGCCGCTTTTATGAGGCAAAAAATCGACGTGCAGACTTTCTGTGAGTTTATGAAAACAAACAACATAGATAATAATACCATCGCCAAGCAGCACTACGCTTTATTCGTTAGTATTGATCAACTCTGCAATTTGTATATACAGACAATAACAATGGTGAGCATTTACTTGCTGCTGAATTTTACCTTTCTATCCAGCTCAAACTTTAAACTCACATCACATGTGTCCATAATATCTTTTCTCAATCCTTTCGATCCTTCACGCAGTCACAACTAATTGTAAACCCCAAACCATTCCTTGCCGACCTAACTGGCAAAAATGTACGAGTCCGTCTTAAGTGGGGCCAGGAATATCAAGGCAAACTTGCATCATCGGATGCCTACATGAATTTACAATTAGAGGACACAGAGGAATTTATTGATGGTCAATTTGCGGGGGCACTGGGGGAGGTGTTGATTCGATGCAACAATGTATTATATATCAAGGCGGCTGACGCAAAGGAGGGTGCTGCTCCGATGGAGACATGATGCGGGAGTTTAAATATATGCGATTACACAAACTTGCACCTTGGGGGATTCAACAATGAAGGGGGGAAGGGCTCTCTACCGACAGGAGCAGCGATGGATGTGATTAAGTTGCTGGTATGCACTGACCAGCTGAGATATATATAATCTATATACAAACGAATAATGAAGAATGACGGAAAACACACTAATTTAATTCTAGCTGGTGATGCTTCATATCTACTCCATTTCACTATTTCTCGAGGGCAGTTCTGGGCGAAGTGTGATGTAGGCTGCCAATCCAAAGAACGGCACGAATTTTGCGACATTGCGCAGTCCCATTAATTCGTCTTCACTTACTCCTCGACGTTGCAGATCGTCGTCAACAAACCAGCTCTGAAATATGGCGAAGATTGCCAGATCCACTATGAAGCTGCTTCCAACTCTGTCGATGCTAAGCAAATCTATGAAGCTATTGTACCTTTCGGTAAACTCTCCGAACTCTGGCCTTCCGATAAAGGACCATACGATGGATGCAGTTCCAACAGCAGAAAGGAAGCCCCCCAAGGGTCGCCACTCAGCAACCTTTGCTTGTAAGTCTCCATCAATATCTTCCTTGTAGACTTGGGACTCAAACTCTGGCGTTCGTGTGAACAAGTATGGCAATAGGAAACCAGAAGTTAGAAACTGCATTCCAACTAGCATAGGACCAAATGGGAGTAGGTTCGGCTTGTCTTTCCGTTCATCTGACAGGAAGCACGCGAACATTGCAGCCCATGACAGTAATAGATTGAACACGCCTTCGAGAATTGGATGTACCACTGGAGAGAAAGGCAAGTGCAGCAAGGGAGACACAAGGAAGAAATTGATTGAGAGATCACGAACTTCCTCCCACGTGCGCTGCTCCAACGCAAGAGCATTGGCCCCTGGTAAAATACCATCCGAAATGAAAAGAATGTACATGTATGCCACCCACATTGCCAATGGAATCAAGCGAACTGGCTCTGCTTCAAACTTGGATGAGAGAGTGTTCAAAAAGCCTGTCTTTGGTGGAGCCTTTTCGGGAATATCGAATCCAGTCTGAATCAAGCCATTCCTGTCAAGTGTGTAGAAGGAGCACCCGCGTGTAAAACTAAGTGGTTCCCCATCGTTTTCTACGTGCCAGAGGACTCCCGCCTTTTGCTTTGTCTGAGCAATGTCATCAATGACAAAGTTGAATGATGATGGGAGGCAATCCTTGCATCTAAGCAGGTGCGTCTCCAGCTCGTCACGACTTGAGAAGGCGTCATCATATTGTAAATCTCTCACTGAGCAGTCCTCTGTGAATTGAGCAACTGCTTCTTTCATGTCACGCTTGTTCCATGCATCAAAGTATTGTTCCACTGCAGTTGAGGATTGGTCATTATCATTGATGCTATCAGTCGTCATTACGATACTTTCATCACCAATAAGATTTGATACAGTCTTCAGCAATTTCAAGCCACTATCACCTGGCTTTGGGGAGACTGGTTCAGTCACATCAAATGCACTATCAATCTTTCCATCATCATCTACATTGTAAAATGATATCGCTGTCGTGTCTGCAACATCATTACCTTCATCATCGGTCAAGTGATACATGACACAAACTTTTGATTTTCCGTTTTCTGAAACTGAAACAATGTCATCAACAACAATTGCTGCTGCCGAAAAGTCTGTAGTCTTTGCAAATGTAGAAAGCGCCGATGAGCCAGCATGCAGATAAAAGTGCTTACGTAACTCGTCCTTCCCAACAATCGGATTGTAGTATGATGTATCGACAAAGTTGACATCGTCAGAAAAGAATTCCACAATTGTTGCTGGGTCTGCTCTTGAGTTGATTGCTGCAATGAAAGACTCCACTACTTGTTGACCCACCGCTGCACTGCCACTAAGTGTTGCAGATTGTTGTTTTGATGGATTGAACAAATCGGCAAAGGCGCTGAATGGAGAGGCACTCTGGACCATATCAAGTGCACTGGACCTCTGCGAATGTGGCAGAAGCTGCCGATGGGGCAAGGAATGTGAATTTCGCACTGCTCCTGTGTTATGCTTCAAACCACCAAAGGCGGCGGCCCTTTCAAGAGCTATAGGGATTAATATGCAAGTTAATCTCATTTCGTTATAGCATCAATTCACTCGAATAATGTGTGGGGCACAATTGATGCAGCCGAACAATTGCATCATCATTGCAGATGAGTCACATCGCATTTTATTATCAAAGTCCCCATTCATCAGGACTTTCAATAGAACAGTGCAAAACGGGTCTATTGTTGGGGAAATTCGTGCTCACCCCAAGCGACAGACATAATTTCCATGGCAGCCGCTCGTTGCGTTGTGCTACTATCTAAATTAAGTCAGTCGCTGTGTTGATAAGCATCATTATTAATAGACTTGATAAACAGTTGATTACATCTACGGAACATCATACTGATTACGGCATCTCTGTGCAAATAAATTGACAATTCAGTAGAAAACGAAATATACATCAAAATGCATCCATCCGCAGTTCTTCATATGGCCAGAGGGAAGGGGAAGACTGTTCCAATCAAGGTGCGTCTCTTCAAAAATATGTTATATCTGTTCTTCTCTTAATGTGTGACTCATGATTATTATATTCTTTGCACAGCTCTTGAGCTCTGCAGGGACTGGCTTCTTCTACACAACCCGACGAAACGTCTCACGAACACCTGAAAAGTTCAAGTTTGTCAAGTTCGATCCAATTGTTAGAAGGAGGGTGTTGTTTACGGAGCACAAGATAAAATAAAGTAGTTCTGGTGGTCATAGGTATGTTGGGCACATCGCTTAGATATTACTATTTGAGGGGAGTAGGTTACGAAAATGGAAAGCAAAGAATACAACCAAATCAATCAACCAACGTTTAAACAAAATGATGAAGATAGCTAACTTATAGTTAAGACTTAAACCCCGGCAAGTTCCTTCTGTGCATACTGAGCAGGATCTGACTCTCTCAACAAGTCTTCCTCCTTCTTACCAACAGTGTACCCACCACCGAAAGCAATGGCACCATCTCCCTTCACACCAACAGGCTCCTTGGCCTCGTAGGTGCTAGCAGCGGCAATAATGTGTTGCTGAATCTCCTTGATTGGCTTGTCAGCATTTCCCTTGGCACGGTTGGCAATAACCTCGGCTGCCAGCTTTCCGGAGAGAGTGGCTCCTTCCATGGATCCAAGGAACTTCTGGGAAGTGTAGCATCCTGCCAAGGTGAATTGCGGGATAGGTGATGTTTGACTGGGACGGTACTTGTTACGTCCTTTGGAGGTGGAAAGAAGATAGAAAATGGATAAGTAATTTGTAGACACAACGAGAACAACATTAAATCAAGAAGTTCTGCTCAAACTTACCTGGAATAGCAGCGTAAACACTCCTTGGCACCTTAACGACAGCATACTTAATAAGC
Organism: Skeletonema marinoi; assembly: GCA_030544225.1. NCBI lineage: Eukaryota > Bacillariophyta > Thalassiosirophyceae > Thalassiosirales > Thalassiosiraceae > Skeletonema > Skeletonema marinoi. The sequence goes on from CM060487.1 coordinate 3,188,073, forward strand.
TTGGCCTCTCCATTGGGTCCCTGCTCGCTAGTTGCTGGCCACTGATCATCATTGGCAATCTCAGTAGGGAAGAGACGAGCTAGCTCACCCATGGTAGCATCAATAATCTCCTCATCACTCTTTCCAATCCAGTTGATATTTCCACCAGCAAGAGGAGAGCAGGGAGCAAAGACCAACTCCAACATGGACTTGTTATCCTTGTACTCCTTGCAAGTCACGGACATATCGGCATACACGGAAAGAAGGGGTGAACGACTGAAGCACAAGTGGTCAACAGCCTTCAATGGACGATCGAACCACATGTGCAAGTTGATGACGGGAATACCCTCCAACTCATCAAGTTGACGGAAGTAGGGCATGTTCTGCCACTTCTTAGGGAGCATCCTCTTGACAATGTCGACAGGCATGGCAGAGACATACTCATCAGCCTCAATCTTCTCACCAGAACGAAGAAGGAGGTGATTGATACTTCCATCATCATTCGTCACAATCTCCTTCAAAGGAGCATTAAGAACAACCTTTCCACCATTCTTTGCCACATGGTCGGCCATGGGCTGACACAAACGATCGGGTTGGTTTCCATCCAAAAAGGCCATTTGAAGACCATTCGACTCATTCAAAAATCTGTTCATGGCAGTAAGAACCACTGTCATGGAGAGCTTATCGGGGTCAATGAAATCAAGTGCCTTGGCCATAGCAATGAAGACCTCCTCATTGATACGCTCTGGCATACCATACTTGCGCATAAACTCCGTCACACTAAGTTCATCCTGAGCATCAATGAATGGTTGTCCCTCAATAAGCATGGGAATGAGCGGAGGGGCAGTCTGAATCTTTTCCGGAAAGGTCAACATCTTTTGGTTCATCAAAATAGCAAGTCCAAAGTTGAAAGGGGCAGGGATTCCAGGGATGAAATCGAATGTGGTGAATTCTCCAGGTAATTCCTGCATGGCAAAGATCATTTGGTGAATCTTCCACTGCAACCTATCGTGAATGTTGAGTTCATCGAACATATTCATAACATTGGGGTATGCTCCGAAGAAGATGTGTAGACCAGTCTCGATCCAATCACCATCCTCATCTTGCCAGGCAGATACCTTTCCTCCAAGGACATCACGTGCTTCGTAAATGGTTGGCTCGTGTCCAGCATCACTGAGATACTTGGCACAGGATAGTCCAGCCAATCCACCACCAATAACAGCCACCTTTTTCTTTTGAGATGGATCCGCCTTCAAGGTAGTCTTGAAACTATTGGACATTTCCGTAGCGAAACGGTAATTATCAGTATCTTCCACATTGGGCTTTGGGAAATCACGCATAACGAGATTGGATGCTTTGGTTGTTGGTCGGTTAATGTTACGACTGGCAGAAGAAGGTTTGCTGCGGAGAGGTGCGTGTGGTTGGAACGCCGTGGCTGTTGCCGCGAGGACCGCCGATAGGACAAAGTTTCTGACGATCATGGTAATTGCTACTATTCTTCACTCTGTATTATTCACTCTGTTATGATAACTAAGTTTGTTGCGCCTATGCAATCACAAGGAACCTTTTCTGACTTGACTTGGATGGCGCTGTGAGTTTGCCTTCTTCGAATGTGCGTCTTCCACATCGCAGTGATTGCCTCAACTTCGTGCGTGGTTTGTTGAAGCCAAATCACTGTATTCACCGCCCACTGTGGTTCCCCTTTGTGCCCATGATGTACATCATTTTGGAAGAGCGATCTTAACGCGATCTATCCGAGGTCTACCACGTTTTCCACCAAACCACGTCATGCCGGACCACGCCTTCTTCCAGCTTGCAAACCAGCAGTACAATCAGCATGTCCCTCTCTAGAGCAATGCAAACAGAGCTCCCTTCGATCCCATAAATTTTTCGCAGCATACAATCCCTTTGTTGTCGTTGTTGCGTAGACTTTATCCATCCAGGCAATACTTTCATAAACACCAAACCTTACACAATCATCACATCATGTGCGTCCCCAAAGACTCTGCTCCCAAGCTCGCCCAAACCGATCAATGGATCAAATCCTTCGACTTCGACGGCTTCACCGCCGACATGAAAAAGCTCGGAGATGAACTCGAAAAGAACCAAGGCGACGCTGACGTTCGTCACCTCCAAAAAATGGTCATGTGGAGTAACATGTGCGGATTGGTGGGAATGCTTACCATGGGATTGGGTGTTAGCATCATCCCCGTTGTGGCGTTGTCGACATTTACCTTTACCAGGTGGACAATGATTGCGCACCACACTTGTCATGGGGGGTATGATAAATGCCACCCTAACAAGAGTCGTTGGAATAGGTTCAAGTTCGCCGTTGGTGGAACTTGGAAGCGTATGTGCGATTGGTTCGATTGGATGATGCCCGAGGCGTGGAATGTCGAACACAACAACCGTCATCATTACTGTTTGAGTGAGATTGAGGATCCCGATCTTGTGGAGAACAACCTTGTCGATTTGAGGAATCTGCCAGTCCCTACCATCTTCAAGTGGATGGTGTTGCCCATCCTTGTTACTACGTGGAAGTGGTTTTACTATGCACCCAACACCTACAAGGAATTAAAGTTGGCCAAATGGAGAAAGCAGGGAAAGAAGATTCCCGATGGTGTTGTTCCAAGTGATGCTGTCACCGTACGAAGCTTGATCTTTGGTGGAACTCCCTTCTACTCATTCACTGAATTCTTCTCAGTCGTTATCGGACCCTACCTCCTTATCCACTTCTTCCTCTTCCCAATGCCTCTTCTTGCAATTGGTGAATACATGGGTACTGGACATGACATGTACATTTCTGCCGTCAAGAACTTGTTCCTTGCCGAGCTTCTCACCAACTTCCATGGATTTGTTGCCATCGTGACCAACCACGCTGGTGATGACATGTACCGATTCCGTGAGGGATGCAGACCCTACTCCGGATCCTTCTACCTTCGTCAAGTCCTTGCATCTGTGGACTTCTGGACTGGAAGTGACATCAATGACTTTATGCACGGATACCTTAACTACCAGATTGAGCACCACATGTGGCCCAGTCTTTCAATGCTTTCCTACAAGAGATCACAGCCCCTTGTCAAGGCTCTTTGCGCGAAGCATGGTGTCCCGTACGTTCAGGAGAATGTCTTCTGGAGGACAAAGAAGACCATTGATATCATGACTGGATCTGCCAGCATGAGATGGTTTCCTGAGGAGTATGAGAAGAAGTTCCTTGCCAGAGATGCCGTTGTGGAGTTAGAGAAGAAGAACAAGAAGACCACTCTTCTTTCTGACAAGGCCATGGAGGCTGTCCAAGAGTAGATGATGCTCGTTACATTATGAAACTGCCTGCGAATTAAAGTAATAATACCTTATTTTTACCACACGAAATTGACTTCTTTCATATGATGTCGGTGCATCAAAGTCTTTCTTCGTATCCAAGAGACTTCATTTTCAAATGTAGCTAGCTTGAAACTCTTCGTATCCAAGACCCTCCGGTTTCTTGTCGATTTGGCGAAAGAAGAGAATGAGTGCCACCGAAGATGAGAAGAATGCCCTACCCCCACCGACAACCCAGGCAATAGGAGCAAGACTAACATACATTGACCGCAAACCTAACCATTGACAACTTTCTGTCTTTCTCATGATGTTGTCAACTTTGGTATCATTCTTAACAGGGAACATAAAGCCCGCATGAGTCATTAAGCGCACTCCTTGCAGGAATTGATTTGCAGAAAACAGCATAGTTGCAGATATCGTTAACAGTTGGACAATCAAGAGACGCCGCTCCCACTTATTCGATGCACTCCTTAGAATATCCCATACTTTGCCAGTGATTAGTGTGAGCAGACTGAGAACTGTAGACGCCAAGAACGATTGTGCAGTCATAGCATTTCTCAACGTCTGTATTGCGTATAGCCATCCATCGGTATCTCTAAGAGGTTTCGTTGAAGCATGATGATGATTGAGTATGGTCGATATGAGTATATGCAGAAAGAAATGAACAACATCGCCACTCACTTGACATGTCTTGCCCACTGTTCTCTCGCGTCAGCTTGGTATTGACGCCATGTGACACAGCTTCCCTGTTCTTGATTGTTCTTCTCTTCAAGAGACAGTCGTATATGATACCCTGAAAGTAAAGCAACTGATGATGTCACCAAGGCAATATTTACCCCTGGCGAAACAGCTCGGATTTCTGTGCATATTCTTTGTCGACAATTTGCTTGTTTGTCTCTGATTACGCTGGGATAAGGAGTATGCGTCACAAACGCAGTTGCAGATAGAGAAACAAGCAGCAGTATGAGGAGCTTCATCGTCGGCTGTGAGGAACATGAAGCTACCTACTACACACGCATGGCATTTTGAATTTTGAGAGGAAGAGTGCGGTGATGGGTGATGGATGGCGCATTCTTCTCTCATCTCTCATCTACCCCCTTGAAGCCGAAAGAGAAGTCATCGACAATGATCGAATGTGCCGCTGCTGCCGTTATCGTTGTAATTCTAGTAGGCAATAGGCAGGAATATAACTGTGGGACAAACGCCCCATTAATAGCCACTGAAAAATGAGCGCAATTTTTGATTTTTCAAGTCTGTTGACTGTCATTCTTTTGCTGATATGCACTTGTGCCTATCTAAGAGATATGAGACCGACAATATTTGACGGTGGGCAGGTGAGTTGGTTGCGTGCTTGCTTTGCTTTGTTGCTTTGGAAAGATGGTAGCAGTGCAGAAGGATCGAAATTAAAGAATGCAATAATGTTGAAATTTCTACGCAAATTTATGCTCACATCTTCACTCATCGCTATGCTATTGTGCAGATACCGAAAACCGGTGAACGGCTGAAACGATCAGGAGTGACGGGGTTCTTATGGAAAATGAGTAGGATAGGGGAAAGATTGAGCCCATACGTTGGCGTTAGCTGTGCTATTATGGCTATTCATATACTTTTCTTCAAATAAATATTTGCGGATACATTACAATCTACATTGCGTCATGAGTAGGAGTTGGGTATGAAAGTGAGGAACGAACAATTATCATGTGAGTGTGAGGCCATAATAAGTTAGTGCGGTAGTCGTCCAAATTCATGGTATTCATGTTCGTCGCTGCTAAATTATCTGGATGCGGACATACATCAAAAACATGCACATTGCTGTCAAGGGGGAACAAAATTGCCACTCACAATATGTCATTGAAAATAACAATTCTAGATTATGCTATGTGCCGAGTGTCATCACATGTGAATAAAAGAAATCTTGGTATCGCATCAGAACAATTTCAAATCGGCGTTGCTGCTGCATGAATCATCAAACGTGTTTTTTATTTCACACCTGCCTTTTCAGCCTTTGCATTTGGTGTCTCCATGCGGTCTCTTCTCCTTATCTGGTATTCTCCACGTCGATCCATATACGCGTTCTAGTACCTTTTCTGCATCATTAGGCATGCTGACTTGAAATGAATTCTGGTACACACCTCTACGTTGGGCTGGACGAAAGCTATCCATTGAGTGAGCACATCCTAATTGATCTTTTATGACGCTCATGTTTGAATTGTTGCCATTGGAAGACAACTTCTTTGCAATGAAAATATCAGCGTAAGGGTAGACAAGAGGATACCATTCGTAACTCCTCGTTGTCCACAACTTGGCCAATTTTCCATTCATAAATTTGTTTGTTACACATACACGATGGTAATAGTTGTCGAAGAAGAATGCAAGCCCATGATCGTCCCAAACTTTCTTATCTTCTATCGACATGTCATACATTGCTGCCAATGTTCGCTCTGTAGCAATATAATCATTGTCAGAAGTCCAGGGTATTAGTTTGTCGTTTCTTACAAGGCCCAGCAACATGCCATAGCTACTAAAGTATTCAAAGCCAAGTTTGCACATGACAGCATCAAATGCGGCAGCCATGTCTCTCAGAATATGCACGCAACACGGAGGATTTGTTGGATCATTGTAAACTGAAGGTCCAAATGTATCACAATGTGTGTTGGTGGTGGAGTTCCAATCGCATTTGAATTCAAGACAAGAATCGTACTTGGAATTTTGCCGACCAGCAGAGGCACTTTCGATTGGATAATGCACAGTGGAAGTTGAGTAATGTGATACATCTCGTAGTTGACGGCACTTCTGCTGTGATTTTGGTTGATACGGATTCTGAATTGTCAACTGGTGTTTGTGGTCGGAAACAACACTAAATTCATTGTTGATATCGTGTAGGATGTAGAACCATATCAAGAGTGAAGCAAAGCCGACGTACTTCCATATTTGCATTGCTTGATAATTGCGATTGCTGCTTTGCCCTCCGCTGAATTGGACCAATGTCATGGTTGGCTGAAAGTACGTGGCGTGAGGCTGTTTGGTGTAGGTGGTTGCTTGTGACCGACTGGATGTCGATGTGCGTGAGAGGAGGTGTCCAGTTTCTAGTTTCTAACCTCGCGGTAGTATTTCACTTTCACTGTCACTTTGGCTTACCAGGGGTTCAAAAATCTTCTCTTGACACCAAAGATGACGAAAATGAAATTTTTCTTTGTCCATCACTTCTATTTTTTCTACTAGTCTCCTTCTTTGCTGCCGTTGACCATTACACCAGCCGCCAATACTTGAACACCCCAACAATAACAGCATGATATCCTCCACCCTCCGCCCATTGATAGCACGCCGCTCATCTCGACCTGCTTTGAGCTCATTTCACAATAACTTATTGCGTTCCCAATCGACGCTGGTTGTAGCAGAACCAACCGCTGACGATTCACTGGCACCAGCAACTCTATCTGCCATTTCCGCCGCTGCAAAACTTCATTCAGGACCAATATCTCTCCTCACATTCTCTTCTAGCACAGCCAATGTCCCCTCGTCTGTTTCATCGGTCATTCAAGCAAACAACACCTCTGGATCGAATTTACTTGCCGAGACTGTAACGAATGCTGTAGTGGCTGCGAATGAGAAGCATGGGTATAGTCATATCATTGCTCCGGGAACTAAATTTGGGGCAAATTATTTGGGTAGGGCAGGTGCGCAGTTGGGAGTGAGTCCAATCTCAGATGTAGTTGATGTGCTTGCAGAAGGTGGGTTTATAAAGTTTGTTCCTCTTTGAACTCTGTCAGTGTTCAAACATCGAATTGGCTGACGCTAACATTACACAATGATTCCATCCACTATTCTCTCTATATGCAGACACATTTGTCCGCCCTCTCTATGCAGGAAATGCCTTAGCCAAAGTCATCTCAAAGAGTTCTCCACTCAAACTCATATCTATTCGACCCACAGCATTTGACAAGGCAGAAGCCGACAGCACTGCAGAAACAGAGTCACTTGACGTCCCTGCAAATGAACTCACTGAATGGTTATTGGAATCAGTCTCAAAGTCAGAACGTCCAGATCTTGGTTCTGCACCAGTTGTAATTAGTGGAGGACGTGGTATGAAGAATGGTGAAAACTTTGCGCTATTGGAGGCATTGGCAGATAAGTTAGGTGGAGCCGTGGGAGCATCTCGTGCTGCAGTTGATGCAGGCTTTGTTCCAAATGATTTACAGGTCGGACAAACTGGTAAAGTGGTTGCTCCAGATTTGTACATTGCAGTTGGTATTTCGGGAGCTATTCAACACTTGAGCGGAATGAAAGATAGCAAAACAATTGTCGCAATCAACAAAGATGGAGAGGCGCCTATTTTCCAGGTTGCTGATTATGGTTTAGTTGCTGATTTGTTTGAAGTTGTACCTGAATTGACAGAAAAGCTTCCATAAATTTGTGTAGGAAGGTGGCTCTAGATTGATTTATATTACTTAGCTTGCAGGGAACATTGGTGATGTAAGCGATATTGTTCTACATCACTTCTCTTCCTCCATGCTGTAAAAATATCTTGCAAGTGCAATAGCATCCAATGTGACAGCAAAGTAGCAAGGCCCAGTGATGCTTGATAATGTTAAGTCTCTGTAATTCTCTCCAAACGCACTAGATAGCAACCCCTCCACAGCACCACCTGGCTGAATCATTGCTAAAGGAGTGTAATCAGCAGCTTGTGGAATATACTCCCAAAATCTTGCCGAAACAAATGGAAGCTCAGACAATGGACCTCCAAATGCAGTGACTGTTGCTGCAATCAGCGCTGCAGGTGTGCGATCAAGTGTTACCCATTGAAATACATCTGCCAAAGCCATCAGTTGTAACTTCGTGCCTGCGTCCATATTCAATACGATTCCACCTAACTGAATGGATGCATGTGTTTGTAAAGCCTCCGATAATTTGATTATAGCTGCAGTTGAACTCACGGCCAATAACGCTTTGTTTCGAAGTTGTTGTGTGTTTCTGCCTTCGTTGTTTTCATCAAAATCATCCTCATCCAATCTGTCCTCTTTTGGAATAGGCAGAAACTCAATAATGCGGGGTAAGATATAACCTAGAACTATGTAAGCAAATGCCAGCAACGGAGGGACAACCCAGCTGGAAGCTAATAGAGGATCGACTGACGATGATAGTGAGGACGGCAAAGTTATCGGAGCGACATCATATTTTAGCAGGCATTGGTTGTGCAGAGAATCGACGAGTGGACCGACGATAAAGCCTGTTGCACCTAAACGCAAGGCGGTGTTCTGCGGTGGTAAAAGTGGCTGTTTTGGTAACGTCTTCATGATCAAGAATTCCGCTCATAGACTACTTATTGCAGCGACATCATTATTTGAATTTTGCTCTGTTGCTGTTGTTGTTGCGCATTTTGCCGACGAGGTTGGACAATTCCTACGTGGACACTTGGGTACCGCAGTGACATAACTTGCTCTTCATTGTGGATTATGGCGCCAACCACTTCAAGTAAGTAAGCTGTAGAGCTTGTAGGTAGATATTATCTATTATCATCTCCGATCATACCCTCCTTGACTTGCAGAACCTATTAGCTCAAAACGCCTCTTTCGTTACTCTACAAGACTATCAACGTAGTTTGTCTTGTCTGTAGTCATTACTGTGTGGTACATGTGACCTTAAATTATGTATTATCGTGCATCGGCGACAGGAAAGGTTCTCCTCGAACGAATTCCCAGTATCTTAATGAAATTGTTGTTCCCATTGACAGAACAATCCTAGTTATCGCCAACAAGGGTATCCCTCTCAATGCTAATTCTCTAGTCAAAACATAAACAGCACTACCACAGCCAGTAGTAAATGCATAGCTCTGAGTAGCAGCCATGATATCTCTACCACAGATAATATCTCGCATTACACCACCAAGCGACATTGTGACGCCAGACACTGCAGCGACTAATGGATGAACACCCATACCAACGGCACCATGTACACCAGCGACCGAGATGGAAGCAAGGGCGATGGTATCAATTGTGTACATCTCCCACGAGTTGCGCACTCTTTCTTGCACCAGCATCTTTAACTCATGCGCATCAACAGTGCCAGAGCCATCTAAATCAATTTGTCGAAAGAGTTGTGTTGGCGTAAGCTCATTCAAATCTTTCCCCTTGAACTTTGGTAACAGTGCAATTTGAATGGTTTTCAAGAATTCTTCACTTCTTTCACAAGATTCTACAAATGCTTTTTCGCCTATACTACCGTCTGATTCTAGCTTGTCTTTCCCTATCACTTCCTCCAAATAATGCGTTGACATGTAGTCACAATACTTTGGCCAAGCAAAAAACATTGCTAATGAGCTTCCTATTGCCACGGCAAGAAAATGCGGTTGTCTTGTCCAGAATACTCCTGGTAATTGTCGAAGTAACGGGGCACTATTTCCATAGAGAAGATTGTTTATTGTTCTGCCTCCCAATCCACCAATACAACCTACTAGTGTGCAACCTACAATATTGAAGCCTGCATCTCCTGCAACTTGAGTGCCAACGACAGAGAATAATGCAACCGCTACACTGTCCATGATGCGGATTAAACGTTTACCGATTGAAGCGATTGGAGTCGTCGGCTCTTCTATCACTTGCAAGCAGACTTCTCTCGCAGTTCTGTGTTCTAATGCACGTTGACCCGCTGCTGTGAAATCGCTTTGAGTTACAATCCCATCGTTGTTGGTATCAAGTCTCTTTTTCAAAAGTTCCTTCTCGCATGATGTGAGACGGACTCCGAGCTTCTGCGCGTATTCACCAACGTCTACTGGATCCTCAGCAGTCACTGTGCGTGGATGTGAAGTGAGACAACGCTTATATACTGATCTTTTGATATTGGCTGTAGATACAGAAGAAAAACGTTGCCGAAGTGCAAAAGTGAAAGTTGATGCCATCTTCTTGTAATATCTACTTTGTCAGACTTTGTCGACCACATCAATTTTTTGCGCACAAGGTTCTACTAAACATTTGCAACATCGCTCCTCTGCCTTTATCTTATGATAGTACTGATTGCAGAAGCTGCTCTAGCTGAATAAAGGATCGTCTACTTATCGTTGAGAGAGTTCTGGTTCTGAATTGTACTCTCGCTTCTGCAAGCGTCGTGCTGGCTGCGACATCGGTCGGGCCAGGTTTGTTCGGGGCCGGCACCTTCTTAGGACTACTCTCTAACAATTTCATACCTCACGCAACGAATATTATATGGCAATCCACATCTTATAGCGACCAATAATAGTTAGCATAATCATATAGAAGCATCTTTTTCACGGCTCAAGCTCATTTCGAACGTATCGGCGTCGCTACAACGTCGTAGGTGACCTGATGAGGCATCTGAGACGGCCGCCAGCATTACTCTCTAGCACAGTATCGTATCTCACGCAGCGAATATGACAATCCACTACTTCTAATGACCCATGGAAGATGGCCATGATAGTATAGAAGCATCTTTTTCAACGCTCAAGCTCATCTTCACCGTACAATATCGGCGTCGCTACAACGTCGTAGGTGACCTGATGAGGCATCTGAGCATCTGAGACGGCCGCCAGCATTACTCTCTAGCACAGTATCGTATCTCACGCAGCGAATACGACAATCCACATCTTCAATTGACCCATTAAAGATAGCCATGATAGAAAAGTGTGTTTTTGGTTTAAAGTATGCCATGCGTTGCGGTTGGTAGTTGGTAGTTGGTAGTTGGTGCAGTGGTTGGAACCAGCCACGACAACTAACACACAACACGCGTCCTTTTTGAACCAAAGACACCTGTCTCAATATTTGCGCCAACCAACAACATGGAATGTATCATGAGCAGAAGATCGTCATCGTCATTTTTTTGCGCATGTTGTTGGTTGGCGCAAATATTGAGACAGGTGTCTTTGGTTCAAAAAGGACGCGTGTTGTGTGTTAGTTGTCGTGGCTGGTTCCAACCACTGCACCAACTACCAACTACCAACTACCAACCGCAACGCATGGCATACTTTAAACCAAAAACACAAATGAAAAGCCATTGCCTTGCTTCAGCATTGTTGCTACTGTTTGGCGCCGTTCCAGGCGCTTTCTCTGCTGATGAGGTAAGTTCAGCAGCTACATACATAATCATATCACATGCTTCTTTTGCAATTTGTTGATCGGTGCTCACACAACTACTTCATTCTTCTCCTATCTTTCATGTATCAGCAGCCTCAGCTCAGAGGCGTTGCCATCAACTCTGAGGATCAGCTGGCATCGACGGTGTTTGACACCTCCGGGGACTTTGATTTGATTGATGGACATGACGAGGACAGCTACTTTTATCAACAACCCGAGGACGAGTATGATGAGGAATCATTCGCAACTGCCACCCGTGGTGTTCGCCCTCTAGTAAAGCGCTGCTTCCGTTGGCATAATGATGCTGCCTGCCGAAATGGGGGGCGTGCGGGACGCTGTCGTGATGACTGGACAGAGAAGTGTATCATGTGCAAGAAGGATCAGGAAGTGAACAAGAGGACAGGTGAATGTGTCAGCAGCAGTGATGATGATGATAAGAAAGTAGAGCGCTGCTTCCGTTGGCATAATAGTGCTGCTTGCCGAAATGGGGGGCGTGCTGGATATTGTAGCCGTAGCTGGACTGAGAAGTGTATCATGTGCAAGAAGGATCAGGAAGTGAACAAGAGGAAAGGTGAATGTGTCAGCAGCAGTGATGATGATGATGATAAGAAAGTTGAGCGCTGCTTCCGTTGGCATAATAGTGCTGCTTGCCGAAATGGGGGGCGTGCTGGATACTGTAGTCGTAGCTGGACTGAGAAGTGTATCATGTGCAAGAAGGATCAGGAAGTGAACGAAAGGACAGGTGAATGTGCCCACAATGAAATGTTCATTGAGGAGGAGTAGATGATCTATGATATTGTTCCTCCAGCCTCGCTTCTACTTCGGTTAGGTGTTTGACTATTCTATTATGTTGATCTTTTCCACAAGTCCGATAGAGAGTATTTAGAGAGAATAATTATTGAGTTAGAGAAGCAACTCAAAAATCGTCATCATCGCTGTCACTATCCTCGCTTGCATCCCTTGCATACTGCTCTCTCGGCAAAATTTATCCCATTTTTCAAAAGTGAAAACTTTTCGAGATATGACATATCAAAAAATAATCCGAGATTAGCCGAGCTATAGGAATGGATAAAATTAAGGAAAATGATACTTTTCCGTCCTATTTTGGCCATAAAATACGCTACATACCGAACTATGCTCTAAAAAGTAGCTCAAAATGCTCCGCTCATCAAGCTGCATCGGATGGAACTTTCAAGTTCATGAATATTCCAACACAAACGCACACAAAAATTGGCAAAGATGTGATGATGTCGATCATTCCACACATCATAGGCAGCGAAGAGCTTTCCATGCCGCACAAAGCCACCAAACCACTGCAAACAACTATTTAGAGGATTATAATATCGCAGGTCATGCTTGGAGGAGGAGAGATGAGCAGATGTGTGTGCTTCCAGAGAGATGATGCTCCCAATCCAAAATATTGATGTCTCATGATGTGAAAATACATGCTGCTACTATGAATGCAAATGATAATAATATCATAGAAATAACATTGCATAGGTCAACGATAGCGTAAATACTTGATCTAAAAGCCTTTGTGGTCTGTTTCATTGCTCTTTGCAGTGCATTTACACCCTTTTTCCCTAATTTTCCCGGATTTTGAGCCCCGCTGGAGCTAGAGCCAACTTTTTCCTTAAAATATTAATTCCTTAAATTGTACGCTCCTCTTCTGCAAGCGTCGTGCTGGCTGCGACATCGGTCGGGCCAGGTTTGTTCGGGGCCGGCACCTTCTTAGGACTACTCTCTAACAATTTCATACCTCACGCAACGAATATTATATGGCAATCCACATCTTATAGCGACCAATAATAGTTAGCATAATCATATAGAAGCATCTTTTTCACGGCTCAAGCTCATTTCGAACGTATCGGCGTCGCTACAACGTCGTAGGTGACCTGATGAGGCATCTGAGACGGCCGCCAGCATTACTCTCTAGCACAGTATCGTATCTCACGCAGCGAATATGACAATCCACTACTTCTAATGACCCATGGAAGATGGCCATGATAGTATAGAAGCATCTTTTTCACAGCTCAAGCATTGGTTGGTCGTATCGGCGTCGCTACAACATCGTAGGTGACCTGATGAGGCATCTGAGACGTCCGCCAGCAATACTCTCTGGCACCATATCGTATCTCACGCTGTTAATATGGTGATCAACTGGTTGTAGTGACCCATGATGGTTGGCCATGATAGTATAGAAGCATCTTTTTCACAGCTCAAGCATTGGTTGGTCGTATCGGCGTCGCTACAACATCGTAGGTGACCTGATGAGGCATCTGAGACGGCCGCCAGCAATACTCTCTGGCACCATATCGTATCTCACGCTGTTAATATGGTGATCAACTGGTTGTAGTGACCCATGATGGTTGGCCATGATAGTATAGAAGCATCTTTTTCACAGCTCAAGCATTGGTTCGGCGTCGCTACAACATCGTAGGTGACCTGATGAGGCATCTGAGACGTCCGCCAGCAATACTCTCTGGCACCATATCGTATCTCACGCTGTTAATATGGTGATCAACTGGTTGTAGTGACCCATGATGGTTGGCCATGATAGTATAGAAGCATTTCATTCACAGCTCAAGCATTGGTTGGTCGTATCGGCGTCGCTACACCATCGTAGGTGACCTGATGAGGCATCTGAGACGTCCGCCAGCAATACTCTCTGGCACCATATCGTATCTCACGCTGTTAATATGGTGATCAACTGGTTGTAGTGACCCATGATGGTTGGCCATGTCAGTATAGAAGCATCTTTTTCACAGCTCAAGCATTGGTTGGTCGTATCGGCGTCGCTACAACATCGTAGGTGACCTGATGAGGCATCTGAGACGGCCGCCAGCAATACTCTCTGGCACCATATCGAATCTCACGCTGTTAATATGGTGATCAACTGGTTGTAGTGACCCATGATGGTTGGCCATGATAGTATAGAAGCATCTTTTTCACAGCTCAAGCATTGGTTGGTCGTATCGGCGTCGCTACAACATCGTAGGTGACCTGATGAGGCATCTGAGACGTCCGCCAGCAATACTCTCTGGCACCATATCGAATCTCACGCTGTTAATATGGTGATCAACTGGTTGTAGTGACCCATGATGGTTGGCCATGATAGTATAGAAGCATCTTTTTCACAGCTCAAGCATTGGTTGGTCGTATCGGCGTCGCTACACCATCGTAGGTGACCTGATGAGGCATCTGAGACGGCCGCCAGCAATACTCTCTGGCACCATATCGTATCTCACGCTGTTAATATGGTGATCAACTGGTTGTAGTGACCCATGATGGTTGGCCATGATAGTATAGAAGCATCTTTTTCACAGCTCAAGCATTGGTTGGTCGTATCGGCGTCGCTACAACATCGTAGGTGACCTGATGAGGCATCTGAGACGTCCGCCAGCAATACTCTCTGGCACCATATCGTATCTCACGCTGTTAATATGGTGATCAACTGGTTGTAGTGACCCATGATGGTTGGCCATGATAGTATAGAAGCATCTTTTTCACAGCTCAAGCATTGGTTGGTCGTATCGGCGTCGCTACAACATCGTAGGTGACCTGATGAGGCATCTGAGACGGCCGCCAGCAATACTCTCTGGCACCATATCGTATCTCACGCTGTTAATATGGTGATCAACTGGTTGTAGTGACCCATGATGGTTGGCCATGATAATAGAAGCATCTTTTTCACAGCTCAAGCATTGGTTCGGCGTCGCTACAACATCGTAGGTGACCTGATGAGGCATCTGAGACTGAGACGGCCGCCAGCAATACTCTCTGGCACCATATCGTATCTCACGCTGTTAATATGGTGATCAACTGGTTGTAGTGACCCATGATGGTTGGCCATGATAGTATAGAAGCATCTTTTTCACAGCTCAAGCATTGGTTGGTCGTATCGGCGTCGCTACACCATCGTAGGTGACCTGATGAGGCATCTGAGACGTCCGCCAGCAATACTCTCTGGCACCATATCGTATCTCACGCTGTTAATATGGTGATCAACTGGTTGTAGTGACCCATGATGGTTGGCCATGTCAGTATAGAAGCATCTTTTTCACAGCTCAAGCATTGGTTGGTCGTATCGGCGTCGCTACAACATCGTAGGTGACCTGATGAGGCATCTGAGACTGAGACGGCCGCCAGCAATACTCTCTGGCACCATATCGAATCTCACGCTGTTAATATGGTGATCAACTGGTTGTAGTGACCCATGATGGTTGGCCATGATAGTATAGAAGCATCTTTTTCACAGCTCAAGCATTGGTTGGTCGTATCGGCGTCGCTACAACATCGTAGGTGACCTGATGAGGCATCTGAGACGTCCGCCAGCAATACTCTCTGGCACCATATCGTATCTCACGCTGTTAATATGGTGATCAACTGGTTGTAGTGACCCATGATGGTTGGCCATGATAGTATAGAAGCATCTTTTTCACAGCTCAAGCATTGGTTGGTCGTATCGGCGTCGCTACAACATCGTAGGTGACCTGATGAGGCATCTGAGACGTCTGCCAGCAATACTCTCTGGCACCATATCGTATCTCACGCTGTTAATATGGTGATGGTGATCAACTGGTTGTAGTGACCCATGATGGTTGGCCATGATAGTATAGAAGCATCTTTTTCACAGCTCAAGCATTGGTTGGTCGTATCGGCGTCGCTACACCATCGTAGGTGACCCGATGAGGCATCTGAGACGGCCGCCAGCAATACTCTCTGGCACCATATCGTATCTCACGCTGTTAATATGGTGATCAACTGGTTGTAGTGACCCATGATGGTTGGCCATGATAGTATAGAAGCATCTTTTTCACAGCTCAAGCATTGGTTGGTCGTATCGGCGTCGCTACAACATCGTAGGTGACCTGATGAGGCATCTGAGACGTCTGCCAGCAATACTCTCTGGCACCATATCGTATCTCACGCTGTTAATATGGTGATGGTGATCAACTGGTTGTAGTGACCCATGATGGTTGGCCATGATAGTATA
This sequence comes from Skeletonema marinoi, assembly GCA_030544225.1. NCBI lineage: Eukaryota > Bacillariophyta > Thalassiosirophyceae > Thalassiosirales > Thalassiosiraceae > Skeletonema > Skeletonema marinoi. The sequence goes on from CM060487.1 coordinate 3,204,453, forward strand.
GAAGCATCTTTTTCACAGCTCAAGCATTGGTTGGTCGTATCGGCGTCGCTACAACATCGTAGGTGACCCGATGAGGCATCTGAGACGGCCGCCAGCAATACTCTCTGGCACCATATCGTATCTCACGCTGTTAATATGGTGATCAACTGGTTGTAGTGACCCATGATGGTTGGCCATGATAGTATAGAAGCATCTTTTTCACAGCTCAAGCATTGGTTGGTCGTATCGGCGTCGCTACAACATCGTAGGTGACCTGATGAGGCATCTGAGACGGCCGCCAGCAATACTCTCTGGCACCATATCGAATCTCACGCTGTTAATATGGTGATCAACTGGTTGTAGTGACCCATGATGGTTGGCCATGATAGTATAGAAGCATCTTTTTCACAGCTCAAGCATTGGTTGGTCGTATCGGCGTCGCTACAACATCGTAGGTGACCTGATGAGGCATCTGAGACGGCCGCCAGCAATACTCTCTGGCACCATATCGTATCTCACGCTGTTAATATGGTGATCAACTGGTTGTAGTGACCCATGATGGTTGGCCATGATATGGTAGTATAGAAGCATCTTTTTCACAGCTCAAGCATTGGTTGGTCGTATCGGCGTCGCTACACCATCGTAGGTGACCTGATGAGGCATCTGAGACGTCTGCGTCTGCCAGCAATACTCTCTGGCACCATATCGAATCTCACGCTGTTAATATGGTGATCAACTGGTTGTAGTGACGGTTGGCCATGATAGTATAGAAGCATCTTTTTCACAGCTCAAGCATTGGTTGGTCGTATCGGCGTCGCTACACCATCGTAGGTGACCTGATGAGGCATCTGAGACGGCCGCCAGCAATACTCTCTGGCACCATATCGAATCTCACGCTGTTAATATGGTGATGGTGATCAACTGGTCGTAGTGACCCATGTTGGTTGGCCATGATAGTATAGAAGCATCTTTTTCACAGCTCAAGCATTGGTTGGTCGTATCGGCGTCGCTACACCATCGTAGGTGACCTGATGAGGCATCTGAGACTGAGACGGCCGCCAGCAATACTCTCTGGCACCATATCGTATCTCACGCTGTTAATATGGTGATCAACTGGTTGTAGTGACCCATGATGGTTGGCCATGATAGTATAGAAGCATCTTTTTCACAGCTCAAGCATTGGTTGGTCGTATCGGCGTCGCTACACCATCGTAGGTGACCTGATGAGGCATCTGAGACGGCCGCCAGCAATACTCTCTGGCACCATATCGTATCTCACGCTGTTAATATGGTGATCAACTGGTTGTAGTGACCCATGATGGTTGGCCATGATATGGTAGTATAGAGGCATCTTTTTCACAGCTCAAGCATTGGTTGGTCGTATCGGCGTCGCTACAACATCGTAGGTGACCTGATGAGGCATCTGAGACTGAGACGGCCGCCAGCAATACTCTCTGGCACCATATCGTATCTCACGCTGTTAATATGGTGATCAACTGGTTGTAGTGACCCATGATGGTTGGCCATGATAGTATAGAAGCATCTTTTTCACAGCTCAAGCATTGGTTGGTCGTATCGGCGTCGCTACACCATCGTAGGTGACCTGATGAGGCATCTGAGACGGCCGCCAGCAATACTCTCTGGCACCATATCGAATCTCACGCTGTTAATATGGTGATGGTGATCAACTGGTTGTAGTGACCCATGTTGGTTGGCCATGATAGTATAGAAGCATCTTTTTCACAGCTCAAGCATTGGTTGGTCGTATCGGTGTCGCTACACCATCGTAGGTGACCTGATGAGGCATCTGAGACTGAGACGGCCGCCAGCAATACTCTCTGGCACCATATCGAATCTCACGCTGTTAATATGGTGATCAACTGGTTGTAGTGACCCATGATGGTTGGCCATGATAGTATAGAAGCATCTTTTTCACAGCTCAAGCATTGGTTGGTCGTATCGGCGTCGCTACACCATCGTAGGTGACCTGATGAGGCATCTGAGACGTCCGCCAGCAATACTCTCTGGCACCATATCGAATCTCACGCTGTTAATATGGTGATCAACTGGTTGTAGTGACCCATGATGGTTGGCCATGATAGTATAGAAGCATCTTTTTCACAGCTCAAGCATTGGTTGGTCGTATCGGCGTCGCTACAACATCGTAGGTGACCTGATGAGGCATCTGAGACGGCCGCCAGCAATACTCTCTGGCACCATATCGAATCTCACGCTGTTAATATGGTGATCAACTGGTTGTAGTGACCCATGATGGTTGGCCATGATAGTATAGAAGCATCTTTTTCACAGCTCAAGCATTGGTTGGTCGTATCGGCGTCGCTACAACATCGTAGGTGACCTGATGAGGCATCTGAGACGGCCGCCAGCAATACTCTCTGGCACCATATCGTATCTCACGCTGTTAATATGGTGATGGTGATCAACTGGTTGTAGTGACCCATGATGGTTGGCCATGATAGTATAGAAGCATCTTTTTCACAGCTCAAGCATTGGTTGGTCGTATCGGCGTCGCTACAACATCGTAGGTGACCTGATGAGGCATCTGAGACGTCCGCCAGCAATACTCTCTGGCACCATATCGAATCTCACGCTGTTAATATGGTGATCAACTGGTTGTAGTGACGGTTGGCCATGATAGTATAGAAGCATCTTTTTCACAGCTCAAGCATTGGTTGGTCGTATCGGCGTCGCTACACCATCGTAGGTGACCTGATGAGGCATCTGAGACGGCCGCCAGCAATACTCTCTGGCACCATATCGAATCTCACGCTGTTAATATGGTGATGGTGATCAACTGGTTGTAGTGACCCATGATGGTTGGCCATGATAGTATAGAAGCATCTTTTTCACAGCTCAAGCATTGGTTGGTCGTATCGGCGTCGCTACACCATCGTAGGTGACCTGATGAGGCATCTGAGACTGAGACGGCCGCCAGCAATACTCTCTGGCACCATATCGTATCTCACGCTGTTAATATGGTGATCAACTGGTTGTAGTGACGGTTGGCCATGATAGTATAGAAGCATCTTTTTCACAGCTCAAGCATTGGTTGGTCGTATCGGCGTCGCTACACCATCGTAGGTGACCTGATGAGGCATCTGAGACGTCCGCCAGCAATACTCTCTGGCACCATATCGAATCTCACGCTGTTAATATGGTGATCAACTGGTTGTAGTGACCCATGATGGTTGGCCATGATAGTATAGAAGCATCTTTTTCACAGCTCAAGCATTGGTTGGTCGTATCGGCGTCGCTACAACATCGTAGGTGACCTGATGAGGCATCTGAGACGGCCGCCAGCAATACTCTCTGGCACCATATCGAATCTCACGCTGTTAATATGGTGATCAACTGGTTGTAGTGACCCATGATGGTTGGCCATGATAGTATAGAAGCATCTTTTTCACAGCTCAAGCATTGGTTGGTCGTATCGGCGTCGCTACAACATCGTAGATGACCTGATGAGGCATCTGAGACGGCCGCCAGCAATACTCTCTGGCACCATATCGTATCTCACGCTGTTAATATGGTGATCAACTGGTTGTAGTGACCCATGATGGTTGGCCATGATAGTATAGAAGCATCTTTTTCACAGCTCAAGCATTGGTTGGTCGTATCGGCGTCGCTACAACATCGTAGGTGACCCGATGAGGCATCTGAGACGTCCGCCAGCAATACTCTCTGGCACCATATCGTATCTCACGCTGTTAATATGGTGATCAACTGGTTGTAGTGACGGTTGGCCATGATAGTATAGAAGCATCTTTTTCACAGCTCAATCATTGGTTGGTCGTATCGGCGTCGCTACACCATCGTAGATGACCTGATGAGGCATCTGAGACGGCCGCCAGCAATACTCTCTGGCACCATATCGAATCTCACGCTGTTAATATGGTGATCAACTGGTTGTAGTGACCCATGTTGGTTGGCCATGATAGTATAGAAGCATCTTTTTCACAGCTCAAGCATTGGTTGGTCGTATCGGCGTCGCTACACCATCGTAGGTGACCTGATGAGGCATCTGAGACTGAGACGGCCGCCAGCAATACTCTCTGGCACCATATCGTATCTCACGCTGTTAATATGGTGATCAACTGGTTGTAGTGACGGTTGGCCATGATAGTATAGAAGCATCTTTTTCACAGCTCAAGCATTGGTTGGTCGTATCGGCGTCGCTACAACATCGTAGGTGACCTGATGAGGCATCTGAGACGGCCGCCAGCAATACTCTCTGGCACCATATCGTATCTCACGCTGTTAATATGGTGATGGTGATCAACTGGTTGTAGTGACCCATGATGGTTGGCCATGATAGTATAGAAGCATCTTTTTCACAGCTCAAGCATTGGTTGGTCGTATCGGCGTCGCTACAACATCGTAGGTGACCTGATGAGGCATCTGAGACTGAGATGGCCGCCAGCAATACTCTCTGGCACCATATCGTATCTCACGCTGTTAATATGGTGATCAACTGGTTGTAGTGACGGTTGGCCATGATAGTATAGAAGCATCTTTTTCACAGCTCAAGCATTGGTTGGTCGTATCGGCGTCGCTACAACATCGTAGGTGACCTGATGAGGCATCTGAGACGTCCGCCAGCAATACTCTCTGGCACCATATCGAATCTCACGCTGTTAATATGGTGATCAACTGGTTGTAGTGACCCATGATGGTTGGCCATGATAGTATAGAAGCATCTTTTTCACAGCTCAAGCATTGGTTGGTCGTATCGGCGTCGCTACAACATCGTAGGTGACCTGATGAGGCATCTGAGACGGCCGCCAGCAATACTCTCTGGCACCATATCGAATCTCACGCTGTTAATATGGTGATCAACTGGTTGTAGTGACCCATGATGGTTGGCCATGATAGTATAGAAGCATCTTTTTCACAGCTCAAGCATTGGTTGGTCGTATCGGCGTCGCTACACCATCGTAGGTGACCTGATGAGGCATCTGAGACGGCCGCCAGCAATACTCTCTGGCACCATATCGAATCTCACGCTGTTAATATGGTGATCAACTGGTTGTAGTGACCCATGATGGTTGGCCATGATAGTATAGAAGCATCTTTTTCACAGCTCAAGCATTGGTTGGTCGTATCGGCGTCGCTACAACATCGTAGGTGACCTGATGAGGCATCTGAGACTGAGACGGCCGCCAGCAATACTCTCTGGCACCATATCGTATCTCACGCTGTTAATATGGTGATCAACTGGTTGTAGTGACCCATGATGGTTGGCCATGATAGTATAGAAGCATCTTTTTCACAGCTCAAGCATTGGTTGGTCGTATCGGCGTCGCTACAACATCGTAGGTGACCTGATGAGGCATCTGAGACTGAGACGGCCGCCAGCAATACTCTCTGGCACCATATCGAATCTCACGCTGTTAATATGGTGATCAACTGGTTGTAGTGACCCATGATGGTTGGCCATGATAGTATAGAAGCATCTTTTTCACAGCTCAAGCATTGGTTGGTCGTATCGGCGTCGCTACAACATCGTAGGTGACCTGATGAGGCATCTGAGACTGAGACGGCCGCCAGCAATACTCTCTGGCACCATATCGTATCTCACGCTGTTAATATGGTGATCAACTGGTTGTAGTGACGGTTGGCCATGATAGTATAGAAGCATCTTTTTCACAGCTCAAGCATTGGTTGGTCGTATCGGCGTCGCTACACCATCGTAGGTGACCTGATGAGGCATCTGAGACGTCCGCCAGCAATACTCTCTGGCACCATATCGAATCTCACGCTGTTAATATGGTGATCAACTGGTTGTAGTGACCCATGATGGTTGGCCATGATAGTATAGAAGCATCTTTTTCACAGCTCAAGCATTGGTTGGTCGTATCGGCGTCGCTACAACATCGTAGGTGACCTGATGAGGCATCTGAGACGGCCGCCAGCAATACTCTCTGGCACCATATCGAATCTCACGCTGTTAATATGGTGATCAACTGGTTGTAGTGACCCATGATGGTTGGCCATGATAGTATAGAAGCATCTTTTTCACAGCTCAAGCATTGGTTGGTCGTATCGGCGTCGCTACAACATCGTAGGTGACCTGATGAGGCATCTGAGACTGAGACGGCCGCCAGCAATACTCTCTGGCACCATATCGTATCTCACGCTGTTAATATGGTGATCAACTGGTTGTAGTGACCCATGATGGTTGGCCATGATAGTATAGAAGCATCTTTTTCACAGCTCAAGCATTGGTTGGTCGTATCGGCGTCGCTACAACATCGTAGGTGACCCGATGAGGCATCTGAGACGTCCGCCAGCAATACTCTCTGGCACCATATCGTATCTCACGCTGTTAATATGGTGATCAACTGGTTGTAGTGACGGTTGGCCATGATAGTATAGAAGCATCTTTTTCACAGCTCAATCATTGGTTGGTCGTATCGGCGTCGCTACACCATCGTAGATGACCTGATGAGGCATCTGAGACGGCCGCCAGCAATACTCTCTGGCACCATATCGAATCTCACGCTGTTAATATGGTGATCAACTGGTTGTAGTGACCCATGTTGGTTGGCCATGATAGTATAGAAGCATCTTTTTCACAGCTCAAGCATTGGTTGGTCGTATCGGCGTCGCTACACCATCGTAGGTGACCTGATGAGGCATCTGAGACTGAGACGGCCGCCAGCAATACTCTCTGGCACCATATCGTATCTCACGCTGTTAATATGGTGATCAACTGGTTGTAGTGACGGTTGGCCATGATAGTATAGAAGCATCTTTTTCACAGCTCAAGCATTGGTTGGTCGTATCGGCGTCGCTACAACATCGTAGGTGACCTGATGAGGCATCTGAGACGGCCGCCAGCAATACTCTCTGGCACCATATCGTATCTCACGCTGTTGATATGGTGATGGTGATCAACTGGTTGTAGTGACCCATGATGGTTGGCCATGATAGTATAGAAGCATCTTTTTCACAGCTCAAGCATTGGTTGGTCGTATCGGCGTCGCTACAACATCGTAGGTGACCTGATGAGGCATCTGAGACTGAGATGGCCGCCAGCAATACTCTCTGGCACCATATCGTATCTCACGCTGTTAATATGGTGATCAACTGGTTGTAGTGACGGTTGGCCATGATAGTATAGAAGCATCTTTTTCACAGCTCAAGCATTGGTTGGTCGTATCGGCGTCGCTACAACATCGTAGGTGACCTGATGAGGCATCTGAGACGTCCGCCAGCAATACTCTCTGGCACCATATCGAATCTCACGCTGTTAATATGGTGATCAACTGGTTGTAGTGACCCATGATGGTTGGCCATGATAGTATAGAAGCATCTTTTTCACAGCTCAAGCATTGGTTGGTCGTATCGGCGTCGCTACAACATCGTAGGTGACCTGATGAGGCATCTGAGACGGCCGCCAGCAATACTCTCTGGCACCATATCGAATCTCACGCTGTTAATATGGTGATCAACTGGTTGTAGTGACCCATGATGGTTGGCCATGATAGTATAGAAGCATCTTTTTCACAGCTCAAGCATTGGTTGGTCGTATCGGCGTCGCTACACCATCGTAGGTGACCTGATGAGGCATCTGAGACGGCCGCCAGCAATACTCTCTGGCACCATATCGAATCTCACGCTGTTAATATGGTGATCAACTGGTTGTAGTGACCCATGATGGTTGGCCATGATAGTATAGAAGCATCTTTTTCACAGCTCAAGCATTGGTTGGTCGTATCGGCGTCGCTACAACATCGTAGGTGACCTGATGAGGCATCTGAGACTGAGACGGCCGCCAGCAATACTCTCTGGCACCATATCGTATCTCACGCTGTTAATATGGTGATCAACTGGTTGTAGTGACCCATGATGGTTGGCCATGATAGTATAGAAGCATCTTTTTCACAGCTCAAGCATTGGTTGGTCGTATCGGCGTCGCTACAACATCGTAGGTGACCTGATGAGGCATCTGAGACTGAGACGGCCGCCAGCAATACTCTCTGGCACAATATCGAATCTCACGCTGTTAATATGGTGATCAACTGGTTGTAGTGACCCATGATGGTTGGCCATGATAGTATAGAAGCATCTTTTTCACAGCTCAAGCATTGGTTGGTCGTATCGGCGTCGCTACAACATCGTAGGTGACCTGATGAGGCATCTGAGACTGAGACGGCCGCCAGCAATACTCTCTGGCACCATATCGTATCTCACGCTGTTAATATGGTGATCAACTGGTTGTAGTGACCCATGATGGTTGGCCATGATAGTATAGAAGCATCTTTTTCACAGCTCAAGCATTGGTTGGTCGTATCGGCGTCGCTACAACATCGTAGGTGACCTGATGAGGCATCTGAGACGTCCGCCAGCAATACTCTCTGGCACCATATCGTATCTCACGCTGTTAATATGGTGATCAACTGGTTGTAGTGACCCATGATGGTTGGCCATGATAGTATAGAAGCATCTTTTTCACAGCTCAAGCATTGGTTGGTCGTATCGGCGTCGCTACAACATCGTAGGTGACCTGATGAGGCATCTGAGACTGAGACGGCCGCCAGCAATACTCTCTGGCACCATATCGTATCTCACGCTGTTAATATGGTGATCAACTGGTTGTAGTGACCCATGATGGTTGGCCATGATAGTATAGAAGCATCTTTTTCACAGCTCAAGCATTGGTTGGTCGTATCGGCGTCGCTACAACATCGTAGGTGACCTGATGAGGCATCTGAGACTGAGACGGCCGCCAGCAATACTCTCTGGCACCATATCGTATCTCACGCTGTTAATATGGTGATCAACTGGTTGTAGTGACCCATGATGGTTGGCCATGATAGTATAGAAGCATCTTTTTCACAGCTCAAGCATTGGTTGGTCGTATCGGCGTCGCTACAACATCGTAGGTGACCTGATGAGGCATCTGAGACGTCCGCCAGCAATACTCTCTGGCACCATATCGTATCTCACGCTGTTAATATGGTGATCAACTGGTTGTAGTGACCCATGATGGTTGGCCATGATAGTATAGAAGCATCTTTTTCACAGCTCAAGCATTGGTTGGTCGTATCGGCGTCGCTACAACATCGTAGGTGACCTGATGAGGCATCTGAGACTGAGACGGCCGCCAGCAATACTCTCTGGCACCATATCGAATCTCACGCTGTTAATATGGTGATCAACTGGTTGTAGTGACCCATGATGGTTGGCCATGATAGTATAGAAGCATCTTTTTCACAGCTCAAGCATTGGTTGGTCGTATCGGCGTCGCTACAACATCGTAGGTGACCTGATGAGGCATCTGAGACTGAGACGGCCGCCAGCAATACTCTCTGGCACCATATCGTATCTCACGCTGTTAATATGGTGATCAACTGGTTGTAGTGACCCATGATGGTTGGCCATGATAGTATAGAAGCATCTTTTTCACAGCTCAAGCATTGGTTGGTCGTATCGGCGTCGCTACAACATCGTAGGTGACCTGATGAGGCATCTGAGACGTCCGCCAGCAATACTCTCTGGCACCATATCGAATCTCACGCTGTTAATATGGTGATCAACTGGTTGTAGTGACCCATGATGGTTGGCCATGATAGTATAGAAGCATCTTTTTCACAGCTCAAGCATTGGTTGGTCGTATCGGCGTCGCTACAACATCGTAGGTGACCTGATGAGGCATCTGAGACTGAGACGGCCGCCAGCAATACTCTCTGGCACCATATCGTATCTCACGCTGTTAATATGGTGATCAACTGGTTGTAGTGACCCATGATGGTTGGCCATGATAGTATAGAAGCATCTTTTTCACAGCTCAAGCATTGGTTGGTCGTATCGGCGTCGCTACAACATCGTAGGTGACCTGATGAGGCATCTGAGACGTCCGCCAGCAATACAAAAGGATTTGAAGCCAGAGGCTTTAGCTCGTCGATCTTTCTACACTGCCTAATACATATGGTCAAGTAGGTGTTGAAGTTGGCTTTGGAACCCGTACTTTACAGTATAGGTTCAATCCGCCTCCCCCAGTCTCTTTGGCAAATATCAGATGCTTCAGGGTGGGTTTGGGGATTTTTATTTCTATTCTAATATATTTGGCAGTGACTTTTCGATAGCGATGTTCCTTCCATTGCGGTCTTTACTTTGATCGGCTCTTTCGACAATGAATGAATGATCGCATGCACAAGAGCAAGTATTTTGTGCTCTGCTCTCCTTCTCTTGTCTCGGTTGCTCTTTCTCTCCTCGCGCCAGCCTCCAATGTACAAAAGGATTTGAAGCCAGAGGCTTTAGCTCGTCGATCTTTCTACACTGCCTAATACATATGGTCAAGTAGGTGTTGAAGTTGGCTTTGGAACCCGTACTTTACAGTATAGGTTCAATCCGCCTCCCCCAGTCTCTTTGGCAAATATCAGATGCTTCCGCCATCAACATAACTAAGCGTCAAGTGTTTGCTGGGGATTAAGGGGATACTTGCCTGCTGAGACCTACTGCCATCAATATTCCTCCTGGTGTCAGTGGAGCTCGAATCTCCTGATTTTTGATGTGTCTGCGGCAACCCAACCCTAACCTTAAAGGGGGGAGGTTGTTGGTCCATATGCAGCGCGAAATGAATTCGTACACACCAAAGAGCCGACAGCCGACATAGGGCATGTGGCTACACTGGTTGCCTAGTCGATGAAACTGTAACTGAGAAAGATGAGAGGGAAAAACGTAAGATGTGTCAGAGAGTTTTGGTCATGATGTTTCGGCCCGCCCAACACGTACGTCGGGACTTTTCGTGGTGCATTAATATCTCTGATGCGGCTCTGCTTTCTAAGCCTGCCAGTGATGTTTCTGCTGCGGCTCGGTATCCACGGCCGGCCCAACACATACGTTGGGACTTTTCGGTGCAGTGCTGTCCCTGCGGCTCTGCTTTCTGCTGAGCCTGCCAGTGATGTTTCTGCTGCGGCTCGGTATCCACGGCCGGCCCAACACGTACGTTGGGACTTTTCGGTGCAGTGCTGTCCCTGCGGCTCTGCTTTCTGCTGAGCCTGCCAATGATGTTTCTGCTGCGGCTCGGTATCCACGGCCGGCCCAACACGTACGTTGGGACTTTTCGGTGCAGTGCTGTCCCTGCGGCTCTGCTTTCTGCTGAGCCTGCCAGTGATGTTTCTGCTGCGGCTCGGTACCCACGGCCGGCCCAACACGTACATTGGGACTTTTTGTGGTGAGTAAATAATGAGACTAATAAAATCCGAGCGGTGCGGTGGCGTCTGCTGGACGGTGCTGATGCCAATTAACTTGATAGCGTGAGCGCTCAGCAATCTATAGCGTTGCCACTCAGTGCAGAATTGTTGCACGTGCTTCATGCCCATCTATCACACATTTACAACATAAAAAAAAAACCCCAAGAAACCCCCCACGAAAAAATGGGGCGATAAGCCAACAATATTCTCCAATCGAACCATTCAATTTTTATTTCTATTCTAATATATTTGGCAGTGACTTTTCGATAGCGATGTTCCTTCCATTGCGGTCTTTACTTTGATCGGCTCTTTCGACAATGAATGAATGATCGCATGCACAAGAGCAAGTATTTTGTGCTCTGCTCTCCTTCTCTTGTCTCGGTTGCTCTTTCTCTCCTCGCGCCAGCCTCCAATGTACTCTCTGGCACCATATCGTATCTCACGCTGTTAATATGGTGATCAACTGGTTGTAGAAACCCATGATGGTTGGCCATGATAGTATAGAAGCATCTTTTTCACAGCTCAAGCATTGGTTGGTCGTATCGGCGTCGCTACAACATCGTAGGTGACCTGATGAGGCATCTGAGACTGAGACGGCCGCCAGCAATACTCTCTGGCACCATATCGTATCTCACGCTGTTAATATGGTGATCAACTGGTTGTAGTGACCCATGATGGTTGGCCATGATAGTATAGAAGCATCTTTTTCACAGCTCAAGCATTGGTTGGTCGTATCGGCGTCGCTACAACATCGTAGGTGACCTGATGAGGCATCTGAGACTGAGACGGCCGCCAGCAATACTCTCTGGCACCATATCGAATCTCACGCTGTTAATATGGTGATCAACTGGTTGTAGTGACCCATGATGGTTGGCCATGATAGTATAGAAGCATCTGTTTCTCGGCTCAAGCTCATATTACCGTATCGGCGTCGCTACAACATCGTAGGTGACCTTATGAGGCATGTGATAAGTTATTGTGGTTGAATGTCGTGCTTGCGGTCAAAGCATTGAGCTTCATCAGGTCACTGAAGACGTTGTAGCAACGCTGCGACGGATACAAAGAGCTTGAGCATGAGGGTCACACGTTTTAGTACACTAGATCTAGATCGTTAAGGCAAAATCTTTCTCTACACAGCCAGTTGTAAATAGGTAACATGATATCTCTACTACTGTTAATTCTCGCATTACAGCATTAGCATTACACCACCAAGCGACATTGTGACGCCAGGCATTGCAGCGAAGCATGGATGAACACCCATGCCAGCGGCATCATGTACTACGGTATGTACTACAGCGACCGAGCTGTAGTCAGGTGTGTAGGCAGCACACTTCGTCAAGAAACCATCATGGTATCGATATCGATGGACTCCCTCTCTGGCTCACTGCTCATATTTTGTAGAGATGGTTGAAGAATAGCATCAAACTGGAATTTGTCTGTTTTCATGTTTTTGTTATGGGCTACCATATCTTCTGGGCTCAAAATACGATGCTGAATGATTTTGCTCTTCATCGTAACTTCTTGCGTGTTATGTTCAGTTGCCCATCGGCTGGCTTTCATGCTGCCCCTGTAAACTCCGATAGGCTACAGTTTCTTCTACCGCTTTATCACTGCCACGATCAGGTCTGAGGTATCTCAATGTAATGGCGTTCTTTCCGCGTTCTTCTACACCGACAACTTGAGCAAGACGGATTTCATTTCGTACTTGATAGCCTACCCAATCTCCATTTTTAAATGAGACAAAGCCAATTGATTGCTGATTCAAGAATACATCAAGATCAAGTGATGATGAAGCTTACGGTACTGGGCAGCACACATTCTCCTCCTTCTGTATAGTTGCACAAATATCACCATTTATTTTTCCAGCTGCCATTGACTTTATCGAGCCACAAGTATTTCCTCCAGTACGAGGAACCACCAACTCTAGATTTGGAATGCCTCTCTCACCCTCGCAAAATGCGCATTTAGTAGCAACTCCTTGGAAACGCTTTGAATCGTTCTCCGGAACAGCTCTATGATGGCCAGAGTTGACCGATATTTTGTTTTTAGTATTCGTCATTCCACTACTCACTTTTATTCCCTGCTTTTTAGTCTCTAATCCAGTTATGTTTCCCCTCACCTTCCCCCAAGTATTTGAATAACCTCCCTCGTGCCAAATTACCAAGGGATTGAACGCATATATTTTCTTGCGGTATTCTCTTGCAGCTCTGTAGAAAGTTGGTTCGGGGTCTAAAGAATTGTGATGCACGTTTTGCTTCCTATCCTTGCTGCCATGAAGCAACCCATGTGTTAGAGCGGCATGGAAATCGTCGATGCTGTTCCGAGGGACCAAGAAGCCATAGGTGCCATAAGAGTTGCGCACTTTCCGGTATGGCACTGCAGAGTCTTCGTACGACCAAGTGTGGCCACCCAGGAATGCCAAGAAAGTATCGCTGGGAAGCTTGGAAAGCAGCTCCCCACGTTTATTTATATCGCAAAACTCTTGCGTGCGATTCTCAAATAGACGTGCATCGTCTTCAAGGAAAATTGCCGCTTCCTCATCCAACTGCCTGGCCCTCCACAAGCAAAAAATCCAAGCCTGAGTCAAACCGTATCCTCGGCGTTTGTCGAAAGGAGCAGGGCAGTGTTCAATGTTTGTGGAAGCAGAAGAGGAGCCACACGCAATCTGCCATTTTTCTTTGAAGAGATCTAGACGTCCATTATTGCTTTCATGCGCTCCTGGAGTTCCTTGCAGCGAAATGACGAATATCGTTTTAGTTGGGGAGTATGGCCGCGGGCAGCATACATTCTCCTCCTTCTGGAGAGTTGCACACATGATGCTACCATTTGTTTCTCCTGCTGCCATTGACTTTATCGAGCCACAAGTATTTCCTCCAGTACGAGGAGCCACCAAATCTAGATTTGGAATGTTTCTCTCGCCCTCACAAAATTCGCATTTAGTAGCAACTCCTTTCGATGCTGAAGACTTGGTTAAAAATCTTGCTTCATTTGTCTGTTTCTTTTGAGCATCGATTGAGTGTATTTTCTCCTGTGACGACGGTGAGGAACGAAGCAGCATTCCCTCGTTACTCTTGCTCCCTCTCTCTGCCTCTACTTGGATGTCAAGATTCTGTCGATTGGTTAGGACTGACAGCGTATATAAATACACCAACGCTATTGGGATCAAGACAAAGTATTTCCATCGAAGCAAAAGCAAAAGTCGAAATCGGATAGATGATGGCAGCGGCGTCAGCACCTGTCGCTGAGGCTGTGCTCTGCTTCTGTTGGTGTTGGCTGTACTGCGGGTCATGAGAGGAGGCTTATAATATTACCTATCACTACAATAGCGCCCAATATTTGTACCCACAGACCTCTTGCTATCCACAGTCCATCCTCTTAGCCATCATCATATTTTATCGATAAAATGTTGATGTTCACGTCCAGATGTCCGATGTCCGATGTCCGATGTCCGATGTCCTGCGTCCTGCCTGCGTCCGGTCCTGCGTCCAGCGTCCTGCACCCAATTATTTGCCTTCGGCCGGGCCAGGTTTGTTCTTTCTGCGCAACCTTCTCGGCCTCGCCAACAACCCAATGAGAAAGCCCATGAACATCTAACGCAGGTCAAGTAAGTAGGAAAAGCTAGCCAATAACAAGGAGCCTACACTGTGCTGCGATATTGAATAGATTCAGTGCAAGCAATAGTTATTGTTGGTGAGCCAACTTTGTAACGATGACCAACACTGCGGCCTCCAAGGCCTATGACATCCGCAGTTGTCAGACAAAAACGCTTGCCGTGAGGATTCTTCAGGGCTACGAAATAACCAAGACAAAGTGTACGCACTGTGGTGTTCCCTTGATGGAATACAAAGGCAATGTTTCTTGTGTCATTTGCCCTAAGCTGGTGGATACAATAGAAGAATATGAGGAAGATGGTGGAGTAGAAATTATCAATAACTTGCTCAGTGGATCTATGCTCGGGAGCATGTCAACTTCTTCGTTGCATCAAAGTTTAGAAGAATTGGACGACGTTGATTATGAGTCCAACGCCGATGTTATGAAATCATCCTACTCAATTGAAAGTGAGGTGGAACAGTTGCCTTCCGACGAAGAGCAGCCACTTGCAACATCACAAGCAGAAAGTGTAGCTAAAACAGAGCGAGACACTGAAACAGAGCGAGAGGAAATGCCTACACCGCCCGCCAAAGAGGCAAAGAAAGATCATAATAACAAGAATGTGCTTTTCATGAAAATGATTCAAGAGATGGCGCAGGCGAAGAAGAAGGATGTCAGCGTTAGCCAGGAGCCTCCAGCCTTGAAGAGCCCTTCAAATGACAGAAAGAACGCAAGCCAAGCCGCACCCCTGCTTGCTTGTGAAAGCCCCAAAGTTGCTACAAAGCGTATGAGCATCAACAATATTGTAGGCGATGAGTCTGCGAAGAGTTGCTACATGCCTGCTTGGGAGAGCAAGATGAACTCAGGAACAGAGAGAGACTTGGAAGGAAAAATCAAGACGATGGCTTGTGCAGACAAGGACGTAGAAAGCAGTGATACGGTTGTGAAAACAAGCGATGACTCCCGAAATGATCAAGACGACATCTTTTTCAGAGAAATTCGAGAAAAGGCGGCGAATAAACAGAAGGTAGATCCATTTTCGATACGTACTAATGACAATGCGACTGGTGTTTTGCAATCAACCCGAGCCAGGCCAGAGAGCTTTGAATCAGAGGAGGATGTTGGCGAAAAGGAATTCAGGCTGCAGCAACAGCGTTATAGAAGTGCCAAGATGAGAAAAATGGAAGAGAAGATGTTGATGGAATCCATGACTAATCATGGAAAGAGCACTCAACCAATTTCTGCTGCACCTCTCGATGAAATGAAAGCGTTGACTGTAAAGTGTATGAAAGAAGAGAGAGTGCCTGAACCATTTGATGAAAGTAAGGCACAATCTCCAGTAATAACTGATGACAAGGAAGCTGGAAAGGAGCCGGAAGCATACACAGACAAGCTTCTGACAAGCACCAATAAAGTGCTTGGTGAGACCAAACTTCACCTATCAAAGAAGAAACCTATCAAAGAAGAATCACCAAAGAAGAAGAAACAAAGTCAAGCGGAGATCGAGAAGGTATCAAATTCATCTGACTCAATTGCAGAAAGTATGAAACAGCACTCAACACGTATTGTTGCGCTAGAAGCAAAGACTCTGCGGAAATATACTAATGCGGCGCTGGCGACGACTAATCCTAATCCTTCGTCGGCTTCATTGAGGTCACTATCAACCACTGAAAAAGATAAGAGGCAAACGCTTAGAAGCCGTGTTGTCGAACTCGAGGCAGAAGCCCTACGCAAACATAGCGAGGCAGCTTTGGCCGCTCTCCATGCCCGTCAGGCGCTTGACAGGATGACGCAAAATCGCAAGAAAAATATCAGTGACAAGAGTACAGGAGAGAAGAAGCAGAGTACAGGAGAGAAGAAGCAATCCAAAATTGAAGACTTGTCAATTAGCTCTTCCCTCAGCACGAAAGATGAAACGGCAAGTCATCCATCGCACTCAGTAGAGTCAGCTTCTCTATCTCAATATAGTGAGTATGAGTACCGTCACACAAATGATGATGTTAGCAGGGAGGAAGGATCCATACGCACTCCTACAAGAGAAAGACGTTCCCGTTCAACAGTGAGAGATATCAATCCGCCAGAGTTGAATATTAGCCGTACCCATTCTTCTCAATACCATCGTGAGGAGAGAGAGTATTCACGCTCTCGGTCTGTGCCCAGAAGTAGGATGCCACCAAATATCATGCTACCAAGCCTACAGTCTGCATCACCGAGACACCATGCATCTTCAAGAAGTCGCGACGGAACTTCCAGGCCCCATCTTATGCCGTACTCTCCACGAACTACTACACCTCGCAAATCATCTCAGCCTCCTCAACGTCCCTTTTCTCATCGTGCATATTCGCCATCGCCGGATCTCTACAGATCCGGAAGTTCCAATATAGCCCCGTATAAATATCATGGATCTATGACCCCAAGAACTTTTCACGAACAGCAACATTTTGACTTCCATCGGAACCAAGCGGCATCACGAAACTATGAGTCAATGATGTTGGCTTCGAATCAAACAGTTCAAGAGAGGATGATGGAACAACAACAACCGAATCAAACAGTTCAAGAGAGGATGATGGAACAGCAACAACCTAGAGTGGTTTACTCCGACAACCACTTCCAGCCTGTCATGACGATGAATGGACAGTATCAAGAAAGGATGATCAATCCGCAAATGGTCCAACAACAGCGATCTAGGGTTGGTTTCCCTCCAGCTCACTTCGATCCTGCTATGCAACACTCTCATCTCATTAGTCCCAAAGTCCGATTTACGCATCCTCATCAAACACAATTATTTGATGGGGCTGTAAATGTCCAATATGCAAATCCGATTGAACATGTGCAGGATGTTAGGAATGATTACCCTTCAATGAGATATGACGTTCCATCGACAAGATGGTAGGAGAGAATTGTTTGACAAGTAACATTAATAAATGAATTTCTGTGTGTAACCAAATCTGCTGCGTCAGCATTCTTCAGACTTATACTTCTTTCCCATACTGACATGCATTAGAAGACAGATTGTTTGTGTCAGTGCCCACCATTCCCATTCTTTTATCTATCTAGACTTTACTCCTCCACTCTCCAATCGTTCGATGAGACCATCCACGGCCAAAGTAAATAGTTCACATCGAATCGGCATTTCCAATTCATAAAATGGATCTTTCTGCAGTTGCAATTGTTGTTTGTTATTGTGTCATTATGTATTCGTTTTTCACAGAATGGAAGCCAAGCGTGTGTGAGCAGGGTGGATTCAACCAACAACAGAAAACAATATACTTATGGCACATACAACATCGTCTTCTTACCAATGCACATTCTGAATACAGGACATATATTTCACGCAATACAGAGTCTAAATCAGCTGTCCCCGGTTCCGCTCTGCACATAATATTGTAATATGTTCGTTCGATTAGTGGAAGAAGTAATGTACAATAACAAGAAATGCACAAACATTGTTGTACCATCAACAAAAAACTCACGTAAGGACGAATTTAATGCCTGTTCTCGTTTGCAAACATTTCAAAATAACTCCCCCTCCTTCGATCTCTTCAATACCGTCATCTGCACCAGCTAGGACATTTGTTGTGTTGATACAGTAGACAAGGTGAGATGAACATACTTTTATCCGTACAGCTATATAGCACTCTGCAACAACTCAAAGTACAACACATAGACTCTTCTCACCTGGATTCTTATTCCCCGGTAACTTTACCGGACTGGCCTCGGCAGCGATTGCATGTAATGAATGAAACGTTGAACCGATCCGTAACCAATCATTGGTATTAATTTTTGGTGCCGATGGACCAAGAGGGCGATGGAGGATGAGACCTCTGAGTATGATATAGAAATGATGAAAGAGTTGTGTGTGAGATTTCAAAATAACAGGCAGTGTATGATACGAGAGAAACAGCTAGAGCTGTGGCCTTACCCCGATTTGTTGACAATGAATAGATGTAGGAACCCCATTTTGTTTCATCAACAGTAGTATCAGCAAGGTCTTTTATGCTCGCTTGTGGTTTCGCGTGTGGCAGGCAGCAGGATTTGGCAGTGGACACTAGATTGCTGGCTGCGCAGCTCAAGCAAGAAATCCAAGCAAGCTAGATCTTTGACCTGTCATCTAAATAAAATAACTAGTGTCAACAGAACACAGACCCAACAACGTTTCAGTTTCACACTTCTCACTTTTCATCATCTGGAGGTTGATGCATACTTATCGACATCTATCCACTTAACAATAATGAACGAAATCGTCATCCCTGTCATTGAACCCTTAGTGCTCGAGGAAGAGTCGGCCATTGTCTCTGAGACTGATGCAGCTCCACACTCATCTGATGATGATGAAGCCGGCGGTGGAGGAGGCGCGAATATTAATTGGCTCTCTTCGACTCATATTAGAAACCATCATCATAATCATGCATCTGCACCGACAACTACTGTAGCTGCAGCTTCTTCTTTTGCTCAAAATCACGACGATGACGACGAGAACGATTCAGTTGATGAAAATGAAATGAAGGAGGGTGCAGGTCTAGAAGATTTTTACTGTTCGAATATGGATGATGAGGATGAGGCATATGTCTATAAACACTTACGAAGTGGGAGGGAGGAGGCTGTGCACGTGAGATATCAACAGCAGCAAGAGCAGAGTGAGGAACGACAGCAAATGGCTGATTCCAAATCAATTAATGACTCTTCGAACGATAATTCGAGTGATCAAGCTACAAGAAGTAATCTTGAATCGGCATCAAATATGAATGGTACCAATGGCGAGGAAGAGCCACAATTACCATCAGCCACAGCAATAACCCAAACGAATAGTCTTCAATCCAACAATATGCTGCACCAAGCCTGTCTCCTCAAACCACGCACCTCCGACGCCATCCTATCCTGCCCACGATGCTTTAACGTCGTATGTATGGATTGTCAACAGCATGAACGATATTCAAATCAGTATCGTGCCATGTTTGTTATGAATATTGGAGTCGATTGGACGAAGAAGATGATGTATGATGATGCTATTGGTGGATTGAAGGCTTTTGGTAGTACTGCTGTTGGTAATGGGGGTAGAACCTTGACCTTGGGAGGAATAATGGAAGAAGGTGATGGTGATGATGAAGAAGAAGATGCATCCATGCCAGATAGGATACCACGTGATGACAACATGCAAAGTTCCAATACAACTGAGTCAGCGAAGGAAGCGTATTATTCTGTTCATTGTAGCTATTGTAGATTGGAACTAGCGGCTTTGGATATGGATGATGAGATCTATTACTTTTTTGGTTGTATTGCATCTTCGTAATGGCGCATCATCATATTGAGGTACTTAATAAGGCAAGATATGGCATATTCTTTCCATGCGAAATCTAGCTGATCTATTCAATCGATCGAATCCGGCTTTCTTTGCTCCCTCTCTGCCTCTTGCCCCTGATATACTTACCTCGGATGAGCGAGCTCGGGCGGCTGTTCTGAGGGTAAAATACCCTACTTGTAGGTCAAGTCTATGTATCCAGAAGATCTTCTAGAAGACAAAACTCGCCGCCGGCCGCAAATTCAAAATTCAACATCAATCACTTCCACCATCACCATAATATCTTTCGGTTGTCAGTGTTCCCTGTGCTCACAGACATACGTCTATCTTTATCCCATTACTGTGTAACAAATATGAAGTCCCTATCCATCGCCGCTATCGCCATCGTGGGCGTCGTCACGCAAATACCGACAGTTACTGCATTCACAACAGTGACGTATTCAACAAGCACTCGCCCATCATCGTCAACACAACTTTATTCAGTCGAAGACATGCGTCAACGCATCAAGAAAGCCGGAGGTGGAATAACTACAGTTGTTCCTGGTGATTTAAAGGTGTATGATCCCAATGAACAGGGAAAGCTGCAGGGAACGGGGGATCTTGAGGCACGTGTCTCGGCTGGTGCGTCTTTCCCTGGAGAGACTTCGTCTTCCGCACCCGAGTCTCCTGTTGTTGTCACGTCGGAGGCTGCGGCTGCGGCACCAAGTGCGACATCAGGGGGGATTGAATCAAATACCAAACCTGCTGGTATGACCAACTTGACAAATTTGTTAGATTCAGTTCGACCACGAAAGGATGCATATGGTGGAAAATCTCAGTGTTAGGGTAACACCACCACTGTTAGGGTAACACCACCACCGTGTCATTGTATTTAGGGTTTGAGAGAGTAGATATTGTATCTGGAATGTGTGCAGCATGTTATATCGATCAAGAATTGCAAGAACAGATGCTGAGCAAGCGAAAATGAAGAATATGTGGAGATGTAATGACTAAGAGGGAATCAACACAAAACTCAATCTAATCTGAGAGCTTTACTTAACAAAAGATGATGATCAAAGCTAGTAGATTTGGAAAACAAACTAATGCGATAACATCTTTGTTTTCAACGCGTTATCTGTTATCTCACGTATGAAGAACAGTTCATTCTTACTCATTGGAAAACAACTGAACATCATGTAAACAAGGCTAAGGTAAGGTCTGCCATACTCCTGCCAAGCTTGACAGTGCCATCCCGCCCTCACTCTTGACCAATTCTCTCGATCATAGCTAAAATTTGTAAGAAGAGAGGGAAGTAAGAGCAGGAACAATGACTAAAAGAAGAGTGCTGCTTCTACTTACTTACTGGGCCTAAGAAAATTTACGTCTGTCCTTCTTCCTTTTCTCGGAAAACGCCCAGGCAAAAAATATCTTGGCAAGATCCAAAAATCGAACTCGTCGACATCAAGCGGCAGCAATGAGAATGAAAATGCTGATGGCTGCTGGAGAACAATTACTGACCACAAAATCTTATCTCATCAAAGCACCTCCACCAATAATATAATAATACTCATCTAAAGCAATGACGATACTCAAAAGCTTATCTGCTGCTGCCCTTGTGGCGATTGCAAGCAAACATACCGCTTGCGCATTTGTTCCACAACAAAAGGGTTCTCAATTGACGACCAGGCTCCTGAATCAACTCGATCCTGTTCAAATAAAAAAAGCCGGCAGTGGTATACCCACAGTCGCGTCTGGTGGTCTATTAGTGTTTGATCCGGATGCCCAAGGAAAGCTCCAGGGAACACATGATCTCCAAAGTCGGATCTTGGGCGGAGCTGCCTTTAAACTGGCACCTCCTCAAATCAGTTTGGATGTTCCTCCATTAGATGCTACTGTGGAGGATGCACAGCATTTCCTAGAACATCTTGATGCAGATGGCAACCTTCCCCTCAACTTTGCCAAGCCTCAAGCACCAGCAAAGGCTACCGTGCTTGGTCGGGCAAAACTCATCACAGATGATGCTCCAGGTGATATCGAACATGTCGTGCTCAAACTACCAGAGGGGTTTCATTACGTAGAAGGTCAGTCTCTTAGCGTCATTCCGCCAGGAGTAGATCCAAAGAATGGACGAAAGAATAAGCCACGACTTTATTCCATTGCTTCTACTCGTTACGGAGATTTGTTGGATGGAAACACAATCAGTCTCTGCGTTCGTCGTGCCGAGTTCATTGAACCAGATGGCACCAAAGATCCAGCTAAGCAAGGTGTTTGTTCTAACTTTCTCTGTGATGTCAAGGCTGGAGATGAAGTTGATGTGGCTGGTCCAGTTGGAAAAACGATGCTTCTTCCCGAAGACCCTAATAAGGACATCATCATGATTGCTACTGGTACGGGCATCGCTCCATTTCGCGGATTCCTTCATAGATTGTTTATGGAAAATACTCTTGCAAAGCACATGTTTGGAGGAAATGCTTGGCTTGTATTAGGAGTACCTGTAAGTGGAGGTTTGTTGTATAAGGAGGAGTTTGATTGTATGCAAAGGACTTCTTCCCCTGGAAAGCTCAAGATTGATTACGCCATCTCAAGGGAAATGACAAACTCCATCGACGGTGGTAAGCTTTATGTCCAGCACGTAATTGCTCAAAATGGCAAAGAGCTGTTCGATCGCTTAGACGCTGGAGCACATGTGTACTTCTGTGGGTTGAAGGGGATGATGCCACCCATTCTTGATACACTAGATGAGGTAGCCAAAAGTCAGGGCTGCGTTTGGTCAGAAAAGTTGAGTGAGTTGAAAAAGAATAACCAGTGGCACGTTGAGGTGTATTAGACTACTTCAGTAAGTTAGTTCATGATTGCATGTATAGCCGAACTGTGCAGAACATGAACGGTGTTGATGGTAGGTAGTTGTATGACCAGTCGCACGAAATGTTAGACTAATCGTCATGATGTATAATTATCTACATTATTTTATCTAGCATAGTGTTTATTGGAGCAATCTGTAATTCAAGGAACCTTTTCCACTCGTCAATACTACGTATATAAACTTTCATTATTATGTGTCTCTTCAAGGTGAATCCTTGAGTGTAGGCACTTTTCCCCTTGATTTGAATTGAACAATACCTCCACCGGGCCATAGTGAAACACTTAAGCATTTAGGCGGCGCGAAGTAAAGGTTCTGACGGCGACTGATTGGCACCTTCATTGGTATTGCCTTCGTTACTTGCGTCAAGCTGAGGCGGTGCAGTCGATAATAGGCTTGGATTCAAACTAGAGTCAGAAACAGCACGAGCTCCATCTGTAGCTTGCAACATATTGAAGCCATTCATGTTCATGCCGTTGATATTTGATGCCATAGCAACGAGCTGTTGGGTGGGCATTTTGTTGAGTATCTCCCGACTGAGCTGGTTGTTGGGGTTCCAGTTGCCTGTTTGGTAGCCCTGAAACATTTGAGGCCGCATCATCATTTGAGGATGCATCATCATTTGAGACTGCAGCATTTGAGAATGCAACAATTGAGGATGGGTTGATGCAGCCTCTGGTACGATCGAAGTGTTATAGGGGATCATGGTGCTCATTTGACCAGGTCCCTGCATGTTGCCATAATAAGCGGCGGACGGTAACCCGCCTCCAGTTACCAAGTTTGCTCGTAGAGCTTCGGGAGGTCCTTTCAAACCAGTCAAGAATGATGCTCCTTGCGTGATATCACCTGTCTGCGGTTTGGTGTCTGTGCATTGGATTTTGAAGTCATGATTATGGTTGGATGATGTCACGGTTGAGCTCTGTTGAGATGAGGATAAATCTGAGAGCTGCTTCTTGAGAGAACGCCTCTTGATCTCTGTCCTTTGTATCAGTTGGAGCTCTTCCACTTTTCCACGCTTGAAGTATCGGTGATAATACGTTTCCCCCACGGAGTTGGGGCCCCGTAGCTCACGTTTAAACCCCCATAGGTTCAACTGGCGGGTCTGATGAGGCGAGTGTACGGAACAATGCAATCATTAGGGCGTTAGATCAAGATAATGCAGGATTAGCATGAAAACAATGGAGGGGATGGCAACGCCTCTAGAACTTACAAACGATCGCCACTTCTTGTGATCGAAAAAATGGGGGATGATATGTTCTACCATCGCTTCTCTATCGTGAACCACAAACGCATGTCCCGACGCAGACCAAGTAAGAGCGGAGCTGAACTCGGAGGCGGAGGCCCACTCGAGAGTGTGGTACAGCTTGAAGGGGAAAGTCTGTTTGACAGGCTCCATGTCCATCATTGTTGTTGATAACGGTGCGTGTTATGGAGAAGATAGTTTGCTGCCGAATGCTCAACGAATTCTTGGTTCTTTGTCTCTTTGAGAAGAGAAGAAATTGAAAAGCTAATGCGGCAAAGCCGTGAGAGCGAGGCGGAGAGCGAGAGGCCTTTTCCGTTGTCTTGTTGAGGTAGTCTACTTACTTACTCTAGTACCGAATTACGTGTGGTTCGCCTTGTTGCGGAAAGGACAAAGGACATGCACTTCCGGAGACTTCCGGACCTCGTTGAGAGAATGGAATTATGTACCACGCGAATAGGACAATTACATACATGTCTTTACTGTTATTTGAGTGACGTGTGGTGTTCCATGTCGAGTCTTCTTTCCCAATACTAAAGGATAACCAGCGCTGCAAGGGCTTGTATATACCTAAATACATTGATACCTAATAAATAAGCTGCTTTCTTTTCTTTTCTCATCAGTCGCACGCAGGAACTTCGTATCACTCAGGGGGTTCTCACATATAAAACTGGGCGGAGGCGGAGTTCGCATCATTACCACGAGAAAAGCTTGCTCCAGGAGCTTCCTCGGAGTTCCTTGAGTTCCTACCTCGGAGTAAGTGTTATTTTACAACTCTCAAGTGGGTTCGCAGGCAAGTAACGAGTCACTATCACTTTATTGTCGAATTACATATTTGAGTGTTATTTCACAACTCTCAAGTGAGTTCGCAGTTCGCAGGCGCGGCAAATACTATGTGTTCTATGATGGTAGGACTTAGTCAGGTGTCAGGTAACATAAAGCTTTACTGTGCATTATTTATCGTCATTTGCAAGCTCTCTCTCTGTGAGGAGTACAAAACTGTGCGTGTTATTATGTACAATCTCGGGTTCCTCATGCCAGTAAATAGCTGTGTTGTCAGAGAAGTCATCCAAAGTTGATAGCTGTTGATACTTAGGCGACCACATAAAAGTAGTCAATAGCACTTAAAAACAGGAGGTGAACTTGCCATGCATAATGTATACTAGTAGTACCTATGTAGGGCTAGCGATACTTACGAGTCGACGATACATAAGTATAAACATCGAAACTTGTACATGACTTGTTAACCCAGCTAAGAGGCTACTTCCATTGCTAGATACCTCGCACCTAACTAAGAAAATAGAACCTGAGTTACTAGAGATAGATCTCATTGACACCTTCCTCGCCTCATATTTATCATTATTGTACTTACTATTTCATAACTGCTCAGAATTGAAATAATCAGACGCTTGTCATGCTAACACAAACTACAGTGCATAATATTACCAAGGTACTCTCTATTCTCAGTACAAAAAGGTTTAATAACAAATACAATACATCTTCTATATCTTGAGCAAGCCGAGTTGTTCATTCAATTCATCCGCGCCATTCTGTTTTCCACCCATTTCCAACAGGTGAGGCATGTGTCTAATAATATCACGCATGGTCCCAACATCACATCTAGTGGATATAAACCCCAGCAAATGCGGCATCACCGCTATCTGCATACATAAAAATGATTGATGTTGAAGCTTTACACTGTGTTTCTTCTGCAAGTACCGATGAATCTTCTTGGTGACGGCCTCCTTCTTCGAGCGGCTTCTCAAGTTGGCAGCTAAAGAATGGAAGCAATCATTCATTACAGCTTTTCCAAACACAGATCGAGGACTAGAACTGAAGAACGATTGTATTGTGTGGTTCGAATCTTCTAGT
Source organism: Skeletonema marinoi (assembly GCA_030544225.1). NCBI lineage: Eukaryota > Bacillariophyta > Thalassiosirophyceae > Thalassiosirales > Thalassiosiraceae > Skeletonema > Skeletonema marinoi. The sequence continues at coordinate 3,230,495 of CM060487.1, forward strand.
GCATCAAAACTTGAGTCATCATAAATGCTATTGCGTAGTGCCCTCTGACCAGATACCGATAATTGATTGTCGTCCAAAACTAGCTCCTTCAATGTGTTATTTGTTCGAAGGGCAATTGCAAATGCGATGGCACCATCATCCCCAATGGCATTACCAGAAAGATCAATGTGCTCCAACGTTTTGTTTCCAGCTAAATTTTCTGCAAGAGATATTGCCGTGGCCGGTCCAAGCGAGCACCCTCGAAATCCTAATTTGTTAATCATTGGCATCAATTCGATAGTTTCACCTATTCTCATTGCATAATAATTCGAACATACCACCCGTCGACTCGTATTTGAGCTAGCTGCTAGCGGCCAAATGCCTATTTCAATAACCTTGGTTTCCGTCAACGCGGACAACACCATATCAATATGATCCGAATCATACTCGTCATTTCCAAAGCACACGTATTTCAGATGGCTATTTCCACGCAACGCATTTGCGAATGATTCCGCATCATCTTCATCTTGACTTAGAATATTGTCAATGTGAACTTGTATCACTCTTGGGTCATTTGATTTAATGCGCTGAATGGTCTGTCGACTGTATGCTGAGAGACCACCGGGGAAGTTCCTATGGACATCAGCGAAATTGGCTTGGTTCATCGTGTTCTGCGGGATGGTTGATGTGTGTTGTGTTATTTATAGTACAACTATGGTAGCATCCACACAAGGTTGGTTTATTTTGGTTTTGAAATTGTAAGCAGCAAAGCGGTGCAATAGATATTGTATCTGATTGTCTACTACTATTATTATTCCGAAAGAATCTGGAGAAGCGAAACCTTCAAACTAATGTAGAGGCGTAAAATCGCTCAAAAAGGAAATAAATACCGTCATTGGCGATTCTATCACCTGTAGTTTTTGATGCCGACCTTCCCCAAAAGACCCCTCCCTCCGCGGCTCGGCTTCGATATTGTCCATCGGCGGTGCCTTCCTACCCAACGTATTGGATAATACACTTCACCACCACTATCACGATGCCGTCAATAGCTGGCAGCATTAGCAGCATTAGCAGCAAAATTAAGGCGGCCACCGGTGATGATGCATCAAGTGCATCGGCATTGTCGTGGAAGGCTGCCGATGATGGCGGATTAGATTGTTCTTCACCCCAAGCGGCAAGCAAAGTTGAGAATGCTGCCAAAGAAGAAGATGGATCGGTGGTTTCATCTGCCTATGCAAAAATGGAGGAAGATAACGCATCAAAGACAGCAGATGTCACATCATCTTATGTGAACATGGATGTCGTTGATGCCGACGACTGTGTCTCGGTGACATCCAAAGCTTCGATTAGATCCAAATTCTCAGTGCAAAGTTCCAATATTACTCAGATTGCCGCTGCCGTTTTACCCAAGTTGGAAAAGATTCCTTTGACAACCTTCCTCAGTCTTTTCGTTTGGGCTGCTATCCCGGCTGTGATTTACCTCCTTCTCTTTACTCAAATGGGGTTTGGAGAGTCGTTCTACTACTCGTTATCTCATCAGTTCGGAGGACACGCATACATTCCAGCCACGATTTTGGCTGGGTATGGTTTCCTATTCTACATTCTCGATATTGATCAATGGAACACTAGGGCTGGTAACGTCTTCCGTGGTCTCAGCATGGCCGCCATGTTTGTGCTCTTTGTCATCCTCATCATGTTGGTTTCCAACAAATTTCCTTATGGGGTGATTGCACTATTTGCACTTTTCCAACCACTCTGGCTTCTTTCTGTAAAGACCTTTATTTACAAAAGCACAGAAACCCGAATTTATTTGAACTGGCTCGGTGGGCCGCTCATGTTGGCTGCTTTCCTAACTATCATTGGCTTTGTGGTTTGGGTGATGTCGGATTATCTGAATCAGTGGAACCAAGTGACCAAGGTGATGGCTGCCGAGCATACCGAATGCTCTCCCAACTATACCAACTATCCCAACTGTATGAGTAACGATGGGTTTGGAGGTACATGCTTCCGCGCCAATGAGTATGTGGACCCACCTGTCCTCGTCTTCGAAGCCAATTGTGAATACACATGTGTTCATGTCTACGATGATTGTGCCAATGGATTTGTGCTGTGGAGTGGTCCTATTTTGATGAGTTTGTCGATGATCTTCCTTGGGTCTTTTTGCACATTCTTGCGCACTGGTAAGTTGGAAGTTTGGAGCGCGTGAATGTTATAATGTTTCTTTTGCACGCTGTCTAACATTATTCACATATCTTCTTTCAGAGGGAACAAATGAAACTGAAATCTTCAACTTTGGAAAGATTTGGCTCTTTGTTCTCTGTATCTTGTGGGCATCGGCATCCTTGGCAGGTACTGCTGCCGGAGTGACCACGTCTCTGGCAACCCTGACTTTAGCTTCGTTGGTTGGCTCAGCAGTTTTCATGACTGCAAGTTTCAGCAAGGAGCATCAGGAAAATAGCACCAAGGCCGTGATTGATAGGTTGCGTGAAAAATATTCAAACAGCCTTGATTATCTCCGCGGTGCATTTATTGTCACGTGCCTTCCGTTCATCGCTGTCTACTTCTTGCTCTCTATGGTCAATCAATTTTTCCGAAAGACTGGTTTCAACCCCATTGCCCAGCCTTCCAAGGAAGATGATAGTGATCATGCTAGCCTTCTAACTGTGAAGGGAAAGAAACAGATGAACAGGATGAAGTCTTGGGACAGTGTTCGGGTGATCACTATCGCTATTTATTGGGGTATCTTCTACATGGGGATGCAGGTGGTTGTGGCTCAATTGACAGTTGTCTTCCTAAGTTGGCTCATTGACGCGACTGCTGATTTCGGGTTGGTTGCAGTATCGGGTATTTTGTGTGGAGTTGGTGTAGCGATGTTCCTCCTTCCTCCAGTCCCAGGTGTACCTGTTTACTTGACTCTTGGTATTGTTCTAGCAGCGCAAGGTTACGAAACTCTCGGATGGATGGGATCGATCTCGTATTCCACCGCTGTCGGACTTGTCCTTAAATTGTTCTCTAGTGCAATGCAGCAAAAAGCCATTGGTGAACAACTATCTCACAAAGTCAAGGTCAGGCAGTTCGTCAGCATCAACTCCACGTTGATGAAGTCGATGAGGATTGTACTTGGTGAAAAAGGTCTATCTATCCCTAAAGTGGCGATCTTGATTGGAGGACCTGACTGGCCAACATCTGTCTTGTGTGGAATTATGCGACTGGATCTGTTTCAAATCATTGTTGGGACTATGCCAATCGTCTTCCTTATCTTCCCAACTTGCTTGACCGGTGCACTCATGTTCATGTCTTCCTTGGAGACCGGCAATGGCAATCCTGTCTACCCTTGGGCTGGCTCTGTTACTACCGTGACTGCTTCATTGACTGCAATGGTTCAGTTCGGAAGTATGCTCGTGGCCGCTTACTACTTGGAACAGACTGCGACTCGACGCTCAGAGGAAGCGAAAGCACTTGGAGATGACGAAGAAGTGAAAGCGGCTGATGAGAAAGACGAACACATGAACAAATGTTACAAAGATGTAACTCAATGGGGCATTGTCCCAACGTTGTGGAAAGGAGTTCTCCTTCTCTCCTTGGCGTCCATCATTGCAAGTTGCTACCTTGTTCAATTCTTCTCCGAGTTATGCTTCGTTCAGCACAGTTTGACTGATTCCATTGAAGACAACCTTGGAGGAAATGTTGCAAACATGTTCCTGCCAGTAGGTTGGGTGTCAGTTGGTTTGTTCACTGGATCTATCGTTTTGCTTGGATTGTTTTCGAGATGGGGGAAGAAGAAGGCGAAGCAATTGGCCAATTCAGACTCGTCGGATCCCTTGGTTGATGCTGAGGACCCAGGTATCTTCTGCTAGAGAGAGCCCAATGTGTGGATCACCTTGTCTCTGTAGGGTGTCTAAGGGTTCATTATATGTGTTAAAATAGGTCTATGTAGGCATGTCGTGTTGAAGATTGACAACGAGTTTTGCTTGTTCACGTCTACTCTAGCTTTTAATAATTGTTATTGATATCAAACCATTTCAAATTTGTTCTTATGCTCAGACATGCGCAACGCATGAAACGACAGCACTGAGTGTGATTAATCTGAGCTCTCAGCCAGCCATCCAGCCAGTCAGTCGTGTATTACTGGAATATCCTTGCTTTACAATACCACGAATGCCCAAACAATAACATCCTACAAACACACTGCTTCAAAGAACACATGAATATTGGATACACCTAATCAATCACCTCCCACCGAAAAATGTTCTCAAATAGTTCAATAACTGAAGTGATCCCCTTATCCAACCAAGTTTTATCCATCTCACGTCGACGTTGTTGCATCCGTAGAAATTCTTGTGACTTTTTAATTTCAGAAACTTCTTCCTGGTAGGCTTTTTGGAATGGTGAGGCTGGAGGAGTGTCATCGCTACTATCAGCTTCATCAGATGATATCTCTTCATCCGTATCTTCTTTTTCTACCGACTGCTCCTCCGAAGTAGTAGCAACAGGTTCTTGTGTCTTCGTAGATTTTCCTTTGCGAAAGCTGATTGCACCTCCTCCTCTTGGCAGGAAGGCGATGTTGGCAGATGGTGCTAGCGACCATCCTCTAGGCGTCTGTTCTGCTGTAGCTGCCACTGATTGATTGGCAGCTACTACAGCAGCCTGCAGCAAGAGGACTGCAGCTACTACAGCTCGAAGGAAAGACAACGCCGTCATGATAATCAGTGCACAACCGAACTGTGAAGCCTAAGGCCCGTTCTGTCAAGAGTTTTTTCGCCTCATTTTTCAGGGTTCATTTTGGTCACTTCGCCCGTTTACTAGAGAAGAGAGAAAATGAGGGTGGAAAATGAGGGTGAAACCTCCTCGAGATTGGCCGATTTTTGAGGAGGTTTCACCCTCATTTTCAGGGTTCATTTTTCTCTTCTCTAGTAAACTGGCGAAGTGACCAAAATGAACCCTTAAAAATGAGGGTGATAAATCTCTTGACAGAACGGGCCTAATAAGTACAATACCAAAAGATCTTCTTCATCTTGACTTCTTCTTTCTTCTTGACTTGACATCATGATGTAATGTCAGCATAGATAATGACCACAACTCATGTCACATCCTTCTTGCCCCAAAATCAAAATCAAAAATCACAAATCAATGAACACAACTTCACCACACGCAGCCAAAGTCATCATGGTAAAGGAAGATCGCTCCGACTGGGTGGCCGTCGCCCCCGAACACACCACCACCACCGAACAGCACATCAAACCAGCCGTCTCAGCCTACCAATTTTTCCAACGCGAACACAGCTCCTCCATCCATCAACAACTCTCATCCTCCGGCAAACCCACCGACGTCGGCGCACTCGGACGGGAGGTGTCGAGCCGCTGGCAAAATCTAACCCCTGTGGAAAGGAAGAAGTATGAAGATTTAGCCGCGCAGGATAAATCGCGGTTTTTGGCGGAGAGTCATAAGCGTGATGTGGAGGCGATGCAGCGTAAGGAGCGGTTGCAGAAGGAACGTGAGACGTTGATTTTAGATGATCAGGGGGAGGGGAGGACGAGGAGATCGAGGATGAAGGAACAGAAAAAGGCGGAGAAGAAACGTGTGAAGAAGCAGGAGAAGAAGAAGGTCAAGGCTGCTTCGAAGAAGAAGAAGGGTAAGAAGGAGAAGAAACGATCTGGTGGTGGGGATGATGATTCGGATTATCAAGATGATAACGATAGTGATAGCTCATCCTCGAGTTATCAAGATGAATCCTCATCTGCCTCATCATCGTCATCATCATCTGATTCCTCATCCGATTCAGAAGACTCCTACAAAAAGAAGGCCCCCAAACGACCAGTTAAAGTCTCCCAAGCCGTCCTCCAACGACGTGAACAAGCCAAGCAAGAAAAGTTGGAAAAGGAAAAATACATTGAGCAACGCCAATCCAATGTCAGATCCGAACGTGCCGAGCAGGCCAAGCGAAGGTTGGAATACCTATTAAAGCAAAGTGATATCTTTAGTCATTTTGGGAATGTCAAACAGGAAAAGGCACGGTTGGGATTGTCAAGTAGTGCGGCGGCGACATCGTCACAGCTGGAGTCGAAATCAACTGCTGCGATGTCGTCATCGGGTGAGAATAAGGCTATTGTTCGAAAGCCAAGTGGTACTCTTGGAGAGAAGGTGAATGATTATCAAGATGAAGAAGAGCGAGAGGAGGCGGATGAACATGATGCGACATTTTTGACTGCGCAGCCTTCCACTTTGGGAGGTGGGAAGATGAGGCAATATCAATTGGAGGGACTGAATTGGATGATTCGTTTGCAGGAGAATGGGGTCAATGGGATCTTGGCGGATGAGGTGAGTGAGATATACATATTTGTATTGTTAGTTGCAGCTGCAGAAGTATGATCATTTGTTCGTTTGTATGTTTGTTTTTTATTGACATTACATTAACGCATTCTTCTTCGTCATCTAAATTATATTATGCAAACAACTCATGTTGAACTACAGATGGGCTTAGGAAAGGTGCGTAGGGCGATTTTTATGCAACTTTATCCATGCCTCCCTCTAGTTATATGTTTTTTCGTTGAAACTAACACTTGTCGTGCACACTTTGCTTTGTTTAATGCATACAGACTATGCAATCCGTTTCAATCCTAGTTTACATGCTGGAGTACAAGAAAGATACGGGGCCACATCTCATCATTGTACCCAAGTCTACACTTAGTAATTGGATGAACGAATTAGCATTTTGGGGCCCTACTCTAAAGGCGGTAAAATTCCACGGTACTAAAGACGAACGTTTAGAAATGGCTGAGAATGTCCTACAACCGGGCCAACGTGATGAAGAACGCAAATGGAACGTCGTCGTTACCACCTACGAGATTTGCAACCTTGAACGAAACGTGTTGAACAAATTTGCGTGGTCGTATCTTATTATTGATGAAGCACATCGTCTCAAGAACGAGGCCTCGACATTCTCCCGGATTGTTCGTACCCTTGAAACGCGATTCAGATTGCTTCTGACAGGAACGCCTTTACAGAATAATTTGCATGAGTTATGGGCCTTGTTGAACTTTTTAGTTCCGGACGTGTTTGCGTCAGCAGAACAGTTCGATGAGTGGTTCAACCTTGACATTGATGATGCCCAAGAGAAGAACAAGTTAATCTCTCAACTGCACAAAATCTTGCGCCCATTCATGCTTCGTCGTCTCAAGGTTGATGTGGAGAAGAGTCTGCCGCCCAAATCAGAAACTATTCTATTTACAGGCATGAGCTCTATGCAAAAGAAGTTATACAGAGACATCTTGATGCGTGATTTGGATACACTAACTGGTAAAGGAGGGAATGGAAATAGAACGGCGGTGTTGAACATCGTTATGCAATTGAGAAAATGTGCCGGTCATCCCTACCTGTTTCCAGGAATTGAAGATCGCACTCTCGATCCACTAGGAGAGCATTTAGTGGAAAACTGTGGAAAGATGGTATTGCTTGATAAACTCCTTCTACGTCTGAAAGAGCGTGGACATCGTGTGCTACTGTTTACTCAGATGACTCGTATTTTGGACATCTTGGAGGATTATATGCACATGCGTGGCTTTCAGTACTGCCGTATTGATGGTAACACTACGTATGAAGATCGTGAAGAGCGCATTGATTCCTACAACAAGCCTGACTCAGAGAAGTTCCTCTTCTTGCTTTCGACGAGAGCTGGTGGTCTCGGTATCAATCTACAGACAGCTGATGTAGTCATATTGTTTGATTCAGATTGGAATCCCCAGGCTGACTTGTAAGTGTTGTAGTCGGTTACTACGTATTGTTTGCTGTAAACATGTCTCTTGGTTTTGACTAATCATCATTTGCTTCATTCTTTTCATAGGCAAGCGCAAGATCGTGCTCATCGTATCGGACAAAAGAGGCAAGTTCAAGTCTTTCGTCTTGTCACAGAGGACACGATCGAACAGAAAATTGTGGAGCGTGCACAGCAGAAACTCAAACTAGATGCTATGGTCGTCCAACAAGGTCGGCTAAAAGATCAGGACAATAAGCTTTCTCGTGACGAGCTGCTAGAGGCAATTCGATTCGGTGCTGATAAAATATTCAAATCGAAGGATTCATCCATTACTGATGACGATGTAAGTACCTCATCACTCACTTGACATGCTGATCAACAAATCTCTTTTGTCAACTTACCTTCATTCACTTTTATCTTTTAGATTGACTTGATTTTAGATGCCGGAAAGAAGAAGACGCAAGAGCTTAACGACAAGCTTCAGGAAGCACAAAAGGGTGATATGCTCGATTTCAAGCTTGACGGCGGGATATCTGCGCAGATGTTTGAGGGTGTTGACTACTCAGATGCAAAAACGGCACAATTTCAAGAGGATATCTTGGGCATGATTGACATGGGTAAGCGCGAGCGTAGAACTGTTGCGTACAATGAGAATCAGCTGTACATGCAGCAAATGGCTCAACAAGGGGCTACTCAACCCAAGAAGAAGAAACAAAAGAAAGAAATTAAGTTGCCAAGGACGATGCGACTACCGCGACTGGAAGAGTGGCAAATGTTTGATCGCACAGCTTTGAACGCAATACAGGAGGCAGAAGAACAAGCATTTCGGGCACTGCCCAATGATGTCCAGCTTTTAGCTTGCGGCATGAAGGTTGAAAAATCTGCGGAAGAAGCGAAGCCATCTGATGAAGAACAGAAAAGTGAAGACGGGCCGAAAGACGGCGAGGATACAAAGGCGGAAGATGGGAAGGCGGCATCGGAAGAAAAGAAGGATGATAACAAAGAAGATGATATTGATCTTGAAGAAACTCTATCTAAGTTGATAACCGACGAGCAAAAGGCAGAAAAGGCTCGACTCCTTGCAGAAGGATTCTCCGATTGGAGCAGGCTGCATTATTCGGCATTTGTGAAGGCCAGTGCCAAATACGGAAGAACAAATTACGTCAAGATTGCAAATGAGGTGGGCAAGCCCGTGAGTGCCATCCAAACTTACTCCGAGGCTTTCTTTGACGAAGATTTTGGGAAGAAGCGCTTCTCCGAACATGAATACGACCGCATTGTAAAAATCATCGAGAAGGGAGAGAAAAGGATAGATGATACGAAAGGACTTCAGAGAGGAACAAGAGTACTGATATCATTGTTTGAGAATCCTTGGGTTGAGTTGCAATTTACCCACTACAATATGAAGGATATTAACAAGGACAAGAAATTCACACCTCAAGAAGACAGATTCTTGCTCTGCTGGGCACACAAGTATGGCTACGGTCAATGGGAAGCAATCAAGTTTGCTATCCGTCGAAGCAACCACTTCAGGTTTGATTACTTCTTCAAGAGTCTTACAGTCGATGCGATCGGTCGCAGATGTGAACAGCTAATGAGAGCTGCCGAGAAAGAAGTCGAGGCGATGGAAAAATTGGCCATTGAGGAGGCGGAGAAGGAAGGGCGCACATTAACGCCTAGTGAGATTAAACTCCCCATGTTCAAAGAGAGCCAGGCCAAGAAACGGGCAGAGCAGCAAAAGAAATTTCTTGAAGAGAGGACAACGCTTGAGCAGAATGTGGTTGACATCGACGAGCAAATAATGCAAATTCAAAAAGCGTTGCGCGATCTCGAAGGTAATCAAACCATCGACACATTCTTTAAAGCCAAGGCAAGTACGGAAATTCCGGAGAAGTTGGTTGGAGAACTGGCCAACATCATTGCTAGAATGAGATCACAAAGCATGGTGGCCATCACAGAGGAGTTCTTAACGAAATTCCCCGGCAAAGGAAGCAAAAAGTCCATCGGTCAAAAGATTGAAGCCATTGGTGTGAAGGAGAAACGTGCAGAGGAAGGTGATACTGCTCCATATTGGTACTTGCGTCAAGAGAAGGACCACCTTCTCACAAAGGCAACCAAATCTCATGTTAAAGACTCGCGTGAAGCCCGTCTTGCTGCTGCCGCTGAGAAGAGCAAGAAGCGAAAGGCTGATGAGGATGCGGGGGGAGGAAATACCAATGGCGCAATAGGGCCTGAGGGAGATTTTGTTGAGTTTCCTGAATACGATGGGGAGGAAGAACCTAATGAAAACAAGAAAGCATTCACACTATTCTGCAAAGCCACCCGAAGAGAGGTGAAGAATTCGTTGAGCCCATCGTCTCGGAAGAACAAAGATCGTGTCAATGGTATGTTGAAAGATAGGTGGTATGCTCTCACCGATGATGAGAAACAAGTATGGAAAGGGTGGGAGGTTTGGGATGCGAAGCGGTATGAGTACCAATCTGGTATTTATGAGGGACGAAAACAAAAGAAGTCCAAAAGCAGCAACTCTCCCAGTAAAGCGGATGGTCCTTCAATTCCAAAGAAATCAATTCCCAAGAAAGCCAGGAAGGATAGTTTAGGTGACGGCCTTTCCATACCGAAGAAGAGGAAGTCGTAAAATAAACATTAGCATTTAAAGCAGGTTACAATCAGCTAAGAAGTTGTAAGTATTAGCGTGTCCATTGCAAACATAGATAGAGATGGACATTGAGTATAAATGAGGTAATCAAAAATTGCTCTACTGTTATGTCAAATCACAATGAATTTATCAATCTAAACATCATCATCTAGCTTCAACACCAAATGCTCCTCCCCCTCCTTAAACGCCGGCTTACCAAGATAAGGACACCCAGCACAACGAAATGCATCACCCTTGGCACAATTCCCACAAGCACTGCTCTTGGGAGTAGGGTCCGCCGTCTTCTTTTCCTCATCGGCCTCCCTCTCTGCCCTGCCACAGGTGCAATCATCACATGCCTTACGTCCACCACAATCATCTGCTGCGGCTTTGGCACGTGCCTCCATGTCAATTGTGGGGGGAGGTGCGAGCATTCCTGAATTACCACTGTTTAATAACAAATCATCTTCATCTATTTGATCATCATCATCGTCGTCGTCATCCAAGTTTAAAGTCACTTTGGACTTCTTCGCACCAAGATTTAATCTCATGGGAGCTGAAGAAGCCGCAGGAGGTGCAGCTGCCTTTTGAGCGGTAAAGACACGTCCTCCGTCCTTTTGACGTTGTTCTGATTGTGTCTTGAGACCAGCTAGTACAAATGATGTCATGATGATGCCCCAATCCATACTAGTATTTGATGCTGCCCCATCTGCAGGAGACATTACGACATGGACAGAAATGCTCCCATTGGGAATTAGATATGGAACTAATGACGCTAGAGCTAGAGAATCATAATGAGTGAGAAGTTCATCGTATTGGAGATGGATGGAGATGGAGGAGAGGGCTTCGCTTTTCATGCTCGAGAGGCAGTTTGGTAGGGATTCTTTGGTTGGAGCGAGGATTACCGTGGCGCTGCTTCCGGTGTTGGATGAGGCATCTGCAGGGGCGTAGCTGCCGATGTGAATGGCAGCGGTGGATGTCATGATGGTGAATACTTGAGGCTATTAGTGGGGTTTGCAGATCACTATCGAAGTTGGGGTTGATGGAATGGGGAATGGGAAATGGGCTGGAAATGGGCTGGAAATGGGTACAATATGGGGTCCTTCTTTGTTGCGTTGGGAGAGCCTGATTTTTGGAGTTGACTCGACTCATCTGCACAGATTTTTGTAGGAGGAGAAGGAAAACGAGAGGGGAATGACTGATCAAGAGTTGCATTGCATTGCATCGGTGCATGGCTTCATTCCGCTCTCGATCCATCTCATTGAGTCAAGAATGAAGAAGCAACCTGAATAGGAAGGAGGAAGTGTCAAGAAGGTTTGTAGAAGTTGTGTTTATGCATCTTACCGCCCCCAGCGGCTTGAAAGAGAGTGGACGGGCATCTGCTTAGTAGCTTAGTAAGTCGCGCAAGAGATGAGCTTAAGCTAATTGCTAGATGTTGAGGTGCAACTTCACAAACTGCGAGGCCCCGTTCACTGAGCTCAATGTCTTCTCCAAGCAGCTCTCGGAAGTAGCATGCACATGAAGACGCCAAGGGAAGACAAGGCGTCGAACCAGTTGGAAGTTGTTCAATATTTTGACTGGCGAAAAGAAGTTGTTCCATATCCATACACCCGAGGCCATTTTTGCAGCCAGATCCCAACTACTGTCAATATGGCAATCCAGCATAGGACGTAACGAGGAGGGCATTGGCAAAGGGAGTACATAGTAAAGTCTGTGATAAACGTGAATGCTAGAAGTTTACACAAGTACAAGCGAGCTGCGCAATTTATTTGATGATACAAGTGTCCATCTGATCAGCAAACTTCTTGTTAATCTTGGCTGCCTTTCTGTAAACAGCTTCATAGAATGGATGACCACTTCCTTTGAACCTTTTATGGATGCATAAGCCTGGGAGATCCGAAACAAAGCCGACTTTGATGACACGACAAAGTTCCGCCATCTTACCAAACCTTGGATCATCTACGTCCAACCACAAGGGATCGCTGAGATTCCAATTGAATAGGGTATGATCAAGAGAGTGGAGGATAGTGCCGACGAACATTGCCTCACCGTCCGTCCCAGGGAACAAGTCCTTGTGTTTCTGAAACTCCGCAAAAAATATGGCACGTACTTTCACGATGAAGTTGACAAACTCAGAATGCTTGGTTAGGTCCACAATATGTGCATGCTGCCAAGCGTTTTCTTTATGACTTGAACAAATGGTTTCTCGGGCTTCAACCAGTCTGGCGAAGTTAGACCTTCACGTACCCATGTATTCAAAATGTCATTGAAGCACGTGTAACCAAAGTAATTGTACATCACAGTGAGAATACTGTTTTGCCTAAAGAATGGATTCACGTCGGCCAAAGCTTCGTCCACATTGACACCCCAATTCGCCCAGGAATGAATCTTGACGTGCTGGGCACCGATCGAGTTAAAAGAAAGTAGCGTCAATGTCTCCTTCGCATTGAGATTGATATCATCCAGCTTTGCTTTGACGAATCGTTTTGTGTCCAAATCAATGTCGACAGCAAACAAGTCTGCTACTTGATAGTTGCACTCGTTGTCAACGTAGGGAAAGTTGGCAAAGAAGAAACCAGCAATGTTGCCAAGCTCGCTTCCTTTCGTTGTGCTAGCATAGTAATGAATAGCCTGCGTTTGTTCAAGACACAGCGTCGCACACATTGCTTCATAGTCACAATCCATTGGTTTGATAAGACCACGCCTAAAGAGGAACTGACGAATGCGGAGAATAATCGTACCATACTTGTATAAAATGTAAGAGCATGGGCCGACAAAAGTATACGCCCAGAGAAAATCGGTGAAGGGGATGTAGCTGAACGTACGTCATGTGTCAAGAAGGATAGAATATAGTCAAATAATGTGAGCATACACGCGGTGTGAAATAAGTCGTAGAACAAACCAACATACGTCTTCTACTCACATATGATCCATATCCAACTCGTCTGCGGGCTCAACCATATTCAATGATCCAAGCAAAGCACCAGTCAACTTTCCGACGGATAAAGTATTACTTCTCTTCGCTCGCTCACGAATAACTTGGTTCTGCTTCCTCGTAACCTCCATTTCCTTTACATCATTCAACAGTTCGCAGGTATCAAATTGTTCATGATGCTTGCTGTTATTCAGGATCGTCTCCTTGGCTTCATCCAAAGTCTTGATAGGAGGCGTAGAGCGATTACTTGGAGAATGCTTGTTTCGACGAGTCGTTCGATGCCCTGCGAAGTCCCTATTCCACCTAGAGGAGACCCAACACACAAAAATGAGATACACAAAAGTCAGTGCAAGTAAGCCCACCAGTGTAGGAATTGGGACTTGGTAGAGCCCGCAGGACAAGAGCGCAGCGATGATGGCTCTTCTGATCATGATTCAGTAAGTACTACTGTTGCTGGGGCCGAGATTGATCTCCAGAGGAAGATGTGATTATTTATGACTGATCTGCCTGTTGTTCTGTGAATTTTCAACGTCGTCTGCGAGAGCTGCTGAGGTGGGTGGTATGACCATGACCATGACCATGACCGAGCAACTTTTGGCAAAAGTTTCTGAGTTTTCTGGATGACTTCGGCAGTGAGCGAGGACGTGATATTCATTTTACACTGATCTATAGAGGCCAAGTCATCCCTTTTCTGATGACCTCGAAGTCGAGGTCATTGTTCCGAAATGGATAAGTCTTCTGAAAAGTTTCCGAGTTTTGTGACCAAGTTTGTCTATTTGGATATACCTTTGTTTCGTGAGGCTTCGCCAAGACAATTGGGGGATACGATAAGTAGTACCGTGTTGTGATTGTGCGTGACTCTCTCTTCGTCCACTAAGTATGTGTTCAGGCCGATAGCGGAGCCTCTTACCCGTTGAAAAGAGTGTGGCGGCGGGGACCTTCGCTCGGTATTCAAAATGCGAAAGTAGTATTCAAGAAGCGAACTGTGAATGTCAAGGAGTGTCAAAGAACTCTGATGTCAAAAGTACTGTCACCTACGCGAACGCTAAAACGTTGTACACGATTAATTAGTGTGCACCTGTTATTTTGTTCGCGGTGCCTATTGCAGCCAGAAGCTGCCCCTTGTATTAAAGACACTGTGAGCTTAGACGGGACTCACAGCACCACGGTCAAGGATACATACACGCGTCCTCGTCTTTAACTTCCCCGCTTCTCCCCAGAGAGAAGAAGAGCTTGATTGAACGATAGTCTATCTCTCCTCCGGCCAGGGTCGACATTAATCATCATGAAAAAAAGAGCCGCTTTCACTGATTATTATCTGATTACAATTTATAAACATCAATCATCATGACCAAATGGGATGCTAATCCTCACTGTGACTCGTAATGAAACCAGACCCAGACCCAGTCATCTGACACCAGCACCAGCACCCCAGCACCAGACGAGGTTGGGCAAAGTCTGCGTCTAAGAAGGTGCAAATTGTGTTCTGCTCGACCCTGTACGAAGAGCTCTCTGATGATCGTCTGAAGGTATACTTATTGGCAGGACACGTACCATACATACGTATACATTACATTGTTAAACATACGTAGTAGTCTATACCCTACGCACGCTTAGCTTTATTTCACAGTTAGCTTGACTGACAGCGCACTGGGGGTCAAATGAACTATGTATTTACTGAATGGAGTGAAATCCATGCCGTTCTTCTGTAATGTAGGTATTCGAAAACGTCTCGACAGCCGAACAGCTGTGCTAGATGACTCATATCTACGACGTTGTAGCGACGCCGATACGGTGAAAATGAGCTTGAGACGTGAAACAGATGCTTCCATACTATCAGGTCAACTATGATGGGTCACTAGAAGCTGTGGATTGTCATATTCGCTGCGTGAGATACGATATTGTGCTGGAGAGTAATGCTGTTGGGCGTCTCAGATGCCTCATCAGGTCACCTACGACGTTGTAGCGACGCCGATACGGTGAAAAGGAGCTTGAGCCGTGAAAAAGATGCTTCTATACTATCATGGCCAACTTTGATGGGTCATCAGAAGCTGTGGATTGTCATATTCACTGCGTGAGATACGATATTGTGCTGGAGAGTAATGCTGGTGGCCTGTCTCAGATGCCTCATCAGGTCACCCAGTAGAAAGTTGTAGCGACGCCGATACGGTGAAAATGAGCCTGAGCCGTGAAAAAGATACTTCTATACTATCATGGCCAACGTTGAGGTTTCACTAGAATATGTGGATTGTCATATTCGCTGCGTCAGATCAAGTTGTATTGCGTTTATTATCGCAGGCTTCTTTCCGTTCTCGATCCATCTCATAGGAGTCAAGAAGGAAGCAGCAACCTGAATAGGAAGAAGGAGTGTGTAAAAGTGTTTATATTGTTGTAGAAGTTTTTGATTTCCCTTATGCCCCAATCGGCTTGAAAGAGAGAGAAGGTGAATCAAATCAAGTTAAGTTATCTAGTCGCACTGATATTGTTAGTGTTAGTGTTAGGTGTTGATGTTGAGGTGCAACTTCTCAGACTGAATGGCCCCGTTCACTAATCAACATGAATATGTACTGTCATCATTATTTATCACACCTTCGCAGATTTCCTCATCGATGTTTCCTACATTGGTAGAGTTTCTTCTAGACTCCCTAAAGCCGACTATTCCCTTCTTTATCCAAGTCCATTTCAACCATATCACTACTCCCAATACCGGAATCCAAATTAGGACAAAGTACCCCCAATGAGGACCTTTCTCTTTTACCACTACTACTGTCAAGGCAACAATCCACCCAACAAGCACGAATAGGACGAAAGAGGACCTGGGGATGCTGTGGTCTGCCTCCAGCTCTGTGTACGAGAGACCAACCACTGGGATCATAGTGTACGGACTGTTTGGTTGGCTGTTTTGTATTCCTCTCCACTTCTCGAGGAGAACCTCCACAGCATGATCGGCATCCCATATTGCAGAAAGTGCACTAAAGCAAACGAGAATGCCTATGATTGGAATAAGGACCGTCAACCAGAATCCTTTTTCCCATCCTATTTTTTCGCTATAATCAAAGCTGCTAACGAAAGCCATAAAAAGCCTTCGATGTTTGCAAACCAAGTCATTCTATTATGACGCAATCCGTTCTCTTCCGCAATGATGTCGTGGATTCGTTCTGATGCGAATTTGACTGTGTCTTCGTGAGGGTCAACAAAGTGAATTAAGGTAGTTCTGATGTGTTTCTCGTATTTTACTGGATCGAATGGATCAGTACCGTCGTGATAAGATGGGTTTTCGATGTCGTGGTTACTCATGACTATGGTATTATTGCGTACCGAGGGTTTTGATGGGTTGTTCGATATCGTTGTTACTCATTGTTCGATTTATTGCGAGCGTTTGTACACTAGAACTAGATGATGTCTTCTGCATGATTTTGAGTTCGGTGTCCTGTCCAGGAATGCGAACTCTAGTTGCATGTATTGGCCAGAATACATATCTCCTTCACAAGACATCAGAACAATAACTTCGCGAAAAGAGAAACATATTAATTGGTAGAGGTAGGTGGTGGGACATGTCATAGCCAACTAAGTAGCAATCATAACTTTATGAATTACTTTTGCCTTAGCCTTAGCTCACAGCAGAAAGTTACAATCCATACTTGTTTGCAATCTCTTCATCCGATGCTCCGCCAAGTTGCATTGATCGTTTTGTTGCCGCAGTCACTGCCGAAATGGTAGTCGCACGGAAGCCTCCCTTTTCCAATGCTTCAACTCCAGCAATTGTTGTTCCTCCTGGACTTGTCACTTGATCCTTCAACTGTCCCGGATGGGTACCAGTCTTTAACACCATTTCAGCTGCACCTTTTACTGTTTGAGCAGCCAACATTGTGGCCACATTGCGAGACAATCCAGCACGTACTCCACCGTCACTAAGAGCCTCAATGAATTGAAAGACATATGCAGGTCCACTGCCACTTACTCCAGTCACAGCATTAAGGAGATCTTCTTTCACCTCCACAGAAACACCCACGGCATCAAGAAGGGACTTGACAAGTGCTTTGTCTTCTCCAGTAGCCAATGATCCCATAGCAAACCCACACGCAGATTCACCAACAAGACAGGGTGTGTTGGGCATGACACGAACAACTCTCCTACCCGGAAGAGCCTTCTCGAGTGTTTCCAGTGTAACTCCGGCAGCGATACTAACAATCACGGCGCCAGTATCTGCTCCGTCGGCTATATCCTTACATGCGCCCATAACACAGTTTGGTTTGACGGCAATAAAGATAGCATCGTCTGAATTGGCACAAACGTCAGCGTTCTTATCCGAGGCGTTATATCCCTTTGCTGCGGCCGCATCACGAGATGGACCCCAAATGTCAGAGCACCAAACTTGACTGGGTGTTCGGACTCCCTTTGCGATGATGCCGTCGATGAGGGCGGATGCCATCATTCCGGTGCCGATAAAGCCGATGTTGTGTGCCATTGTTCAAGATTAGTAGTATAAATGATGTTTGGGAAGGGTGTAGGAGAGCACTTTTTATGACGAGGAGGAAAAGCTAGCAGAGGAAATAATGATGGGCTGTGGTGAGTGTGTGGAACTCCATATGGTACTAATTCCGTCGCAGGTAGAATTGGCGGGCTTGATGTTTGCTTGATCTGACACTCGCCTCCGCAAGTATTTTACGATGGTGACGTGCTCCTTTTCCCTGGTGTTCATCGCGCTACAACGATGATGATGCCTATGCACCTGCGGCATCCGTGGCCGGCGGTAGCTCTCATCTTCTTTTCAGTGCTGCTATCAAAAATATGTATATCGTGTGCATTTTCTACTACCTACTTGGCACCACCTCCTCTGCAAACCTCTTCTCCACAAGTAGTGTCAGATGCATCAGCTAGATTGGATCCGCTGTTGACGTCGTTCCTTCTTCGTTCGGTACGAAACATAGATGAAGATGAAAGTGATGAAGGCGATGCACCAATGATGGATACAGATACAACAATATCATCATCTCACCTGACATTTTCTGATGCATCTCGTGCAATGATCGGCTTGATAACTTGGGACACTTCTCTGCGAAAAGCTCGAACTCCTCTTATCGACGATTTTGTAAACATCAATCAAAGTGTGTGGCCAGAAGAACCGCTGTTTTCACATTTATGCACAACATTAGCAGAGCTGGGCTTGCCTAGATTGGTGCGTAGGCATCCAGAGATTTTGACTTCGGTGTTACTTGGAGTGGCAAAACTTGTAGTTGAATATACAAAAGCACAAAGGCAGGGTAAGCTGGTCATTGTAGAGAAAAGTATAGAAGACGACGAGAACGAGTTTTTCGAGGACGACTACGATGCATCGATGGAGGATCATACACTAGAAACTTTTGAATACGAATCACTATCTAATGAAGATTTGGAGAAATTAGCAGATTCTTTGGCTGGTAACTTAGTCAATGAATGGGGAAGTTTAGTTCAAGGAGTATCGTTACTCGATAACGTTTTTGGGTATAATCATGGTCTATTGGATGTACAAGGACAAGTTGGGTTCGGGATTGAAGATGGCGTCTGGAAACATTGTGGATGGGAACCGTTGCCTGATCTGCAGCAAAAGCTTTCATCCATGCCTGAATTACGAGACCTTCTTTCAAGACTAGGTAGACGTCCATCATCTGAAGGGGAAGATATTCGGCGATTCCAAAGGAGAAAGCTTTCATATTCAAATGATGACATGATTGGTGTGGAATCTGACCCGTCTAACCCTGCTTCAGTTAATGGCTTGACGACAAGCGGTAGCTTCAGCGCCATGCTACCGAGTGAAGCTGTGTTGTTGAAATCATCTTTTCCCTCCTTGAGATGGCTGTTTCTAGCTAAGAAGGCAGAAGCAAAGCTGTTGTAAGTGTATGCATGTCTATCTATTTGAAATATGTAATAATCACCACTGGTGTCTCATCGGTTGTTTCTCGCATACATGTAGGAGCTACGAACTCTCTGGATGGGCGGATGTTCCTACCTTGCCTTTACAGACAAAACGAAGCGAACGATTACCTTGCTCGGCTGGGGGGCCTTTAGTGATTTGCTTGGATACGTCCTGGTCGATGTCTGGAATGCGTGAACAACTATCAAAAGCAGTCGTCTTAGCATCTGTGTCTGCAGCACACTTGCAGAAAAGAGAATGCCGAGTTGTATCCTTTTCGTCTGCGAATAACGCGATGGACAGTGGAACGATTACATGCGATGCAGAAGGTGTAAGAAGAATGCTCGATTTTTTATCTTACTCATTTGGTGGCGGGACTGATGTGACGGGTGCTTTAAGGTATGCGATGGAAACCCTTGATATGACATCATCGGATCTTCTTTTGGTGACAGATGGAGAACTTCCTAATCCTCCTGTGTCAACCACGATCTTATCACAGCTTGAAACGCTACGCCACCAAACAGGAATGGAGATTCACGGGCTTTTGGTTGGAAAGAGGGAGAGCCCAGCACTTGATTCCTTGTGCACCGAAGTACATCCATTCTTGGCAGACTATGAAAGTCAAGCAACACCGGTCCGTACCAAGAAAATGGCATCGACGACTGCGTTGTCGCTTTTTCCAACTAGCAGTAGAATGGGATACATAGATCGATTATCGCCAAGGCGGTATAGTTTTGCTCTTCGAGCGATGAGTAACTCTGATAGCGACAGAACCAATGTGCGTCTATACAAACGAGATAAGCGGAGACGATTTGAAGACGACGACGATGATGATATTTGGTCGTATGAAGGAGGCTTTAAACCTGAACCTGCAGATACAACTGATCACCGAGAAAGTAAAGACGATGATCCGGTAGAGGTAGATGAGTATGTTCTTAGAGTAGAAGATTCTGTTGCGAAAATACAACATTTGGCATCGTCAGAAATAGAAGAACAACGGCAAGATCTGAAAGAAGATATCAGCGCAGAATTGAAGCAAAAGTCTAGCACTAGACAAATCCTGGCAGAATCAGTATCATTTGTTGGAACTGGGCTTGTGGAACGAGATGTTGAGTCGAGATTGGTAATATTAGCATTGATCTCGCAAGAGCATGTGCTTTTTATAGGCCCACCTGGAACAAGTAAGTCGCAGCTTGGGCGACGGCTGTCTCAGTTGTGTGGTGGGCCCTTCTTTCAGCGGCTTTTTACAAAATTTACCACTCCTGATGAGATCTTCGGCCCACTCTCATTGAGAGCCCTTGAGAATGACCAGTATGTGCGTTGCATTGAGGGATTCTTGCCGACGGCAACTGTTGCTTTTTTGGATGAAATCTTCAAAGCGAACTCTGCAATTCTCAATACCCTTCTTACTATCTTAAACGAGAGACAGTTCGATAATGGAGCTGGATCAAGAAGGGTTGAATGCCCACTCAAATGTGTTATTGGTGCTTCGAACGAATTGCCTGAATCGGACGAGCTCGATGCATTGCTTGACAGGTTTTTGCTCAGAGCGCAAGTTTCACCTGTATCGGATGAAGGGTTGCTCGAAATTTTATCTTCCTCCCAGCTTAGCAAAGAAGATGAGCTGGTAAATAGTGAGAGGAATTACTCAGATGGTTTAGATGCGGTATTTAGAAACGTATCTGAGTCGCTTCCAAATATCGCAATGAATCAAAATATTGGTATCTTGATAAAGGATATCCGCAATTTTGTAACAGACACCTTAGGCCAGTATGTCAGTGATCGACGCCTAGTGAAAGCTGCCCGACTATTGCGAGTAAGTGCTGCAACACACGGGCGCAAACAGGTTGACTTAATAGATGTCTTGCTTCTACAGCATATGCTTTGGACGTATCCACAACAGAAAGACGCGCTAAAGGAATTCATTATTGACAATCTTACTCCAAATAATGACATCGTTGATCAATCCAAGTTTCTCCTCCAAGGCCTCGCGGCTGAGGCATTAACAATGGTGAAAAAGACTATGGGCGACGTTACTGGTGAATCAGGTGCAAGGGAAGATGATCTTGAAACCATCAAGTCTATTGCTACTGAAGTGGGAGAGATTAAGAGATTGCTTGAGCAACACAGCAATGATTTAGAGAGACATATCACGTTATTGAACGATTTAGAATACAACAATATCTGGATTACCCCTGATGAAGCGCAATCAGTGAAACAAAATTGTTTGCCACTAGCTGTTGCGGCTTCTACTACTGTTTCCGAGGTTTTGAACAATGCAAATACGCTGATACTGGCACTAACACCAGGTGTGATAGATAATGATTTGCGATCATCAGTGATAGAAGTTCTAATGGGGGGCAGTGAGGAAAACAGCACAACATTTTCAGAAGACGAATTGCAGATGAGCTTAAAAGAAGCTAAACGTATCTTCAAAGGTGAAGAGCTGAAGGAATGGAAAAAGGCACGAAACTCAATTACTTAACAGACATAGACACTAACTATTAAAAACATAAAACAAATAGGAAAAAAGAAAGGTAAAGAACTGATGTTGAATAGTAAAAATCATGAGCCATCAACCTCAAGATGAACGATGTGAGCAACACTAGGAAACAATATGTGGACGGAGCAATCAACAGCTTCTAGTGACCCATTGTACTTGGTTAAGATAGTATAGAACGGCATATGCCACTACTCATGCTCTTTATATGTATATCAGCCATGCCACAGCCGTCGTAGGTGACCTGATGAGGTCCAATTTGGGATGGCTGCCAGCACCACTCTAGCATCATATCGTATCTAACGCTGTGAATGTCGCAATCAACAGCTTCTAATGGCCCATTATACTTGGTAACGAAAGTATAGAATAGATGTTATCACATCTAATGTTTGTTTTACTGTATCAGCCCTACAGTGTCGATCTAGTGACCTGATGAGGTTCACTTTCGATTTCCTGCTTGCTCGCCTGGCCTTCTCCTTTTCCATTTTGTCTCTCTTCACTCATGTGTGTCTTCTCCTGCACCCTCCCGCACCACCAACAAGTGCTTGACAATGTTCTTTTGTAGCGTGCGATAGTTTGTAGCAGTAGAAAAGGAATCATTAGATTGCACACGTATTAATAGCAATCATCGATAATATCATCTTCATCACCAAGATCATCTTCTTTGCCGTTAGTGCTCGATAGTCCCAGACAATAAAGAAAAGACAACATGCCGCAGCACGAACACATGGAACGCCACCGCAAACTCCACGGCCGTCGCTTTGACGCCGAGGAACGCGAGCGTAAACGTGATGCACGTATGGTACACAAGCGTTCAGAATTTGCACAAAAAGTCCATGGTATTAGGGCCAAGTTATACAATCAGCGTCGGTTTAAAGAAAAGGCTACTATGCGTAAGACTATTGCTCAACATAATGAGAGGAGTAACAAGCATGCGAATGACGATGCCGTTGCGGATGGAGCCGTACCCGCTTATTTGCTCGATCGTGAGGGAGTCTCAAGGGCGAAAGTGTTGAGTAATACAGTGAAGCAAAAGCGTAAAGAGAAAGCGGGTAAGTGGGAAGTTCCTATCCCAAAAGTTAAGCCCGTGGCTGATGATGAAATGTTCAAAGTGCAGCGCACTGGATCAAAGAAGAATAAGGCCTGGAAACGTGTAGTGACCAAGTGTACTTTCGTCGGTGACAACTTCACCCGTAAGGCTCCAAAGTATGAGCGTTTTATTCGGCCGTCAGGATTGCGTATGAAGCGAGCAAATGTAACACATCCCGAGCTGAAAACTTCATTCCAATTGGATATTTTAGGTGTCAAGAAGAATCCCAGTTCAAGTCTGTACACAAATTTGGGCGTCTTGACGAAGGGTACTATTATTGAAGTGAATGTAAGTGATTTAGGGCTGGTGACAACAAGCGGTCGTGTAGCTTGGGGAAAGATGGCGCAGGTCACGAACAATCCGGAGTTGGATGGATGCGTAAACGCAGTGTTGCTAGTATAGGCACTTATTGTAACAATATTAATACAAATTAAACATCTAGAATACTATAATGGACGATACTTTGAGGACATATAAATTGCCTGGACCGTTGATATGGAAATCCAATTGAAATTGATCTTTCCTCCCCCATCGAATACCGCGCTCTCCAACGAGAACATTACAATTATCGACTTTACGAACACCTGTGACAGGTTTACCGTCAACGTTGACAAAAAGTCTTGTGTGTTGACTGATTTCTTCGATGCTAACATACGCAGCTGGGCACTTATTCAGTGGACACAGCTTCAAGCAAACCATAATTATGCCTTCCGGACGAGTAGATCGCTTGTACACTTCAAGCTCTCGATCATTTGGGACAAGAGTAGAGACCAGCCCATCTTGCTCTCTAACCAAGAAGAAGTCTTTGTGATCAACTTCTAGTAGCTGACAATGTTGTCGATCATTCATATCAAAAGCCAAAGGCAACATGCCTTCTGGCGCTTTCATTAAGAATTGGTTGAAGCCTGTATCAAAATTTCCGAACTCATCACCAACCAAGTCACTTTCTGTTGTTAAACCTTGCAAGCGCGATTTCGACGGCAGAAGTGGAGTGTGGCACATTGACTCTCCTCGCAGAAGCAATTTCCAGTCCATTCCTTTGATATTCCAATAATCTTTGCCTACAAATGTGCGTTTAAACGTTCTTCTGTCTTTCTCTTCTTCTTGGAGCAAGTTCTTTAGAATAGTACCAGGATCGTCCCCACGTAATGCTTTCAGTTGCTCAAGTTCTATAACAGCATCATCCAGTGCAGTGATGAGAAAGTTTCCCAGCAGGTGCCCCTTTAACTTATGATCCTGCCATCCTGGGTGCCAGGACACTTGAAATCTCGCATCAATGCAAGGATTTGTATCAAACTTTTGTATCCGACATAAATTGTCATCTAAAGCTTCATCTTCTGAAATATGCTCGTCTGCATAACAAACAAAGTTTCTCATTGAATCATCACACCTAATCCCTCCCTCTATACTTTGACCACACCGGTAATATCTGATTGCTTCTGGTAAATCATGCATAGGATCTGCCACAGTGTTAGAATCAGGCATACTTTGTCGAATACTTTGTAATGCATCGGCGTTCATCAACACAGATCCAACTCCATCAAACTCCTGCAGCTTTAAGAACCTCTCACCGAATGAATCATAATAAAACAGTATTGGTCGAGTTGGATGAATTCCAGCTCGATGAGCCCATAGCACTGATTTGTGTACTGGCTCTGATGAAGGCTGCAACGAAGCAAAATCCCACATCAATACATCAATATCATCTCCAAATATCTCGTTCATACACAATGCCAGTTCTGGTGCTGAGTTGTAATTTCCCATTCCATAGTTCTTTGCCTCAAAACGAATGCCCAAAGCTTCAAAGTGTGCTTGAACTGTTTGTTGCAAAACAGCTGTGTAGGACTGGGAATAAAGGTTCCCATGACCTGCAGCCGATGAGTCTCCAGCTGTCATCCATGTAAACACTGGAGGAGGACTGTTCTCTTCACGCAGTACAGCCTCAAGATGCTTTATCAGTATTCTCCTTGTCAATCGTTTCATTGATCGGATGGATGATAAAAACAAGTGATTTTGTTTCTTCTGTCGCTGTATAGACTGTTTTATCCGTCCTTTCACTACAGCAGGAAATGAAAATGCTTTGGTGTTTATATCACTGAAGATTTGATTGTAATACGTTCCGTATTCGTTCATTGCAGTCAGCTGTTGCCCGAGCCGTATCCGTTCTTTCACCAGCTTGCCAAATAATTCAGCCACTGAACAAAACGCCACATTTCCATTTCCATCAGACGTTTCGCAATGTTCTTCAAAGATGGCAGATGATGCACTCATCTTACTTATCATTGCATTGCCTATATTTTTGACATGGTATGTAGATTGTAGAGTTAAATTGACACCAATGTTCCGACTGGTTTCGTGTCTTCCAAGCAGCAAACCCGATAGGAATGATGCGAGTATGATAACTGAAGGCAAATGCCTATAGAATGGATTTCGCTGTTCTGCGGAGGACTGTGGTAACTGAGAGTAGCGTGGTCTCGTTGGAGCCGAGGCCCATCTTCGTTGGCGCATGAGGATTGGTTGTTTTATCTATGCGGTCATTGTTCATTGTCATTGTCATGGGAGGAGAGAAGTGACCGAAGAGATGAGAAATGAGAAGCTCGATCCCACCATAACAACCATGAGCATCTGCTAGCTGCCACTAAAACCCCCCTTCGATAACATACATTGACAGTGATTATTTTATATCTTCTTTCTATAATAAGCAGTATCCAGTCTTCAAAAGACTAGCAATAATAATCAAAAACACTCCTTCTAATCAAAAAGTAACTTAAACCTCCCTCCCAATAGCCGGCAACTTCTTCACATACACATCCTGTCCCTCAATCATATTCATACAAGAAAGTCCAAGATGGGTAACCATTACAAACATAAAGAAGAAGAGAATACCAGCGAGAATATTGGGTGTCATGTTGACATAGTACACTCCCTCTTCTTGTTGCTGGTTGCCATCGTCATTATTGTTTTCATTATCCTCATCAAGACGACGACGACGGCCGGCTGAGGCACTTCGTGCACTCTTGTTCATTTTATCCACAACGGCCATTCTTCGTGAACGCTTCACTTCATCAGTGGATCGGATAGAGGAAAGGATGACATTTTGGACAACCTTTGAGTCGATTGCCTTGACAATGGAAGAGTCAATTGCCGCAGCATTATCCTTGTCCGTTACACTAACAATCAAGACGTCGGCTTCCGAAATGGCACGTCGGCGCTTCTGTTCGGCCTTGTTCACCTTCTTTCCCCCCTCTACGGCAGCATCCTCCACTAATTCTTCCTCCTGCTCGGACTGTGCCAAGGAGGCCAATTTGCGATGGAACTCATCCAATGCCACCTCCACAACGTTCATCCCCCCGGAAAGACGGGCGTCCTTGGCAACGGTACGTGAACTTTCAACACCGTCGACGTGGTAGTGGATACTATCGGCATGTGCATGCTTCTCCTGCACTCCGGGTAATTTACCCGAGGAGGCCATGGAGACCAACCCCTCGGATCCATCGGCATCCCTCCCTACGAGAAAAATGACAGCGGAAAGCCCCGTTGAGGAGGCGGCGGCGCTGTCGTCATTGTTGAGAGTGGCGTCGAGGAGGGAGAGGGTATCAATTTGCTCCGAATTGTGTGAGGGGGAGGCGGGGGAGGAGCCGGCCTTCCATACGATGGCTGGGGCGGCGGTGGTGAGGCCGATGGAGAGGGCCGCGGTAGCAACACTCAGTAAATATTTCATGGTCAAATAAAAATAAGATGGCCGTTTTGGAAAGTGGGCGAAAACAAGGCGAAGTGTGATAGTCTCAGAAGCTTTCTTTGTATTGTATTCTCATTCACCTTTACGACACATTCACAGCATTCTACGATACGACACGGCAAGTGCACCATTGTCCGCTGAAGTGCCGAAGATCTTTCTTTGGCCTTTGCTCTCGGAACCATCAACAAAAGATGCACCGCAAAAGGTAAAGAAGCCTTACGGAAGATTGCATAGAGAGAGATACCGACACAAGCAGCGGAGTATACAGTAACCATGATGGCATCTACAGTTGCTAGGCGACTTGTTCGCAATAGTACTACAAGGTCTCTTTCTACCAAGGCCGCAAGGACCGGTGGACCGATCGGAAGCGATGGAAAACACGAGATCTGGCGTGAGGGAATTTATGATCATGATAATGAACCCAAGTAAGTGTCGTTTGTCTCTTTTGTATCTGTTGCATTTGATGTGAACTTGACATGTCTCTGACCATTCAAAATAACCACACACCTTTCAACCATCAATCTGAATGTGCAGAGTAAAACGCCGCGATGGATCCTACCAACCCATCGAGAAACTTCGTGGTTTCATCAACTACCAACGTAACAAAGAACCCTACCGCGACGCCTCCAAACGTGTCCTCGACTGGGAAGAACTAAACCCCGTCGAGGGCCGCGACGATGAGCATCACACATCCATCGAACGTAAAGTACAAGCGGCACGTTGTATGGATTGCGGTACACCATTTTGTCAAACTCACACTGGGTGTCCTGTGAATAATCTTATCCCCGAGTGGAATAATTTAGTGTACAATGGACAATGGAGTGATGCCATTGAGCGATTGCACAAGACAAACAACTTTCCGGAATTTACGGGGCGTGTTTGTCCCGCCCCTTGTGAGGGTGCGTGTGTGGCTGGACTTGTCGATCAGCCGATTACCATTAAAGATATTGAATACTCTATTGTAGATAATGCATGGAAGGAAGGGTTGATTACTCCTCGCATCCCCAAAGAAAGAACTGGTATGACCGTAGCAGTGGTTGGATCTGGACCTGCCGGTTTGGCAGCGGCAGATCAGTTGAATCAGATGGGACACAAGGTTACTGTCTTTGAACGCGCCGATCGTATTGGGGGGTTGCTCATGTACGGAATTCCAAACATGAAGTTGGAGAAGGATACAGTGGACCGTCGTGTCAATTTGCTTCGTGAGGAAGGGATTGAGTTTGTAACGAATGCCAACATTGGTCAGAATGTGGATGTGAATGAGTTGAGGGCTAATTTTGATGCCTTGACACTTACTCTTGGATCTACCAAGCCAAGGGATTTGCCAGTTCCAGGGAGGGAATTGAAGGGTGTTCATTTTGCAATGGTAAGTAGAAAGCTATGTGTGTGTTTTAGGAGCAGCATGTTGTCAATTCAAAACACACACTCAACTAATCTTTCGACTCTTCCACGATTTCACAGGAATTCCTCACTGAGAATCAAAAGCGTCTCCTCCTAACAAAGGAGGGAACATTGGAATCTAACTGGGACAAGGAGAAATTCATCACTGCCGCAGGAAAGGACGTGATTGTGATTGGAGGAGGTGATACCGGAACTGATTGCATCGGTACGTCCATGCGTCATCGTTGCAAGTCTGTGACAAACTTTGAGTTGATGCCCTGTCCACCCAATGAACGTGCCCCCGATAATCCATGGCCTCAATGGCCACGTGTGTATGGTATTGATTACGGACATGCTGAAGTCCGTGCTGTGTTTGGAAAAGATCCACGTGAGTATGCAGTAATGACTAAGGAATTCATTGGGGATGAAGACGGTAATGTGAAGGCTCTTGTCACTCAAGATGTTGATATGAGTTCGGGACGTCCAACTGCCGTGGAGGGAAGTGAACGTGAGTGGCCTTGTGACTTGGCAGTACTATCAATGGGATTTGTGTCTCCTGAGGACTACATTGCAAAGGAGTTGGACTTGGATTTAGACCAAAGGAACAATATCCACGCAGTTTACGGAGATTACCGCACCAGTATTCAAGGTGTCTTTGCCGGGGGAGATTGCCGCCGAGGCCAGAGTTTAGTTGTGTGGGCCATACACGAGGGCAGAGGAGTTGCTGATGCAGTGGATACCTACCTCAAAGAAAAGCGAAGAGATGAGATGGAGGCGGGAAAACCCACAAGTGTGTTTGCAAATCTTAGCAGTATGACGCCTATTTGAGCAGTATTTCGTGGTGTAAAAGAAAGGTGTAGTGTTAATAACTTAAATACGTTCTGTGGTCAGATTGTTGAGTCTCATATTTATAAATCTTCTTGTGACGGCATCATTGGAACCAACCGATTAATTTCCAATTCTATCGAGGGCAAGCTATTAGCCATTGCAAAGTTGATTGCCTCTGTGTAAGCTTGTGCAGTATTTTGAATACTCGACTCTCTAACATCGCTGTAATAAGCATAATTTCCCTCACCATCATTGCCAGCCCGAACAGCAACGATTGTATCTAAAGATGATAACCCAGTAGCATCAACTACATCTTGTCTAACCTGACTGATAAGTGTTACTGATTCGCAATCACTGAATCTGATGCCACTAACAAGTTCCAAAGGCAGCTCGGCTTCGAGCTTTCCAATAGCATACATTGGCTTTTGATCCTCAGGGATGATTTCCAATCCCATATCTGCTTTTAGAACATCGATACCGTATACGAATGCTGCTTGACTAACAAGGGTTGCGGGAGTATTACTTGGTTCGGACATCCACGTGGCTGTTGAAGGTCTTTGGTTTAAGGCTACTGAAGTGAATGCATTGCAGCCACCGTTACCGAGGGTGCTCAAAGCCAGTGCAGCGATGATACTAGAGGTAGGATGCTTCATGTTGGAGACGGAAAGTAATAGCTTTATCTTTTGTAGCGCTGCAGGCAATGATATCTTGGCACAAAACATGCATAGAATGATTGATGTCGCTCGGTGAAGTTGTGGAGTAGGACAAATGAGACATACATCTCAAAAGGTTGAGTGCAAAATATGATATCAAATCAAAAATCGATGTCGCCAAAATGAAACTTTACTCGGCGGAGGAGGAATGAGTAATAACGACAACAATATCATCGGTAGGGCAGAACCAAGCAGAGCAGCCAATAAGAAATAACATCCACATCATGTTGTCACTGCCAAAGTTGGAGACGCTCATAAAAATTGAGGCAACAATTTGGATAAACTCCAAAGGAAAATTCGTGAGCTTGTCTCTCGAGGAGTTTTATACATTGGCCCGAACACATGAGTGGACAGGCTCTACTGTTTCCAGTGGCGATTCCAAGGTTGATATCACTCATACATCGGTCAAATCTCAGGCTACCAAGCTATCAAAACAGGTGGAAAAATTGACACAGCAATTATCAGAGGAGGAACGCCTATTATTCAACCTCATGGCCGTATCCAGTTGGAAATCAAGTGAAATGACATCAAAGTTATATCCACTCTTCCAAATAGTTACAACGGATAACAACAAATATCAACTGGAAATGCTAAAACCGCCTGAATCAGTTACAATGGCGGTATCATCACCTAATTCGGTATCACCAACTAAAGCAAAGACACAGCTAGCCTCTGTTCCCAGGAGCGAAGTGCTCAGAAATATGTACGTTCAATCCACTAAATATGCTGCGTTAGTTAACGACAGTACACAAAGCGACTCAAAATCATGGTGGGAGAATGCGTCCAATACTGCACAGATGATTCTTGACCATCGCCAACTGATTGCGAAGAAGATGAATACCAAAACTGAAGCAGTGGAGGCGGCAAAGAATATTCCTGCATCAGCCGCTATAATTACTACAAACGACGAAATATTCGCTGGAAAGAAGATGACATTAGAAGAGAGGGTACGTGCCAAGTCTCAACTACGTAAAAAATCAAGTAGCACATCCACAGTAGACAAGACACTATCGGCAACTACATCGCGACAGAGCGAAGAAAAAGCATTATTGGAGCTTGCAGATGCATTGCGATCGTACTCACAGCGGCGCGGAGGCAGTGCGAGTAACGCTGGGCGATTACCAATGTCTGATTTCATAAAGGATGCGAATGTAGCTTGGAATGCAATTGTTCACAACGAGAGTGTCGACAAGACTACGGCAGGTGGAAAGAAACTTGAGACGTCTCGAACCATTGCGACACCGGTAACAAGTATCGATTTAAGTCGTGTGCTGTTTCATTTGCGAATCAAAATGTCGTGCGGTGCTGGTTATGATTCCAAGGGCGTTGACTCGGGTGACGTAACGAATAAGCGCCAAATGGAAAATTATGTTCTGGAACTGTTGAAGAAGTTGGCCAAGCAAATCCCGAATTGGATTCACTTACGTGCCATCCCTTCGTCTCTGTCTGCTACTACAAAAGAGAGAAAGCCCAAGGAATTTGCTGCAGCTTCCCAACAGAGCACAATGGATCGTAAAAGTATGCGTAGTGCCATTATCGTCATCCGTAATGATGCAGTGGACTATGCAAAGGATGTCCGCGCAAAACTGGGAGGTAGGACACACCAATCCAATAGTTTGGGCAAGGGAAAGGACAACAGCCGCAACGCACCTATCGGAGGCAAGAAACGTTCATTGAAGGATTTTCTAGGTCAAAATAATGCTGCAGCAGACGCCATTGTCCCACCATCGTTTCTGAAACGTTATGATAAGATGTTGAAGGAATGAATACTGAATCACAGAAGAGCTTTCGAGGTATAGCAATTGAAGTTTGTCT
Source organism: Skeletonema marinoi (assembly GCA_030544225.1). Lineage (NCBI taxonomy): Eukaryota > Bacillariophyta > Thalassiosirophyceae > Thalassiosirales > Thalassiosiraceae > Skeletonema > Skeletonema marinoi. The sequence goes on from CM060487.1 coordinate 3,261,758, forward strand.
ACAATATATTAGTTATATGATATAAACTAAATCATCAATCAGTTCATTCTTTCTACTCTCGGCATGTGTTTATTCCTACTGAATTTCTTCCGTTGCCCACAAGCCATCACCTAAAAAGTGAGACACCTCAATTCCATTTCCTTTATTCTTTTTCCTTACATCTCTTGAACTCATTGTCATCATACCCACAGCCAAAGGTAACTCCTTCCCCTCCGCATAGATGACAACTCCATCTCCCTTTTCCAATCCATTTTTCTCTTCATCATCAGCGGGCATCTCTCCACCAGGGTTGGTCAAACCAGGGCACATGACATTCGCCCCTCCAAGCAAAAATGGAATCGCACCCTTGTCTACAGTAACACTTGTAAATTCAACCTTTGGATATGTGTGCACAAACTTTAACGTGGGCAATATCGGTCCATCTCTATGTTGAAAAAACACCGGTTCATCTCCCCCCTTGTCCGGACTTTGTTTACAATAGAGCATCAAATGTGGTCCGATTTTGTATTGGACGAGCGGAGGCTTCTTGGGGAGTAGTTCATCGAGGACGGCTTCGCCGAGGTTTGGATGAGATGCATGTATTTGACTTTTGATACCGCGTTGGACGGATGCTTTTACTTGGGTGGATGTGGAGACATCCTCCGATGGATCGAATTTTTTGAACATGGTTGAGGTCCTCCTTTGCAAAAAATGAGGGGATGGGAATGGTGAGAGCGAGAGCCTAAAACCTCCCCCACTTCGCCACACATGAACATATTGTCGTCTTAGAAAAATAATACTCCCTTTGTCTCACAAGCAATGTTTTGAATGAGTTTTATTTCCACTAAATAATCTCTCGCGGGGTAGTCAGTCCTTGTGCTTGATGTCAAGTCAAAAGTCAAAATTATCGCTACAAATCGTTTGCAAACAGCCAACAGATTGGCTCCGTTAGGCAACGGAATAACAATGATATGATGGCTTTGGCGGAGACAGTATTAGGAGCACCAGCACTCTACTATTCCATCATCGGCATTGTATTAATATTCACAATCTGCTACATATTTTATCCTGCCTACAAGTGCAAAAAGGGTGGACTGGGCTGTACAGAAACAATATTAGCTGGAGATAATAAAAGCAGCGGAGGTGATAATGATCTCCTCTCACTCATCATACCTGCATATAACGAGGAGGAAAGGCTGCCTATTATGTTGGATGACACTATAGTTTACTTGAACAAAGATAGAGAGAGTCTGACACATCTTTTTGACGCAGCTGTTGGTAACAGTCATCAACGCAGAATCAAATCACTCATCAAATATGAAATAATTGTTGTTGATGACGGCTCTTCCGATAATACGTGTAATGTTGTAAGAAAATATGCAGCAACTTTAAATAGCGGTGATACAGTCAAATTAATATCAATGCATCAAAATGTTGGCAAAGGAGGGGCAGTGAAGACAGGGATGCTTCGATCTCTGGGACAACTCTGTCTAATGGTAGATGCGGACGGTGCAACTGATATTACAGATGGGTTACCAAAGCTGCTAAAAGAGATGCACACATTAAACGGCAAAAAAGAACGACACGATACAAGTTTACCGCCCAAATCGGTAGTCTTTGGATCTCGTGCACACCTGGAAAATGAAAGTAGTGCATCACGGAGCAAAGTTAGAACGTTCTTAATGCATGCGTTTCATTTCTTCGTCAAGGCATTGTGTTCACCCAGAATAAAGGATACTCAGTGCGGCTTTAAATTATTTACAAGAAGCGCTGCCATATCATTATTTACAAATCTGCACCTACGGCGGTGGGCTTTCGACACCGAGCTGGTGGTGATAGCAGAAAGGCTTCAAGTTTCTGTTTCGGAAGTGGGAGTCATTTGGCACGAGATAGATGGGAGTAAGCTGGATGGTGGCAAACTATCTCTTGCTCTGGTTAGTTTGGGTATGCTGCGTGATATGCTTTGTGTGAGGGCATGCTACTTTTTTAGAATTTGGAAGATGTACAGTAAATGATAATAATAAAGCGGCGGATTCACAACAATGAAATCACTCCATTTTCTTCTCTAATAAGTACCTTTTTTGCACCATGGCTTCGGTCTGTGCTAGGGCATTGACAGGGACAAGATATGCTGATTTCTTGTATTATTCTGATCTATAAACTTGGAGTCAAATGATCTTTCGTTTAGATAATATTCAATCACTAATAAGTTACGAGCATTTACATAGCGCAAGCATGTGCATAGTAACACTAGAAACCGACTATCACGATCGTTGCACCAGCCGACACTTAGTCAGCCACTGAGGTATCGCTTTATTCCTCCTCCTCGCCATATCCACAACGCCACAACATCCAGCGCTTCAGAAGTGGATCGACCCCCTTAGGGATATTCGGTTCCCCGTCATCGAATCCACCATAAATGCAATTGAGGTTATGCTCTGGACAACATAGATGAGGCCCACATTTGCAAAAGCAGACGCGGCGTCCAGACCATAGGCAAGTGATCATGCCTTCATATGCTGCCTCCTCTTTCTCACGCTCGAATTGCTCATCGAGTAGCTTCTTAATGCGCTTGATCTCATCCTTTGAAAAGGGAGTGCCCTTGCCATCCTCCGACTCACTATCGCTTGCTGCCTTGCTGCTCATGATGCTACAATATATATATTGTATCTTCTCAATCTGATTGTGTTGTAGTTGTAGACCGCGTGAGAGGAGCGAGAGGACTTGGAAGATCACATGAGTGAATTATGTAGTCAAAAAGGAAGCTGCCCCCGAGCCTTGCCCCCGAGAACCAAACCACGCTAACGTTTATCCGTGTCTGAACTTACTTTAGGAAGCGTGATTTGCCCCCCTACCTCTAAATTATCTTTCGTATCCTCACTTTCTCCCCTATCTAAGCCCTCTTGCCCGAGCAAGCTCCTACAGCAAAAAGGCCTGTATTTTAAGAGGGAGTGGCCAAACAAACGGGAAGATGCGGAGAAAGGACTGAGCTGATAGACAAAGAGAGAAAGCGATGCAGCTCGATACACATGTCCAAGAATTTTTACATTTGATACGTACTTCACCAAGTTACGGTGACAAGAACCAGCGTCTACATTTTTGCAGCTCGGGGATTATCTCTTCCTTCACCAACGCTTTTTAGGCCAAGTATCAGTGAGTCGATAACCGAATGGATAGGGATCAGTGCTATGAAGACGGTGTTCTGTTGTTCCAGTAATCCACGCTTGCCCAGATATCGAGGGACGTATGGCTTCAACACCAGGCGCAACTTCCAGTTCCTCTTCTATACAGCAACGGAACTCTGAACCTATTATAGATCTCCCAATCATTTTATCGCCCTTCTTCAACTGACCCTTTGCATGCAACAAAGCCATACGTGCAGAACAGCCAGTTCCTGTTGGACTTCTGTCAATCTTGCCAGGTTGGATAGCCACAGCGGTGTGGCTAATAGCAACACCACCTTCATCATAAAATATGGGTTTGGCAATCATGCAAAACGAAAAGTGAGAAGCAAACCCCTCATTCGTTGGGTGTACAAACTTTAATTGTTCATTTGCAGCTTGGGTTATGCTCATCCCAACCTCGACAAGTTGTTTTGCGTTGTCGGGTGTTATGTCCAAGCCTAGATCTTCGGAATTCACGACAACAAAGGAATCACCTCCATAAGCTGTGTCTACCGTTAGTGATCCGATACCTTCCACCTCGAGACTGACTCCAATATCACCTGCAAAAGATGGTACATTAGTTACGCGTATTTGAGTTGCCTTGCCACCATTGCACTTGGCTGTCACATCAATTAGCCCTCCTGGTGATTCCATTTTAAAGTTCATGATGTCAGATGTAATGGGGACGATCCCAGTTTCTAATGCAACCGTTGCCACACAAATTGAATTGCTCCCTGACATGGGCGGTGTGTCTTCTGGTTCCATGATGATGAATGCTACAGCTGCATCTGGGTTGATTGGTTTTATTAGCAAATTGACGTGTCGAAATACTCCACCTCTCGGTTCTTGTAGCACGTAGTTGCGTAGTCGATTGTCTTTCGCAATGTAGCGCGACTTTTCCCATAGAGTGTCACCAGGGATGTCTGAAATACCGGATACAATTACATCTCCGCACTCGCCCTCGGCATGACAGTTCACTATGCGGATTGTGTTGTTCACAAAATTATGTTCGCTACCATCTGTTGCGTTGGAAGAAGATGACATCATTACTTTGGAAAGCAGATTTTGCAGCCTTTATTCTTCTATCACTTAGCAGTTCCCAGACGTATTATGCTTGCATCGCATGCCTGAGATCGTTTGCTGAGATATCTTGGATCTTGTTGCTTGTTGGCGCCGACGAGTGCGGAGCAAATTATTGTCACTGCGACACCACAAGAATTAGCCTCTGAATCTTGCGGAATTCTCGTGGTTCATCGTTCATCGTTCATTCTGATGATCTAAGGGACTTCTTACATGAGCACGTGCACGATCCTATTGATCGTAACTACACGAACACAGAAAAGGTTTTTTTCAAAAGCTTGTACCTACCCCGAAGAAGGTGATGTTGAGCATGTAAAAAAGAGGAGTAAAGCAGACACGATGAGGAAGGCACATACGACTAAAGTATGGTATCATTGGTACGCAGCAGCTCAAGCTTCGTGATTGTGACAGCATACATAGCATACCTGACAGCACCATGACCATGCATTCTTTGTAACTGGTATGAATTATATTATGAATCATCGACATTGAATAACCTCTTATGAATCCAAACGAGTCGTTTGGTTTTTGAAACGACTTCGGCATCATTGTAATAGGTATTGATCACAGCCTTGGCAACATCCGATTTAAATGTCTCTTGCTCAAAATGTTCATTGTACATCTGAGCAACTATCTCATCCGTTGCAGCTACTCCAATGACATCACTCATCTTCTTCTCAGTCTCAGCGTCATTATTCAAGTGTCCCCACACAACAGAAATAGAAGAACCTGGGAATGGCTTGGCGATTTGTTGAATAATCCCAGCAATCTCACGGCCCTTCTCTTCCATCCTATCTTCAAGTCTTGTATCACCAGCACCAGAGTCTTCTACATCCTTCTCCACAGCATCCTCTTCATCCTCCTCCTCATACTCATCAAGGCTGAAAAGAATACCCTGCGCCGATTCTTCGTCCATTTCCATGCTGATATTAGACAGTGTTCTCCATGCTTCCTTTTGAAGGAAGACGGCAACGATTGCATTGACATGGTGGCGGGTGGTGATGGGTTTTATGCCATTTTGTTAGTTTGAGGTCTAAACCGCGCCAAAAAAAGAGGTTTGATTTTCTGGACGGACAGACAGACAGACAGGAATTTCTGAGGAATTCTGGGTTAACGCATAGATGCCTCATGCCGCCTTTATGCCGCCTTTTGCCTTTCTACCATAACTACGTCAATAATAGGCCGATTCTTTCGGTAGAAAGACCAACAACCTTCCATTCAGTTAGTTTAGAGCACATCCGCAACTTACTACGGTGATATTCCAACCATTAGCCGAGATATTGGGGGTATCAAATCGGTAGCATCGACATCATTATTTTTTTGCCTCGGTCATCACGCATCACTCACACACAAAAAACACCTCCACCATGGGATATCCGGCTGCAAACCATTGTATTATTTCAAAGACATGGTCAACCTCAACATAAACAAGACACTGACTAACCCAATTTTCCATGAGGAATCCGATTATGAGGTCGGCGGCAACAGATTCTTGATCGTTTTGAACGTATGATGATCTACACACAACAGAAGTAAAATCCGCTCGAGTTGGGTACCATCATGTCATGGTCTTTGCCACTAGATAGAGACTAGACTATCGCCATAGAATAGCAATAACACCTTCTATATATCATACTAAATACGCCATTGTCTTGTCTTTATTAATAACATGCAACTACTGTGTGAACATGGCATTACAGACCGGTCATTCGATTTTGTGATGATTCCTCATGCTAGGTTTGACACTGATATCAGTCAGATAATGCATTACAACCACGGTATACCACGCGCAATAGATTGCCATTAGTGTGTTGAGCCAAAGAGTACCCACTTTTTTGGTGCTGGAAGCCATGCTTGACGGCATAATATTCGTGTAGATGACTCATGTTCGGCTTCTCATTTCATCCATTTTTCACCCAAATATATTAGGTCAATTATTGTATTGTATACGATGAAATGGAGGAAATCCGCGTTACCACACTCATCGCCATATAGTATGTGATCGCCCCATGCATTATTGTCGCGTTCCAATCCGTCTTCTATTAGTAATACACATTCTGTGCTTGGTTGAAAAAAATTGGAAATCACTCAACATCACTACCTGATTCCATGGTGTTGGTAAAGGTGCTATCGAAGCGACATCCCCGGAATAAACGGTATAGACTGCCCTCAAATATGATATAGTTCGCCTCTGCAAAGTATTTCTTGGTGGATCTCCTGCAATCATTCACATGATGGTGGTGTTTGTCGCATACTATCACATCGATGTCATCCCGCCACCTGTAGGAACAGCCCAATGCTATGCAGTAACGGCGTCGAATCCTGCGCTTCAAAGGACATCATTTCACTGATAGGTATATGGAGAGTGGATGACTATAATTTGAGCGTCTGGAGATGATGGTGAGGTGGTGTTTATGGTGATTATGTTTTGGCAGGGGAGGTGCGCTCTCCTCATCGCCGGCAAAACAATTGCGGGCTGCGGCATCTTCCCCCAAAACACCACCCTTCTGAGAGACGGTGGAAAATCGCGTGGACACTTTTTGAGCGATTCTAAAAATAATATTTTCAAAAATGCACCATTTAACACGAGGAAAGCACGGCAAGCGACGCATTGGCTCTACAGTCGAGACGGATTCGTGGAGGTGATTAGAAGGAGTGAACTTGTTCCTATGGTAATAACAACTCAATTTCCTACCACTAGGTGGTCGCTCCCATTCTAATTCGTCGACTACGTCTCGAATACACATCCCTCTCTACTCTACTATCGTCGCCTGGGTCTGGCCTAGCTCTTCAATTATGAGTTGTCAAATGGAAAACGTCTCCCTGTGCAGTCGCTCGCCCGATCAACAGCCGAATTGATACAAGCGATTGTGGCGATATGGGGGCTGATTTCTTTCAAGATGCAGATCACCGTGTAGAAGTAGCAGCATAGCCATAGCATGAATCCGATGACTATCAAGTAGACATGAATATGAGAGGAGAGGTTCTCAGGGAAAGCCATTTCTCGACATTCTTCTTCGATCCACACCCTCGTAAAAGACGTGATGCTAGGTGATCCCCTTCACATGAGTATCATATAGAGAACAGGACGAAAAAGGAAATGACAAAGCTTGAGCTTGAGCTTGAAGACTGATCTAACGCAGCTCCCGATCCCGATCAAGAATCTAGTTACCCCAACTTCTTTCAGCACGGCGCAAGCAGGCAGGAGAGGGAAGAGACACGATGAGGAAAAAGCTCATGTCGACGCCGAGGCTTGAAGTTAGAGTGACGGGTGCCCTGTGACTGTGCGGTGTAGGTGTAGACACGAGCAAGCAGAGTATTTGGAGGAGCTTGACGGAGCAAAGGTGGATCCAACGGGCAAAGCAGAGGTGGGACATGCCGCCTTAGCGCCGAAGCCCAAACTTGATAATCATTGGGGGCGTCGTTGTTCTGAGTGGCCAACAGAGGGAGGTCAAGATCGAGAGCTGGCTTGTGGAGGAGAAGAGTCTCGGTATAGGTAAGGACACGTGTCTAGGTTAGGCGGAGGAATCCAACGAAGACGAAGAGTTGAATGTCTGCGAGGGTGAATGGACTGGTGCCGAAGGGGGAGTCGGTGTATGAGGATGAAGACGTATCATACAGTAATAGGTTTAACGCGGATGATGGAGGGGAGCGTCTTCTTTCTTCCATGCATGCAACATTCTTCGAATGCTGAAGACAATATCCATGCAGATTTCAACCGAGGGGTTTCATCTCCCATTGAGATGAACGGCTGCGCAACACTCCATTTTAGTTTTAGTAATCATTAGCTGAGATGAGTGCACGATAAGCCACGATACGAAGCAAGAGCAAGAATCTCCAGAACTTCAGTAGACAATCTATATTTGCCCAAGCCACGCGTCGTCGTTCAACGACGTCAAACGTCTGATCCAACGTATGCTGCCCAAATGCATCGAAATTTACTGTTATGTTAGGACTCACTTCTACTTTTAAGGTCCAGATCCAGATTGCTGAACATGAACATGAACATGAATGTATTCTGACAAAGAAAACTTACTCTGTCTCTGTGGGCTGACCCACAGAATCTCTTACCACGAGATGATGTGTTTATAGACGAGACTCCGAACATTTGGAAGCTCTCCTAGTGCTTCTGCCTGGAGCCTCGGATTGCATGCAGATGCAGCCATGAAGTGGCGATTCCTGCAGCTGAACATGCTCGTACGCCAGATGATCCCTCTACTCGACTCGACACGTCGAACCACCTTTATGGCCGCCCGGAATACTTCTATAAGATGTAGACAGTGTACCTATTCAAGACACTGAGGCTGAAGTAGCATTCATTACAAGAGACGCAAGCGGAGGAAGACAGATTATTGTTCCCTCGTGTTTCTGACCAATTTTTCGATACGAAAGATGCGATTGTACCACCACTTGCGGCCCGTGCCACTACTACTACTCTACGTGTTAAGTGAAAGAAAGATAAGAGATATGACTGCTAATCTAGAGCTAGAGCGTCACTATTCAATATTCAATCTACATCACCTGTTACAGATTCTATGCTACGCTAAAGTCAGCAAGTCAGCGTGATATTTGGGAACACGCAAGACAACACGCATCATGTACCAGGCTCGTTTTGTCACTGTCGCTTGGAGGCCTTCTGTGCTCAGTCTCTGTCTATCTTTTGACAGACAGTTCAGCCGCCATACAGGTCATAGCCATGGCCATGGCCATGCTATAGATACGCCAGACCCAGGCGACGATAGTAGAGTAGAGAGGGATGTGTATTCGAGACGTAGTCGACGAATTAGAATGGGAGCGACCACCTAGTGGTAGGAAATTGAGTTGTTATTACCATAGGAACAAGTTCACTCCTTCTAATCGCCTCCACGAATCCGTCTCGACTGTGGAGCCAATGCGTCGCTTGCCGTGCTTTCCTCGTGTTAAATGGTGCATTTTTGAAATATTATTTTTAGAATCGCTCAAAAAGTGTCCACGCGATTTTCCACCGTCTCTCAGAAGGGTGGTGTTTTGGGGGAATCTATGCGTTAAGCTCTGCTTCGCTCGACTCGATTTAAATTTTGATTTTCCTACAACTCTACACTTACGATGGACAAGCTCAAACGAAGCTTGGATTCATCTAATCAAATATTGACGTTTGAAAGATGGAATTGTGGTGTTTTATGTGTTTAAGAATCAATGATGGTTTACTTAAGGTAGGGTTACTGCAGATTTTAACCCCTGATGATGCTCTAAAGCTACGCGAAAAATGATGGCAAATAATCATGATGATGTCTTTTTAAACATTGCCGGTCACAATGAGCAGGCGGCGCATAGAGACAATGAGGATGAATACTTCGTGGAAGCTTCATCTGGAAATCCCAACATGGTGAAGTGGAGGGGTAACTTAGTTGGCGAGAAAGAAGTCAAGGCACTCCGTCATGTATTTGATGATTTGCAAGATCACTTTGGCCACCAACGACCCGATCCAAGAATCACGTTCAACACAAGCCTTGCTCATCCAGGCCAAGGTCAGGTATGGAATGGCGAGCTGGACTTTACCTACGACATCAACGGCGACCACTGTAATCTCGCGTATGTCAGTATGGACGTCTGCGTTGATCTCACACCCAAGCTCATACACAAACACGACCAGCCGATGTTGAAAGACTATGGCAACTCATGGGCATGGGTGTATGTCTATCTACCGGAAACGACGTTAGAGAAGTTCAAATCATACGTCAAGACCGGCACAGGATGGGACGTATCCGATGAGGGGACCGTCTATGATCCTAACAGGAACCTCGTGGCGATCGAGGCCAAGATGCATCATGAGAGTGAACAGCCCAAGCCAAGCTTCTGGGTTGTAAAGGACAAGGATGCCTCTGGAGGAGACATTTCCTTCTCGCGCATTGGAAGCATTCAAGACGTGAATGCACAACCTCACCAGCAGTGCGCCCATAGAGGCGTTGGCATCTTTTCGGTATCTTGGAGGTGGAGGGGACTTCAAACTTCAAGCCAACTCCTGGTGCGTGGGATGAGGCGAAGCGTACTTTCACGCTCGTGAGTGTCCGTACGTGGGGCGTTACAGAGTGCGTTGCACCTATCGTGCATGCCCCAAGCAAATGGTATTAAATTGATGTCGGTCGCTGTATTCATGTTCAAGGGTGCAGTTTTTCTTACCGTAATGAAGTGCCTGAAACCGAAAGAGATGTTGATCATATTTCATATTTGTATTTGTATTTGTGCGTAAATAGAATTGAAAGGACCCACGCCACGAGAGGTGGGCACACGCCCTCTCTAAATGTCAACTAGATAACTAGTACACTATAATAATATCATGTTACACCATCTTAATCTCTTTAGTAGAAGAATTGTACCTCACTCCAAGAGCTCATCAGATCAGAGTTTCAAGTGAAGATACCAGACTTTCATGAGATGCGTATCTTATTTCGGTGAACTCTTACGCCTCTCTTACGCACATCATTTTTCACCGGATCCATCAACAAGCAACAAGCAAGCGTGGCTATGGATCAAATAATAAACCGTGTTCCGAATAACAAACAACACGATGGCTTCCAATGACGACGAGCGGCGGCGGCTTCTGGATTTTGGAAACGGCAGTAATCCTTGGTACAATACAGCAACTATGCCGACACCTCATTATCACCACCCACAACAGATACCAGGTTACGGAGGAGTGATGGCGATGACACAACCCCTGCAAAATCCCGTGCAAAATCCCGCTCTTCTGGAGCCTCAAATGTCGGAAGCACATAAATCTCAGCCAGCTGGTATGGCGTCGATGGTCCCTGGGCAGCAAATGCTCACCAAATCGTACAGTGTCCACGCAGAAGGAGCACTGGGTTACCTCACTCCTCTTCAGCTAGGGCGGCATGAGCTTTACGAGAGGGTGCCTTTTACAGCTGTGTTCGGAATGCAACAGAAAGAAAGAAATATAACAAAAGCGTTTGCATCATACGCCGCGGATCTGGATACTCTGGAACAGGATCAAATAGTGTACTCGAGGACCAACCAACATTTATCTGTCGACGAGCTTGACTCTCGTAGAACTCGTGCTAGTTTACTACTTATGGATGAACTAGAAATGGATGCGGTGCTTGTCACAACTCCTTTGATAATTGCGATATTCGTTGCCGGACTGTGTCAATTCTTAGTGGGATACAATACTGGAGTGATGAACTCTCCATCGTCAGTAGTGTTCTCTGGGCATTCGACTCTTGAGTGGTCCATTGCCGTGTCAGTATTTGCAGTTGGTGGTCCCTGGGGGGCGGTTGCCGCCGGTACACTTGTTGATACACGTGGCAGAAGAGGTGCGATGGCTATTTGCATCTATACCTTTCTGATAGGTGGCATTATTCAAACGACTGCAAAAAATATGATTTTTATTACAGTGGCTCGATTTATCATTGGATTTGCAAGTGGATTCTCGAGCGTACTTGTACCAATATATTTAGGTGAACTTGCTCCTCCTACGCTTCGTGGAACATTAGGAACACTGACACAATTCTGTCTCGTTACAGGTATATTCGTGAGTGACTTGCTTGCATTCCCCTTCGCGACGGAGAAAGGGTGGCGTATACTTTTCTCAGTAACGGCAGTTGCATCAGTGATTCAAATACTATGCTTCCCATTCCTTATTGAGTCTCCACGATGGTTACTTGGAAGAGATCGGGCTTCACGTCGAGCGCGTCACATTATCAAAAAGCTGCGTGGACTTAGATATGATCATGAAATTGAAATTGAGGTAAATCATTTTGTCAGCGCGTCGCATAAGCAAGCTTGCGACAATAATGAGGAAAATACGAGCTCAAAGGTGGCATTCTTAGCGATGCTAATCGACAAACAGATACGGAAGCTTCTCGTGTGCTCCCTTGTTCTTCAGATGGCGCAGCAACTGTGTGGTATCAATGCAGTATTCTACTATTCAACAATGTTTTTCGAGGGACTAATCGACAGTCCTCTACTTGGCACAACGCTAGTAGGCGGAGTGAATGTCGTGGCAACGTACATTGCGTTATTATTGATGGAGAATACAAACAGGCGAACCCTAATCCTCTGGTCTGCTGGAGGAATGTTTGTATCGTCGGTTATGCTCGTTGTATGCCTACTGGGATACTTTAGCAAGATGGCATCTCTCTTCTTTGTGATTTCATTTGTATCTTTCTTTGAAATCGGCCTTGGGCCAATGTAAGTACGAATGTCAGATTGATGCTTTGGATCGAATTTTATTCCTATCTAACTATACTACATGTCATGCATGTGCTTTGATAGACCTTGGTTGATAGTTGCAGAAATGTTTGAGGCTAAATACGTGGCCACGGCTATGTCAGCTTCTTGTCAACTCAACTGGGTATGCAACTTTATCGTGGGGCTCATTTTCCCTTACATGCAAAGTAGACTTGGAGCCTTTTCATTTTTGCCGTTTGCAGTCGTCCTTTTGTTCACTATCATATTCGTAATTGTATGGTTGCCAGAGACGAAGGGAACCACGCCTGAAGAATTGCGTGACGACATTGTAAGGAGCTTATCGCACTTGATGTTATTGAGTGATGACGGATCAAATGAAAATCACTCTAGTAGCGTAGGTAACCCGATAGACATTGAGTGGAGACGTGCAATGGACGACTTGAAACAGCAAGAGGAAGAGGACATGAAAAGAGGTACATACAATTACGGATTTCAGCCGATAAACTCAAATTTAGTGGAAGCACCGGAATTAGACTGGCAGACCAGAATCACTGGAGGAGCAGGAACATAATTAAAGCTGTCAAAATTAAAGACAATTTTCTATCATTTTTGTAATTAATATTGAGATGCTTGTGAACTAACTTCCATCATCTGAGCATGTATTATCACTGCATCGAAAAGGACGACCTCTGTCCGAATCAGAAACTGCGCTTGGCCCTTTCCCATTCACTACCGAGTTGATCTTTCCCTGATTGTCCAGATAAACAGTGAATAAATTACTCATCACAATTCCATCACTTTCTGGATGAGAAATAGCAGTCGCAACGTTGACATCAAAATCTCTGAAGTTTGAATAAATTCCTATTCCCCTCGCAGTGTGAATCTTCACATCTGGACCAATTCGATAGCCAACGAATGATTTATCAGCATACGACTGATCAACATCATACGGTAGCTCGCATTGATAGAACGCAACATATCCATTGTCGCCCTCCCAAATGAGCTGATCTTCTGTCGTGTGCTCAATAAATAGCCCAACCATCGTAACAGCTTGACCGTACACTTTCATTCCATTCCTAACTTGGCATTCGCCCATGACTGTTTGTCTGTAATACGGGCTAATATGAGGGAAATTAGCTTCTTCGCCAGGATGCAATTTGACATGGTCGGCTCTCCATAGCCAAAGATTATCACCATAGATATTGCCCGAGTACAGTTGTATCATAACCTCCGTGGAAACGTGTCTATCATAAGACGCTCCTCCGACTCTACAAAAAACATCACTCAAAAGACTCGGGTTCTTGCTGTCACCAACATCATCCACGTCAGGCATCCCCCACTGAAGTAAAGACGATGACGGTATAGTACCTGTGAGGACGGAAGCCTCCAACATTATTCCTGCAATACGCACTCCAGGCACCTTTGGATGAACGAGAATACAAGGCGACCCATTCACTGGTGCTTTTAACGTGGCATATCCTAGCCCAAGAATCACTTGATTGGGATATGTTACTTCCAAACTTGCAGCCAAAGGATACTCTCCGGGTGATAGTACTAGATCTTTTCCCTCGTCGAGTGCCTTTTGTAGAATCAAATAATTATCAGCTCCATCAGAGCTAGGCACACCCAGTTTCACTCCTGTAAAGCTTCGCACTTGTTCTCCACCAAACTGCGAGCCCAAGACGTCATTGGGACCATGACTTTGACTGAAAGCAGCAAGCGGAACACGTAATTCAAATTCACCACTCTCCTTCATGGTAATGAATGGCTTTTCAATCCTCAACTTTGGAGAGTTGTCCACAGATATTGACGGCCCAGACTTTAAGCCACTATTTTCCAAGGGAGTTTCACCAGTACATCCAACAAACACCAAACTCCAAGCCCCGTTTACTGCACCCTGTTTCAATTCCACGTTTCTGAGCAAGTATTGCTGTTGTCCTCCAAAGTTGACTTGTCCATCCACAATTGCATTTGCAAGAACTCCTCCACTTGCCCATGCATCTCCTTCGAAAAGCAATAAATCTGATTGGACATGCACTCGACGCAAAGGAGCAGCCTGACTGGCAGCCCATCTCATACCTTCTCTAGGATTGGTCGCAATATTTTCCACTGATCTCCAAAACGTATCCAAGCCTGATCCCCATGGCGGTCGAGTTGTAAATTTATTGATTGCATCTACGTGAGGTCCTTTATCGCAATTTGTAAATGTAACATCTGTCGGTTTGGCACCTAGGCCTAAAACAGATGTGTAATATGCCACTTCAAAGTCTATACCCTCATAAACTCCCGGAGCAAAGAGCAAAGCAGTTCGTTTGGAAGTGAAATGCAAATCAGACGTATATGTGAAATCTGGATAGTTTGGTGGAGGTGGTAATGTTGTCTTGCTGAAAAATTCTTCTTTTGTAACAATTGGATCTGAAAACTTGCTCAGTTCTGCATTCAATGCTTCAATTTCTGGTTGTGTCTTGGGTGGATAGAATACATGGAGGGAATCTGGTAAAATAGGTGGGTTAGGTTCGTCTTCCACCGTATCCTTCTTTGAAGAGTCCATTGCTCCTCCTGCAGTATTATCCTGCTCTCTGTGCACGGGCAACACACGCCAAATTAGAGATGCTATTATCAGTAATGCTGCTGCCAAAGCAACGAACAATTTGACAAATCTATTGAAGCGACGCCTCCTTCCTTTCTCCAATTTAATATCTAGACTGGAGCTTGTTTCCAGCTCAAGTGGTCTGTGAATTGTTATTCTTTGATCGGCATCTTCATCCGCCGGATGCCGGGGCGCACGCTTGCCACTGATAAGAGACGAAAGCTGGATATCATCCGTGCTATCATCCAAGTCGTCATCCATTTAGACCTACTCGTTCGGCCTTGTCTTTGTGTAGGCAAATAGCAAGCCTAATAAGTAAGCTTTGACTGTTGACTGTTGAGAACGCGAAGTCAGAATCCAGCAAGGTTCAGGTGGGCTAGCCACAATAATATTCAGTTTGATAGCTACTCAACGAAGGAGTCAATACAGTGCCCCTCTTTTGTTTTCACACCTGCACCACAACACAAGCCCCACGCAAGCCCACAAGCTACCAACAAGCCAAACACAGCCACGAAACATCAGTAGGTACAATAACAAAGCTGTCCTGCAGCCACCGCTTAGCCGCCTACCAAACCCCTCATTAAACAACGCTCATCCCCACCATGCTGTTCATTTCACACATCAGACACAAAGCGATTTCCGCCCTTCGCCACCAAATAAACCGATTCTTCCCACCCATCGCACCACAACTCTCCCTCGCTGGAGTCCCCTCTCACTACCTTGACAACAACAACTCTCTCAACAACGCAGACACATCACCAACACCCTCGCCTTTAGAAGAAGCACTATGGTTCGCCGTCCCCAAAAAGAAAGTAACACGAGGAAAGAAGCGTCTCAAGACGACATTGCAAAAGAGAATAAAGATGAAGAATAATATTGTGATTGATAAGCGGACGGGGGAATTGACTTTGAAGCATAAGTTGCCGTACAATTGGGAGAATTATTTGCCTGAGAATGCGGAGCATGCTCCGTAGAGAATTAGTTTGGGGTGGATTAGTTGTTGTTGGTTTTGATGTGCACATGATGATGTGCACCAGTAGTAATGATAATCCCCTCGTAAATGATTGGTAATAAGAAATTGAATATATCTCCTTTTAGAGTTATTAGAGTTGGGTATTTCTAATAGTTAGAAAATCATCTATTCTGGGGGATACTGTTGGGGATTTGATTGACTTGGTTCACATCATTAATCGTCACCGTCTATCCCTTGGCAATCTTAGGACCATCATCATCATCGCCATTACTGAACATACCCTGACCCGGTGCTCCCGGCTGCTGCTGCTGACCCTCCGCAGGCGGTGGGCCCTCCCCCTGATACTTTTGTTCACTCCCACTTTGAAAGCTTCCCAAATCCACCACATCACTGGGGGGCGTTCTCTTACCAGGCATGGGCAACAACACCTCATCAATCAATCCATAACGCACAGCTTCCTCACTACTCAAGTAAAAATCACGCTTCAAGTCATTATCAATCCTCTCTAATGATTGTCCCGTAACCTTGGAAATTTCCACATTCATCAATTCATTCCATTTCTTAATGTTACGAACCTCCAAGGCAATATCGGTCGCCTGTCCCTGAAAGACTTGATCCATACCAGTCTTTTGCAATAAGAATCTTGCATTGGGGAGTGAGTATCTCATACCCTTCGTTCCTGCCCCAGCTATCAGTGATCCCATTCCAGCACATAGAGCAATGTTGGTTGTGGCAATTTTCACTCCATCCGCCTTGAGCTCCGAAATGGCATCATAAATCGCCAACGCCGGACGGAGATTCGCCCCCGGAATATTCAGATACAATTTAATATCCTCCTTATCACTCTCGGATTGTAAATACAACAGGGAGGATATGATCGAGTTGGATGCCTCCTCGTCAATGTATCGAGCGATCCACAATTTCCGATCGCGGAGTTGACGTGATTGCAAGCCGATGAATTGATCGTAGCTGCTGCCGGGTGCACGGTAGGGGACCATGGGTTCTTGTGTTGGCATCATGATGGGCATTCGTTTGACTGATAGTGATGTTGATGTTGTTGTTGTTAGTTTAGATGTCTTTGCCATGCCATTGTTGGGGGTGACAAATCCACTGGAGAGTGGTAGCACCAAGGAGGCGAGTAAGAATTGTAAACGCATTTTTTAAATAGACACGTGATATGTGGTCGTCGGATCAACTAATCTTTTTTCTTCTGGAAGTATACAGTGCAACCGAACTTGTTACTTATCAGGGGAGGTTGCTTGTCAATCCAAATCAGTGGCAATCAGTTGAGCAGATGCTAAGTTGTTCCGATGATGTCGTCGTCTCTATCTCGTGAAAAAGTGAGGTCGAAAAATGGCTCGATACGTGGAACTATGGTTAACCCTCATTAACCCCTCACCCCACCTCGCTCGCCCTCTTGTGTTTGAAAAACCCGGAAACAATCAAAAATGACATCAACAATGAAACGTGCATAGTAGTAATAGTGTAGAGAATTAATTAGAAGTAACACCAAGGAGGCATGGTTTGGACAGAGTACAAAGACGCTGGAAAGATAGCCTTTTCTCAGGGTAATTTTCAGTCGGCGTTGTCCTCGTATCTAACGGCGCTGGAGGAATTGACATCCGAAGAGACACGTGATGGGAGTGATAAAAGCAACGATAAACAAATATTACTTTCGAATGTGGTAGCTTGTCGGTTAAAAATTGGAGGAAAGGAAATGGCGACGCAAGCTATTGAGGAGGCGAAACAGGTGAGTTGTTGTCAAGAGAGAGAATTTATGAGAGAATGATTTAACATTTAGCTTGGTCCGTGTTCTTGATCCGCCCCCCACGTGAGCGTGGCGATGAATAAAATTTAGCTATATGACTCTATAATTGCGATGCGCTCGTGAAAACTCCCAGCTACCTTCATTTGATTATACTCATCTTTATTATATTTTCGCTCTTTTTCAACGCAGTGTATCGCTCTGAATAATCAATGGCCCAAGGCTCATATCCGTCTTGCATCAGCCTACATTGCACTAGGAGGCCGATCGAATGATGCCTGTCAGAGTCTACAGCGGGCTATATCATTGGACAGGACGAATAAAGTTGCGAGAGAAATGCTGATCAATGAAATGAGAGGGAGAGATAGTAACGAAAGAAATAATGGATCTAGTAGTGACGGGGGGAGTTCATCAACTCACACACCCGAAGACGAAGCGTCATATCCAAATAGACCTGAACAACAATCATCCTCACACACTTCAAATAGAAGCGATGGAATTGATATTGACGATATTGATCCACCAAGAAGCTACGAATCGATCTCGGAACGAGTCCAGTACTATGTAACAAAATCTGTGACTTGGTACCAAAGTCAATCCGAAGATATGCAGACAATACTCAAGGTATCATTCGCCCTTCTGCTGCTGTATGTCGCTCTTGGTGGAAGGTTCGGATTAGAATATGCATTCCAGAAACAACGACGAGGTAACTATGGCAATGGGAATGCATACGAAAGATATAATTCTGCCGCGAGAAACACTGACAGATATGGCTATGTCAGCGAATCGTCATCCGGTCAGGCTGGCAACGCCAATCGTGCACAACGACGGACTGAAAGCAGTGGATACAATGATCGAACGAATCCGCAGAACGAGCAGTACTACTCGCGTTACTCACAACATGACGATGAGCAATACTATGAACCACGGCAGACACGAAGGAGCAGTACGACATCATATCACATGCCAAACTTGTTTGATGGTTCCTTCTCGTCGATGATCATTCTCTTCATAATTGGAACCATCTGCCACCGATTTGGAGTCAATCCATTCCAAATCTTTTGGTTACTGCAAGCAATGCAGCGTGGAGGACGGCATCACCAGGGGTACGGTGGATTCGGCGGGTTTGGAGGTGGCATGGGTGGATTTGGCCGAAGAAGAGTAAGAGTGGGAAGACGAGGGAGGTGGTAATAATGTGGGCAATTGTCAATTGTATATTCTCTGTAGCTTTTGAATTAAATTATTAGATTTGTAGTTTGTTTGCTGTAATTACTCTCCTATCTTCGTCTACACTGAGATTATTTTAGATTCAAACTCATTCACTCCCACAGCCTCATCGTTTTCTTCATCGTAATCACCCCAATCTCCTTCACTGAGATCAACATCCTCCTCAAAAACAGCACCACCAGATGATGTGACTTTGAATTCGTTTCCTAGTGGATGGAATGCATATGGTTCGACTCCTCGACATTCCATCGCCAAGACTGGCACATACTCTCCACTATCATCAGCAGTCATATCTCTTGGTACATCCGCTTCACCACCACCACCACCCTTCTTCTTTCCTCCCTTCTTCTTCATCTTCTTAAATGCCGACTTTGCTCCTTCCTCATCTAACACAATCAATGTTGAAAATTTCTTTTGACCCTCCCACCGTACTGCAAAATGGTGTGGTGGTTCTCTATCACCATCGTCTTGTTCTAGCGTCTCGCTAGGATTGAATACTATCTTTTCGCGAGTCTCGTAGTCACTGTTGATTGCGTAGGCGTATGTATGATACGTTGAGATAAGTTGATGATCTTGACAATACATCTGCAAAGGCTAACATGTGAAAACACATAAGTTGCACACATACATGAGCTCACCTCAAAGGATTGCGGACGGAGAAACACAAATTGGAATCCTTTAAAAGAGACAAAGACTCAACACCGTCAAGTTCGGCTTTGATACATAGAACGAAGAGCACCATGGTTTGGAAGAGTATATAGTATTGCTAGAAGAGGTATGGGGCAGCCCAACAGTTGTGCTCTTGTCTATGGTCCATGGACAGCACGAGGTTTTCGTTTTTGCGCCAACATGCTTTTTGGCGCCAAACGCATCGTCTATCTTTGCGGGAAAGAAAGTTAGTGATTTTCTACAAACCACCATGTCGACCTGCTGCCTACACTAAACATACTGCACCCATCGTCGCTCTTCTATCTCGCTCAGTCAGTCTGTCTGATTATTTATGCAGTCATATCTCTAAATTTTCTGCATTGAAGAAACTCCACCTCTGCAAGATAGGAGTACTATGAAGACGAACACCAGTAGCAAACCCGACAAGCCAAAACATCCCATCGGCACACACTTCCAAAAGAAATTCATAGGCTTCGGCATTTGGGAAGGATGCATAACCTCTTTTGACGGAGAAGATTATGAAGTGAGATATGTGGAGGACAACTACATTGAATTTATCAACGAAGAAGACATGGATGACATCATTGCGAAAAGCAACAAGTACGTTCAAAATAATGTGAAGGTTGAAACCCTTCAAACTCAGCAGCTAGGCGGGCAAAGCACTCCGTTTGGTGCCAAACGTAATCGAATGCCAACCGATAGGTATGCCCCTGCCCCAACGAACATCAAACAGGAACGTCAAAGTGCTACTATAACGATGAAACAAGAACTGCCTACATCTACACCAGCCACAACAACAACAATGTCGTTTACAGTAGGTCAACACGTATGGGTCTCTATTGGCAGAGAGATGCACTCTGCAAAAATAAAAGAACTTCTCCCTGCTAATATGGCCAGGGTGCAATGGACTACGATGCTAACATACGCCGTTGTGTCAATGGATGACATCAAGCCAATGTTTGATTCAAATGGTGTGTCATCAAAGTTTAGCAGAAGGAAACGAGGGCAAACCGATCGATTTGTACCTCCTCCAACAACAAAACAAGAACGAAATACTGTAATGACGAAGAAAGTTGTCATTAAGCGGGACACATCCCACCGCTTTGCCAGTTCAAAGAAGCCGTACTCTCCTATAAAGAGAGGAAATAAAAAAGCAGCTGCCAAACGTGTCAAGTCACCCGGCCGTCCCAAAAAACAATACGCTCTTATGAAAAGAGAGCAACACCAAAACCAGTTACCCAAACAGAAAAGCCGGGAGGAATTACGTCTCGAGAAGGAAAAAGAAGAGGACTACAAATCGTTATGGGACCTTTACCTCGAACCGAAGGTGCGAAAAAATGAAGAGCTTCCCAGCGGCATGTGCCTTCGTCAAAAGACAGCTATATGTGGATTGTTGCGTTGCAAGACATCTCTATTTCGCAAACAGCTTCACAAAACAATTATCCGACTTGACAAGGAGGGCAAGAAGGAAAAGGTTCATCACATGCTGAAGCAAATGCGGGAGCATGATGAGACAGGAGCGGCAGGAGATGGTCCGAAAGAGCTAATTGATGAGATTCTCGATATTTCGGATACAGATAATGACGAAGTAGCTTTCGTTGGTAATATTACTACGCCAACTTGTGTGAAGCGAGATCGCGGGGTTATTGATGTAGAGAAACAGCAGCCGAAAGAAGGTGTAAATGCCAACAGAACCTTCGAGCCTATCGGCTCTGTGGAGAGGGAGCAAGAATCTAATGACTCTACCGATATGAAATTGGCCCATGAAAAAGTCAGCGCCTCTAGAAAAGAGCACGATTTAGGCGTCGCGGAAGGGAATTTTTCCGTGACAAAAGTGGAGAAGGGCAGTGCAAATATTGAAGCTGCAAAAGGTAAGCGGGCTATTTGCTCGCCTAGCGTCGTCGATTCCCTTGACGAGCTGGAGCCAAAGAGGTTCAAGAGAAGTGAAGAAAGTATTGATCTCTCTACTGTCAGCTCTCTTACGTTTCCTGGTGGTGAAAGTCGTGCCGCAATACCGCAAATACCAACGGAGATCACGATTAGGCGACGGTCTAAATCGACCCGTTCAAAATACACAAGTGCTAAGAGCAGAAATGACGCAAGTGAGACCCCATCGACAAATGCTGCTACTTCTAGCAGCGATGATAACAAGGAAACCATGCCTGAAGCGGTGAGCTGTGAAAAGAAGGACGCCGCTGATAGAGGGGCGGCTAGGTGCATTGACTTGTGTGAAAGTAGCGACCAAACAATTCCTTACCGCGGTGACGCAGCACAAGTATCTGGTCAAGTTGAAATCATTGATGTTGACGTCAAAGCTGAGCAAATTAGCAGAAGACAACCTTCTTCGCAGAACGAAGTTATTGTGCTAGACTAAAAGACAGTGAAGTGCATGGTTGCGAGCTTAAAGTAGCCATTCCAAATAATTGAATGTTAATTAAACTAGTCAAGGCTACCAAATTCAAAATCATCAAGCCATTCCTCCCTAATCTGGGTAACGCCTCGGATGTAAAGCTTTGATGTGTACAGCAGGTCTGTGTAGACAACACATTTCGGCGCTGGGTTTCTTCCGAATAAGAACGATAATGGATGAATGGAAACGGATTGTTTACCTTGCCGCGTTTTATAATGACCACGTGTTGTCGGGATATGACCAGCTCGACTAGATTTCTTATCTTGTGGTGGAGCTGGTAATCTCGTCGCAACCTGAAGGAATAACCCGGCACAGATACACTGGAAGAATGAAGTCATTTCGGCGTTACATGATAAGTGAATATCCATAGCAAGACCATTCTTTTCAGTAGAACGCGCACATAGTTCAGAGAGTTGAGATCTAACGTCATGGGCTCGAGCCAGCGCTCTTCCACTGATGAAATTCTGCTTGCACCAGTCGCCGTGAAGCATTTTTGATGACGGGCCTTTCTTGTTTATCATCTCCTTCTCAAGCTTCTTTCGCATTTTGCTAGGCTGCGATGCGGAAATGTAGACAGCCTCTTTCCTCCAAGCCTTGTAAACATTCAACAAAGTCGGCAAATCTCCTTCATGGCTAGCAAATCGTCGATGTGCGGCTGCACTTTTTGCTGCGAGACCACCGCTGTCGTCTCCGCGGCCGCCAGGACGGAAAAATATGTTTTCGGCACTCAACATGGAAACAACAGTCAAAATTTCATCGACACACTCAAACTTGGAACTCTGGAGCAACAGATGAGCAAAGACCGGATCAAGTGGCAGCTTCGACATCTCTTTTCCATATGATGTCAGCTTCATCTCTTCATCAATGGCCCCAAGAGCTCCTAGTAGTTCAAACGACTTTTCAATGTTCTCTGGACTCGGAGGCGTCAAGAAACTAAAGCTACGTGGATCATGTACACCCATTCCTTTCAACTGCAAGACAACTTGGGCAAGATTCACCCGTAATATCTCAGGAACAGTCGTCTCTTCCAGAGTGTCAAAGGCAACTTCTGGGTATAATCGAAGACAGACACCTTCGGATACACGTCCCGCACGACCCATTCGTTGTGCTGCCTGAGCTTTGCTAATATCAACTACGCCCAGACTCTCCATCCCGGTGGATGATATGTACTCTCGAGACTTGTGCTTCCCACAATCTACTACATATTTGATTCCATCAAGTGTGACGGACGTCTCGGCGATGTTTGTACTGATAATTATCTTCCGAGTACATCCCTCCGGCTTTGACCTAAATGCCAGCATTTGCTGTTCTGGAGGTAACGCAGCATAAAGCACGCATATCAGGATACCATTGACCATTACTGTGCTTCCAGAATCGATCGAGGTTCCGATGCCTTTGATATTTTGTACAATGTCATTTGCACCATTTTCTGGAGCGTCGTCCGGCTCTAGATCTTCAAAATGTCTCTTCAAAAGAGTTGCTAGATCCTCAATTTCATCTAACCACAATGAACACAATTGTTAGATGTGTTTGTCGAGTTATAATCCAATATGTAACATTTCTTCTCTCAAAACCAAACTTACCTTGCCCTGGCAAAAATATGAGGACATCGCCCTCTTCTCCATATTTCTGAATCTGAATCGCAGTTTTCAATGCTGCATCAAGATAATCCTCCTGGGGAACGTCAGTATAAGCAAGCTGCACGGGAAACTGCCTTCCGGGGATTTTAATCATTGCAGACCCAGGAAAGAAGTTTTGAAATGTTTCAACATCCAAAGTGGCAGACATGACACAAACTTTCAACGGGGGGAGTCCTAGCGATGTTGCCATTTCTCTCACGTTGCGAAGTGTTTCACTATCCTTATCGGAATGGGATTCATCGTCATTACTGTCGTCAAGTTTGGCGAGACTGTCAACATTACTTGAACTTGATGCCTGCCTAGCCGCCATGGCTCTCTTCACCACACCAAACAGCACATCAGTTTGTAATGAACGTTCATGCGCTTCATCCAAAACGACCATACCATACCTCTGCAACAATGGATCAGATATAGCTTCCCTCAACAACATACCATCAGTAGCATAAATGATTTTTGTTGTATCATGCCCTCTAGCATCAGTAGTGTCATCGAAACGAACGCGATGTCCAACAGTCTCTCCTGGATTACACCCCAATTCGTCACATACACGTTTGGCAAGAGTGATTGCTGCAACTCGACGAGGTTGAGTGACACAGATTGTGCGTCCGTACTTGCGTTTGGGGCGTGACTTTAGTGCAGCAATGGCTTGCTTTGCGAATATTGTGAGCATGCCACTTTGGTAGATGTAGGCAGGAATTTGTGTACTCTTGCCGCTACCTGTTTCAGCTACCACGAGAATAACATCATTATCAGCGGCTAATTTGCATATCTCTGCCCTATGTTGATACACCGGCAAATTGGTTCGTTCTTTAATGAGCATCCCTTTTAGCGGTCCCTGCGCCGGTACGATGATTTTTGTTTTTGACTTTGGTTGTAGTGATTTTGAATCCTCATCTGAATCTGCACCATTGTCAATAGTTGACAACTCCTTGTGTTTCTTCTTTTTCTTCTTCTTTTTACTCTTCTTCTTTCCGGTACTATCCACAACAGTGCTACTTCCTCCGGGTGTTGTAGACGCAGTTATCTCGGTCGGAAGATGTTTTGTATTCCCATCATCTGGTGATGTAGTGACGTGATGGCTTGAGGCGCTTGTTTCACTTGCATAGCTGCCTTGGCTTAAAGAACGCTTTCGTCTACGCCTCTTTTTTGGTTGTTGCTTAGTACTACTGGCTTGCGGTTCTTCGACCACCGTGCCGATGTCAAACGTGGCGTAATCGTCGATGATGTCCGTCATGGTGAATGCGATGGTGAAAGTTTGATTGGGGCGTTGTGAACATTGGGAGCCCTCAAATAAACTTTATTAGAATGTCCAAAACGAGCTCCCTCGCACCCCTATCACCGGGGACTGGACGCATGGGAGAAGAGAGAAGCCAAAATAGCCCCCTATCACCGGGGACTGGACGCATGGGAGAAGAGAGAAGCCAAAATAGCGTAAGCCCCCGCCACACAGATGACCAAAAAAAGCGTCCCGCCGATTATTCCGCGAACGGCAATTTAACTAGGGCGCCTCTCTAGTTAAAATTCGTCGAGTAGACTTCGACATTATGCACATCGATTCGTTGAAAATCCTCCGAGAATAAGGGACAGGATGCATAGTATGGGACAGCGGCGGCTTGCTTTGGGTCACAACGGTCACATATGTCGCATAATCTTGGGTGCCAAATAGCCATTTTGGCCGAAATGTGCCGAAATGGCGATGTGATACACATGCTGTACCTGACTGTTATGACCCAAAGCAAGCCGCCGCTGTCCCATACTATGCATCCTGTCCCTTATTCCCGGAGGATTTTCAACGAATCGATGTGCATGGTGTCGAAGTCTACTCGACGAATTTTAACTAGAGAAGCGCCCTAGTTAAATGGACTTCCCGCCAGAAATCGGCGGGACGCTTTTTTTGGTCGTCTGATCGGCGGGGGCAAGCATGCGACTCTCTCTTTCTCTCTCGTCGCCCTTGTCCCCGGTGGTAGGGGTGACGCGACTCTCTCTTTCTCTCTCGTCGCCCTTGTCCCCGGTGGTAGGGGTGGCTCCCTCGTATTTAACGAAGCATAATATGCCCGCAAAAACATTATGTTGTCCATGATGAGGGAGCTGCATGCCCTCTGGTAGTACCTTCGGGTTCGGGGTTCTCGGGTTTACCTATGTACTCGGGGGAGCTGCGGGGGGGAGCTGCGGGGGAGCTTCGGGGCGTGGGGCTTGGGGGGCAGCCGTGGGGCAGCCGTGGGCAGCCGGGGGGCAGCCGTGGGGCTTGGGGGGCAGCCGGGGGGCAGCCGTGGGGCTTGGGGGGCAGCGGTGGGGCTTGGGGGGCAGCGTTGGGGCTTGGGGGGCAGCGGTGGGGCTTGGGGAGCTTCGGGGTCACCCCCCCAACTACCCCCCCCCCCGCGTTAGCTCAGAGAGCAAGCAATTGGAATTGGAAATGACTAGAAATGACTGCACATGCACCGCGGCTACCGGCTTACCCATCTATGGCGTAGCTGTTCACCGCTGTCAGATGATGCACGACACTCCCTCATCTCGCAAAAAAGCTTTGCGATCTTCCATCCATCTGTTCCTAATGTCCATGTTGGCCTTCATCATCGGGTTCCTCATGAGCTACGATGCAGCCACAATGCAAGACAACACATGGGATATAGACGATGTCGATGGATCCATCACAACACTAGATACAGTAATTAATTCAGCAGCAGCAGTATCAGAAGATGATGATGCCCCTGCAACAACGTTAGAACTTCTTGGTAGAATTGCACTGAGACAGCGTCAACTGAACAATGAAATCATTCGAGAGTATGGAGTGTTTGGCAAGGATATTTTCAATAAGATCAATGTAGAGAAGATTATACAATTATCTCCATTGTCACAGACCAAGTTAATACGGAAGATAATGATCAAGATTGTGTTGAGTAGGATAAAAAATCAAGGGAATGAAGGCGCAGAAGGTAGTGCACCTGTATTTCAATGGGTTACAGTAGGTGATTCATCTGCAGCGGGTCATGGCAATGCCTATTCTCAAAGTTACACATCAATATTACAAACTACCGTATCTAGCATATTTCAATCAGCTGGCATTGAGTTTGTGGCGTCAAATCGTGCGGGGAGTACATTCTCTGGTATGGAAGTCGCATTTTGTACGAAGGAAATGTTTGGTGCGGATGTAGATGTGCTGAGCTGGGATTTCATGCCACTGGATACGAATCATTTTGATCCGTTGAGCAATAGTCAAGGAATGGATCCTTTGCTATTTGGAGAAAGGGTTGGAATGACCTATTATCCACAGTTACCGTTTCTTTACTTTCTTGGGAAAGCAACAGGTGTTGAAATGCAACAACAACTTGGTGCCTTGGAAAATCGTGGTGTAGGCTTTGCCATGATGACGGAAGCCTCACTGAGGGAAGTCGTATTTACTGTACCGAATGGTAATGATAAGGATGGAGGAGGAAATCTACCACCTGTTGCTTCAAAATTTCACTGCAACGGGGCAATTGAAGGGGTTGAGGCATGCGACGATCTCACTCAGATGTATCAATGTTACTCTAATGAGGGAGGTGAATGCAAAAAAGTGAAATATGACGTAGCAAAAGAATGTGTCGATCCTCGCTACCAAACACCTTGGAATGATGGATTCAAGATGCACAGACTGAAAGGCCGTCTACTGGGTTTCCACATGATAGAAATGCTCCGCCTGGCAGCACTAGAGCTTGATTTGCTTGAACTGAAGCAACCTCACTTGCGGGACAGTCCATTAGAAACTTTAGATATACTGAGAAATGAAGAAGAGGTGGAAGGCTTCTTATTCTCAAAGACTACTGCAACAACGTCCACTAAAGAATCATCGTGGGATTTGCTAAAGCTGAAGAAATCAACTTGCTTAATGTCGATATTACAAAACAGTGACCAACGCGATGAAGTCCTCCCAATCCAGCTCCATCCTCCTCAATCATCAATATGTGAAGAGTTTGTCCCGTTCCAAACTGCCTTTTTCCGCACAAGCTACAGAGAGCAGCGGATTAGACTACTAGAACCTGTTTCGGAATTTGATGAAGGGCGCGAAGTTATGTATGGTGTTTGCTTGCATGCAAGTATATGTGATGCAGGTCAATGCGAGGTAGACCCTGTACCTATAGAAGACACTCTAATTACAGTCGACGCGGTTCAAATGTCGGTTCATGGCAAACTTATCTCTGAGCTAACACGGATAGGAGGTTGCTACTTCCTTGGAAATGAAGAAGGATTGATATGGAAAGAAGAAGCAGGTGGAGAATCAGGGATTACAATCAGGACATCGAATACATTGTTTGTGTCTTCATTTTTTGCCCTGCATTAGTTGGCGTGATGAATAGCTGGAGGTCGGATAAAACTAAATATCAAATCCTCTGCGTCTTCATCACCATATTTGCAGCTGTGTGCAGATCATTTTTCAGCTATTAAGTTGTTAGATGAAACTACCAAAATGTTTTGTATGCACTCCTCTATTCCCCAAAATTCATGTCAACTGTTCAAATCTACATCATGATAGACTGCTTCCCCATCATGGCCGCATTTTCCTTCATAAATGCCTCCTGAAACTCAAAAATGATTGTTACTGTCAATAAAATCCCCGTTCCACTACCAATAGCACCCATGTAATCTGCCACTACAGTCAGTAAGCCTATACAAATACCCCCCAATGCAGCAGCAATTGGGATGTAACGCCCCAAAATCTTTGCAGTGGCAGTTTCACGATGTCCCTTCATTACAATTTGATTCTCGCGAAAATGACGTGCAACATCCCTCACACTTGATCCAGACACCTCGGTCCAAGTTCTAGCAAAGATGGCACATGCAGTTAGAGTGAACATGAGATAGAATAGAGCGTGGAAGGGATCCTGTAGCATGGCCGCGAATGTAGCCGGAGGTGAGACATAGTAGGCTAGTCCTCCAACAGGGACCGTGTTCGTGACTGCACCAGTTTCCAAAGTAGAAGGCGACCAATCTCCGAATAACTTCACAAAGGGAGAATTAGGAGCTTGATTGTAAAACATTTGCGACATGAAGTAAAGATTTGACACGAACGCAGTCTGCAAAATGATGGGCATGTTGGAAGTGTAGAATAATTTGATTGGGTATTTCTGTTCCGCTCCACGAGCACGTTGACTCTTCACCGCCAGCATAACACGCCATCCTTGCATGTAGATGCAAAGAGCAAATATGAGAAGAGTGGCCGCAAGATTTGTTAGATTTGGAAGGTTTTGACGGTAGAGTGCCTCTCGGATGGCCTGGAGCTTGTTGCTTCTCACAACCATGAGGTGGAAGAAGGCAAGTACGGCTCCCTCAAACTCAGTTCCGCGTCCAGTATTAATAGTGGTAGGACTGAAAGCTTTCCAAACAATAGTCTCGCTGATATGGGAGGCAATAAAGAGACTAATACCGGATCCCAATCCATATCCCTTCTGAAGCAACTCATCCAACATGAGCAAGATGACGCCAGCAAATGTCAACTGTGCCACAATAAGAATGGCATTACCCGCCCCAATAGATGCCACATCGCCATACATGCCGCTAACAACGTAGAGTGTCGCCTGCACAAGCGTAACAAGCAACCCAACAAGTTTTTGTGCGGCAGTGAATAACACTCGATCCTCTTTACTCTTCAAATCCACATCAAGTATCTTGGCACCCGCAAGGAGCTGCATCGCCATACCAGTCGTCATCAATGGACTCACACCCAACTCCATCAGCGTGCCGCGATTAGACGCCAAAATAACTCGCATCCAATAGAAAGGATCGGAAGTTTGCGCCCTTTGGATGCCATAGAGTGGAATATTGGAGCACACTACATACACGAGAAGTGCGCAGACGGTCCATGTGATTTTCTCACTGAAGGGGACTTTTTGAGTGGGTTTCTCAATCTCGGGGATGAATCGGAGGAGGGGGCGGAGTAGTTGAATGAGCTTCATTGTCGTCGTAGTGATGGTGTTGGCACCAAGCAACAAGCTGCAAGTTGTTGTGTGATTTTCATCGTTGACCACAGATCATCGGCGGCAGAAAACAATGACACTATCTCTGGGATATGAGCCACACAAATGTTTCACCCAAATCTTTCATTTAACATCCATTATTAACAACCAATATCCATTAACTATCCTATTTTGTCACACTGGCACTCCCCTCTTCTTTCTGCCATAAAATTCCCCACATCTTTGCTTCCCCTCCCTCCTCTTCCTGAACTGGCAGCGTTCATGCTGCCCTGGTTCATGCACTCGTGTTGTATCTTATTTTACCTCCTACCAATCTTGTAGCTTGACTTACTCTGTCCTGTCAAGGACAGAGACGACGCTCATTTTGGCCGAGTCAGTTTATCATCTGGCATAAAACAACACTTTGCTGCGCTACAGAACTGCACCGGTTATCGAACATAGCTTTCATCATGTCATTATCAAACAAAGCAACGCCAAAAATCAAAGCCGTAATCTTCGATCTAGACGGAACGCTACTCGATACCGAATCGCTTAGCTGTCGAGCTGTCATAGATGCGTTCGAACTAACTAATGCCCCATTAAAGCCAGCTATCCGATCACAACTCAAACAAGATGGAGATCTGTTACCATGGGAGCTGAAGCAAAGAATATTAGGTCTACGAGGATCAGAATGGGTGCCAATAACGTTGGGGTATGCACAAGAGAAGTGGGATTGGGTTGGCCATGAGAATGGGCTTGATTGGAGAGATGGGTGGCAGTCAAGACGAAACAATAAAGACACACAAGAGAGTGAAATGAGGGAGAGAATTGTCAACACATTCATAGAAGCTTGGGAGAGACGGCTTGGATCTCTCTGTGAACAAGTTGTAGCGTGTCCAGGAGCTCTTGAGCTGGTGAGAGCGCTATCTGAGCATGGAGATTTACCTCTGGCAGTAGCTACAAGCAGCAGATCGGAAGGTGTAAGGAAAAAAAGAATCAAGCATGAAGAGATGTTTCAATTCTTTGATCATGTGGTAACTGGAGACGACAAAAACGTGCGCAATGGCAAGCCCGCTCCAGACATCTTTCTAGAAACGGCAAGAAGACTAAATGTGCACCCTTCTGAATGCATAGTTTTTGAAGATTCATTGCAAGGAGCAATAGCTGGCAAGGCTGCTGGGTGTGTGACTATAGCTGTCCCTGATAAGAGGATGGAGAAGGAAGCATTCATAGACCATTCTGATCACGTAATACCAAGCATGTGGCACTTTGAAGGAAAGAAGTGGGGGATTGATGTAGATATGAGCAACCATTCCATTGATAACTAGTTTATCACAACAGTAGCAAATTTGCAATTTACAGCTTTTCTACCCTTTATTTCCTGACATTCAGTCTGATACTGAAGTTGTGGATATTTTCTTTTGTCTCACTCTTGTATTGAAGTTGAAATTGCTCTTCAGACTGGATAACCAGTCGGCAGAATGATCTACCCTATTAATTGTTGGAACAGGATGAGGACTCATTTCAATTTGTACACTATCTCCTCGACTCAATTCCGTTCTGTGCTTGCCATCAAAATGAACACAAGCCGTTGAGCGAGCATCACTTGGGACATAACATCTCAATACTACATGATCTGGGAATACCATGCTTCGGAAACTGAGTACATGGGGGCAAATTGGAGTTACCATGATTGCTGGAACGGCAGGATGAACAACAGACCCGCCTGCAGCCATACTGTAGGCTGTCGACCCAGTTGGTGTTGCAAAGATGATACCATCTGCCTGCACTGTCGTAAGATGAACATCGTCGCAAAAGCATTCTAAGCTTGCCAAGTAAGGACTCGAACCCCTATCGATGACAACTTCATTGAGTACAGTATAACGAGCACGAAGTGATCCATCACTTCCGAATATGCGACAGTCAAATCTCATGCGCATTGAAATGCAAATTTTATTGTTGTTGCCAAACGCTAATGGTTCTCTGTCACTGTATCCCGAAAAGGATGATGCTTCTATGTGCATGTTGTTATTTGCACGCTGAGAAATCGTTAGACCATTCTTGTTATCGTGACTGTCCTTGTCGTCATCCCCATCATTCTCATCGGCAGTCACTTCTTTCAGACCTAATGCTATCAATATTGCTTCCAACATTTCTTCTCTGGCAAATGGAGTTAGGAATCCCATGCTCCCCCCAGCGACAGGAAGTATTGGGGGGACTGGTCCACTGAATACATGTGACGCATACATTATTGTGCCATCACCGCCTAGTGTTACAATCAGATCTGCATCGGACAAGTCTGCAGAATGTTGCTGGTCCTCTCCATTACTATTGTTGGTCACATCATCTTCAGAAGGTGACAGTAGCTGTTTACCGCTTCCAAAACCTGGCACTGGCTTGGGATCAAAGTGTCGAATCATCTCGCTGTCCAAGTCAATGTTGTCAAAGTTTCTCAGCTTTTCCCTAAAAATTGAATCTACCATGATTTGCACTCCATATTCTAATAACTGTTCAATCACTTCTACCGCCATGGGGACTAAATCTTCGTCATCTGGTTTTACAAGTATTAGCACTGCTGGCGAGTATAATGCCCCCTCTCCATTTGCAGATGTTGACGACGTGTCATCAACAAAACTGTACGCCACTTGCCCGGTGGCAGGTGCTGTTAGCTCCATATGATTGTGATCGCCGACAACTTTTTCACGAATTGTTTCATGGCAAGCGTCAGCATTGCACCAAGTTAACTCCATCTTGCGTTTGGTTGCTGCATTTATGTTTTCTCCATTCGTCTGAACTAGATTTTCGGCATCATTGATGGCTGCTTCTGAATTCAATTCATTGATGTCTGTTTTGGCGTCTGCAGAATAAAGGCGGTGTAGAGACGACCGTATTATGGGCGCTGGTCTCACTTGGAATGCATCTGCGAGGCATAATAATGCCGCAAGGGAGAGTATGTGCTGCTTCATTTTGAATCTAAACATTCACAGCAAACAACAACCACGCCGTGCCCAAACAAACAGAAACTTTCAATAGCATGAAATACAAGCAGCCGCCGATTGCTCCTTGAGATAGTTATGCAGAGGATGGAGGAACGGAATGGAACCACGTTTGTAGGAAGAATTTTTGCTTGAGGGCGGAGGAAACCACGCTGTAGTCCTCGGTTATGAGCAAAATCGAGTTTTCACCCCGCAATTATTTTTGCGCGAGGGGTCTCATTTTTGGAGGGAAGGCTCGATGCTCATAACATAACAAGCGGGGCTAACAAAATATTTTTTTATTTTTCTTAGAACGTTCCCCGAAAAAAGTCCGCAAACATCAAAATAAAAACTTTTCTCCGATTTTTAATTTTTGCGCCACAGGAGGATCTCATAAACCGAGGACTACAGCGTGGAGGAAACCAACTGACAGATGTTCGTTCGCGGAAAATATCCATCTCTCCCGCCACATTTCAGGTAACCACCTGCCTACCAATCTGCCTACCTACTCACCCACCTGCGTGCCTTTGTTTCTTGTTCTCGTTTCTCGTTGTGATTTGTGATGCTTGCCATCATTCCATCAACAACAACAGCAAACTGTATTGATCAGCGGCGCAGCAAGCTTCTTGTCGTCGGTACGGCTGTTACTATGGCTATGGTGTTTGGCAAGGAAATGGGCAGCTCTAATCTTCTATCGAAGCTTGGATATATGATGAGTTCTCGGATATATTATGCAATACTCTGCTGCATATGGATGGATGGATTGGTCACAACTGATGCATTCATGGCATCAAGACAAGCAGCAGTGCCCCGTATAACACTTGATGAGTTCCTTGCTGCACCTATACGTGATAAACCCATTATCATTCGGGATGTTGTCTCGCCAGAAGATATAGAGTCTCTGGCGGATGATTTGCTGAGCACCCTTGGCAAGGAGCAGATACAGATGCAGCATAAAATCAAGGACGATGACGGCAAAACAATCACAGAGATTTATGATGTCTCTCTGTTGGAATCTGTTGAGTACATGATGGATTCTGAACATGATGATTCATTCTTTGCGTTTGTTGAGGGGCTTCTTCCTAGCTCTACAACTGCCAAACTCCATAAAAAGTTGACAGATATCAGAGAAGCACCATATCCACAACAAGAAGATTGGTTTGATTATTTTCCAGAGAACATAAGGCCTTCTGATGCAATAATCTTGGCTGGAGAAGGAGCGGTTAGTACACTGCATCGTGATCCATTTGAATGGACGGGTACAAGCTTGTGTTTAGAGGGAGTGAAGATATGGAGATTCATACCGACACCTACAACCGCTGATGGAGGAGTCGCAAAGGTGGATAAGGAACTACAATCATATCGACTAGATTCAATTGCTTGGGAACAAGATGAGAACCAGCAATCTGATCCTTTGGTTTTGAGTGCAGGTTGGCAAAGTGATATGACATTGTATGACTCAATTGATGAAGACTTTCCAACCGCTTTTGAGTGGGCTAGTATGGAGGAAGAAAACAGCACTGTGTTCTGGAATGAAATAATATCTCAAGGCAGTGATTCTTCTCGCCTTCGACCAAGCAGCGTTGCATCCGATGCTCTAAAAAGTATTGACGAAACGACTCCTTTCGTTACTGCAACTCAATTTGCTGGAGATTTGCTTCTGATCCCGGCTCACTGTTGGCATCAAACATATGCGCCTGTGCCATCTATAGCTGTCGCATCCCAGAGATGTGGTATAAGCGACGGTGCAAAAGTTGTTCAACACGTAATCGACTTGACAACAAATGACCGGACAATACCTGATATTCTACAACAAAGAGAATACAAGGAAGAAGGGATTGGCAAGCAAGTTGTAGCTGAGTTGTTGGATTTTGCAATCGACAGAAGCACTGCATAAGGTAGAAGCTTCCATTTATCTAAAACACATCAAAGCACGTATACTATACATTTACAACAATTCATCTACAACTAAACTTCTTTCATGTTCTCCGTCACACTCTTGGCATTGCTACTGCTGAGATGTAACGGAGACCAGTCATCGTCGGGAACCATCACTAATTTGTGTCGATCAGACATCTCGCCAGAATGAGAGCTATCTTGGCATTCTTTCGTATGTAAAATATGTGCCTCCATCTCTTCGAGGAATTCCCCAGCCTCACGCTCTGACATCAGTCCTTGCCGAGACAGTGTCTCGTAGTAAGCAGCAGCTTTGCTGAGAATGATATGGCACGCGTAGTGACTCTTTATCTGTTGAACTTCTTTCTCGTCAAATTCATCCAAAGCTTGCTCGGCTAGAAGTACTTGGTCAACAGATTCTTGAAGGACTACATTCTCTGCCAGAGTCAGTTCGTCTCTACCATCCCCTTGTGACAAATCTTTGAACGCTTTTTCGGCTATCTCGTGAGCTTTGATAAACGCCAACAATTCTTGCACAAGAAATAACATCCCGAAGTGCTCGAGCTCCGTATGAAACTCATTGATAGTGATTGCCCTCAGCCTGAATATGCGTTTCACTCGAAGTAAAACCATTTTCACGTGGCTTGCTAACGAGTTGCTTGCAACACATAGAGCCTCCCAATCTGCTAACGGCTGGCCACGAGCAGCCTTGTCCTGCGCATAGTCTAAACTGCTGAAGAGAGAGTATGGAAGGAACCCTCGACTGACACACGGATGAGGTTGATATGAGTCGCGCGGTTGAGTTAAAATTATTGTGCTAGCACGATGTATGCCACTTACCTTTCAACTTCACCCCTCTCAATAAGGAGATGGTATGCAGCTCTTAAAGCCTTGATAAAAATCAATCTCTCTTCATTCGCTTCCATCTTTGTTTCCGTACTTTTCCGCAAGTCAAAAATTGATCCTCGGGCAGAAGCTCGCATTAAATGTCTCACAGAAGGCAGTCTAGGAAACTGAATTAGAGACGTTCTGCGAGTACGAATGCCACTGCTGCTGTCTCTACTTTTGTTGACGTTTCTGGCTTCACCTTCGACGTTTTCATCATCGAGAGCAGAGCCGTTCATATATGGCAAGACGTTTGCTAGATTTGGATGCTTGTAGCTACGCGGCGGCGTTTGTTCCTAAGAGTAAGCAGCGGTACAATGGCAAAAGATTAGATATGTTACAAGCATACATACCAGTCGGCAGATTGATGTTGTATACTCACTCACTTTATGTCTTTTGACAGCAGCTTTCAGTTGCTCATAGGTGATGTCTCTTAAGAACGGAACGTGTTCCCTTACAACTGTGAAATCCAGATCGCAGAAGCGTTCATCTGCAAGAAGTGACACATACTCTATCAAAGAGTATTGAACCATGCGGAGGCGGTACTTTGATATAATTTTCAGTCTTGAATCTGTAGGTGTGACCAGGCCGAGCTTTTTCAGCAGAGGGCCGCAAGTTGGGGCATTGATAATCAGTGTCAGCATGGCTATGCCACCTGTCAAGAAGAAAACTTTAGCAGCAAAATCCCTGTATACCGTGTCAGGAGTGATCTCATACACCTCAGAAAATAACGAAAGAGCCAATGCTAGTCCGACCGCGCCTCTTAGTCCAGAATATGACATAAACATGGCCTCTTGCCAACTCGTGCCGATACCGATTACCGAAATGAGAGGATAAAACGCAAAAATCAAAAAGAACCGAATCGCTAGCAACAAGATGAACAGGAGAAACAGAGTACCCCAATCCCGAGCTTCAAATATTTGTTCATTCACTGCACTTGATTTATCAGAGTCCACAAGCATGCCTCCAAAAACGCAGCCGGCTAGGGTAAACAAAAGAGTGTTCAGCAACATCTCCGTGATCTCCCAAAAGTGCGTCATTAGGTGTGTGTTGTTGATGAGGTTCTCTCCGAATGCCTTTACAGTCAATCCTAAAAACAAAACGCCAATAATACCACTACATTCGGCAAGTTCCGACGAGAAATATGTCAAATAAGCCACACTTATGGTGAGAACGACCTGAGCCACACTATCCTCTCCGCTAAGTCGATATTTCAACATATATAGCATCAAGACTGTGCCAATGCCAAATGCAAGCCCTATACACATGCCTCCGAGGCTCAGACGAAAGAACAGCGCGAAACCTTCTCCCCATCCGATGTTCCTTCCTGCATCGGGGACCAACTCGTACAGAAAGCGAGCTCGAAAGATAGTGAAGAAAACATATGCTGATCCATCGTTCAACAGAGACTCGCCTGAGATGTGCATCCTAAGCCGTGGTCTGTAGGTGTGTAATAGAGAATTGAATGAAGGAGAGTTGAGGTGAGATGCCTCTACACAGTCTAAGCAGCGAAAGATGAGAAGCAGGAGAAGGCTTTCACTCACGGAGCGCCAAGCTCATTCATCAAGACAGAGACAGCAACTGGATCTGTGGCCGACAAAATAGCCCCCTGGAGCGAAGAGTATTGTGAGTATTTGAGCGAAGCGATAAAAGACTAACAAACGATGAGTGACTTACAAATGTCATACAAAGATCGAAGGACCACTCATATGGAAGAATATAATAAGCAACCAACGCCGTCAATGCTGTACCAGCTAATACCATTGGAAACGCGAAAACGAACAGCTGCGAAAAACTCTTCAAGAATAAATGGACATCAATTGAATATGAATCAACGTATAATAATCCAGGAAGGAAGATCAGCAGCAGCAGTTCGCCTGGTATTTGCATCCATGTAGAGACACTCTCGTCGACTACACTATCCACACCATCTGTTGTTCTCACTTCCACTCCAACTCCGATAGCCAGCCCTATCAAAAACATCATCGCTGTGAATGGAATAGCTCTAGCATAGCGGCTAAGCACATAATACACAGCTATACC
This sequence comes from Skeletonema marinoi, assembly GCA_030544225.1. NCBI lineage: Eukaryota > Bacillariophyta > Thalassiosirophyceae > Thalassiosirales > Thalassiosiraceae > Skeletonema > Skeletonema marinoi. Next base: position 3,299,171 of record CM060487.1, read on the forward strand.
CACTAATTGCGCAAACCAAGGAAAGAACACCGCATGGACAGCTACTTCCGCTTGACTCTCCGGGTCTTCATGATGAACGTCTGTAGTGTTGTCGTCGGCGGCTGCATCTGCTCCATGATAAGAGTATCCAGCGACAATGATGCCAATGAGAATAAGATCAAGGTTTTTCTGAAGACAATAGTCGCGGACCCGCTTGTCGGTGGGCATATTAGCACGCAGTGTTATGTTTTTTATGTAGTAGGTAGTTTAGTTGTCAACACAGAGAGCATACTTATCGCAACAATTCTTATCTCATGGCGACATAAGGCGACAAATACAAAATGACAGAAAAGTGGTGCCGTTTTACTTAGGTCTGCGGGGTGAATCTTGGCAGCGGTGAAATTATTAGCATTAGAGGGTAGATGTCTCTCCTATTGTACCATGCATTTCGTGTATGAAAAAGAAGGGGGTAAGAATAAAACTGACTTGTATTGTTTGATACAGGTGAGCACTTCAGCTTCCTCGGAAAAAAGCTTCATGAATTTTTACCCACAAAAATCACATCACCTCGCTCGGTGAAAAAGCTAGCGTCCAGCGTAACGGCAAAAAGCTAACGTCGACGGAAGAATCGTCTCAGGTAATAACGCCAGGACAATAATCGCCGCAAATGGCACCAATTAATATATTGGTTATGAAAATTAATATTGAGAGGCTCTAGATGATGAAGAAGTGAAACTGAGAGCGGAGGAAAATAGCGAAAAAATACAACAATTAATTTTGAAGACTCCTAAATAATGGCACTTCGACCAATTGGAGTCTACATGCTCACCGGCAGTGCTCTTCATGCACAACAGAAAACCTTCTATCATGTGGTCAAGATGACTGAGCTCGCCAGTGAGGCTGCATCCCTCACGACGCTAGCTGGTGAGGAGCTAGAGTCCTCTATCGAAATGGGAGGGAAGGCAGCACTAGAATCAGAGCAGGGTTTAGAGTTGCAATCAACATCGATAGAGTTGGAATTAGATGCTGAAAGAGAATTCGCAAAAGCGGCTGGAGAGCTGGCACTAGGGAAGGAATTTTCAGCCGAGGCTGAAGAACTACATGCACAAGCAGCGGAAAAGACATCTGAGTCTGAAATCGCAACTGCAAAAGCAAGGGATGATTTTGCTGCATCAGAAGCGTTACTTACACAAGCAGAAGAAGATCGTGCGGCCGAATTAATAGATGAGGAGAAGAGTGCTGCAGCATTCGAAGAATCATCAACCGCAGAAGAATTGGCTATTGAAGCAGAAGAGAGAGTAGCAGAGTACGAAGCAATCGTGATCAAAAATGAGGGACAAAGCTTAAATGATGGCGAATCATTAGCCCAAACTGAAGTTGGGGCCTTGGAAGATGCAGAAGTAGTAGCAAGCTGTACACCGATTCCTTTTTTTAATTTCGTTTGCGAGGCATTTGGAGCAATAAGTGAAACAGCCTTACAAGGTAAGGCGGCTTTTGTGGGTGCAAAAGCGGCATTAGAAAGTTTAACTGCTGCTTCCGCTCAAAATAAAGAGAATGCGGAATTAGCAATTGCATTAGAAAAACAAGAAGAGGCAGCGAGGTGAGCAACAATCAAAAGTGCAGCTTCATTTTTAATCGTCGTGTCTTCAATTCTATAACAATTTCTCCTCGCTACATACTTCTCAACAGATTTGCAGCTGAAGGCAGGGAATATCAATCAATGGCAGAAGAAGAGGGTGCAAAAGCAAGTGAAGAAGTTGCAGAGGCAGAGAGGTTGAAAGTAGATATGGAGGAGTCTGAATACTTGGCACAGAGTGACAAGGATGAGGCGTTAAAGGATGAGGCATTGGCAGCACTGGATGAAGATATGGCAGCGGAGTACGTTGCAAGCGCAGCCCAAGATGAAGCCATTGGTACTGAGGAAGAAGCATCATCTATAATTGCACAAACGCAAGCGAAAGAGCTGTTGGGATCTAGCACCGGAGAAGAACTGTCCGCAAACAGTATGCGTTTGAATGCAGAATCAAAGGAGGCAAAGGCTGAACAGGCAATGAAAAGTTCTATTGTTCATGGGTCTCATGCATTCGGTTTTGCGATTCAGTCTTTAATGACAGCTGGTCTCGCCATTTACGTCGTTTTGATGCGATTTCTCTTCCATGTTGCTGTGCCAGCTATCAAACGCTCATTCACGTCAGAGTCGCAGTTTACTGCTTTAGATTTTGGAGAAAGAGTGCTGCTGCTAGCAATGCATTTTACTGTGGTAATGGGAACGATTACGTTACTGGCGGGTCGGCCATGCTATGATGATGACGCAATCACGTCAAGATGGAAAGCTCCGGTTCTTTTAGCCTCTGCTGCTGGTATGGGTGGTGACGCTAGTTAAATTTGCTAACAAAGCGAATTTTGGAAAATCACTCAAACACCTCACGGACAGTTTCCCTACACCCCTAGTACCAATGAACTGCAACGGGAGCCTTCCTAGGTCCTATACTTATGTAGTTACGGCGATATCCACTTCACTAGCACTCGCCTAGTTAAATGACCAATGTTTGTCTATATTAGTCCCTGCAGCGATTGAATCGTCAAATTACCGCCCCATCTCGCAGACATTGGTCCACTGGGGTCATGCCTCGACATTCGTATCGTTGGTTTCATCTTCATCGCCCATGCTGATACTCGTAGGGGGATCGGAAGGGTCGATCCCAGAATTGCCCAAAGTCCAAAAAATTGTTGGCGCGCCCCGCCATCAAGCCTCATTTTCACAAAGAACAAAACATCAACAAATCCACCATGTTCCATGACACCGTGCACCACGTTACGGACCTGTTCACACATCGAATGATGGCTCTATGAACAGCTCATCGTCTATATCTTCGGCGGCAATCGAGGTTTCAGTGGTCGTAACCGGCCATAATGGTCGTAATGTAATTTGAAATTTGGGCATGGAAAATTGCCCTTCTGGGGCGTATGCTTGCCTCATGGTCTGTATCTCGGCCATATAAACACTCTAATGCAGCGAATGCATCATCTGATGCTATATTGTGAAGTGCTTGGTCAATTTTGTGTCGTGGATGATTCTACAAACACAATAATGCAGTCTATATTTGCGATTCGGAATACACATCATCATCACCTCGACACATCATCGTCGGAGGAGGAACAACTCGCGACACATCAATATTCAATCATCTACTAAGCGTGCAGATTAGTTCTATTTACAATATTTACAATATAAGGCACCAATGGACTTGCAGACACTCTTTGAAAGCTCCTTGTGTTCCCCCACAACGTATCGTGCTATCTCGATCTCCGATCTCATTCATCAACGAAGTAGACCGACAACTCTCCGACGTACCAATGAAGTAGTATTTGGCAGGACGAAACAAGGCAGTAACTCCGTCTGTCTTAGGAGTGGTGTTACATCTGTTGACTTGATAGTGGAGATTGAAAGGGTTATCAGCGGATGGATCCAAAAGATCGATTTTGACATTGTAGGGTTCAGGGTTGGCCTTGAATGTATTGTTGGATACGGCACCGGATCCGCCTTCTCTCACACACTTGGTCCAACCTTCCAAGTCGTCTGTACTTATTCTCAGACGCTCGGCGAGGGTGGCTTCGTGTATCCAGTGCATGGATGGCTCAAGTGCATGGACAGCCTTCGCCGTCTGAAGAAATGACACCATCGATTATGACATGCTTTGCTACAATCGGACCTCAATTTGGTTCAATCTATTGAGTCTCTACCTAATGGATCGACGTGGCATGGTTTGATGGACGAATATCTTGTCTTTGCTGGCAAATATAGACCGAATGTGTTGCCGACTCGTGAGAACCGATCTCTCTATCGCATTGACCAGTTTAGACGGAGTCTTACGAAGCGAAATGAGTTACTCCAACTCCACACAGCAATCAGCTCGATCGGTAGGGTGTAGTAGAAGAGCTCTGCAAGTTAAACTGTGTCGATCGACCTCTTAGTTGTCGAGAATGAGCATTCGCTATGACGGAGGTCAGATCTTGGCTGAGATTCTAAAATGCTAGCAAATCGCTAGATAAATGAGGCCAAAAAAATTCAAAACATGCTCAAATGATGTCTCATGGAAGTTGTCGATTCTATGGCTCTGAGGGGTCGAATGGATGCATACAGACATGCATTCGAATCCTCAACACCTTGCGAATCGAATGGAACGCTGTATGCATCCATTCGACCCCTCAGAGTACGAGGGAGCCTCTCTAAAGTCAGACAATTGCTCGACTTTGGACGATTCCAACTCGTCTCATAGTCGACCAATTCACACAACCAGCACATGAATCGTAAACTAGAGGAGAAGAGCTTTTCATTGGTAGTCTTGGTTTTACTGTAGAGTTAATATTTAATTAGCCTATCTATTTCCAAAAAAATAGCCATTTTAAGGGGGTACTTAGCGACCTAGTTAGCGTCACCACCCATAGCTGGCCTAATTGAAGCATCCGCAATTCACTCTCTCCATGAAGCGTGTTGTTGTTATATGAATGGGGATGATGCCATTGTTACGTCTATAGCAACTGCTATATCGTTTGCATCAAATGCAGTCTACTTGGTCCCAGTGGTGCTGATGGAATGTCTAACAATAGTTGTTGTGTTCGGTCCAACAGTGTTTGATGAAATACAAAGCACTCTAGCAGGTAATCAAGTGTTGCTCTGGTTTGCACTGCTTCTGATGTTCTTTATTCGTGTCTTCAAGTTCAAGAGGAATTCTGTGACCAATCCTGATCAAACAAAACACAAAAGTGAGACGGAGAGTGGAGTGGAAGAAGGCTATTTTTGTGGTGACGAACGCAAAAGCTTAAGCGCGTTGAACACAAATGAATTGGATCAGGAATATGGTTCTATGGAAGAAATATCTCTTCTCAATTCTCCCAAGTCTTCAGAAGTGGTGAATACTAGAAGTGTATCTAGCAGAAAGAGCACAGGTTGCTATCAAAGGTTTTGTCAATATTGGAAGAGTCTTCAATTGTCGGCAGACCTGCTTGTCTGTGCTCTGATGGCGATGCTCTTATATCACTCCTGGCCGTTGTTGAAAGTATTAGAACCTGTCTCAAAGTCGTTCCTTGGAGTTGCGGCTTCGTTGCATGGACCGATGATGTTGCTGGTGGTGACCATTATTTTGCTACTGAGTGTTCACTTGATGTTTGTACGTTGAACTGCTAAAATAAGACAGGCGCAAATGAAATGTGCAGGCTACTGGCGGGAAAAAAGTGTCACCGCGCCGCGGTGACAGTTCCAAATTTTCACACACAAAACACTAACTAATGAAAATAGCCATGGATTTGGCCATACTAGTCGACGAATTTGGTGATACAAAATTGAACATGACATCCCAAACAGTACATGTATATTATGCACTGCTAAAGAAACTATAATTTGTCGAGATAGAGCATCTATCGACGAAATTGGCCCAAATAACTGCTGTTTCGAGCTAAGAATGACGCATATCTAAGATATTCAGCATGCCTACGCTGCTGCTGTGGGGCGAATATACTACATGAAACGTCGACCAGTGGTTCTATTGAAAGCTACTAGACTATACTATCATATTTGGGCGGTGATAGGGGTTAGGGGTCGGCATGGAGGCACAGAACTAACATATAGGGGTGTGAATCTGTGTTTTTAGTGGTTTGTTAGTGGTTTGTGTGGAGTTTTCGGTGGTGACACTTTTTTCGTGGTGACACTTCTTTCCCGCCAGTAGCAGGGACAGAATTCGATGTCAAGGCCTTTAGAAATTTCAAACGCAAAAATATCGATTTCGAACGTCCCGCCACCTTGAGGCCTCGACATCGAATTCTGTCCCTACATTTCATTTGCGCCTGTATTTAATAAGATTCAACATTGCTACGTTAAAGGATTAATTCTCAATTGAGCACGCGTATAAGAACTCTCCTTATAGTTTTCCTTGTAGATGAGGACTATTGGCATCCTCTATTATCTCTTGTAGGTCGCACAAGAACTCTTCCATGACCGATCCATGTAAGCTGTGGTATCCAGTTGGATAGGTCTTGACAGAAATTGTTGAAGGCATGCACTCAATCATGTCGTTGATGCTTTCTTGTTCGCAAACAGTACCAATACCAGCCACTAACAAGTATACTTTGACAGCGTTGGAGTTTGAAAAATGCTGTGCGATTGTATTCCAACAAGTTACGCCACTATTTGAATCAAATATTCTCCTATAGCATAGTGCCCGAAATGCAGGATTTACATCACTCCAGTATTGACCCTCACTTCCATGCTCGTAAACCCTTCTTTCTCTAACCCATTTGTCAACCATGTCTGAAGGATATCCAATCGCACCAAACGCGTTCTTCACGCTATCCAAATTTGGATGAAGTCGATCAAACGCTAAAGCTTTTGCCTCATCAAAGTTGGGTATAAAATTACTGTTCACCTCCCGACGCCTAATATCCATATCTTCAATCACAAGCGCTGAAATATCGCCTGGGTGCTTTGCTGCATAACACATGGCGACGCGGCCACCCATACTGTGGCCTACGAGAACAAATCGTTTCTTCTGCAGCAATGGATGAGAGTCGACTACACTTTTTACATCTGCTACTAATGCATCGGGAGAGAACTCATCCGGATCGCCCAAGTCAGAGTGCCCACAGCCCCGGCAATCAATAGCAATCGTAGGTGTTGTTAGACTCTGCTGCACACGTCTCCACGTATGTGATGAGGAGTCAAGTCCATGGATGAAGAGCGTGACGGGTTCATCTGTGTTGGCATCGTGTGGACAACTCTCTACATAAGAAATGGCCAAGTTGGCAGATGATATAATTGAATTGGGCCGGATAAGAGGTAGAGCCATTGCGGTGGCGATCTGCAACAGCAACACGGACAGATTGAAGAGTAGGTGCATTCTTGCTATAATTGTATTGTAGCCATCTTTGGCAGGGTACTTTGAGAGAGATGGCGCACAAAACGTTAATAATTCCTACGTTGAATACCCTGATACCCCCCCCCTCTCAACGCATTCTCAACGCTCACAACTAATGCCATCATTCACCATGACAGGAGAGCGGGCGGGGGCATCAAGTACATAGTAGCCATAAACAGCATCTTATCTAGCAAATAAGAAGACTCTTAATCAGCCATGCCACCTAGGAAGAAGAGAAAGTCAGAAGGTGCACCAAAGGAGCCCGAAGAGCCACTTGACTTTGTTGCCAATATCCGAGAAAAAGCTCAGAAGCGATTTGCGAGCAGGCGCAAGAATGTCAATTATGATATCGAACAAAATGTTCGAGAGATCCGAGCTCTGCTAAACATAAACGCCGAAATCTTTGGCCGCGTTATAGACTCTGCAAGTAACTATAGTAGTGGCGAATCTATGACGTTGACGAGATATGGATTTGATGCTGTGAAAGTGCGTCAAAGTGGTGCAAAATCAACAGAGTTCATCACTGAACCGGCACGCTCTGAACACAGTTTCGCTATCGACGCTTTGTGGCATCTACCTCATGATCTCAACGGCTTATTAGTAGTCCAATATCAGGCTGCTCCGTTCAACAAGTTTATTGATTACAATGCGTTCTTCAGGAGCGCACTCTTGTTGCACGAAGATATTCTCGAGCCATTCCTTGTCAAGTTGAAAGATCATGTTGAGTCGATCCATGTATTACTGGGAGAAATGGAAAGCTGGCTTTTGGAATCACAGAGAAAAATTGAGTTTATTGAGTCAACATTTGATAAGAAATTGGAAACTCCTTCTCCCGATCATCTACTCGTTGAAGAAGCATCAGACTGCAATTGTCCTTCTGGTCATTATCGTCTAACAATATGCCTTCGCTGCAGTGCATACTTCCAGGCGCATTCTTGTGCAGGAATTTCGGGGCATCGCTTCTGCAGTCCTGGGAAGAGATTCAGATGCAAGAAGAGAGTTCCAAAAATTCACATCCTCAAAAAGTATGACCATGATGGGAAGTTTGAGAAGACATTTCAGATTACAACTGAGAGTGAACAAGCAAAACTGAAGAAGTGCCTAGAATATATGGACAGTTGAAATCGTGGGGTACTGTGTATCATTTTGTGTTTAGAGGTGAAACTGGATAGAGACGCAAATCATGATAATCGTGCCCCTTTTAGGACACTAACTATGTAGGAATGCATCTTTGTTCCAAGAACAGAGAACAAATCTGAAAGCTCCAATAAATTAGCTATAATGATGCTGAATGAATTTGTCCTTATCTACTACAATACAAAACCATATTGTGGCGCGGCGGCGTGGGTCAAGCTTCTTGAGTGGAGTCGCCCGGTATCGCAAAACTAGAGGTAGGAATCCCAAATGCCTACATGTACTCACGGGAGCTTAAATTAAACTAATTTTAATGCTATGATGCTTTATCTCTTACCATACTAAGTGTTATCATGAAGGTGGGAGTAACTCAAGTACTGTTCTCTCTTTGCCCTCCTCCTCCTTCAAATTTTGCTCGAAGCGTAGGCGTAAGCGTAGGAGTAGGAGGTTGCGGGACGTTGAAGTTACTTGACGTGCCACTGACTATCAGCGTTGGCATTGTCCTATCAAGCATGGCTTTGACAAATTTCTGTTGCGTGCCATAGATGCCCGCGTGTCTGATTGTGGCTCGTGTGAATTCTCGACATTTTGGTCCTGTTCGTAGTGTCCTCGTCAAAAATTATGGTTGGCTGCGGGCAGTCAGTTGGTGGCATGACATGCTTGTATCCAAGATGGCCTGATTTTCTCAGAAACAATTCTAGCAAATTGATCACCTTTTCCGCGTCAAGCCTCGCTCTATCTTTCACTATTTGTTTCTGTGTCAGAGTAATTCTTCCACACAAAACAACATAAACAAGTGGATAGGCTCCAGTTCGCAAGAAATGATTCATCACTGTGCCCGTATGGGTGAGATCTACTTCGAAGAAGCTGAAGTGACCGCGAATTGCCCGATGAGCCCCTGCTGTGTAGGCAAAGATGTAGCCGAAAGGTCGAACGGGTGAAAGGATAGCCCACATCTCCTCTGTAACTTCATCGTTAGCAATGATATTGGATGTAATGCTACCAATAACAAAACCGTTGCTGATGGCGTGGAAGCGCTACATCATCGTAGGTGACCTGATGAGGCCCAATCTGGGATGGCCGCTAGCACTACTCTGCACCATATCGTATCTAACGCTTCGAGTATGACAATCCACAGCTTGTAGTGGCCCATTGTAGTTGGCCATGATAGTATAGAAGCATCTTTTTCACGGCTCAAGTATTTGTTGGTCGTATCGGCGTCGCTACATCATCGTAGGCGAAATGGTGAGGCCCAATCTGGGATGGCCGCTAGCACTACTCTGCACCATATCGTATCTAACGCTTCGAGTATGACAATCCACAGCTTGTAGTGGCCCATTGTAGTTGGCCATGATAGTATAGAAGCATCTTTTTCACGGCTCAAGTATTTGTTGGTCGTATCGGCGTCGCTACATCATCGTAGGTGACCTGATGAGGCCCAATTTGGGATGGCCGCAAACACTACTCTGCACCATATCGTATCTAACGCTTCGAGTATGACAATCCACAGCTTGTAGTGGCCCATTGTAGTTGGCCATGATAGTATAGAAGCATCTTTTTCACGGCTCAAGTATTTGTTGGTCGTATCGGCGTCGCTACATCATCGTAGGCGAAATGGTGAGGCCCAATCTGGGATGGCCGCTAGCACTACTCTGCACCATATCGTATCTAACGCTTCGAGTATGACAATCCACAGCTTGTAGTGGCCCATTGTAGTTGGCCATGATAGTATAGAAGCATCTTTTTCACGGCTCAAGTATTTGTTGGTCGTATCGGCGTCGCTACATCATCGTAGGTGACCTGATGAGGCCCAATTTGGGATGGCCGCAAACACTACTCTGCACCATATCGTATCTAACGCTTCGAGTATGACAATCCACAGCTTGTAGTGGCCCATTGTAGTTGGCCATGATAGTATAGAAGCATCTTTTTCACGGCTCAAGTATTTGTTGGTCGTATCGGCGTCGCTACATCATCGTAGGCGAAATGGTGAGGCCCAATCTGGGATGGCCGCTAGCACTACTCTGCACCATATCGTATCTAACGCTTCGAGTATGACAATCCACAGCTTGTAGTGGCCCATTGTAGTTGGCCATGATAGTATAGAAGCATCTTTTTCACGGCTCAAGTATTTGTTGGTCGTATCGGCGTCGCTACATCATCGTAGGTGACCTGATGAGGCCCAATTTGGGATGGCCACAAACACTACTCTGCACCATATCGTATCTAACGCTTCGAGTATGACAATCCACAGCTTTTAGTGGCCCATTGTAGTTGGCCATGATAGTATAGAAGCATCTTTTTCACGGCTCAAGTATTTGTTGGTCGTATCGGCGTCGCTACATCATCGTAGGCGAAATGGTGAGGCCCAATCTGGGATGGCTGCTAGCACTACTCTGCACCATATCGTATCTAACGCTTCGAGTATGACAATCCACAGCTTGTAGTGGCCCATTGTAGTCGGCCATGATAGTATAGAAGCATCTTTTTCACGGCTCAAGTATTTGTTGGTCGTATTGGCGTCGCTACATCATCGTAGGCGAAATGGTGAGGCCCAATCTGGGATGGCTGCTAGCACTACTCTGCACCATATCGTATCTAACGCTTCGAGTATGACAATCCACAGCTTGTAGTGGCCCATCGTAGTTGGCCATGATAGTATAGAAGCATCTTTTTCACGGCTCAAGTATTTGTTGGTCGTATTGGCGTCGCTACATAATCGTAGGTGACCTGATGAGGCCCAATCTGGGATGGCCGCTAGCACTACTCTGCACCATATCGTATCTAACGCTTCGAGTAAGACAATCCACAGCTTGTAGTGGCCCATTGTAGTTGGCCATGATAGTATAGAAGCATCTTTTTCACGGCTCAAGTATTTGTTGGTCGTATCGGCGTCGCTACATCATCGTAGGTGACCTGATGAGGCCCAATTTGGGATGGCCACAAACACTACTCTGCACCATATCGTATCTAACGCTTCGAGTATGACAATCCACAGCTTTTAGTGGCCCATTGTAGTTGGCCATGATAGTATAGAAGCATCTTTTTCACGGCTCAAGTATTTGTTGGTCGTATCGGCGTCGCTACATCATCGTAGGCGAAATGGTGAGGCCCAATCTGGGATGGCTGCTAGCACTACTCTGCACCATATCGTATCTAACGCTTCGAGTATGACAATCCACAGCTTGTAGTGGCCCATTGTAGTTGGCCATGATAGTATAGAAGCATCTTTTTCACGGCTCAAGTATTTGTTGGTCGTATTGGCGTCGCTACATAATCGTAGGTGACCTGATGAGGCCAAATTTGGGATGGCCGCTAGCACTACTCTGCACCATATCGTATCTAACGCTTCGAGTACGACAATCCACAGCTTTTAGTGGCCCATTGTAGTTGGCCATGATAGTATAGAAGCATCTTTTTCACGGCTCAAGTATTTGTTGGTCGTATCGGCGTCGCTACATCATCGTAGGTGACCTGATGAGGCCCAATTTGGGATGGCCGCTAGCACTACTCTGCACCATATCGTATCTAACGCTTCGAGTATGACAATCCACAGCTTTTAGTGGCCCATTGTAGTTGGCCATGATAGTATAGAAGCATCTTTTTCACGGCTCAAGTATTTGTTGGTTGTATCGGCGTCGCTACATCATCGTAGGCGAAATGGTGAGGCCCAATCTGGGATGGCCGCTAGCACTACTCTGCACCATATCGTATCTAACGCTTCGAGTATGACAATCCACAGCTTGTAGTGGCCCATTGTAGTTGGCCATGATAGTATAGAAGCATCTTTTTCACGGCTCAAGTATTTGTTGGTCGTATCGGCGTCGCTACATCATCGTAGGTGACCTGATGAGGCCCAATTTGGGATGGCCGCAAACACTACTCTGCACCATATCGTATCTAACGCTTCGAGTACGACAATCCACAGCTTGTAGTGGCCCATTGTAGTTGGCCATGATAGTATAGAAGCATCTTTTTCACGGCTCAAGTATTTGTTGGTCGTATCGTGGCGTGTTTAGGTGGCGTGTTGTATATTCTGGTCCAAGACTTTTAGCATTCGCTGCATACATTATATGCTGCTTCTCCCTCCTTGGTAAGCGATCGTTTGGCTCTTTGTGACAGCGAGCATTCTTAAAGGCCATCGATACGGTACTGCAGAATGAGTTTCTCTCCTTTAACGCAACTTGGTGGTGGTTTTCATATGACTTGATGCTTATTCTTTTAGATGACTGAGAAAGCAGTTGCTCGCTTGGCAGGCTCGCATCCAATGATAATGATAAGCATAAGCCTATCGCACAGGACACATACGGGAACGGTTTTTCGTCTACTTGCATAGTTTCTTGGTCACACTTTCGTGCAAGTTGAACTGTTTTATTCCTGTCAATGGCTATCTCGTAGCTTTGTATGCGCATGTGTTCTCTTTCTTTCTTCTTCTTCTTCTCGTAGTATCTCTTACTCCTCTCTCGCTCTTGCATCTTATTGCGCTCGTGTTGAAGTTGCTGCTGCTTTGTTTTTCTTTTCGTCTGCTTCGGCTTTGGCGTCGACTTCGGCTTTGATTTCTTCGACTTTGACAAGTCAAGTTGTTGAGCATGTTCAATTGTCGTGATCATCTTTCAATTTCAACCAATAAAATTATGAGTTGAAAAAGTATGAGAGATGAACAACAGGAAACATAAGCAGAGGAGTTAGGGTGGGCAGCTCTCCAAAGAGGTGGGCGTGTCCGATTTACTAGAGAGGACCTAACTAGCAAAAGTCTGGGCAGCTCTTTAGGTGGGCGGCTGTCAAGAGCTAGCGGTGGGCGGCTCCTTTTTGTTAGACCAAAGTACGGTGGACATCCCTTCTCTCTTTTCTCTTCCTCCTCCTTCCAAAAGTGACGCTCCCATTATTAGCCCCCAAAAGCTGCGGATTTTGTACTGGGGCTATTCTACTATTCCTACGTGAAAAAAACGTCTTAATTTTACGTAGAAAATTGATTTCTTTTACGGCATAATAATAACTTACTCTTTCCTTACTACGTATATAAAGGCTCTAGCTTCAAAGAAGCTTGGACATTGCTTTGCATGTTCTGAATCCCTGTAAGTAAATTTATGTATAAATTATCTTGCACCGTCATCACAAGCTTCCTTGGCTCAATGGTAGAGCATCTGTCTTCGGAACAGAAGGTTGCGGGTTCGAGTCCCGCAGGGAGTATCTTTTGATCTTTTTTCTCATCCATTCTATCAAGAAGCTCCGGTCAGATTCCTCTTCTTGTTACTTGCTATCTACCAACAAAATCTACTCTCTCCTACCATATACTTTTACAGCTTCATTTTAAATTCTCTTCAGTATGTTTTATGCGTGTTAGTCATCTTTTTAGCAGGGCCTCCTCACTCCCTCTTCTCAAATCATCAGATAGACATCATCTGTCCTCTATTGTATCTTCTTTGTCTTCATAGGTAACAAATCTGATGTAACACTTTGATCTGCGTATGAGTCATCTGTTGCTCTTGAAACTGTTCCACCAACTCCGGTGCCTCTAAATCCAAGTCCTCTGTCTGTTCCAACAGCCAACACAACTCCAACGCTACCGTTCCCTGTAGCTGTGCCTCATGTGGATTATCTTTCGTATCCAAACAAATGACATGAATTGCTTTAAATTCCTCTGTGGGTTCTCTACATTGTAAATCTTCAATCACTGCATCGTAAATTCTCTCCTCGAATGCGATTACAACCTCATGATTTTGTACTTCTGAAGTAGGTGTATCTTGCCACCGTTTGGGTGCGACCTACACAGCGTGTAGAGTATTCAGTGAATAATAAGTTTAGTATTTGCATGTGAGCCATATTGATAGACAAGTAGATCTGAATATATAAAACAAAACTGAATTCAACGACATACCTTCACGGAAGCACCACGCTTACAAAGCTGCAACACTCCATTATGCATAAAAAACGCCACATCTTCCGGAGTTTCCGATAAAGATTTATACATGTCGGCATAGGGTGTGCCAAATTTAAAGATGCGTGGTTCCATTGCAGACTTTCCAGGAAGACGGACTTGTGTTCCTGTGCCGTAGCTTTCCACTCTCATTCCTGAGTTGAATATTGTGTAATTGTTTGTGTAGTATCAATGTTGCATAGAGGTCACATGATGAATGACATGAAGATGCAGGGGAAAATAACGATGAGCAAGATCATTGTACACATATGCACTGACAATGGTGATACAAAATGCACAGAAACAATACCCGAATAAACAATATCTTGACATACCTGCATTTTGTAATCGAACATGTGCCTCCATAGACCTGTTGATGTTGGAGGAGCAAACCGTTCCGAAACTTAATTTGGAAGACCTCCGTCTCGCCGATGGAGGCGGCATACCGGGCGGTGTAGAGGGGCGATGTAGGCCAACCATATTATTGATGTAGCAATAACGTATTAAATTTCGAAGTGATAGTTGTCGTGTCGATAGAATGATACTGGCCTACCTACTTTTATCTTTTACATATGGCGGAATAAAAAAATGTGTTTCCTTTCCTTTTCCCACAGATTTGCAACACGTATCTAATAATAATAAATAAAACTGCTATTAGTGAAGTGGAAACCCCACAATACAATCATTAAAACCTGATGCCAAACGTTAAATGTAAAAAGAAAACCAAGCCGAAATAAAAATATATATCGACGATAAAAATAAAAAAGACCAGCAAATATAACCAAATCACAAACATAACAAAAAGCAATATGTATCTAACAATGACGCATCGGGGTCTGAAGCCAGAAGAAGAAGCAGCAGCAATGCAGTAGGCCGATATAAACCTGATGACATCCCCAAGCAACTCGTATGAAAGAAACAAGTACAATTGATCATGTTCCATGGGCGGTGATTTGGTATATCAGTTGGACCCTCAAACTTTCGTGTGGTGTTTGAAAGAAAATTTGAGCAGGTGACAATATAGATTCAAGGTCGCCTACGACAATGACGACGCTGATACGGTGAAAATGAGCTTGAGCCGTGAAAAAGATGCTTCTATACTATCATGGCCAACTATGATGGGTCACTAGAAGCAGTGGATTGTCATATTCACAGCGTGAGATACGATATTGTGCTAGAGAGTAATGCTGGCGGCCGTCTCAGATGCCTCATCAGGTCATCTGCGACGTTGTAGCGACATCGATACGACCCAAACAAGCTTGAGCCGTGAAAAAGATGCTTCTATACTATCATGGCCAACTACGATGGGTCACTAGAAGCAGTGGATTGTCATATTCACAGCGTGAGATACGATATTGTGCTAGAGAGTAATGCTGGCGGCCGTCTCAGATGCCTCATCAGGTCATCTGCGACGTTGTAGCGACGTCGATACGACGCAAACAAGCTTGAGCCGTGAAAAAGATGCTTCTATACTATCATGGCCAACTATGATGGGTCACTAGAAGCAGTGGATTGTCATATTCACAGCGTGAGATACGATATTGTGCTAGAGAGTAATGCTGGCGGCCGTCTCAGATGCCTCATCAGGTCATCTGCGACGTTGTAGCGACGTCGATACGACGCAAACAAGCTTGAGCCGTGAAAAAGATGCTTCTATACTATCATGGCCAACTATGATGGGTCACTAGAAGCAGTGGATTGTCATATTCACAGCGTGAGATACGATATTGTGCTAGAGAGTAATGCTGGCGGCCGTCTCAGATGCCTCATCAGGTCATCTGCGACGTTGTAGCGACGTCGATACGACGCAAACAAGCTTGAGCCGTGAAAAAGATGCTTCTATACTATCATGGCCAACTATGATGGGTCACTAGAAGCAGTGGATTGTCATATTCACAGCGTGAGATACGATATTGTGCTAGAGAGTAATGCTGGCGGCCGTCTCAGATGCCTCATCAGGTCATCTGCGACGTTGTAGCGACGTCGATACGACGCAAACAAGCTTGAGCCGTGAAAAAGATGCTTCTATACTATCATGGCCAACTATGATGGGTCACTAGAAGCAGTGGATTGTCATATTCACAGCGTGAGATACGATATTGTGCTAGAGAGTAATGCTGGCGGCCGTCTCAGATGCCTCATCAGGTCATCTGCGACGTTGTAGCGACGTCGATACGACGCAAACAAGCTTGAGCCGTGAAAAAGATGCTTCTATACTATCATGGCCAACTATGATGGGTCACTAGAAGCAGTGGATTGTCATATTCACAGCGTGAGATACGATATTGTGCTAGAGAGTAATGCTGGCGGCCGTCTCAGATGCCTCATCAGGTCATCTGCGACGTTGTAGCGACGTCGATACGACGCAAACAAGCTTGAGCCGTGAAAAAGATGCTTCTATACTATCATGGCCAACTATGATGGGTCACTAGAAGCAGTGGATTGTCATATTCACAGCGTGAGATACGATATTGTGCTAGAGAGTAATGCTGGCGGCCGTCTCAGATGCCTCATCAGGTCATCTGCGACGTTGTAGCGACGTCGATACGACGCAAACAAGCTTGAGCCGTGAAAAAGATGCTTCTATACTATCATGGCCAACTATGATGGGTCACTAGAAGCAGTGGATTGTCATATTCACAGCGTGAGATACGATATTGTGCTAGAGAGTAATGCTGGCGGCCGTCTCAGATGCCTCATCAGGTCATCTGCGACGTTGTAGCGACGTCGATACGACGCAAACAAGCTTGAGCCGTGAAAAAGATGCTTCTATACTATCATGGCCAACTATGATGGGTCACTAGAAGCAGTGGATTGTCATATTCACAGCGTGAGATACGATATTGTGCTAGAGAGTAATGCTGGCGGCCGTCTCAGATGCCTCATCAGGTCATCTGCGACGTTGTAGCGACGTCGATACGACGCAAACAAGCTTGAGCCGTGAAAAAGATGCTTCTATACTATCATGGCCAACTATGATGGGTCACTAGAAGCAGTGGATTGTCATATTCACAGCGTGAGATACGATATTGTGCTAGAGAGTAATGCTGGCGGCCGTCTCAGATGCCTCATCAGGTCATCTGCGACGTTGTAGCGACGTCGATACGACGCAAACAAGCTTGAGCCGTGAAAAAGATGCTTCTATACTATCATGGCCAACTATGATGGGTCACTAGAAGCAGTGGATTGTCATATTCACAGCGTGAGATACGATATTGTGCTAGAGAGTAATGCTGGCGGCCGTCTCAGATGCCTCATCAGGTCATCTGCGACGTTGTAGCGACGTCGATACGACGCAAACAAGCTTGAGCCGTGAAAAAGATGCTTCTATACTATCATGGCCAACTATGATGGGTCACTAGAAGCAGTGGATTGTCATATTCACAGCGTGAGATACGATATTGTGCTAGAGAGTAATGCTGGCGGCCGTCTCAGATGCCTCATCAGGTCATCTGCGACGTTGTAGCGACGTCGATACGACGCAAACAAGCTTGAGCCGTGAAAAAGATGCTTCTATACTATCATGGCCAACTATGATGGGTCACTAGAAGCAGTGGATTGTCATATTCACAGCGTGAGATACGATATTGTGCTAGAGAGTAATGCTGGCGGCCGTCTCAGATGCCTCATCAGGTCATCTGCGACGTTGTAGCGACGTCGATACGACGCAAACAAGCTTGAGCCGTGAAAAAGATGCTTCTATACTATCATGGCCAACTATGATGGGTCACTAGAAGCAGTGGATTGTCATATTCACAGCGTGAGATACGATATTGTGCTAGAGAGTAATGCTGGCGGCCGTCTCAGATGCCTCATCAGGTCATCTGCGACGTTGTAGCGACGTCGATACGACGCAAACAAGCTTGAGCCGTGAAAAAGATGCTTCTATACTATCATGGCCAACTATGATGGGTCACTAGAAGCAGTGGATTGTCATATTCACAGCGTGAGATACGATATTGTGCTAGAGAGTAATGCTGGCGGCCGTCTCAGATGCCTCATCAGGTCATCTGCGACGTTGTAGCGACGTCGATACGACGCAAACAAGCTTGAGCCGTGAAAAAGATGCTTCTATACTATCATGGCCAACTATGATGGGTCACTAGAAGCAGTGGATTGTCATATTCACAGCGTGAGATACGATATTGTGCTAGAGAGTAATGCTGGCGGCCGTCTCAGATGCCTCATCAGGTCATCTGCGACGTTGTAGCGACGTCGATACGACGCAAACAAGCTTGAGCCGTGAAAAAGATGCTTCTATACTATCATGGCCAACTATGATGGGTCACTAGAAGCAGTGGATTGTCATATTCACAGCGTGAGATACGATATTGTGCTAGAGAGTAATGCTGGCGGCCGTCTCAGATGCCTCATCAGGTCATCTGCGACGTTGTAGCGACGTCGATACGACGCAAACAAGCTTGAGCCGTGAAAAAGATGCTTCTATACTATCATGGCCAACTATGATGGGTCACTAGAAGCAGTGGATTGTCATATTCACAGCGTGAGATACGATATTGTGCTAGAGAGTAATGCTGGCGGCCGTCTCAGATGCCTCATCAGGTCATCTGCGACGTTGTAGCGACGTCGATACGACGCAAACAAGCTTGAGCCGTGAAAAAGATGCTTCTATACTATCATGGCCAACTATGATGGGTCACTAGAAGCAGTGGATTGTCATATTCACAGCGTGAGATACGATATTGTGCTAGAGAGTAATGCTGGCGGCCGTCTCAGATGCCTCATCAGGTCATCTGCGACGTTGTAGCGACGTCGATACGACGCAAACAAGCTTGAGCCGTGAAAAAGATGCTTCTATACTATCATGGCCAACTATGATGGGTCACTAGAAGCAGTGGATTGTCATATTCACAGCGTGAGATACGATATTGTGCTAGAGAGTAATGCTGGCGGCCGTCTCAGATGCCTCATCAGGTCATCTGCGACGTTGTAGCGACGTCGATACGACGCAAACAAGCTTGAGCCGTGAAAAAGATGCTTCTATACTATCATGGCCAACTATGATGGGTCACTAGAAGCAGTGGATTGTCATATTCACAGCGTGAGATACGATATTGTGCTAGAGAGTAATGCTGGCGGCCGTCTCAGATGCCTCATCAGGTCATCTGCGACGTTGTAGCGACGTCGATACGACGCAAACAAGCTTGAGCCGTGAAAAAGATGCTTCTATACTATCATGGCCAACTATGATGGGTCACTAGAAGCAGTGGATTGTCATATTCACAGCGTGAGATACGATATTGTGCTAGAGAGTAATGCTGGCGGCCGTCTCAGATGCCTCATCAGGTCATCTGCGACGTTGTAGCGACGTCGATACGACGCAAACAAGCTTGAGCCGTGAAAAAGATGCTTCTATACTATCATGGCCAACTATGATGGGTCACTAGAAGCAGTGGATTGTCATATTCACAGCGTGAGATACGATATTGTGCTAGAGAGTAATGCTGGCGGCCGTCTCAGATGCCTCATCAGGTCATCTGCGACGTTGTAGCGACGTCGATACGACGCAAACAAGCTTGAGCCGTGAAAAAGATGCTTCTATACTATCATGGCCAACTATGATGGGTCACTAGAAGCAGTGGATTGTCATATTCACAGCGTGAGATACGATATTGTGCTAGAGAGTAATGCTGGCGGCCGTCTCAGATGCCTCATCAGGTCATCTGCGACGTTGTAGCGACGTCGATACGACGCAAACAAGCTTGAGCCGTGAAAAAGATGCTTCTATACTATCATGGCCAACTATGATGGGTCACTAGAAGCAGTGGATTGTCATATTCACAGCGTGAGATACGATATTGTGCTAGAGAGTAATGCTGGCGGCCGTCTCAGATGCCTCATCAGGTCATCTGCGACGTTGTAGCGACGTCGATACGACGCAAACAAGCTTGAGCCGTGAAAAAGATGCTTCTATACTATCATGGCCAACTATGATGGGTCACTAGAAGCAGTGGATTGTCATATTCACAGCGTGAGATACGATATTGTGCTAGAGAGTAATGCTGGCGGCCGTCTCAGATGCCTCATCAGGTCATCTGCGACGTTGTAGCGACGTCGATACGACGCAAACAAGCTTGAGCCGTGAAAAAGATGCTTCTATACTATCATGGCCAACTATGATGGGTCACTAGAAGCAGTGGATTGTCATATTCACAGCGTGAGATACGATATTGTGCTAGAGAGTAATGCTGGCGGCCGTCTCAGATGCCTCATCAGGTCATCTGCGACGTTGTAGCGACGTCGATACGACGCAAACAAGCTTGAGCCGTGAAAAAGATGCTTCTATACTATCATGGCCAACTATGATGGGTCACTAGAAGCAGTGGATTGTCATATTCACAGCGTGAGATACGATATTGTGCTAGAGAGTAATGCTGGCGGCCGTCTCAGATGCCTCATCAGGTCATCTGCGACGTTGTAGCGACGTCGATACGACGCAAACAAGCTTGAGCCGTGAAAAAGATGCTTCTATACTATCATGGCCAACTATGATGGGTCACTAGAAGCAGTGGATTGTCATATTCACAGCGTGAGATACGATATTGTGCTAGAGAGTAATGCTGGCGGCCGTCTCAGATGCCTCATCAGGTCATCTGCGACGTTGTAGCGACGAAGATACGGTGAAAATGAGCTTGAGCCGTGAAAAAGATGCTTCTATACTATCATGGCCAACTATGATGGGTCACTAGAAGCAGTGGATTGTCATATTCACAGCGTGAGATACGATATTGTGCTAGAGAGTAATGCTGGCGGCCGTCTCAGATGCCTCATCAGGTCACCTACGATTTTGTAGAGACGCCGATACGGTGAATAGAGCTTGAGCCGTGAAAAAGATGCTTCTATACTATCATGGCCAACTATGGTATGATGGGTCACTAGAAGCAGTGGATTGACATATTTGGATTGTTATGTTGACAGTGTTGAATTCGATGACTTGCGAATGTTCGCTGGTGGACAGTCCAAATAGGTAAGTGGGCCATCAGTGTCATCTACCGATACATAACCTTCTTTACTGTCGTGTAGTTGCATTTTCACGCTACAGAGTTTCAGTTGTCCTGTTGAGGACAAATTTACCATTTGCGTTTTGGACTGTCCGCCCGTGCCATTGTACATTCACCCACCTAAAAGGATCTAATGCTGTGACTTTAGCAGACAGCTTCTAGGAGCCCAAAATAGTTGTTTACAATAGTATAGAAGGATACATTACTCTGCTTATGCTCTTTGAATACGTATACGTACCTTTACGCTTCAACCTGGAAGTTCCCACTTAGCCTGAGCAGACTAAGACTAACCGTGACCGCTCTGAATGTAGAAATAGAAGTGCGAGTTGTTACACGTACTTGCCATTTTCATCATATCAACATCTGTGCCCGTTCACAAGCATAATATCCAAAGACATTATCATCATCAACTCGTCTGTTGCAAACTGGACTTAGTCATCTTGCCTTACTTAGGCTAGCTGCTTAGTGGACGGTGAGAGGATACTCATCACTTTCTAGTTCGAGCGACTCTCCCTGTACTGTCACATTGTCACTTTCAGGACTTTTCAACTTCTTAGTTTCGATTTTCGACATGTCAAACAGCGGAAGATCAAATGATGTTGCTCTTAGCTAATAATCTTGAGTTAATATGAGTGGCTTCTTTCAATCAGCAACGCGCAGTTCCACCTCGCATAGAACTGCTGCGGACACTGGCTCCCGTCACAATGAGCCCGCTGCTACTAACTACGCCGATAACCAAAGTTCTGTTACCTCCGCCGATGATACAGATGGCAACGATCTCATTCAAAGGCTGGCAGCAATGGTTCAAAATCAAGACACTCATGACCCAACAATGAAGCACCAAAATGATGTAGAGAGATTGCGAATAATGCTGGCAAGCCTGGCCAATAATAACAACAACAATGCGCAAATAATAACTCCTCCATTGAGAAATGCCAATGATTTGAATTCAAAATCAATGACGCAGCCGCAATTAGTTTCACCACTTGCCCAACGCCAACAAACATGGTACACCCACGAAAGAGCAATATTGCGAGAACTCATCGTACTTACCATGCGTCATTCCAATGGAGATTTGTTGCGCTTTATTCCAGCAGAGGAAGAGCGGCAAGGAGGAGGCGGAGGCGAATTAATTTGGAATGCTGCTAGTAACAATTGGGAAGGAAATCGATTCAGTAATGATGCTGTAGTGGAGGGGGTTAGATTGATTCCTAACTGTCCAGTGGTACCAGAGTTTATACAAGGTGATGATGATAGTGATAATGATGGAATGCACGAGGATGAACACATCATGGAAAACCTTGAATTTAGGGCAGAATTACCCACACCATTATTAGGGAGTGGTGCAAGAGATGCCATATCTTTATGTGGAGAGTGCGGATGGCTATACGGACGTGTGGCATCATATGTTGAAACTGTATTGGAAGATGATGTCGATGGGATTCAGTGCAGTACTGCTAGAGCATTGGCAGCGAGATTGGATTTTGAGTTGGGAGAGTATCACAGAAAGCTTTCGATGTTGGAGAGTGAGTTGCCTCCATTGGTGATTCCAGAGTATTCTTCGTTTTCTCATCAACACCAACAGTATCAGCATCCTTTGGCTCAGACTAGACACTTGACGTTACGAGAATTGGTGGCTCGTCTTCCTCCGATACGTGATCATCTCCGCACTCTTGCTATCCTTGCTGATGGAGTTGGGGCACGTAACTTACGGGGTGGAAAGTTGCTTGCAGCAATTCTTCGCCATTCACTTGACGGAGACACTCCTCACTCACATTTGGTACGATCAATTGCAGCGGATTGCTCCATACCATGGTATAAAATGCTATTCAAATGGATAACTCAGGGAGTTCTGGAAGATTTTCATCATGAGTTTTTTGTGCGAGAGATGCAGCTGGATCACAGGTCATCGACGGGCTTCTTTACGTGGCACGAACGGTATGTCTTGGTAGAGGGTCAGGTGCCTTTGTGTTGTAGAGGTGGTTTGATGGAGATCATTACTTCTGAATTGGCAGAAGAGGTTCTACTCGTGGGAAAGGGAATCAACTTCATTCGTTACTGTCTACAAGACAAGGATTGGGAAGTGGTTGAAGAGAATGAGGATGTTCAAATGGCTGACAAAGTGTTGGGATGTGAAGGATACAAATTTTCAACACTGAAGGACGAGGTTGGCTATGGAGATGAATTCCAATGTGTTTCTACTCTACATGATGTCGTTTCGCAGTCATCTGAACGAATTCACTCCCATATTTTAGATTCTCTCCAAAACCAACACCATTTGATGAGACACCTTCATGCGCTGAAGCAATTTCTTTTCCTCGGTCAAGGAGACTTTGTTTCATCGTTTGTAGAGAGCCTAGATGCCGAATTTCGTGGAAGGACTTCTACTGCAGGTATTTATAATCACACGCTTGCGTCATTGTTGGAAGGTTCGTTGCGTACCACCAATGCACGATACCTTCCAAATTATGTCCTTAGGAACCTCGGAGTCCGATTGATGATTGACGAGAAGGATTCTGATAGATACTGGATGGGTCAGCCCTCAAAGACAAAATCGGACGAAATGACACCATGGGTGGACAATGAAGCATCGATTCAAGACCCTTGGGACTACGTATGCATTGACTACCAGATCAACAGCCCATTAGATGCTGTTGTTCACGACTCTGCAATGAGCACCTATCACCACGTGTTTTTATTCCTGTTCCGTCTCAAACGTGTAGAATGGATGCTCAACAATTCTTGGCGACAAAGCACAGCATTGAACCACTCAATTCTAGTAGAAACAAAGGCTGGAGGAGCAGACGCCCCCGCAATAAGTGAAGCGGCAGAACATTCCTCATACCTTTTGCGAAGGATTTCGTCAACCCGTCAAACAATGCTTCACTTCATCTCAAACTTACAAAATTATCTAATGTTTGAAGTTCTCGAGGGAGGCTGGGAGGGATTAGAAAGATCTATAAAAAAGGCAAAATCCCTTGATGATGTGATTCTGGCACACAATTCTTACCTCGGCGAAATAGTGGAGAAGTCACTCTTAGGTGACAAGGGGGATGGCGAAAGTCCAACACTTGAGACTTTGCTCCAGAAGCTTCTCTCTATTGCGTTGAAGTTTGGCAAGTTTCAAGATCACATCTTTACCAACTCTTTAGCCGGGTTGGACAAAGCTGCAAGAATTCGAAAGACGGTGGAAGAACGTGCCGAGAAGGGTGAATGGGGTCGTACCACTTTGGATACCGAAGAAGGAATGGTGTTTCGCTACCTGGCTGATGCCAAACTATTTGAGTTCGTTGAACACACAGCCAATGATTTTGAGAAAGTATTCAGCAACCTTTTGAAGATGATGAGTAAACAGGTGGATCAAGTAGATTGGACGTCAAGCTTGGATGAAGATCAGGAGGAGACCATTACAGTGGTGAAAACTCACGATGCTCTACCCTTCCTTTTGTTCCGCCTAGACTTTAGTGGGTACTACGCAAGACAGGCGAGGGAGAAACGAAAACAAGTGAAGGTGCAACATGGTTGATAGTATTTATGTTTTATAACAAATTTTCTCATTCATACATCGCACTGATTTTATCAATGGCCATTGAGAATTTGAAGTTGTTTAAGGGAATGCATCGTGCTGTGGGAGCTCTGGGAACATTACGTCCTGAGAACCCTTATCCTTCACGAAAATATGACATGTAGGTTTGATCTTTGGCTCCAACGCCCCTAGAGGAGCGACCTTGGCTCCATCTGGCAGTACCTTGTAGCAAAAGCTACCACAGTTCTGGCAACTATTCCTGAACACGCTACCGCTGGTAGATGCATACTTGATGAGCTGATCGTCTCCCCTGAGCACTTCAAAGTTTTGGAAGACGCCAAGTTGCATGGCTGCCCCCGTTTGTTTGCGGCATGTTTCGCAGTGGCACCAGCACTGTGTTGTATCATGAGATGATGTTAGTAAGTGGATCTGAGAGAGATATTATGAGGCAGCAAATATGTACAGAAATCAGTAACAGAAAGTTGTACAATCAAAAAGAAGAAACTCACCGCTAGCACAGGCTCGCCTGTTACTTGCGCTTCAAAGCTTCCGCACATGCATTGATACTTGCGAACAGTCGACATGATTTTGGTTTGATAACTCTTCCTTCTCTCTAGAGATTGTAAGTACTTAAGTAGGTGATGTCTTCGACAAAAGTCAAAAGCGGAAATCGGAAGCGTATGGGATCTTTGACACAAAAATGATATTGCCAAAAAGAGAGCGACCACAAGAAGTTCCACATCACAACCACTGAAAATTGCGCTTGAATCTCCTCCTCCATCATTCTTCATTCTTTCACATCCGTCCAAAGTGCCGTTGCCTTCATAGCATCCTCCATCAATACGCTTCATACGCCCTAAGTGCAAGCAACAGTCATATTAGACACGATGTCAGCCAACACAGTAAACCCCGATCACTGCCTCTTTGCTGTGCCCAAAAAGGGCCGCCTATACGAAAAAGTCACAGCCATGCTCAAAGGCGCAGGAGTGGAATACCATCGGGAACCTCGTCTCGACATCGCCATTTGCAAAGATTTGCCCATGACCATGGTCTTTTTGCCTGCATCTGACATCTCGAAATACGTCGGCGAGGGAAATGTCGATATTGGAGTCACTGGAATCGATATCGTCGAAGAAAATTGCTCAGAGGTGGAGCGTGTTATGGATTTGGGATTTGGTGCCTGTCGACTATGCGTGCAGGCTCCAGTGGCCAGTCAAATCACCGACGTGAAAGATCTTGCCGGCAAACGAATTGTTACCAGCTTCCCCACATTGACAAAAAAGTTCTTTGATCCCATTGATGCCGAGAAAGGAGTTACGACATCTATCCGATTTGTATCGGGATCTGTAGAGGCGGCATGTGGTTTAGGATTGGCGGATGCTGTGGTGGACTTGGTGGAGACTGGAACTACAATGAAGGCTGCTGGATTGGAAGTTGTTGGAACTGTTCTCCAAACAGAGTCAATCCTTATTACCAACCCTGATTCCAAGCACAAAAAGATTGTCGAATTACTAAAACACCGTATCGAAGGATACATCACATCCAAAAAGTTTGTCATGGTCTCATATAATTGCAGTGCAGATATTTTGGATGCCGTCTCCAGCATCACCCCTGGAAAGCGCTCACCAACAATCACTGCACTTACTGATGGGGGACACGCTGTGTCGAGCTTGGTCAGCAAGAAAGAAATTGTCAAGGTTATGGATGATCTCCATGCAGCTGGTGCAAGAGATATTTTGGTCTTTGAACTCAGCAATTCCAGAATGTAAATATATTATTCTAACAGCAGTGAAGAGAGTGTATCAATCTTCATAATTCTTTGTCTCCTAAATACAAAAAAACAGTGCTCTATTTCTATTTACATATCAACAAAAATCTATGAGGATTCTATTGAACTTCTAAACCTGTGTTGTGTTCTCAACCAAGCAGTCCATATTCTCACACCACGAAACAAATGCACCCCAGTGCTTATCTCCCTCCTTTAACGTGTCAGCATCACCAACAACTACGAGGCCATTCTTGGCACGTGTCAAAGCAACATTCATTCTCCTCCAATCGGCGAGAAATCCCACCCTGCCATGTCGGTTGGATCGAACAGCACTAAATATAATCAAGTCACGTTCCCTACCTTGGTACGCATCGACAGACTTGACTTCAATTTCATGTGGAAAGGATTGAGCAAGCGAACGAAACTCATCATCTCTTGCCATTAGCGTCTTGATGAGAGCAACTTGAGCAGAGTACGGAGTTACAATTCCTACAGAACCATCAAAGCCAGTAGTATCCTTAGCCAATAGAGATCTCAGCAATTCTACGACTGCTTCGGCCTCGGCATGATTTCTATACGAGGAGGACCCAAGAAGCCCACTACCAGACTCCGAAATTTCTCCCTTTGCCTCATTGTCACGACCTCCAACTCGAATGAATCGAACAGATGTGTCGGTAGCTGGATATTTTGCGTTCAGGTGAGATGGAAACTGACGCATCTTCGTCAAAGTCGAAGGAGATGTCAGCAGTTCATTGTAGAAGACTGCCGAACTAAACGCAGCTATCGATGGGTGCATTCTATACTGAACAGAAAGAAGCAGACTGCCGGAGAATCGCTTTCTATAGGAAATGTTTTCGGAAGATCCATTCACTCTAGAGACAGCTTGCCGAGTCGGCTTGCACTGTATGAACTTGGTTTCTAATGGAGTGCTGTCCTTTTGAGCTGTGACAGTGACAGGCTGTGGCATGATTGAAGCAAGTCTCGACATCAGAGAGATCGACAGCGGTGATTCGCCAGTGGACGATTTGTCACTTCGAACGGTAGGTGGAAGCTGGCAAGGGTCTCCAAGCATAACAAGCGACCGGCAGCTATTGGTAGAAACGATTGGAATCAAGCTTGCTGGCTCCACACTCTGACACGCCTCATCAATAATTACAAAAGGGAGTGATAATGGAGGTAGATTGTCAGGCGCAAATTCGCGAATCGTCCCAAACAGTGTTGTAGAATCTTGCATGTTGTTGCTTTTTTTCTTTGAGTCTTGTTCATCTTCCTCAGGATAAATCCCACAAGCTGCCAGGAGCTGAGCATCAGCGGCACCAACCGAAGTTGACACGATAACATCTGCCTCACGAAGTGCCCTAGTCGCAGCAATATTACAAGCTTGAATCGAATCCTTCACAGCCTGAGTAACAGCATCCCGTTTGGCTCGCTCAGCTGAAGGAGATTGTTTGCTGCTTCTCCTACTTTTTGTATCAGTCGATTGCTTCTTTACCTTTGCTGAAACCTTTGCGGCCACATTCATTGCATGCTGTGCGTTTGGATCACGCTGAATGGCAGCATCTAGAGTGTAACTCCACAACGACTCTGACACTCCACTTGGCTTACCAACGCGTACAACTTTGAGCCCCAGACTTAGAAACTTCTCAGCCATGTTATCAGCTCCTACGTTCGAGAAAGCAGTAGCCAACACCTTGCAATGAGGAGAGATTTTCCGGCATTGATGTACAAACCCAAATGCAACCGAGCCGGCCACAGTGGTCTTGCCTGTACCGGGAGGCTGTGCAAAATGATATGAAATGAAAAGTGAGAAAATGACATACCCTCCATGTAGTAGAAGCAAACAGAGAAGTTAATCATCACTTACCCCCTGAATTAAAGTCAACCTGCGTGTCAATGCTGATCTTATGGCTGTCAGCTGTTTATGACGTTGGGAGTGCGACAAAGCAAATCAGTCAGTATGAGGTGAGCAAGGAATTATCACCAAAGCACAATGAAAAATGACAAACAACAAAATTCTAAACCTACCTGCGGCTCATTATAAACGGGAAACAGCTGACTTGGATTAGCTTTGATATACGCCATAACTTGATCGGCCCATTGAATAGACGCAGGGAGAGGTGGCTTGGCTAATTTCTTTGGCAAGTCGCCCAAACTTGGATTTTCAATCCCATCCAGTAGAATGTTTGTTTCATCCTTGATGGCAAACGTTGACAATATAGCTTCCTTGAGTAAATTGTCCATCTGAAACCCACCTACTCGTTTGTCAAACTTTGGATTTGATACTGGCACCTCCCCATTTTGCTGAACCGAAGTCAGTTGTCCCAGTGCCGCAGCCATTCGCTTAAATGGTACATCCGAGAAGAATCTATCCACCCTTACACGCAAACTGGGATCACCTTTCCCTTCATCACCAACATTATTCGATGCTGGGCCAAATGCTGTCGAAAACTTGCCAGCAGGAATTGCAACATCAACGTACGACGGTCCGATGTTCAAAACACGTGCTTCCACGAGCACTGCATCTTTGTTGGTAGGCAGTGAAGATACACCCAGAAAATCTCCCGTTCCACGTGGTTGGAGAGTAATAACGATGACATCATTTGCAGAAAACTTATGGTTTGCTGGTAATGGTGAAGGTCTTCCCCTCGTATCAACAGGACTGTCATCACTTTGAAAATAGGTAGTTGTTGCATCCAGACTCTTTTCTAGGCGGTACACTTCATCATTGAATAAATTACCACGTCGCACGGGATGAACATCAAATATGGCGTGACCAGCTTTCTCTAATGAAAATGGATCACCAATGGATGCTTCCAACCGCTGAATGACTTCTGCTTCTTCCACTTGGTACTCTTCTGAAATGAGATTGCTAAACGTGGAGTGATAGGAAGCTAAAGAATTGTACAGTTTCAACCGTTTGCGAGCCCGACCTCTACCTCCAGACATCATGCTATTGTCGACTTTCTCGCCTCGTGATCTCAGCTCAATCTTTTTGTGTTTCCATTGAGTTTTTGACATGGGTGTAGACGACAATATTTGTGTTGTCGACGATGATATCGATAGAGGTGGAGGTGTAAAAGAATCGTTATCCAATTGACCACGTTGCAACCGAGCTGTGCGTTTGTCAGATGCCTTTTGTTTCCTCATGACGAGGCTGGATGCACCTGATGTTAGTGGTCGGCTGCTTTGTGTCATTGGATGAATGATTCTAGAACCATGAAAGGATGACCATGCTGCTGCCGTCGTTAGGAGCATCATTGGGAGCATACATATTATTTTAACACAGTGATTCGTCATCTTCGAAGGATGTTCATGAATTACAAGTTGTAGGTCCGAATATGAGAGGAGGCAGCTTATGAATTATGAACCTTCTATCGTTCATAAATCGTCGGCCACACCTATCATTCGATTCGTACCATCTGCCTCTCTGATTTTGTTCTGTTGTCATGAAGTGGTCAGAATGAGCGCGAAGAATCTTTTCAAAAATTGAGATGTGCATCTCTTTACGAGTGCATAAAGAGAGCAAAGCGCAGTCCCGCCTCCCTCCCCCATCCCATCATACTAATGCTGTATCATTCAAACCACCAGCGAAAATATTGTGCGAGGAACGAGGAAAGCAACCATAGCAGATGAATACCCCTCCATTCCGCTCCCATCTTATGCAGCAATTCTATTCAGCTGCTAAAAATCAGTCGAGACCACCTCTAGTCTTAGCTAGTACTTTTCGGAGTAAGACAGGCAACGATGAAGGCTCCACTCGTCGAGTACAGCACCATCGGGCATCTACAACGTCGTCTCCGATGTTATCATCATTAAATGCACTTGATGTGTCTCATTCAATATCATCTTCTTCTCGCTCATTCAGAGAGGCAAGTTCTGAAGCGAAATCTGCATCCAATAATGACGCTACACTACAACATGACGTATATGAACCGTCGATATCAGCGCAGAGTCTACAGCAAATGATTTCTTCCCGACGTACAGTATCAAATTTCCTCCAACTTCTTTGCCAGTAGAGGGTGGAATACAATGTCAACAAATTCTCAGTAACGCAATAAGACGAGCTGTCGAATGTGCATCTACGGCGCCTAATCATAAGATGAGTGAACCAACAACGTTTCATCGGATCTTGAGTCCATCCGCTGCTTCGGAACGATTATTGGACATATCGTATGAAGTGACATATCAAAGGCTACTACTTAACAAACTAAGCGGTGTAGAGGCATGTCGAAACGAGGCAATGAGAAAGAGAGAAAAGTGGTCAAAGATACCTGCATTTATTGTTGCCACGGTTGGTGGAATGGAAGATCAGTACAACGAAGAAGAAGAACAATCGCCATACGCAGAATTGCCTTTGAATGCTCCGCATACGATTCAACAATTAGAAGACTATGCTTCTTCATGTGCATCTATACAGAATTTGCTGTTGAGTTTACATTCGGAAGGTATAGCATCCAAGTGGGCTACCGGAACGATCATCAGAATTCATGCACTCCGCAACTTGATAGGATGTAAAAAGGATGATATGGTTGTAGGGTTGATCATGGTTGGGTGGACAAAGCGGGTGCCAAGAATGCCTAGGCGGAGAAGGGAGCTGGAAAGAGATGTATTGAAAGATGTGAATATCTAATCCGC
Organism: Skeletonema marinoi; assembly: GCA_030544225.1. Lineage (NCBI taxonomy): Eukaryota > Bacillariophyta > Thalassiosirophyceae > Thalassiosirales > Thalassiosiraceae > Skeletonema > Skeletonema marinoi. The sequence goes on from CM060487.1 coordinate 3,330,063, forward strand.
AGTATGGCTTTTCTCTACAGGAGCAACGTTCACAACGTCATTTTGACATTTTCTTAGTCCACGATTGCAATAGATATCATTGCTTGCCTCTACATCTCTCATTTCACGGGCCTTGACCTAGTAACTCTGCTTCAAAATAAGTTTTGCATAAGTAACATAGAAGCTAGAGCCGAAAGGTATCGTAATTCCATGTCCCTTTGTCTCTTCGAAAGAGAATGGCAGGGCTTCTTGCACAATTACTGAGTCCTGCACAATGTTCAATTGTGTCGATTGAGTTCTACAGTTGTAATAAGAGTTATCACACTAAACTTAAACAAAGCTATTGCTATGTACCTAAAGTTAATTATCTATTCAGCTATACTCCATGGTATAACATTCCTTGTCTCCGAGGAGTGGGTAGGTAAAGGTCTGTGAAGTCCTTTATTCATATTCTGCAAGGAGGTTCTTTTGAAAGAATTCATTCAATGCCACATTTTGTGCAAGATAGTATTCCTTCAAGGCGGCAACCGTCTCTGGGAGTGGAACGAATCCAGCGGAAAAATGCTGTTGCGTCTGAGAGAAAGATTGAACGAGTGCTTCATCTGTTAGTACTTGCCTCTGCATGCCTGCATTCAATCGATCTAATTCCAATTGAGACTGCCTACCAAGGGAAGTAGCATGTTCGTGCAATTCTCGTAAAATTTTCGCTTCGTCCTCTTCTAATTCAGTCATTGAAAATGCATATATCTTGTCTGGTGAGTAGTGCACAAGCCACGGTCCAAGGTTATGATTGTAGGAACCCTCACGGACAAAGCTGAAACAATATCCACCAAACGGAGTAAGTTGCCAACCAAGGCCACGTTCTGGAGCCAAACCCAGTCCTTTGGAGTCTGAGTAAGTAAATGCTGGAAATGACGAAGGAACTTCTTCGGGTGCTACTTTCATACCGAAAGTATCACATCCAGGCCAATCTTTATGACCATTGCTCTCAGCCACAGCACGACAACAATGATTGAAATCTTTTATAACGGGCCAATCATCAATGAGATACCCTGTTGCATGCGGAATACCACATTCTCGGGACAAAGTCATATCGAGGGCAACTAATTCATCAAATATTTCGGCTGTGGGTTGTCGCTTGTTAATGCTAGGAGCTTCTCTGATCCATGTCCAGCACTGTAGGAAACCAGAAAACGCCCGCTGAATTGGATCTCTGACTGCAAGAGCAATTTTTGCACGCGGTAATAGGGTTTTGATTGAAGGAGCTGCCCAAGGTTGCGTCGCAAGCGTAGGTATTTTCGCGAATAAGAAGGATACCTCCGATAGGTGATTAGAACACTGACCGAATTGTTTCCCTATGAAGTCTGCAATAATTGTATTGCATTCGACATGCTGATTTAGAGCAAAAAAAAATTTACAGTTCTCAGACCCCGCGTGATCATCTTTTTTCGATTGATTGAAGGCCTATTCTAATGAATCGCACCGGAATCTTATTCTACATCCTCTTGCGATCACGCCATATGTTCGTCCGACGTGCTGACTATCATACTTTTGGAGATATGGTCGTTATAATATTGGCATCGGATTGGCAACCCGACTATTATACTATTAGCCACGTGATAGCAATGATTTCGCTAGATTTAAAAATCGATTCGAACGAGGCCTAGAGTGATTCGTTCCAATTCCCCACAAACAAAAAAGATGATTACACGGGATCTGAGAACTGTAAAATTGTTCCTGACTCCAATATGACGGCTCGTCATCCATGCTGGCACAGACGTGGTTCTTGTCCGTCTTCTTCCTGGTCGCAGATGTTCCCGATTTTTGGAATCCGATAACTAGAAGGATAGGAATTGCTTCCATTTTGGGTTCCACTTTGCTTTGACTACGAATGGAAGTCATGCCACCTTCTACTCCAACGTTGTACTCTTTTGTGTCAAGGCATGTGTGGAGGCAGAGGCCGGATGCACATTCTTGGTTTCTTTCTCATCCTTTTTGATGATGTAGCCTTGCTCTTTAGTACTCTCAAGGAGGAAATATTGTTTCAAGTCATACTTTCTTGCTAGCATGTTGAATGCATCGCGACAAGCTGGTACTGATTTTACATCATCGAAAGTCATCACACCACCTGGCTTCAAAATTTTATAGAAATTTTCATAATCAAGGAAAACATCTGAGCAAATTGGAGAGTGAGAGGAGAAGAGGAGAAAGTAAAACAATAATATCAAAAAGATCGTACCTGGATTGGCGTGAGATGCATCAATATACATGAAATCAGGCCGAACACCATGTGAAAGTAATGCAATTGCGCCATTCAATGAAGCTGTTTGGATTGGAATGATGCGATCATTTGTCTTGGTTGCAAGACAGTTCGAAAGAAATTGGAAATACATTTGGTTGCCACCAGAAATTTTGTTGACTTTGAAGTACTCGTCTTCGTTTTTGACTTCATCTGCATGTTTCGATTTCCCCCCATTCCATGCAAAAGCCAGATCCAACAGCCACGTGTCCATGCTCAAAACATAAGAATCCTTGGCCCAACCTTCTTTCTCTTCCTTGAAAAAAGTGGCAATTTTTGTGCTAGTTGCACCTCGGAAAACTCCCACTTCTAGGAAGATTTTCGGCTTGTACTGACGCAACAAGGCTTCGATTGGACCTTGCACCAAGGGACTCCCGAATATTTCATGTGTATCACCTTTGACGTTTTAATAAGGACTCCTCGGTAACGGGGAGTATGCCAATGCATACTTTACACGATCACTCTCGCTCTCACCTACCTTTCTACCATGGTTGTTTATGTCTACTTTCCTTGTTACATGATAACGCTATAACGCATACTGTATATATTGTACCTACTGTTCATCCACTGCAACATCCTCGTATCACGTAGCGTGAGGATTTCTACGGTTTATCAGGCACCATTCTTTACCGCTGCATCTACGAAGGCAGCTTCGACAACAACACAAACAAAAGGCCCGAGTTGCCCATCAAATAATAGGCCCGAGACGCCTACGGCCCAGAGCGCCGAGATAAAAGAAAGAGGCTCAGACGCCTACGGCCCAGAGCGCCGAGATAAAAGAAAGAGGCTCAGACGCCTACGGCCCAGAGCGCCGAGATAAAAGAAAGAGGCTCAGACGCCTACGGCCCAGAGCGCCGAGATAAAAGAAAGAGGCTCAGACGCCTACGGCCCAGAGCGCCGAGATAACAGAAAAGGCCCGAGGGAGCCGAGCTAGAACAAAAGGCCCGAGGGAGCCGAGCAAAGGGAAGAAAAAGGAGTAGAGAAAGGCCCGAGGGAGACTCAATAAAGATCAAAGCACTTGACACAATGGCCTCCATGACAGAAACTGAGCTGTTGGCTCTTACCGTGGCAGGTCTTAAGCGAGAACTACGCACTAATTTTGGTGTAGCAAATAGGGACTTGAATAACAAGACGAAAGCAGTATTGCGAAATGACCTAAGATCTAAGGTCGGCTTGCCTGTGGTCAATGCCTCTGGTGGCAGGTCTACCGGAGGGGGGAGCAGCACCACCACGACGACGACACAAACTAACACCACGGTGTCGCAGGCACGTGCTGATCTCATTGCGGCGTTCGTCAGTTGCGGACTTCCTCAGGGCACTGCGGAACAATTTGTTGATTCACAGGGGCTAGATGAGTTGGATGACCTCAAGGATTTGTCGCCGGACACATTTGAGGATACGATTGCACGGCATAATAAGGCCATGACAGGAGCAAATGAACAGCATAAGATCATCAGCTCTATCAGAATCAAAAAGATGGAAGCACTTGTGCACAAGGTACGTGTATGGAATCTCACGGGCACCAAGTTGACCCTTAACGAATGGTCTACCAACTGGGACGTTGAGCAGGCACTCACGGAGTTGGATCAATTCCGGTTGCAAGAGAAGCAACGAGCTGAACCCAAGGACCTAAAGGAAGTGGTTAAGGAGGATGACCTATACGGGCCTGGGGCTCACGACGCGTTCAACCAATTGGACACCAACTTGGGCCAACGTCCATCTGCACATGGAAGTGGCTCCACCATTGGGTATGTTTGCAGGTCGCTGAATGTATCTTCCATCCTGAATCCAACCACAGCTCAACGCCTCCACCAAGGCCTGCCCTTAACCGGACCGGCTTTTACCATAGACAATGGCAGGGTTTACGACCTACTCGAAGGTTGGACGCAGGGTACGAAGCTGTACGACCATGTCAAACCCTTCAGGAGGGCCAAGGACGGACGACAGGCTTACTTGACGTTGAGAGCGATGTTCCTCGGCCAGAGCAGTACCGAGACGAGTCTCATCCAAGCACGTAAACAGATTAGTGACAGTGAAGGCGTCACATACTGCGGAGAATTGGCCGGATCTAGTGGCATGCCATGGGCTAATTATGTTGGCATCTTGAATGGAGCTTACATTTTCATTGAGGAACACACCAGGGACACTTTTTCACAGGAAACTCGCGTGGACAGGTTGGTCAAAGGTATCAATGGCGATGCTGCACAGCAGCAGATCCTCATCATCGCTTGTGAGCACGTCCAAAATGATCCGAAGCTCAAGTATCACTTTCATGAAGCTGCATCTTTCCTCCAGACGAAGATTCAAATTGTCTACGCTGCAGCATTGGCAAACAAGACCCGGAACAACCAGTCTATTAAGGAGACAAACACTACCAACACGCAAGAACAGCTCCAAGGCGGAGACTATTACCACGGGGGGCGCGGCGGCCGTGGCGGTCGTGGGCGTGGCGGACGTGGAGGAGGACGTTTTGGCGGGCGTTTTGGCGGGCGCGGAGATCACGCAAGCCGGAACAAACTGTACGACGGCCATACCGTCCATTCCACGATCAATGGCGTGGATGTCCGTGACGAACTCATCTACGACCAGTTCGACCCGTCTGTCTTTCTCGGAGATGTGCGTCAGTACGTGCTCAACCGTCGCAGGGTTGTTCGGAATAGCAAAGGGCAGCAGAATAGCCAAGGTGGCAGCGGCAAGTATTACAGTGAGGCACAAGTCAAGGAAATGATCACCAGGACCATCTCAGAGGTCGATGCCAAGCGCCAGGCTGGCGGGGATAACAATCCAAGGGATGACAAGAAGGCCAAAGGTGAGGGGGCTAATGGATTTAGTCAGATGTTCAATAAGAAGAATGATTAAGAACAGAGAAAGCTCTATTTTATCCAGAGGGGATTTAACATTGGGGAATGATTGGATTAGTATTGGGAATTGATTAGAAGAAAAGAGATAATAGAACACACAAGGATGTGCAATACACAATACATGCTCATGCTGATACCTATTTTGATTGCATTATTTTCCACACAGGCATCTCAATTTCCCCCGTTACTACCGGGGAGAGGAGGTCCATTAGAGCTGTTAAGAAATCGAGGGTAGAACAACAGGGCGGAGGCATCTCCACATTAGCTAAGGCGGAGATCGACTCTAGGGCGGACACCTGTGTTCTCGGCTGTAATTTTGCCCACATCAGTGATACTGGGCAAGCCTGCAACGTCAACGGCTTTCACGGATCCTTCGATCAGATTTCAGATGTCCCCATCGTTGATGCTGCAACGGGGTGGATCCATCCTGAGACTGGGAAGCTATACATCTTGATGATTAACCAAGGGCTATGGATGCCCAATATGGATCACTCCCTGATCAATCCAAATCAACTGCGAGATTTTGAGGTTGACGTCTCTGATAATCCCTACGATATTAACTCAAAGTTCGGGATCACCCATGAGGACGTATTTATTCCCTTCCTTACCAAAGGGGCCACGATATTCTTTGAAACATTTAAGCCTACGAAAGAACAGCTGGAGGATCCTAATAACATCGTGGTGATGCTCACTGACCAGCAGAAGGAGTGGGATCCACAAACAGTGGACATGGCTCGCCACCGTACTCAGAGTATCAAGAAAGTCAATGTATCCATAATGGCGATGGATGTAGCACCAGACCAAAAAGGGGAATACACAGACTCCTTCGATGCAACTCTGGGCAATGTGTCTGGGAATTATGTGCCCAGCATCCTATCTGACCGAATAATCAAGTCAGTTGTCATCGATCCCAACACCACGGATGAATTTAGGAAGATCAATGCCGCAAGATGTACGCCCAGGACTACCACTGTGAATGGAAGGAGAGTAGGAATTAGCGAAACATTTAGCTCCACGAGGCATAGCAAACATACTCCCGAGAGAGCAGCAGTTATATTCGGATGTTCCCTTGATAAGGCACGCAAGACACTCAACGGCGGGACACTGACCGGGACGAGATACTCTAACCTACTGATGTCGAGGCGCTTCCCGAGGAGCACTATCCGCTTCCAATCTGAAGTCCCAAAGTTAAATGGCAGATTCTACATGGACTGGGTGAAGTCCAACACCAAATCCATTCATGGTGATACCGGAGCGTTCTACATTGGAGACGGGCGTTACGTCGATTGCTATCCAAGGAAACGCCACACATCCGAAGACGCAGCCATTGCATTATCTTCCTTTTGCATGGATACAGGCACGCCTGGACAGTTGAAGGTGGATTCGGCAGCGGAATTCACCGGAAGAGATACTGAGTTTAATAAGATGACGAAGAAGATGGGCATTAATGTTACCTACGCTGAACCCGACCGACACGAGTTGAACCTTATAGATAACCAGATACGGGAAAACAAGAAGAAGTGGCATGATTACAAAGCAACACGCGGTGTACCAGCAAGATTGTGGCCATATGGTATCGAACACGCTGCACAGGTGCAGCAAATCCTAGCCCCGGCGGATGGGACGGAATCTGCATTTCAAGCAACCGTCGGCACAACTCCGGACCTCACTGAGTTGCTGGACTTTGCCTTTTACGACCCTGTTTGGTACTGGAAAGGGGTTCACCCGAGCATTGGAGACGATTGCAAGGACATTGGTCGATGGCTTGGCATCTCGAAGAAGGTGGGCACTGGAATGTGCTACTACATCCTCACTCGTGAGGGCAAAGTTATCTCTGAATCCACGGTGCAACATGTGACGATGGAGGACATGAGGTCTCACGACATCCAGGAGAAGTTAAAGGCCTTTGATAAGGAGGCAAATGAAAAGTTGAGCGATGAGAACTGCATGATCGAGACGAAGGATGGCGAGAATACTATCCAAGATCCAACTCATACCCTCCGACACCTGGCACAGATCGCAAATGACGGATCCAACTTGACTGGAACTGGGGATTCACCTGAAGTGGAGGCAGACTACCAGAGAAACATTGATGATAATTTGAAGGCTAACGACGAAGCTGAGTTTGACCAGCTTGACAATCTCATCGGGGCAACTGTGAAACTGGACAGGCCTGACGGCCCAGTCTACGGCAAGGTGACCAAGCGCTGCCGAGACGACAAAGGTGAAGGGATTGGCACAGCCAGCAAGAATGTTCTCTTGGACACACGAGAGTACGACGTGGAATTGTCAGATGGTACCTACGAGAAGTTCCAGGCTAACACCATTGCAGAGAATATCTTCGCACAGACTGATGATGAGGGGCGAGAGTCACTACTGCTCGACGAAATCTACGGGCACCGCAAAGATGGGAATGCAATTCCGAGATCTAGGGGCATGAATCTGGACAAGTATGGTATGGAAAAGAAGAAGATCACCACCGCTGGGTGGCATATCAAAGTAAAATGGACAGATGGATCCACCGATGAGCTCCCGCTTAGCGTCGTCAAGGAGAGCAATCCCATCCAGCTAGCTGAATATGCGGTCGCTGCTGGAATTACGGATGAACCTGCTTTCGCCTGGTGGGTACCACATGCACTCAGAACCAGAAGGAGAATCATCAAACAGGCTCGTGTCATCAAGAAGGCGAGCAAATACTGGCGTACTACTAGCAAATTTGGAATTGCGCTCCCGAAGACTGTCGAAGAGGCTCTCCAATTGGACAAGGATAACGGGAATACCTTCTGGCGCGACGCACTAAAGAAGGAGATGAGCAACGTCGCTATCGCATTCCGGAAACACGAGGATCACACCCCTAAGCAAGTCAAGAACGGGGAGGCCAAGAGCCTAATTGGTTATACGGAGATAAAGTGCCATATAGTGTTTGATGTGAAACTTGACTTCACAAGGAAGGCGAGATTCGTAGCCAATGGTCAGTTGACCGAAGCGCCAGCTTGCATGACATACTCAAGCGTTGTTTCACGCGAGAGCGTACGTCTAGCCTTCTTGATCGCCGCCATGAATGACTTGGAGATTTCCTCGACTGACGTGGGCAACGCCTACTTGAATGCTCCATGCAGGGAGAAGGTATGGTACGAAGCTGGCTTAGAATGGGGATTAGAAGATAAGGGCAAGGTCATGGTTATTGAGAGGGCATTATACGGCCTGAAAAGCTCCGGCGCCGCCTGGAGAGCAATGTTCTCTGACTTCATTATCAATCAGCTAGGATTCCAATCCACCATGGTGGATCAAGATGTATACCGTCGCAGAAGCACCTATAAGGACGCAAATGGCACCACAGTTCCCTACTATGAGCTGCTCCTAGTGTACGTGGACGATGTATTGTTAGTCAGCAAGAACCCTGACGAAGTGATGGAGAAGATAGGAGATTCCTTTCGCTTAAAAGACGGTTGGGACAAGCCCACATCTTACCTCGGTGCCGAAACGTTCCAACACAGGCGCTCAAATGGGGCCGTGTGCTGGGCACTCGGCAGCGGAAAGTATGTCAGGAATCTGGTCTCAGAAGTCAAGACAATGTTGGATGAGGACGGCAAAGTACTGAAGAAAGGTTCAGGTCAGAAGGATTCAGTTGGACCACTACATCCTGACTACAAACCAGAACTTGACACCTCGGAACTGCTCAACACCAGATTACACTCCAGATACCAGCAGATCATTGGGGGGCTACGCTGGGCAGTTGAGCTTGGCCGAGTCGATATCAATGTGGACGTTGCAATAATGTCTCAATACCTGGCAGCACCTAGGGAAGGTCACCTCGAGGCAGTGTACGACATCATCAGATACCTTTCTCTCAAGCCGGACCGCCGCTTGCTGATGAACCCGAAACGGATTGAACAAACGGAGGAAATTAAGAACAGCTTCAATCTCACTGCCGACTGGAAGGAGTTTTACGGGGAGATGAAGGAAGAGGACCCGCATGGAATGCCCACACCTTTAGGCGAAGCAGTGAAGATCACTACCTACGTGGACGCAAACCACGCCAACAATGTGATCACAAGGAGATCTCAAACGGGAATCCTTATCTTTGTTAATAGTGCTCTCATCGTACAGCACAGCAAGAAGCAGAACACAGTTGAATCTGCGACCTTTGGAGCAGAAATGGTTGCCATGCGCGCCGCACGTGATCTCACAGTGGCCTTGAGGATAAAACTCAAAATGTTCGGCGTCCCGATTGACGGACCAGCAGACTTCTTTTGCGACAACGACAGCGTTGTCAAGAATACCAGCATTCCATCATCAGTTTTAGCCAAGAAGCACAACTCTGTCAACTTTCACATCATCCGTGAATCTGCAGCAGCAGGAATCCTACGAGTGACAAAGATTCCCACAAAGGATAACAAAGCTGACGCGCTGACCAAGATCTTACCACAATATCAAAGGAACAACCTGTTGAACGACATTATGTACTATCCTTCTGAAATAAACAATCCTGAGGAAATGGGGAAACAACCATCTGTATAATGCTATTGAATATGTTTGAATTGCAACCGTGAGCTTACAATTCACGGGGAGCGTTTTAATAAGGACTCCTCGGTAACGGGGAGTATGCCAATGCATACTTTACACGATCACTCCTTGTTGGTCGCGTAAAAGATGCTTCTATACTATCATCGCCAACTATAATGGGTCTCTAGAAGCTGTTGATTGTCATATTGACAGCGTGAGATACGATATGGCCGTCAACAGAGGAACTTGCGGCGTCTCAGATGACCTCATCAGGTCACCTACGACGTTGTAGCGATGCCGATACGACCAACAAATACTTGAGCCGTGTAAAAGATGCTTCTATACTATCATGGCCAACTATAATGGGTCACTACAAGCTGTTGGTTGTCATATTGACAGCGTCAGATACGATATGGTGTTCGAGTAGTGCCGGCGGCCATCCCTAATTGGGCCTCATCAGGTCACCTACGAGGTTGTAGCGCAGGTGATACGTCTACAAAAATCATGAGTAGTCGAAAATATCTTTTGATACTTTCGTAACCAAGTATAATGGGCAGCGTTGATTGCTCCATACACAGCGTTAGATATGATGTAGTGGATGAACAGTAGGTACAATATATACAGTATGCGTTATAGCGTTATCATGTAACAAGGAAAGTAGACATAAACAACCATGGTAGAAAGGTAGGTGAGAGCGAGAGTGATCGTGTAAAGTATGCATTGGCATACTCCCCGTTACCGAGGAGTCCTTATTAAAACGTTGATGCCAAGGAAATCCAAGTGAGCAAGAAGTCTGTCATCTCTCCAGATATCTTTCCCATGAAGAGACATCATAAGTGAGTTGTAGGAGGGAGATGTATCCAATCCATCCCACCAGTTAGAAGGCACATTTAGAGTGTACGCTAAATCTACCGTCAAGCCATCAAGGTCTCGATCGGCAGCAGGCGTCTTGATAAGGTCAAATGATTTCTCAGGCATGCGATTTTTGGACACTATAATTAATATCAGACAAGCGCCAAAGAAAGCCACTGAAATGACCAGAGGTGACGACGACAAAATATTTTTCTTCTGGGTACGTGAATGTGAGTTCGGCCATGATGGTTTAGGGGTACTATGATGCAAGTTCTCTTCATCTTCATCCCTTTGCCTTTGGCTTGCATTTGCATGAGCATGACGACGGCGGCTGCGGTCGGTAAGCATGCTGGAGGTGTTTTACACGGCAGCGGCAGCAATTCCCTCGAGAGGAGGACACTTAAAAGTATATATGCAAGGCGAAGTGAGTGAGCAATCGTGAGCATGAGATTAGATTGAGATTGAGATACATCGGGCAACTCTACAGCTACAACTTAGCAGTGGATGTCAACAAACATCCAAGTCCAATTATTTGGCTCTTACCTTCAGATATTGCGTTTCTGATTTCACAGAGCTAGACAAACACTGTCGTTACTTAGTGCTTGGTAACTACGTAGTATTACACGGTAGTTTCCCTTAGGCGCAGATCAATGATAATTGATCCGTCTATTCTCTTTAGTAGGTTACTACTTGCTTGCTACACAATTATACGCCGATGAAAGCCATCATCAGCAGTTCAACGTCGAGCATCTTGGTCAAACTCACTGGCTATTATGGCGGCGCCAGTTTCTCCCCTCCAAACTTTTTTGTCGACGCGGAGCATTTTGATTTTTTTTTCAGAAAAATCTCGACGACGATGATGAAAATTGCACCTAAAATCGGCACATAGTCGGCCATAACATGGTCCATAGGTAAGTTGAGATTATATAATGAGAAGCGCCGAGATCGCGCAAGCGAGCTGGATAACACTGTTGAGTTTTATCATGCACGGCATTTTGTGTGATGTGTCGCATTTGTTTTTATGTGACCCATCCGCTTGATGACTCTGCACGTATGTACCCAACTAACCTCCATCATTGCCCTTCCTTCAGTTGGATATTGGCGATTTATTACGATTCCATCGATCTACCGTCATGTCTGAAACTTATTCGCCTTATTCGTCTTCAAAGGACAGCTTAGGAGGAGCATCATGTGGTGCCTCCCCGTTGTCCTTTTAAACATCAACAACCACATTCATGACAATGTCGCGTTTGGGCAATCCACTGTCACGTCTCCAGTGAAGATGAGTCTCTTTGGAGACTATGAACCGGGTAAATTGAAAAATAATGACTATCAAGCTTAAATCGAGGCTCCTGATAGGAAAAAGTGGTCGAAAAATCACAAAAGAACACAAAGAAGCGAAGTCTTTGCAAACCAATAATATGCAGGCACTTAAGAAGATCGCATCTTTTGAAAAGAAGTTAGTTGCAAAGGATGAAACGATCATGAAGTTGAACATCGACGTCACTACTCAGAAAGAGAAGAAAAAGATTGCACTAAAGAAGTTCAGCCGCGGCCACCGTCAGAAGAGGCATGAATCCAGTAGTGGCAGCAGCTACGATGAGAGTGTAGCCTACTCCTCCCCGTCACAAGAGCAGACGTAAGATTAAGAGTGCGTGTGGTAAGAATTGAATGCAGTACTTGTGCATCACCATAATTGCAGGATTGGGACTCCGGCGGCTGTGGATGACACCCTTCATGGGAATGTTATCAAGAATGCCGACACTGTTTAGTTCGTGTGTGGTAAGGGGTATGTAAGGGAGATGTATGTATATGTGTTAATTAACAAAGGGATTGTATAGTTTGTAAGACAGATTTGAATAATGATAATGATAAGCCCCTTGTATTTGAAACGTGTTGACCTATTATGTATATTTACAAATAGTTGCAATGCTTGTAGCAACCTGCAACGTCGTAGTGTGTCTTACTCTAGAGAGAATGACTCTGAAGCTGCCTGAGCTGATGAGTCTGCACCTGCCTCACACATTACGTTCAATGGCACCTTCTTCATCTTCTGAACCAGCAGTTTCCATACTTGTTCAATGGGATTCAGCTCAGGAGATCTTGCTGGTAGAAACAATAGACAGATTCCGAAATTGCCCCACAACCAATCCTCAAGGACGAGTTCTCTCCGTTATGTATAGTGGCATTGTCAAGAACCAATACATCTCCACGGTGAAAGAATCCAGACATGATTGCCATTTCCAACTGGAGGGCAAACTCAGAAGCACCATTTGTGTCATCATGAAAGTTATACCAAATAGGAGTTGACCTTTGGTCAATGCCACAAAACCCAGTAATGGTGTAGGTATTACGGAAGTCTGATGTTGTGAGAGATGTAGGCACCACTCCAGTAAAAGCATCCCGACGGACTTTCCTGTTGAACAACTCCTGACCTTTGAGATGTTTCTCATCACCAAACTTAATACGTGATGGGTCAATCTTTGATACTGTAGCAACACATATTCCGGCATCTTCTCGTAGTTTTCCGGGCGGAACTTGTCGTGTCGCTCACCACAGTCTTCACGTGCTCTCTCATGCACAGAAGCAACTTCAACCTTCTTCGTATATCCCAGACAGATATGCTCCGCCGTTATCGTTGATGAAATAGCCGGCTATTGATGGAATAACTCCCGTTGTGCATGGCTGAGAGCATATTTTGTGTTGAGTGATGATGTGCCGTTGGAACTGATCAAGATGCAGCAGAGCAGCAAATATGTAAGTTACAGTGTAAATAGAAGCATCAGCAATATCCGTCATGCTTGCGCGATCATGGCGCTTGTCATTATATGGTCTCGACTTACCTGTGGACCGATCACCAGCCGATTATGTGCCGATATTGGTTCGATTTTTTGCCATGGTTTTTGGATTTTATTTTTTGAAATTTTTTTGCCGTGTGGTTCTCTGATTTTGGAGGGAGGGGGGGCAATGTGGCGGGCTTTAACGGATACCTGCCTCAGCCCGCAATTTTTTTGCCGGCGATGATGAGAGCGCACCTCCACCTCCCCTACGCCAAAACATAATCACCATAAACACCACCTCACCATCATCTCCAGATGCTCAAATTATAGTCATCCACTCTCTATATACCTATCAGTGAAATGATATCCTTTGAAGCGCAGGATTCGACGCCGTTACTGCATAGCATCGGGCTGTTGCTACAGGTGGCGGGATGACATCGATGTGATAGTATGAGACAAACACCACCATCATGTGAATGATTGCAGGAGATCCACCAAGAAATACTTTGCAGAGGCGAACTATATCATATTTGAGGGCGGTATATACCGTTTATTCCGGGGATGTCGCTTCTATAGCACCTTTACCAACACCATGGAATCAGGTAGTGATGTTGAGTGATTTCCGATTTTTTTCAACCAATCAGAGAATGAGTATTACTAATAGAAAACGGATTGTAACGCGACAATAATGCATGGGGAGATCACATGCTATATGGTGATGAGTATGGTATCGCGGATTTCCTCCATTTCATCGTATACAATACAATAATTGACCTACTATATTTGGGTGAAAAATGGATGAAATGAGAAGCCGAACATGAGTCATCTACACGAATATTATGCCGTCAAGCATGGCTTCCAGCACCAAAAAAGTGGGTACTCTTTGGCTCAACACATCAATGGTAATCTATTGCGAGTGGTATACCGCGGTTGTAATGTATTATCTGACTGATATCAGTGACAAACGTAACATGAGGAATCATCACAAATCGAATGACCGGCCTGTAATGTCATGTTCACACAGTAGTTGCATGTTATTAATAAAAACAAGACAATTGCGTATTTAGTATGATATATAGAAGGAGTTATTTCTATTCTATGGCGATAGTGTAGTCTCTATCAAGTGGCAAAGACCATGACATGATGGTACCCAACTCGAGCGGATTTTACTTATGTTGTGTGTAGATCAATATTCGTTCGAAACGATCTAGAATCTGTCGCCGCCGACCTCATAATCGGATTCCTCATGAAAAATTGGGTTAGACAGTGTCTTGTTTATGTTGATATTGACCATATCTTTAAAATAATTCCATGGTTTGCAGCCGGATATCCCATGGTGGAGGTGTTTTTTGTGTGGCGAGTGATGCGTGATGACCGAGGCAAAAAAATAATGATGTCGATGCTACCGATTTGATACCCCCAATATTTCGGCCAATGGTCGGAATATCACCGCGATAAGCTGCGGCTGTGCTCTAAACTAACTGAATGGAAGGTTGTTGGTCTTTCTACCGAAAGAATCGGCCTAGTATTGACGTAGTTATGCACAGAAGTCAAAAAGCGGTGTAAAAGCGGTGTGAGGCAGGTATCCGTTAACATTACGTACGCAGTACTGACCAAAATAGCTTGTACGTTTCACGGCCAGACTTTACTAGTCCCCTTTGGCGTTGCGTAGTTCCCCATGAACTACCCACGACAATAAGTCTGACAAATTCCCTTTTACAAAGCATACTCCCAAAGCTTTGTCCCCTCAATCTATCAATCATAGATATCATAAAGAATCTTCCTGACAAGACGCCGACGCTTGCTACCGAATAAAACCTTCGTAAGTAAATCCGCTGGATTGTCTTCGGTTCTAATGTGGCAAGTGCGGCATTCGTCCATCGCTACAGCTTCACGAATAAAGTGATATGCGACGGAGCAATTCTTCTTCTTCAGAGTGGATTCAGGCCGTTGAGTATTGTGAATGACAGACATGTTATCACCGTATACAAACGAGGGTCCCGTCAATGGAATCCCCATCATACGTAACTTGTATCGAATCCCACGCAAGGCTTCTATACCCGTCTTCATAGCACAAAACTCGGCACCGAACACACTCGTCTCAACAGTAGACTGTCTCTTCGAATGAAAAGCTATCAATGCACATTGCATGTAAATCAGCCACCCAGATCTAGATCGCCTAGTGAGCTTCTCACCTGCGTGATCGCTGTCCACGTACAATCTAAGATCCACCTCTTTACCCAATGCCCTTGGCATATTCGCTGGAACTGGTTCCTTCGCCCCATTGTACTGTTCCGTCCAATCATATTTGACAAACTTCGGTTCATCGATCTCAGGATATGACGGATCCAACGCCAACCTGCTGTTATGCTTCTGTCTTACGTGAGCAAACACGTGAAGCATAGCATCTAAGTGACCTTCTCTAGGCATTGCCATGTGGGACGATAACATAGAAACTTCAGTACCGATATCAATGCGGCCAATCTCGACCATCCACCTTAAGACTCCAATCTCAGACATATAGAATGAGGCCAGATCAGGATCGAGCTCCGGAGAAGTATCTAACTCTGGTTCACATGCCATCGCAAAAGGGTTCTCGGCACGTTTAGGCAACTTCCATCTATCAGAATCTAAATCCTTCAAGTACTTTTCAACATTGCGGACTGCTTCCTCAACATACTTCGAAGGCGACGATGCCCAGCACTCCACGCCATTCTCAAGTTCCATCTTCTTGAGTTTTGTACCCAAGTAAATGTTAGGCTCGGAGATACTTCCAGGCTTGAACTTGAAGTACTTATCAAGCCTCGTCATAACTGATAAAGGGTCATGATGGATGCATAAGATATCATCAACATAACAAAGGACATAGGACCAATACATTTTGTCGCCGTCATCCTTGTTACGTTGTTTCTTCTTTTCTTTCTTTGAAGACTTCTTCTTCTTCGCATCTTTACCCGCTTCAATGTCCCCTGGATCACTGTCGTTTGCTTCTGCCGGACAACTGGTATAACCCAAATGACGCATGCAATCGGCAAAGTGATTCCTAAAAGACGCACCGCTAGATCTTAATCCATACAATGCCCTCACAATAATGGCACGTTTCCCCTGATCTACACCAAACTCCGGACCAAGTGTAGTCCAGATTTTCTCGGCACATGGCGCAGTGATGTAAGCGTTCTGGATATCCCCGGCTTTGACGTCCAAATCATTCAACGCAGCCATCGTTATGAATGGCACAGTAAACAGCAATGTAACGTACATGTCATGACGTCATCACTTGTCGACTGGAGAATCAACAATGAAGAGACGCAATGAACACAACCTATTTGAGCAAATCTACGGCAAGCGAGCAGAGTAATCTTCATACTGAGCAGATTGATCTACTATTTTCGATTTACTTGAGGAAATAGCTGGCGCTTTATTATTTTTTTTCTTTAGCTGCAGCTGGAATTGTCGAAGGAGCCCAGATTCACAGGCGATAGGGGGTTCCTTACTACCCGAATGAATTATCTATTTGTGAGCGAATTCTATTTGTGCTACCGCGTAAAATAATTGTGAACGAACAATTAGGTCCCACGGGACCGGACTACTAGTAACTCTCCACACAAAACAAACACATAACACACACAAACACCATGTCGACACACTCCACAGCCTGATACTACGTCCAGTAGACATAACTACCAATATAACCGGATATTATCTGATAGCCCATGTTATTAGCTTTCGATAGAGCCACTGGTCGACACCATGTCTGCTATATTCGCTCCACAGTTGTGGAGTAGCATAGACCATGTGGGGTCTGCAAGCGATTTTTGTTAGTGTTTTTTACTAGCAGAAATGACCACAAAGTACCTACAAACAATTAATGATATCTCCATAATGAATATCTATAAATATTTAAACCAAAGCGTAATTAGGTTTTGATAGTCTTCAGTTTGGCATCTACACTGGACTTTTTTGTCGAAGGTCTAATAGTATAGCGTAGTAGTGGGCGTACTGACATGGTTCTTTGCTACCTATTTTGTGAGTGAGAGCTGAGAGCTGCGCTTTAGTACTAATTCCTACGTACATATGAACGAACAATTTTTAGCAACGAACAATATTTTTGCGCGGTAGTGTGAGTGAATACTGTGAGTCTATGAATTGTATTGTACGTGTGAACTTACAACTCACGGGGAGCAATCAAATTGGGACTCCTTCTCTATGTCTACGGGGAGATTTCATCTCCACCAAAGCTTCTTGTGCATCTTTTATCATGTTGTTACACGTACCATAACTTTTATTAGTATCACCATTCTTAGGCGATCTGCACCCTACAGTAGACAACCAGTGCAGATTTGATCGGTTTATCAGACGAGTTCTACAGCTATTATTACTACGAAGGGTGGGGTGAGAATTTGACGACACTCACACATATTAACATCGGCCGACTTCATCATCGGCGTCGTCATTGGAATAAATTGAAATATTGGAAAAATAATAAGGCTAGTGGAAAGCCTGGGGAAAAATAATAAGGCTATCGGAAAGCCTGTGAAAAAAAATAATAATAATAAGGCTATTGGAAAGCCTGGGGAAAAATAATAAGGCTAGTGGAAAGCCTCGGCTATTGGAAAAGCCGTGGAAAAATAATAAGGCTAGTGGAAAGCCTCGGCTATTGGAAAAGCCGTAGAAAAATAATAAGGCTAGTGGAAAGCCTCGGCTATTGGAAAAGCCGTGGAAAAAGAATAAGGCTATTGGACAGCCTCGGCTATTGGAAAAGCCGTGGAAAAAGAATAAGGCTATTGGACAGCCTCGGCTAATTTTTGGAAAGCCGCAAAGAATTGAAATTGTGCAGGCGGGTCGTAACCGTCATTGAAATAGGCAGCACAAAATGAAAATGAAATAGGAAGCGCAGGCGGCTCGCAACCATCAATTTAAATAGGAAGCGCATGCTGCTCTGTGTCGTCAACAGTCATATTGAATATTGAAAGCTACCCTGTAGGAAAGCCACGGCTATTGGAAAGCCGCAGTCTCAATTAGAAAAGCGAAGAGATATACGACTAAGAATGATTGGTAAAGGATGGTCAATAGGTAAAACCAAATTGGGACTATGGAATGAAAGAAATGATGGGACATCTGAGCTGCTGGCTCCACCATCACAAAAAATGAATAGGACGGTGGTGCCCTGATAGCCTCTGGTACGACTGCTCGGTGGGCATCATCAGTACCCTGGCGATAAGGGAGGAAGAAAAGTTAACCGAAGCCAAAGAAAAGAGATAATTAAGAAAGTGTTTAATTTTATTGACCTTACATCCCAGCGTGGGAGACAATGAAGGATTGGAGATTCTTGCACAGGAGACAATGAAGGGGCAGAAAGAAAATGAAGCGGAGGGATAGATGACCTCAAGACATTGAGAATGGAAGACATTGAGAATGGAGTATGTTTCATCTCCAAGAAATAACGCACTGTTGCCCTTGTTCCGTCTCACGTTCATCGTCATTTCCGTTCTTGTTCCGTCTCACGACGTACCAAGGTTGCTCTTGTATCATCTCCAAGAAATGACTGCCAAGGTTGGCAGCAGTTGCAGGATTCTTCTCGACGTCAAGTGCAGAATGTAGTGTACAGATTGAATATTGATGATAGAAATAGAAAAACAGGCATCTTTTAAGATGTAGTGCATATTGAGCAGAGATGAGATGTGTTGTGAAGGAAAGTTTCGATGTCATATACCTGGAATCGAGTTGTCGGATGGGCGCAGCAAGCAGTTTCACACATATTCTGCAGCAGCATGCATCTATTTGGCACAGCAAGCAGTTGCACATGTTATAACGTGATGGAGCAAAGATAAATTTGTTCTATTGGAAGGAGAAAGATGAAGGGATGAGTCTGATATGGCGAGAGATGCGTGAAAGACACGTTGCGGATAATACATGATTGACACGTTGAGAGCTGAGAGAAACAAGATATTAGACTGTCACAAGTGTTCATTGTTATGATAAGTATCCTGAAAACGTAGCATGGTCTCATAACGGCAGGAAAAGACCGAGTAGTTGGAGGGCATTAATTCAGTGGAATGTGACGAAGCTGAAATAGAAGAAGTGACAAAGTTAATTTCGGCAGATGCATTGAGTATGTGACACTGATAAGCTTGGCATATTGGCAATTGCCACTACTTCTCTAACTAGCCAGATGGAGAATCGTTTCCAAGTCTAGCAAGAAGTCTGATAGATTTGCCATGGACTGGACAAAATCGAACAGTCGCGCAGCACTAACACATGTGTAGAGTGCGGATAATGGCTTTGCCCAAATTGTCTAATAGTCTTGGGATGTGAGATGCGTGGTCAAAAGATATAGAATCACATAGTCTTGGGATGTGAGATGCGTGGTCAAAGATATAGAATCACATAGTCTTGGGATGTGAGATGCGTGGTCAAACGATATAGAAGCACAATGACTTAGGGACATTAAGGACGAATCATCACGGCTGCTTGAGTGACAAGTTCACGATGTATTATCATTATAGGAAGATGCATGCAAGAATGCTGCAAGTGCAAGATCTGGTTGTATGCAGGATACAACAGGCAGATATGCACTATCGGAATACATCCTGGTAACAAGATACAGCTGATTGGAACACTTGCAAATGTCGCAAGGCACATCGACTGCACAGAGCGCAAGGGTCAGCTTGAGAGATAACTACGACTTGAGATTGATGAATCGTATACCTCATTAGGAATATGGAACGTTGAACCAAATCAATACATGATACCACAATGAACCAAATCGATACATGATATCAATATGAACTGGACTAATTGAGTATGGCCATATATATTATCTGCCAACGAAACTGATGAAGAAGCTGAAAGCTGCAGAGGGAACATCTCCACACTGAATGAAAATACGAATGAGAAATTGATTAATTGAGAAACACTGTTGGAAACATAAGTACACAATGCTGGGACGTTGTTTAAGGCTGCCCTGAATGCGCTGAACGCTCTGAACGCTGTGAATAGTAACAGAGGAGAAGACAAAACGTTGTAGATAGTAGTTGAAAAATGGAAAGCACTTTGGAGTTATCGGAATGCGACAGTAAACAATGGCGTGTTGCGTTAGCATCCACATAGATCGATGGAGAAACGCACACATACGCTGCGATCAAAGGAGAACAGGTGCAGAAGCGTCGCGAAATAAATATGCTGAAGGATTATTGCTGGCGAGGAAGTCAGTGGTAAACACGACATATGCAGAGGCAAGAGATATGAGAATCAAAGCGTATTCACACAGACAATAGCGTGTCACAAACAGGCTTGACAGCGACAGGGTTGCGGAACGGAAGAGACACTATGTAGATTGGGTCGGCAACAGACAAGGGTTTAAGACCAGTAACACGAAAGAAAAGTTATTGTGAGAACATCGAGTACGATAACACAAACAGCGGAACAGAGTATGGAATGCAGCAACTTGTAAGCTTGATAGAGACGAGCCATGTATACTATCTTGAAAGGGTTCTGAGGAGTCAGACAGTGTGAGTGAACGTGACGTTGAAGAACGAATGTTGAAGGCGAGGCAACGAAAGCAGAAACCTCGGAAGTGAAAGCTTGGACGCAGCAGACCAATCATCAGCGAGATGTGTATCATCAAAATGTGTACCATCAAAAGGGCAAGACGATCTGATGCCGATAACCAACAGCAGCAGCAGTGTAAGTGATCCAAAAAGACGATATACACAAGGAGTAGCGGCGTTTTAATTAGGACTCCTCGCTAATGGGGAGCATGCCATTGCACCCTTACACGATCACTTCGCTCTCACCTACCTTTCTACCATGGTTGTTTATGCTTACTTTCCTTGTTACATGATAACGCTATAACGCATACTGTATATATTGTACCTACTGTTCATCCACTGCAACATCCTCGTATCACGTAGCATGAGGATTTCTACGGTTTATCAGACCCATTCTTTACCGCTGCATCTACGAAGGCAGCTTCGACAACAACACAAACAAAAGGCCCGAGTTGCCCCCTCAAATAATAGGCCCGAGGAGATAAAAGAAAAGGCTCAGACGCCTACGGCCCAGAGCGCCGAGATAAAAGAAAGAGGCTCAGACGCCTACGGCCCAGAGCGCCGAGATAAAAGAAAGAGGCTCAGACGCCTACGGCCCAGAGCGCCGAGATAAAAGAAAGAGGCTCAGACGCCTACGGCCCAGAGCGCCGAGATAAAAGAAAGAGGCTCAGACGCCTACGGCCCAGAGCGCCGAGATAACATAATAGGCCCGAGACGCCTACGGCCCAGAGCGCCGAGATAAAATAATAGGCCCGAGACGCCTACGGCCCAGAGCGCCGAGATAAAAGAAAAGGCCCGAGACGCCATAAAGTTAAATAAAGGCCCGAGTCGCCATAAAGTTATTCGGTGAAAGACCGTTGGACGAATTCCATAAACAAGGTGAAAGACCATTGGACGAGTTCCATAAACAAAAGGCCCGAGGGAGCCGAAAGATAAAAGGCCCGAGGGAGCCGAAACACAAAAGGCCCGAGGGAGCCGAGCAAAGACAACAGGCCCGAGGGATCTGTTTGGTCAGAGCATTGATCCACCAGTGTGGGGATCAGGGGAGCACACCCCCAAAAACAAAGCTAAGGTTGGACAGTAAAGCCAACAGGGGTGCATAAGTAATAAGACGAGAATGAACGAATAAGAAGGAAAGCTGACAAAACATCAGCCGGTGTACTCAGATAGGGTCACCGTTAAATAACTGAGAGAATAAGAAGGAAAGCTGATAGAACATCAGCCGGCACTCAGATAGAGTCACGGTTAAAAAGGCGTATCAATTAGGTTTAGAGAGGTTACAACTCGGAAGATAGCCAAGGAAATACTAAGTAGGAAGGCAGATATCTGATGAACATGATAATCAACTTGATGACAAACTACTCGATATGTAGGAAGGAAGACTGGTAGAGATGATATTGTCGTTCGACATACTGGAGAAGACGGTTTTGTAAATAGACAATCGACGCCACGGTGGAGATAATATGACATCTTCGCTCGCAGACAGCATGATGTAGCACGCACCGATAATAGTTTAAATGTTCGTCGTCAGGACGGCTGGTTTAGAACTCGTTGCCTGCCTGGCGGCATCAAAAAGTCCAACAGGGGACGATATATTGATATTCTTGGTGAATTTCATCTTCGATTAGACTGGACGTCATCTTTTCTAGAAGCAGGACACCACTATTCTTTATTTCTTAGTATAACACAGGACAGAGGCAGAGACGTCACATGAGCAAAGAAACGCAAGGGATAGTTCCATTATTTGAGCAGGAATCCAGTGCAAACATGAGGTAGGCCGCAAGATAACAGTTACCACAACAGTAACAGCGCCAAGGGGGTGACACCAGAATGAGCACACGTATCTTGTGAGTCGGTTGTGAGAACAATTGAAAATGGCTAACATTTGACGTCAAATGAAATGCTGAATCTAACAGGCGAAATGAAACGGGCGAATGGCCTCATGCAACCTGCAACTTAGTCAAAATACATGGATGCCTCACGGCAGACACAAAGGGAGGAAACTCATTACCAGAACAGGAAATACTGCCTGCATTAACAGCAGGATTTAAGATGGAAAGGACGTATTAGATTATCCACTTGATTATTGGAAGTTAGCTCCTGGCATGAATGAACGATAATGTTGTTATCTTGAAGAGCATGAGATGCAATATTAGGAAGTAGAACCCACTTTGTATAGAAAACGGTCGATCACAAGACCTGGATCTGAACAACATTGAACGCACAATGAATGCTTACAGAATAGCTCTTCACATCGAAACGACTGGCTTGAAGCTACCACAGGCGAATACGCAAATTCATGTACATTAAATGTCGGTATCTGTGACGAGATTGCAATAGTCGCCAAATATGATATGTTGCAGTATTTACCCTTTAGCCTCAAGGACATTCCAAGTCATGCTCTAGGTGACGCACGAACCACAGTACAGCAGACCAATGAATCGCCACAGCATTGACACTCCTTCACGAGAATTGGAGTGGAACAGCGGGGAGCCTCTGATAACGCATTCACACGTCGCTCATACATACCAGAGATGTTTCCTAATAGTTAACAACTCGATGGTAACAAGAAATACCTCGTCGGCATATGAAGCTGTTGATGAGAACGGACGAAAAACGTGTCATACTACAGATGATTATAAATGCAGAGGAGTGGATTCATATGGTTCGTGGCAGGACAAAGAACCCGCAGCGATGCACAGATATGTGCTCATACTCAAGGTGGTTTGGAAGTGAACGCGAGTTACTACTAGTTGACAAAAACTTGAACTGAAGTGGTTTGGAAGTGAACACGAGTTACTACTAGTTGACAAACACTTGAACTTAGTCGGAACTATAGACTTGATATTGCTGCGGTGACAGCAGAGGAAAAGATTACAACTCTTGTACATGATCGCCCAATATAAGTGGTCGAGATATAAGCAGTATCGCTTTGATAACAGTAGATGTGAAGACAGCACAATGCAAAGATGCTATAGGGTATAGTAGACAAGAAATGGAAACGCAATGATAAGAATATGACCGCAGACAGGACGTTATTATCCATAAAGAATTTGATCAATGGAGAAACGTACTGCGGCCAAAGGAGAAAGCAGAATTAGATGCTTGAAAAGGGGCTAGATAATGAGATGTCATGAGATACTTCAGAGAACCTTGAAGCGAGTGGCGAAGAACAGTAAGGCTTCTCACCTTGTAGCAGAACATCAGATTGAAATAACATGCATTGAACGTGAGGACGATCGACACCTTCTGGGTAGAACGGGGAAGGAAGTACTCGATGCATCAAAGGATGGGGAAACGCCTTTCGTAGACAATAGTTGAATGCCAAGCAGGGGAGAGTGCTGAAAGATACTCGACATTCTCGAGATGGCACAGAAGTGGCCGAGAATACCGTCTATAGCGCATGACGTTCGCCACGATGAATATGAGCAGGGCGATTATGACATATGAGGTCGCTCGCACGACGAAACACACCAGTGTCAAGCTAGGAAAAACTGATTTATGTGTAGGTCAACCTTCTCATGCTTATGATTGTATGGGTGGTGATGCTGGTTTTAATATTCAGCATAAAGGTAACGCAAGAAGCAAGCCAACGAGTAGTACAGGAGATATCGGCAGAAAGGTGAAGACACACTCTTGACGGATCATTTAGTCAGGTCGAATGACAACTGCAGATTGACATAGGAAAAATTGGATGAATCTGCAAAGCGGCTAGCAACAGCTTGCTAGCATCGCATCATGAACACACGCCGGCATGCATAACAGCTCTTTGCCCTAGCAGAACGTAGCAAAATTACCTCTGAAGAGCCGACTTGATAGCTTAGTGGTTAGTGATTAGTATGTTTCATCCAAACTAGAACACGAGTTCAAAGGAAGAGATTTGAGATGCCGCTTGATAGCTTGATAGGCGTTGGGCTCCTACTGCATGTGCCAAACACTATTTGAGAGGGTAAGCAATCACATAGCGGGAGCGCACATGACACATTTGGAAATGACTAGATGACTGAGCAAGAAACCTTATTCGAAGCGCAAGCTTAGGCGGTCCAAATGAGGGCAGCACATATTCAACAGAATGTACGGAACGAAACGGATCAACTGCCAGAAAAGACTGCCAGGACGAAAAATATGAGACGGCAACAGCAGATAAGTGTCGAAATGTTCGCAGTAGAGCACTCATTCCAGAGATTACACATACTCCTGACCACTTGATACAAGAGACGCAAGTTAATGTGAGATATATCATGTAGAAGGTCTGGCTCAGTATGTGGAGCCAGCGATAGGATAATTCGGATCGTTAAACCCTGATTGTGGTGGCACCACATAACATCATGAGATACCGACTTGATCAATCAGATAAGACTCGGCAAACGGGGAGGATAGTATCAAGGGTATACCTCGCTTATAATGTTGAAACACAAGATGAGAGCCAAATGAATGCACCAGATAAGTCGAGGTACACACTTTTCTGAATATTGATAATATTGAACCAAATGATTCAAGATGAAAGCAGACGCTGGGGTACAGCGTCGATGACAAAGTATTGGACACAACAAGTCAAAAGAGACGTCATGGTCACAGAGAACTCCTGGTAGTCACAGGCAACTGCTTATACCAATGGCAGTGAGTAGGTAACCACGAGATGTTGAAAATGTTGAACTGAACAAAGCGAACCAGAGAAGCAGCCCGATCACGCAGACGCAAAGAATCGCATGTACTAACACAGCACCGCAGATATATTATCCACGCGACAGTGTTCGCCTCGTCTTCATGATTGCCGATCTGAACAACATAGATGTATCGACCACGAGTGTAGACAACGCATGACTGAACGTAAATCGACAGTGTCGTGAGAAATTGAAGCTCGGATTGAGCAGATAACGAGAATGACGGGAAAGTGATGATTTTCACACGTGCGTTACATGGCTTAAAATGCTCAGGAGCTGCAGGAGATCATCACCAACCAGTTGAATTCCCAATCTACCATCGTCGCTCAAGATCGCTCAAGATATATACATGTACACGAGGAAGCGTTACTCTCAAGCCACGAGATTTCGAAATTGGCATACGTAGACGACAACCTGCTAATAAGCATGAATTTGAAAGAGGTAATGGCGAAGCTAGGAATGAATTTCAGGTTGAAAGAAGGTCATGACAAGCCTGCCACATACAAGTACAAACTGAGATTGTCAGAACGTAAGGGCGAACGGGAAGGAGCGATAAACGCACCAAGACCAAGATTTCGTGATTCAAGTGAGGGAAATGTATGATAAGCAAGACAAAGACTTCAAACTTCCTCACTCCAAGACGACACAGGAAAGTGTCCGACATACTGACCGCATGAATTAGATACCTCTGATCTACTCAACCACGCCATATACATAGGAGACTTTCAATGAATGAGTTGCCAAACTAAGCTGACATCTCACGGGGAGCGTTTTATGTAGGACAGAACTTATGTCTGTCATACCAATAATGTTCCAATACATGGCAGCACGAGGGAGGGCCACCTTGAGGCAGTGTACGACATAATCAGATACCTTACTCAAGCCAGACCGTCGCTTGCTAATGAACCCGAAAAGGATTGACCAAAGGGAGGAGATTAAGAACAGTTTCAATCTCAACGCCGAATGGATGGAGTTTTACGGGGAGATGAAGGAACAGGATCCGCATGGAATGCCCACACCTTTGGGCGAAGTTGTGAAGATCACTACCCACGTGGACACAAACCACGCTAACAACGTCGTTACAAGGAGATCCCACACGGGAATCCTTATCTTTGTCAGCAGTGCTCTCATCGTACAGTACAGCAAAAAGCACAACACAGTCGACTCGGTGACTTTTGGAGCAGAAATGGTTGCTATGCGCACTGCACGTGATCTCACAGTAGCCTTGAGGACAAAACTCAAAAATGTTCAGCGTCCCGATCGATGGAGCATTGTCAAGAATACCAGCATTCCATCATCAAGCACAACTCCGTCAACTCCCACATCATCAATGAGTCTGCAGCAGCAGGAATCCTACGAGTGACAAAGATTCCTACAACTACAAAGGATAACGAATCTGACGCGTTGACCAAGACTTTACCGCAATACCAAAGGAACAACGTGTTGAATGACAATATGTAATATCGTTCTGAAATCCATGAACCTGAAGGAATGAATTAGGACTTTTCAAAACAACCTATATTCATATGCATAATGCTATGAATGTGAATGAATTGCAACCGCGAGCTTACAATTCACGGGGAGCGTTTTAATTAGGACTCCTCGCTAATGGGGAGCATGCCATTGCACCCTTACACGATCACTTCGCTCTCACCTACCTTTCTACCATGGTTGTTTATGCTTACTTTCCTTGTTACATGATAACGCTATAACGCATACTGTATATATTGTACCTACTGTTCATCCACTGCAACATCCTCGTATCACGTAGCATGAGGATTTCTACGGCGGCGTACTCGACTGGTTTAGAGACCACCAGATACAGCCACAGTCAAGCCATTCGTGATAGCAAACGCAGATAACTGACGTACTATGATAATGACAACTGGAACAGCGGTTGATGATATTGATATAGCGCAACATTCACATGATAGTACAGGTACAGGTGGCGCTGATCACCGAGTCAGCACAAGAGACAGTAGTAGAGCGAACACGGATGGATATTGTGATGCGTAGTAGTGAGACACATACGGTGCGATGGATGTGTGGCACTGCACAGGAACAAGCGGAACGAGTAGTAGCAGAATGATAGTGTTGGATTACGCCTTCAATTCGGTAGCACTGATAATGATACGGAAGATGGAAAGGTGTAATGATCTAGAAATTGTAGAAATTGGCACAGGCTTGGGCCGAACACTATACTGGAGTTGAAATAGAGATGCGCAAAGACGTGACGGAAATGGAAGAGGGAAAGATCAGGCAAAGGTTGGTCCGGCAAAGACTGAAATGAATTAAATGCAAAGGTTGGTCTAGCAGACTGATATGTACTTTGAAGACGTTGCACCAGAGACACACGAGTACAACGATGAGAAAACCATGACCTGGATTGTTGGTCTAGCAGACTGAAATGAATGACGATAGACGACATTGCACCAGAGACACACGGTTACAACGATGAGAAGAACATGACCTGGATTATTGATTCGTA
The DNA here is from genome assembly GCA_030544225.1 of Skeletonema marinoi. NCBI lineage: Eukaryota > Bacillariophyta > Thalassiosirophyceae > Thalassiosirales > Thalassiosiraceae > Skeletonema > Skeletonema marinoi. The sequence goes on from CM060487.1 coordinate 3,358,042, forward strand.
CTGAGTCCACAAAGATCAAAAACCCGACAAGGTTCAACATGTGGCAAGGCTAAGAATTTGATAGGGGTATCCCTGACATTAAAATGGATTTCGACAGGAATGCTCGCTTTGTGGCAGGTGGACACATGACGGACACGCCTCCGCGCATGGCATACTCTAGCGTATCAAGAGACAATGTGAGGTTGGTATTCCTCATCGCTGCATCGAATAGACTTGGGCGGGATCGTGTGTGACGGACTTGAAATGAAGTGGGATCGTGTGAAGAATGCACTATATATCAAGAGAAGATTTAGCTTGAAGCTGGTCCGGAGTATGGTGAGGATGCCGAGAAAGTTATGTTTGTGGAGGAAGCACACTACGTTAAAGCCCTCGGGAGCCTCGTGGTGTGCAATGTTCTCTGATCTTATCATAACCAACTCGGGCTTGAATCTTCCAAGATTGATGCTGATGCATATCGGAACACAAGCTTTTATGTGGACAGATCCGGCGCTGCACCCCTGATCGGCCCTCGGGGCCCGATTAGAATGGAGCGCAACGTGTAATTTCGGGGCCGGAGGTGCCCTACCCCTATAGGTGGTAAATTCAGCCAAATTCAGCCAAAAAATCCCTGTAGAGCCAACGTAGGAATTAATATGTTTGGAATTTAGCTGTATCATTTACCTGTTGGACATGTAGAAGCCCTGTAGAGCATACCGGCGTAGGATTTGTATTTGTTCCTACGTAGAAAGCAAGAAGTACCTGGCTTAAATGCGTTTTTTGAGAAAGCTTTTTTGGCTAGATGGCCCTATTACAAGACAGAAGATGCGAAAATGGTGGATTTAGCTCAAGATATTTCTCGCATAAATGATTTAAATGTCAGTTTTCACCCCCAAGTTGCTTCCCTTCTGACTCCCCTGCTGAAAGTAGGAGTGCCACTCCATTCTAATAAACTCCCGTTCTACTCCAATAAAATGGGTGCCAATCAATGTTGTTTGAAGCGTAACTTTGATGTAGAGGTATTGAACACAGTGCGAGTGGTCTCGGATAGTTGTTTACACTGCCCATTTTGTGTTGCTGTTTCGTTGCTGTTTCGTTTGATGATGCATGGAGTGGTGAATTGCTGCGGATATGTATGTTGTAGTAGACGACGCTGTGTCTATCGCTACTGTTGCAGCTGGCAATTATGATGTTTCGCGATATGTATGGTTGCTGTAGATGATTGAATGATTCTTGTTCGAAGTGATTGATTGTTGCATGTCAGAGTCAGGTGATTTGATCATAGTCGAACTTGACACATTTTCTCTTTTGGATGTATCTTCTTTCCAATGGTTCATCGACGCTGCTGCTTATCAATTGACATGTAGCTCGCTTTCTAATGGTAGTCGAAGCACAAGATGACTGATGACCCCAAGATGACTTCCGACGAGCACAATATGCGTGTTGTGTGGTTGTGTTCACGGTAGAAGAAGAAAGTTTATATGCACTGCTTCCTTATCTCCTGACACATCATATTCTTTTCAATGATACCGGCTGCCAAAGACTCTCTCCAACTTCAATGTCTGTGGGGAGAAGGTGTTCATGTGATGACTGATTTAAGAAGAATGGAGCGGCAGTCCATTCTAACATATCTCCAGCTTTGATTGTTTTGTAGACAGATGAATTGCTGCTCAACCGAAATCATCAAATGCGATGTGTGTCGTGTTTATTGCTATTTTAGAGCACAACATGGCCGTGCCTCTTCGGCGATCTATCGACAGCGATAGCTTTTGCTTTGTTGGATGCGGCGATTGTTATGTCTGATGGCTATCGCCACGTCGCCGACGACGTTGAGCCAAATTACATGGGAACTACAGTGATCCGTTCATATCTCTGCGTATCACTTGATGTCCCGTTCAATGCGGATGATAGTCGACATGCTTATCGCTTTAACAACAAGCGGTTGACGTGATAGGCGTAGGGAACACACATCATCGTTTGATGATGGTCATCACCACGTCGCTGACGGCGTTGAGCCGATTTCGAAGGGAAATACCGTGTTCTGCTCTGATCGCTGCGTATTGTTCAATGCGCTGTTGATTTCCGATGAAGGTAGCCGTGCATATCGCTGTAGAACACATAGCATGACGGCTGGCGTGATAGGCTACGTAGGGAACAAGGAACATGGTGTTTGTTCGTTTTGTGTGATGTGTGGTGTCGTCGTGCGTGCGTGCGTGGCGAGTTTTGCTGAAGTTTCGAATGGGGGCTCGCAGGATCATAATTGGGAGTGTGACTAAACGGTATCCTCATTATTGCAGAGCAACTTTATAGGTGGGTACCATGTCAATAATAAGTATGCAACACTTTCCAACCAAAGGAAATGGCACTCAGCCCCGAGGGCCCGCGTCTCAGTTACACTCTCTCCACCTCGGAACACAACAAATCGGCTCCCTGCAGCGCGCCCCATTTAATAAGTGGCTAACGTACTTTTAGTAAGCAAGTCCTGTTGAGGTGAAGAAGAAGAGGAAGAAGATTGGTAATGAAAAAGATAACGGACCTCGACTCAAATATGGCTACTCCGAACGGAAGCGGAAGTATTCAAGACACAACTGGAGAACGGGGAGACTTGTTGAGGACAAGGTAGCGGTCAATGTAGAGATGTTGGAAGATGGCTGAGTCTACAAATTCAAAACGAAAAGGGAGAAATCCTTCAGTGGACCACTACAACCATATTAACTCCAGAATCCGAACGAAACGGATGATTTGATCAACATATCAGGTCCCGGTACCAAAATATCTTGGGTATGCTCCGATGGGCAGTGGAATTGGGCAGAATGGACACACAACATGACGTGGCGGCAGCATCGAGGCATTTGACACTTAGAGATATATAGCACTTTTCACCACTTAGATGGAAGGCCAGATTGTCGTCTTCTAAAAGACCACACCATGCCATACGAGGACGTGTTTGCTAGTTGGAAAGAATTCTGTCGAGATAGAGACTTGATGGAAGAAGATCCTCCGGATATGCCGACAACACTGGGGATTAGCGTGCGCATTCAAACCTGTATCTGCAGAGAATCTAGTGACCCAACGATAACATACGAGGATATTCATGTCTGTGAATGGTAAGTTGATTACTTCATATCATACAGCAAGAAGCAGAATAATGTTGAACCGGCTACATTTGTCGCTGAGGTGGTGGTGGTGGCCGCACGAGTGGCGAGGAATCTTACGGTCGCGTTGCGGATCACACCTCCGATTGATGGACCTGCGGATTTCTATTGAGATAACAATAGTGTGGTCAAGAACATAAGAATCCCGTACAGCGAGTCGTACCACTTTGGTTTAGCTGGTACACGGGAAGAAGGACAAGCTGGACGACGTGATGGCTGTCGAGTGATAAGGTTTACCATTCTTGAATTGATGCTTGCGTGAGAGATGGCGACAGAGCCAAGCTCGAGAGTCGATTTGGATTAACCAGATCGAAGTTAGCACCTGCAGATTCTTGCTTGCGTGAGAGATGGCGACAGAGCCAAGCTCGAGAGTCGATTTGGATTAACCAGATCGAAGTTAGCACCTGCAGATTCTTGGATGAATGGCACAGTAAACAGCAATGTAACGTTACATGTCATGACGTCATCACTTGTCGACTGGAGAATCAACAATGAAGAGACGCAATGAACACAACCTATTTGAGCAAATCTACGGCAAGCGAGCAGAGTAATCTTCATACTGAGCAGATTGATCTACTATTTTCGATTTACTTGAGGAAATAGCTGGCGCTTTATTATTTTTTTTCTTTAGCTGCAGCTGGAATTGTCGAAGGAGCCCAGATTCACAGGCGATAGGGGGTTCCTTACTACCCGAATGAATTATCTATTTGTGAGCGAATTCTATTTGTGAGTGAATACTGTGAGTCTATGAATTGTACGTGTGAACTTACAACTCACGGGGAGCAATCAAATTGGGACTCCTTCTCTATGTCTACGGGGAGATTTCATCTCCACCAAAGCTTCTTGTGCATCTTTTATCATGTTGTTACACGTACCATAACTTTTATTAGTATCACCATTCTTAGGCGATCTGCACCCTACAGTAGACAACCAGTGCAGATTTGATCGGTTTATCAGACGAGTTCTACAGCTATTATTACTACGAAGGGTGGGGTGAGAATTTGACGACACTCACACATATTAACATCGGCCGACTTCATCATCGGCGTCGTCATTGGAATAAATTGAAATATTGGAAAAATAATAAGGCTAGTGGAAAGCCTGGGGAAAAATAATAAGGCTATCGGAAAGCCTGTGAAAAAAAATAATAATAATAAGGCTATTGGAAAGCCTGGGGAAAAATAATAAGGCTAGTGGAAAGCCTCGGCTATTGGAAAAGCCGTGGAAAAATAATAAGGCTAGTGGAAAGCCTCGGCTATTGGAAAAGCCGTAGAAAAATAATAAGGCTAGTGGAAAGCCTCGGCTATTGGAAAAGCCGTGGAAAAAGAATAAGGCTATTGGACAGCCTCGGCTATTGGAAAAGCCGTGGAAAAAGAATAAGGCTATTGGACAGCCTCGGCTAATTTTTGGAAAGCCGCAAAGAATTGAAATTGTGCAGGCGGGTCGTAACCGTCATTGAAATAGGCAGCACAAAATGAAAATGAAATAGGAAGCGCAGGCGGCTCGCAACCATCAATTTAAATAGGAAGCGCATGCTGCTCTGTGTCGTCAACAGTCATATTGAATATTGAAAGCTACCCTGTAGGAAAGCCACGGCTATTGGAAAGCCGCAGTCTCAATTAGAAAAGCGAAGAGATATACGACTAAGAATGATTGGTAAAGGATGGTCAATAGGTAAAACCAAATTGGGACTATGGAATGAAAGAAATGATGGGACATCTGAGCTGCTGGCTCCACCATCACAAAAAATGAATAGGACGGTGGTGCCCTGATAGCCTCTGGTACGACTGCTCGGTGGGCATCATCAGTACCCTGGCGATAAGGGAGGAAGAAAAGTTAACCGAAGCCAAAGAAAAGAGATAATTAAGAAAGTGTTTAATTTTATTGACCTTACATCCCAGCGTGGGAGACAATGAAGGATTGGAGATTCTTGCACAGGAGACAATGAAGGGGCAGAAAGAAAATGAAGCGGAGGGATAGATGACCTCAAGACATTGAGAATGGAAGACATTGAGAATGGAGTATGTTTCATCTCCAAGAAATAACGCACTGTTGCCCTTGTTCCGTCTCACGTTCATCGTCATTTCCGTTCTTGTTCCGTCTCACGACGTACCAAGGTTGCTCTTGTATCATCTCCAAGAAATGACTGCCAAGGTTGGCAGCAGTTGCAGGATTCTTCTCGACGTCAAGTGCAGAATGTAGTGTACAGATTGAATATTGATGATAGAAATAGAAAAACAGGCATCTTTTAAGATGTAGTGCATATTGAGCAGAGATGAGATGTGTTGTGAAGGAAAGTTTCGATGTCATATACCTGGAATCGAGTTGTCGGATGGGCGCAGCAAGCAGTTTCACACATATTCTGCAGCAGCATGCATCTATTTGGCACAGCAAGCAGTTGCACATGTTATAACGTGATGGAGCAAAGATAAATTTGTTCTATTGGAAGGAGAAAGATGAAGGGATGAGTCTGATATGGCGAGAGATGCGTGAAAGACACGTTGCGGATAATACATGATTGACACGTTGAGAGCTGAGAGAAACAAGATATTAGACTGTCACAAGTGTTCATTGTTATGATAAGTATCCTGAAAACGTAGCATGGTCTCATAACGGCAGGAAAAGACCGAGTAGTTGGAGGGCATTAATTCAGTGGAATGTGACGAAGCTGAAATAGAAGAAGTGACAAAGTTAATTTCGGCAGATGCATTGAGTATGTGACACTGATAAGCTTGGCATATTGGCAATTGCCACTACTTCTCTAACTAGCCAGATGGAGAATCGTTTCCAAGTCTAGCAAGAAGTCTGATAGATTTGCCATGGACTGGACAAAATCGAACAGTCGCGCAGCACTAACACATGTGTAGAGTGCGGATAATGGCTTTGCCCAAATTGTCTAATAGTCTTGGGATGTGAGATGCGTGGTCAAAAGATATAGAATCACATAGTCTTGGGATGTGAGATGCGTGGTCAAAGATATAGAATCACATAGTCTTGGGATGTGAGATGCGTGGTCAAACGATATAGAAGCACAATGACTTAGGGACATTAAGGACGAATCATCACGGCTGCTTGAGTGACAAGTTCACGATGTATTATCATTATAGGAAGATGCATGCAAGAATGCTGCAAGTGCAAGATCTGGTTGTATGCAGGATACAACAGGCAGATATGCACTATCGGAATACATCCTGGTAACAAGATACAGCTGATTGGAACACTTGCAAATGTCGCAAGGCACATCGACTGCACAGAGCGCAAGGGTCAGCTTGAGAGATAACTACGACTTGAGATTGATGAATCGTATACCTCATTAGGAATATGGAACGTTGAACCAAATCAATACATGATACCACAATGAACCAAATCGATACATGATATCAATATGAACTGGACTAATTGAGTATGGCCATATATATTATCTGCCAACGAAACTGATGAAGAAGCTGAAAGCTGCAGAGGGAACATCTCCACACTGAATGAAAATACGAATGAGAAATTGATTAATTGAGAAACACTGTTGGAAACATAAGTACACAATGCTGGGACGTTGTTTAAGGCTGCCCTGAATGCGCTGAACGCTCTGAACGCTGTGAATAGTAACAGAGGAGAAGACAAAACGTTGTAGATAGTAGTTGAAAAATGGAAAGCACTTTGGAGTTATCGGAATGCGACAGTAAACAATGGCGTGTTGCGTTAGCATCCACATAGATCGATGGAGAAACGCACACATACGCTGCGATCAAAGGAGAACAGGTGCAGAAGCGTCGCGAAATAAATATGCTGAAGGATTATTGCTGGCGAGGAAGTCAGTGGTAAACACGACATATGCAGAGGCAAGAGATATGAGAATCAAAGCGTATTCACACAGACAATAGCGTGTCACAAACAGGCTTGACAGCGACAGGGTTGCGGAACGGAAGAGACACTATGTAGATTGGGTCGGCAACAGACAAGGGTTTAAGACCAGTAACACGAAAGAAAAGTTATTGTGAGAACATCGAGAACGATAACACAAACAGCGGAACAGAGTATGGAATGCAGCAACTTGTAAGCTTGATAGAGACGAGCCATGTATACTATCTTGAAAGGGTTCTGAGGAGTCAGACAGTGTGAGTGAACGTGACGTTGAAGAACGAATGTTGAAGGCGAGGCAACGAAAGCAGAAACCTCGGAAGTGAAAGCTTGGACGCAGCAGACCAATCATCAGCGAGATGTGTATCATCAAAATGTGTACCATCAAAAGGGCAAGACGATCTGATGCCGATAACCAACAGCAGCAGCAGTGTAAGTGATCCAAAAAGACGATATACACAAGGAGTAGCGGCGTACTCGACTGGTTTAGAGACCACCAGATACAGCCACAGTCAAGCCATTCGTGATAGCAAACGCAGATAACTGACGTACTATGATAATGACAACTGGAACAGCGGTTGATGATATTGATATAGCGCAACATTCACATGATAGTACAGGTACAGGTGGCGCTGATCACCGAGTCAGCACAAGAGACAGTAGTAGAGCGAACACGGATGGATATTGTGATGCGTAGTAGTGAGACACATACGGTGCGATGGATGTGTGGCACTGCACAGGAACAAGCGGAACGAGTAGTAGCAGAATGATAGTGTTGGATTACGCCTTCAATTCGGTAGCACTGATAATGATACGGAAGATGGAAAGGTGTAATGATCTAGAAATTGTAGAAATTGGCACAGGCTTGGGCCGAACACTATACTGGAGTTGAAATAGAGATGCGCAAAGACGTGACGGAAATGGAAGAGGGAAAGATCAGGCAAAGGTTGGTCCGGCAAAGACTGAAATGAATTAAATGCAAAGGTTGGTCTAGCAGACTGATATGTACTTTGAAGACGTTGCACCAGAGACACACGAGTACAACGATGAGAAAACCATGACCTGGATTGTTGGTCTAGCAGACTGAAATGAATGACGATAGACGACATTGCACCAGAGACACACGGTTACAACGATGAGAAGAACATGACCTGGATTATTGATTCGTACTGAGTCCACAAAGATCAAAAACCCGACAAGGTTCAACATGTGGCAAGGCTAAGAATTTGATAGGGGTATCCCTGACATTAAAATGGATTTCGACAGGAATGCTCGCTTTGTGGCAGGTGGACACATGACGGACACGCCTCCGCGCATGGCATACTCTAGCGTATCAAGAGACAATGTGAGGTTGGTATTCCTCATCGCTGCATCGAATAGACTTGGGCGGGATCGTGTGTGACGGACTTGAAATGAAGTGGGATCGTGTGAAGAATGCACTATATATCAAGAGAAGATTTAGCTTGAAGCTGGTCCGGAGTATGGTGAGGATGCCGAGAAAGTTATGTTTGTGGAGGAAGCACACTACGTTAAAGCCCTCGGGAGCCTCGTGGTGTGCAATGTTCTCTGATCTTATCATAACCAACTCGGGCTTGAATCTTCCAAGATTGATGCTGATGCATATCGGAACACAAGCTTTTATGTGGACAGATCCGGCGCTGCACCCCTGATAAGTGGCTAACGTACTTTTAGTAAGCAAGTCCTGTTGAGGTGAAGAAGAAGAGGAAGAAGATTGGTAATGAAAAAGATAACGGACCTCGACTCAAATATGGCTACTCCGAACGGAAGCGGAAGTATTCAAGACACAACTGGAGAACGGGGAGACTTGTTGAGGACAAGGTAGCGGTCAATGTAGAGATGTTGGAAGATGGCTGAGTCTACAAATTCAAAACGAAAAGGGAGAAATCCTTCAGTGGACCACTACAACCATATTAACTCCAGAATCCGAACGAAACGGATGATTTGATCAACATATCAGGTCCCGGTACCAAAATATCTTGGGTATGCTCCGATGGGCAGTGGAATTGGGCAGAATGGACACACAACATGACGTGGCGGCAGCATCGAGGCATTTGACACTTAGAGATATATAGCACTTTTCACCACTTAGATGGAAGGCCAGATTGTCGTCTTCTAAAAGACCACACCATGCCATACGAGGACGTGTTTGCTAGTTGGAAAGAATTCTGTCGAGATAGAGACTTGATGGAAGAAGATCCTCCGGATATGCCGACAACACTGGGGATTAGCGTGCGCATTCAAACCTGTATCTGCAGAGAATCTAGTGACCCAACGATAACATACGAGGATATTCATGTCTGTGAATGGTAAGTTGATTACTTCATATCATACAGCAAGAAGCAGAATAATGTTGAACCGGCTACATTTGTCGCTGAGGTGGTGGTGGTGGCCGCACGAGTGGCGAGGAATCTTACGGTCGCGTTGCGGATCACACCTCCGATTGATGGACCTGCGGATTTCTATTGAGATAACAATAGTGTGGTCAAGAACATAAGAATCCCGTACAGCGAGTCGTACCACTTTGGTTTAGCTGGTACACGGGAAGAAGGACAAGCTGGACGACGTGATGGCTGTCGAGTGATAAGGTTTACCATTCTTGAATTGATGCTTGCGTGAGAGATGGCGACAGAGCCAAGCTCGAGAGTCGATTTGGATTAACCAGATCGAAGTTAGCACCTGCAGATTCTTGCTTGCGTGAGAGATGGCGACAGAGCCAAGCTCGAGAGTCGATTTGGATTAACCAGATCGAAGTTAGCACCTGCAGATTCTTGGATGAATGGCACAGTAAACAGCAATGTAACGTACATGTCATGACGTCATCACTTGTCGACTGGAGAATCAACAATGAAGAGACGCAATGAACACAACCTATTTGAGCAAATCTACGGCAAGCGAGCAGAGTAATCTTCATACTGAGCAGATTGATCTACTATTTTCGATTTACTTGAGGAAATAGCTGGCGCTTTATTATTTTTTTTCTTTAGCTGCAGCTGGAATTGTCGAAGGAGCCCAGATTCACAGGCGATAGGGGGTTCCTTACTACCCGAATGAATTATCTATTTGTGAGCGAATTCTATTTGTGAGTGAATACTGTGAGTCTATGAATTGTACGTGTGAACTTACAACTCACGGGGAGCAATCAAATTGGGACTCCTTCTCTATGTCTACGGGGAGATTTCATCTCCACCAAAGCTTCTTGTGCATCTTTTATCATGTTGTTACACGTACCATAACTTTTATTAGTATCACCATTCTTAGGCGATCTGCACCCTACAGTAGACAACCAGTGCAGATTTGATCGGTTTATCAGACGAGTTCTACAGCTATTATTACTACGAAGGGTGGGGTGAGAATTTGACGACACTCACACATATTAACATCGGCCGACTTCATCATCGGCGTCGTCATTGGAATAAATTGAAATATTGGAAAAATAATAAGGCTAGTGGAAAGCCTGGGGAAAAATAATAAGGCTATCGGAAAGCCTGTGAAAAAAAATAATAATAATAAGGCTATTGGAAAGCCTGGGGAAAAATAATAAGGCTAGTGGAAAGCCTCGGCTATTGGAAAAGCCGTGGAAAAATAATAAGGCTAGTGGAAAGCCTCGGCTATTGGAAAAGCCGTAGAAAAATAATAAGGCTAGTGGAAAGCCTCGGCTATTGGAAAAGCCGTGGAAAAAGAATAAGGCTATTGGACAGCCTCGGCTATTGGAAAAGCCGTGGAAAAAGAATAAGGCTATTGGACAGCCTCGGCTAATTTTTGGAAAGCCGCAAAGAATTGAAATTGTGCAGGCGGGTCGTAACCGTCATTGAAATAGGCAGCACAAAATGAAAATGAAATAGGAAGCGCAGGCGGCTCGCAACCATCAATTTAAATAGGAAGCGCATGCTGCTCTGTGTCGTCAACAGTCATATTGAATATTGAAAGCTACCCTGTAGGAAAGCCACGGCTATTGGAAAGCCGCAGTCTCAATTAGAAAAGCGAAGAGATATACGACTAAGAATGATTGGTAAAGGATGGTCAATAGGTAAAACCAAATTGGGACTATGGAATGAAAGAAATGATGGGACATCTGAGCTGCTGGCTCCACCATCACAAAAAATGAATAGGACGGTGGTGCCCTGATAGCCTCTGGTACGACTGCTCGGTGGGCATCATCAGTACCCTGGCGATAAGGGAGGAAGAAAAGTTAACCGAAGCCAAAGAAAAGAGATAATTAAGAAAGTGTTTAATTTTATTGACCTTACATCCCAGCGTGGGAGACAATGAAGGATTGGAGATTCTTGCACAGGAGACAATGAAGGGGCAGAAAGAAAATGAAGCGGAGGGATAGATGACCTCAAGACATTGAGAATGGAAGACATTGAGAATGGAGTATGTTTCATCTCCAAGAAATAACGCACTGTTGCCCTTGTTCCGTCTCACGTTCATCGTCATTTCCGTTCTTGTTCCGTCTCACGACGTACCAAGGTTGCTCTTGTATCATCTCCAAGAAATGACTGCCAAGGTTGGCAGCAGTTGCAGGATTCTTCTCGACGTCAAGTGCAGAATGTAGTGTACAGATTGAATATTGATGATAGAAATAGAAAAACAGGCATCTTTTAAGATGTAGTGCATATTGAGCAGAGATGAGATGTGTTGTGAAGGAAAGTTTCGATGTCATATACCTGGAATCGAGTTGTCGGATGGGCGCAGCAAGCAGTTTCACACATATTCTGCAGCAGCATGCATCTATTTGGCACAGCAAGCAGTTGCACATGTTATAACGTGATGGAGCAAAGATAAATTTGTTCTATTGGAAGGAGAAAGATGAAGGGATGAGTCTGATATGGCGAGAGATGCGTGAAAGACACGTTGCGGATAATACATGATTGACACGTTGAGAGCTGAGAGAAACAAGATATTAGACTGTCACAAGTGTTCATTGTTATGATAAGTATCCTGAAAACGTAGCATGGTCTCATAACGGCAGGAAAAGACCGAGTAGTTGGAGGGCATTAATTCAGTGGAATGTGACGAAGCTGAAATAGAAGAAGTGACAAAGTTAATTTCGGCAGATGCATTGAGTATGTGACACTGATAAGCTTGGCATATTGGCAATTGCCACTACTTCTCTAACTAGCCAGATGGAGAATCGTTTCCAAGTCTAGCAAGAAGTCTGATAGATTTGCCATGGACTGGACAAAATCGAACAGTCGCGCAGCACTAACACATGTGTAGAGTGCGGATAATGGCTTTGCCCAAATTGTCTAATAGTCTTGGGATGTGAGATGCGTGGTCAAAAGATATAGAATCACATAGTCTTGGGATGTGAGATGCGTGGTCAAAGATATAGAATCACATAGTCTTGGGATGTGAGATGCGTGGTCAAACGATATAGAAGCACAATGACTTAGGGACATTAAGGACGAATCATCACGGCTGCTTGAGTGACAAGTTCACGATGTATTATCATTATAGGAAGATGCATGCAAGAATGCTGCAAGTGCAAGATCTGGTTGTATGCAGGATACAACAGGCAGATATGCACTATCGGAATACATCCTGGTAACAAGATACAGCTGATTGGAACACTTGCAAATGTCGCAAGGCACATCGACTGCACAGAGCGCAAGGGTCAGCTTGAGAGATAACTACGACTTGAGATTGATGAATCGTATACCTCATTAGGAATATGGAACGTTGAACCAAATCAATACATGATACCACAATGAACCAAATCGATACATGATATCAATATGAACTGGACTAATTGAGTATGGCCATATATATTATCTGCCAACGAAACTGATGAAGAAGCTGAAAGCTGCAGAGGGAACATCTCCACACTGAATGAAAATACGAATGAGAAATTGATTAATTGAGAAACACTGTTGGAAACATAAGTACACAATGCTGGGACGTTGTTTAAGGCTGCCCTGAATGCGCTGAACGCTCTGAACGCTGTGAATAGTAACAGAGGAGAAGACAAAACGTTGTAGATAGTAGTTGAAAAATGGAAAGCACTTTGGAGTTATCGGAATGCGACAGTAAACAATGGCGTGTTGCGTTAGCATCCACATAGATCGATGGAGAAACGCACACATACGCTGCGATCAAAGGAGAACAGGTGCAGAAGCGTCGCGAAATAAATATGCTGAAGGATTATTGCTGGCGAGGAAGTCAGTGGTAAACACGACATATGCAGAGGCAAGAGATATGAGAATCAAAGCGTATTCACACAGACAATAGCGTGTCACAAACAGGCTTGACAGCGACAGGGTTGCGGAACGGAAGAGACACTATGTAGATTGGGTCGGCAACAGACAAGGGTTTAAGACCAGTAACACGAAAGAAAAGTTATTGTGAGAACATCGAGTACGATAACACAAACAGCGGAACAGAGTATGGAATGCAGCAACTTGTAAGCTTGATAGAGACGAGCCATGTATACTATCTTGAAAGGGTTCTGAGGAGTCAGACAGTGTGAGTGAACGTGACGTTGAAGAACGAATGTTGAAGGCGAGGCAACGAAAGCAGAAACCTCGGAAGTGAAAGCTTGGACGCAGCAGACCAATCATCAGCGAGATGTGTATCATCAAAATGTGTACCATCAAAAGGGCAAGACGATCTGATGCCGATAACCAACAGCAGCAGCAGTGTAAGTGATCCAAAAAGACGATATACACAAGGAGTAGCGGCGTACTCGACTGGTTTAGAGACCACCAGATACAGCCACAGTCAAGCCATTCGTGATAGCAAACGCAGATAACTGACGTACTATGATAATGACAACTGGAACAGCGGTTGATGATATTGATATAGCGCAACATTCACATGATAGTACAGGTACAGGTGGCGCTGATCACCGAGTCAGCACAAGAGACAGTAGTAGAGCGAACACGGATGGATATTGTGATGCGTAGTAGTGAGACACATACGGTGCGATGGATGTGTGGCACTGCACAGGAACAAGCGGAACGAGTAGTAGCAGAATGATAGTGTTGGATTACGCCTTCAATTCGGTAGCACTGATAATGATACGGAAGATGGAAAGGTGTAATGATCTAGAAATTGTAGAAATTGGCACAGGCTTGGGCCGAACACTATACTGGAGTTGAAATAGAGATGCGCAAAGACGTGACGGAAATGGAAGAGGGAAAGATCAGGCAAAGGTTGGTCCGGCAAAGACTGAAATGAATTAAATGCAAAGGTTGGTCTAGCAGACTGATATGTACTTTGAAGACGTTGCACCAGAGACACACGAGTACAACGATGAGAAAACCATGACCTGGATTGTTGGTCTAGCAGACTGAAATGAATGACGATAGACGACATTGCACCAGAGACACACGGTTACAACGATGAGAAGAACATGACCTGGATTATTGATTCGTACTGAGTCCACAAAGATCAAAAACCCGACAAGGTTCAACATGTGGCAAGGCTAAGAATTTGATAGGGGTATCCCTGACATTAAAATGGATTTCGACAGGAATGCTCGCTTTGTGGCAGGTGGACACATGACGGACACGCCTCCGCGCATGGCATACTCTAGCGTATCAAGAGACAATGTGAGGTTGGTATTCCTCATCGCTGCATCGAATAGACTTGGGCGGGATCGTGTGTGACGGACTTGAAATGAAGTGGGATCGTGTGAAGAATGCACTATATATCAAGAGAAGATTTAGCTTGAAGCTGGTCCGGAGTATGGTGAGGATGCCGAGAAAGTTATGTTTGTGGAGGAAGCACACTACGTTAAAGCCCTCGGGAGCCTCGTGGTGTGCAATGTTCTCTGATCTTATCATAACCAACTCGGGCTTGAATCTTCCAAGATTGATGCTGATGCATATCGGAACACAAGCTTTTATGTGGACAGATCCGGCGCTGCACCCCTGATAAGTGGCTAACGTACTTTTAGTAAGCAAGTCCTGTTGAGGTGAAGAAGAAGAGGAAGAAGATTGGTAATGAAAAAGATAACGGACCTCGACTCAAATATGGCTACTCCGAACGGAAGCGGAAGTATTCAAGACACAACTGGAGAACGGGGAGACTTGTTGAGGACAAGGTAGCGGTCAATGTAGAGATGTTGGAAGATGGCTGAGTCTACAAATTCAAAACGAAAAGGGAGAAATCCTTCAGTGGACCACTACAACCATATTAACTCCAGAATCCGAACGAAACGGATGATTTGATCAACATATCAGGTCCCGGTACCAAAATATCTTGGGTATGCTCCGATGGGCAGTGGAATTGGGCAGAATGGACACACAACATGACGTGGCGGCAGCATCGAGGCATTTGACACTTAGAGATATATAGCACTTTTCACCACTTAGATGGAAGGCCAGATTGTCGTCTTCTAAAAGACCACACCATGCCATACGAGGACGTGTTTGCTAGTTGGAAAGAATTCTGTCGAGATAGAGACTTGATGGAAGAAGATCCTCCGGATATGCCGACAACACTGGGGATTAGCGTGCGCATTCAAACCTGTATCTGCAGAGAATCTAGTGACCCAACGATAACATACGAGGATATTCATGTCTGTGAATGGTAAGTTGATTACTTCATATCATACAGCAAGAAGCAGAATAATGTTGAACCGGCTACATTTGTCGCTGAGGTGGTGGTGGTGGCCGCACGAGTGGCGAGGAATCTTACGGTCGCGTTGCGGATCACACCTCCGATTGATGGACCTGCGGATTTCTATTGAGATAACAATAGTGTGGTCAAGAACATAAGAATCCCGTACAGCGAGTCGTACCACTTTGGTTTAGCTGGTACACGGGAAGAAGGACAAGCTGGACGACGTGATGGCTGTCGAGTGATAAGGTTTACCATTCTTGAATTGATGCTTGCGTGAGAGATGGCGACAGAGCCAAGCTCGAGAGTCGATTTGGATTAACCAGATCGAAGTTAGCACCTGCAGATTCTTGCTTGCGTGAGAGATGGCGACAGAGCCAAGCTCGAGAGTCGATTTGGATTAACCAGATCGAAGTTAGCACCTGCAGATTCTTGGATGAATGGCACAGTAAACAGCAATGTAACGTACATGTCATGACGTCATCACTTGTCGACTGGAGAATCAACAATGAAGAGACGCAATGAACACAACCTATTTGAGCAAATCTACGGCAAGCGAGCAGAGTAATCTTCATACTGAGCAGATTGATCTACTATTTTCGATTTACTTGAGGAAATAGCTGGCGCTTTATTATTTTTTTTCTTTAGCTGCAGCTGGAATTGTCGAAGGAGCCCAGATTCACAGGCGATAGGGGGTTCCTTACTACCCGAATGAATTATCTATTTGTGAGCGAATTCTATTTGTGAGTGAATACTGTGAGTCTATGAATTGTACGTGTGAACTTACAACTCACGGGGAGCAATCAAATTGGGACTCCTTCTCTATGTCTACGGGGAGATTTCATCTCCACCAAAGCTTCTTGTGCATCTTTTATCATGTTGTTACACGTACCATAACTTTTATTAGTATCACCATTCTTAGGCGATCTGCACCCTACAGTAGACAACCAGTGCAGATTTGATCGGTTTATCAGACGAGTTCTACAGCTATTATTACTACGAAGGGTGGGGTGAGAATTTGACGACACTCACACATATTAACATCGGCCGACTTCATCATCGGCGTCGTCATTGGAATAAATTGAAATATTGGAAAAATAATAAGGCTAGTGGAAAGCCTGGGGAAAAATAATAAGGCTATCGGAAAGCCTGTGAAAAAAAATAATAATAATAAGGCTATTGGAAAGCCTGGGGAAAAATAATAAGGCTAGTGGAAAGCCTCGGCTATTGGAAAAGCCGTGGAAAAATAATAAGGCTAGTGGAAAGCCTCGGCTATTGGAAAAGCCGTAGAAAAATAATAAGGCTAGTGGAAAGCCTCGGCTATTGGAAAAGCCGTGGAAAAAGAATAAGGCTATTGGACAGCCTCGGCTATTGGAAAAGCCGTGGAAAAAGAATAAGGCTATTGGACAGCCTCGGCTAATTTTTGGAAAGCCGCAAAGAATTGAAATTGTGCAGGCGGGTCGTAACCGTCATTGAAATAGGCAGCACAAAATGAAAATGAAATAGGAAGCGCAGGCGGCTCGCAACCATCAATTTAAATAGGAAGCGCATGCTGCTCTGTGTCGTCAACAGTCATATTGAATATTGAAAGCTACCCTGTAGGAAAGCCACGGCTATTGGAAAGCCGCAGTCTCAATTAGAAAAGCGAAGAGATATACGACTAAGAATGATTGGTAAAGGATGGTCAATAGGTAAAACCAAATTGGGACTATGGAATGAAAGAAATGATGGGACATCTGAGCTGCTGGCTCCACCATCACAAAAAATGAATAGGACGGTGGTGCCCTGATAGCCTCTGGTACGACTGCTCGGTGGGCATCATCAGTACCCTGGCGATAAGGGAGGAAGAAAAGTTAACCGAAGCCAAAGAAAAGAGATAATTAAGAAAGTGTTTAATTTTATTGACCTTACATCCCAGCGTGGGAGACAATGAAGGATTGGAGATTCTTGCACAGGAGACAATGAAGGGGCAGAAAGAAAATGAAGCGGAGGGATAGATGACCTCAAGACATTGAGAATGGAAGACATTGAGAATGGAGTATGTTTCATCTCCAAGAAATAACGCACTGTTGCCCTTGTTCCGTCTCACGTTCATCGTCATTTCCGTTCTTGTTCCGTCTCACGACGTACCAAGGTTGCTCTTGTATCATCTCCAAGAAATGACTGCCAAGGTTGGCAGCAGTTGCAGGATTCTTCTCGACGTCAAGTGCAGAATGTAGTGTACAGATTGAATATTGATGATAGAAATAGAAAAACAGGCATCTTTTAAGATGTAGTGCATATTGAGCAGAGATGAGATGTGTTGTGAAGGAAAGTTTCGATGTCATATACCTGGAATCGAGTTGTCGGATGGGCGCAGCAAGCAGTTTCACACATATTCTGCAGCAGCATGCATCTATTTGGCACAGCAAGCAGTTGCACATGTTATAACGTGATGGAGCAAAGATAAATTTGTTCTATTGGAAGGAGAAAGATGAAGGGATGAGTCTGATATGGCGAGAGATGCGTGAAAGACACGTTGCGGATAATACATGATTGACACGTTGAGAGCTGAGAGAAACAAGATATTAGACTGTCACAAGTGTTCATTGTTATGATAAGTATCCTGAAAACGTAGCATGGTCTCATAACGGCAGGAAAAGACCGAGTAGTTGGAGGGCATTAATTCAGTGGAATGTGACGAAGCTGAAATAGAAGAAGTGACAAAGTTAATTTCGGCAGATGCATTGAGTATGTGACACTGATAAGCTTGGCATATTGGCAATTGCCACTACTTCTCTAACTAGCCAGATGGAGAATCGTTTCCAAGTCTAGCAAGAAGTCTGATAGATTTGCCATGGACTGGACAAAATCGAACAGTCGCGCAGCACTAACACATGTGTAGAGTGCGGATAATGGCTTTGCCCAAATTGTCTAATAGTCTTGGGATGTGAGATGCGTGGTCAAAAGATATAGAATCACATAGTCTTGGGATGTGAGATGCGTGGTCAAAGATATAGAATCACATAGTCTTGGGATGTGAGATGCGTGGTCAAACGATATAGAAGCACAATGACTTAGGGACATTAAGGACGAATCATCACGGCTGCTTGAGTGACAAGTTCACGATGTATTATCATTATAGGAAGATGCATGCAAGAATGCTGCAAGTGCAAGATCTGGTTGTATGCAGGATACAACAGGCAGATATGCACTATCGGAATACATCCTGGTAACAAGATACAGCTGATTGGAACACTTGCAAATGTCGCAAGGCACATCGACTGCACAGAGCGCAAGGGTCAGCTTGAGAGATAACTACGACTTGAGATTGATGAATCGTATACCTCATTAGGAATATGGAACGTTGAACCAAATCAATACATGATACCACAATGAACCAAATCGATACATGATATCAATATGAACTGGACTAATTGAGTATGGCCATATATATTATCTGCCAACGAAACTGATGAAGAAGCTGAAAGCTGCAGAGGGAACATCTCCACACTGAATGAAAATACGAATGAGAAATTGATTAATTGAGAAACACTGTTGGAAACATAAGTACACAATGCTGGGACGTTGTTTAAGGCTGCCCTGAATGCGCTGAACGCTCTGAACGCTGTGAATAGTAACAGAGGAGAAGACAAAACGTTGTAGATAGTAGTTGAAAAATGGAAAGCACTTTGGAGTTATCGGAATGCGACAGTAAACAATGGCGTGTTGCGTTAGCATCCACATAGATCGATGGAGAAACGCACACATACGCTGCGATCAAAGGAGAACAGGTGCAGAAGCGTCGCGAAATAAATATGCTGAAGGATTATTGCTGGCGAGGAAGTCAGTGGTAAACACGACATATGCAGAGGCAAGAGATATGAGAATCAAAGCGTATTCACACAGACAATAGCGTGTCACAAACAGGCTTGACAGCGACAGGGTTGCGGAACGGAAGAGACACTATGTAGATTGGGTCGGCAACAGACAAGGGTTTAAGACCAGTAACACGAAAGAAAAGTTATTGTGAGAACATCGAGTACGATAACACAAACAGCGGAACAGAGTATGGAATGCAGCAACTTGTAAGCTTGATAGAGACGAGCCATGTATACTATCTTGAAAGGGTTCTGAGGAGTCAGACAGTGTGAGTGAACGTGACGTTGAAGAACGAATGTTGAAGGCGAGGCAACGAAAGCAGAAACCTCGGAAGTGAAAGCTTGGACGCAGCAGACCAATCATCAGCGAGATGTGTATCATCAAAATGTGTACCATCAAAAGGGCAAGACGATCTGATGCCGATAACCAACAGCAGCAGCAGTGTAAGTGATCCAAAAAGACGATATACACAAGGAGTAGCGGCGTACTCGACTGGTTTAGAGACCACCAGATACAGCCACAGTCAAGCCATTCGTGATAGCAAACGCAGATAACTGACGTACTATGATAATGACAACTGGAACAGCGGTTGATGATATTGATATAGCGCAACATTCACATGATAGTACAGGTACAGGTGGCGCTGATCACCGAGTCAGCACAAGAGACAGTAGTAGAGCGAACACGGATGGATATTGTGATGCGTAGTAGTGAGACACATACGGTGCGATGGATGTGTGGCACTGCACAGGAACAAGCGGAACGAGTAGTAGCAGAATGATAGTGTTGGATTACGCCTTCAATTCGGTAGCACTGATAATGATACGGAAGATGGAAAGGTGTAATGATCTAGAAATTGTAGAAATTGGCACAGGCTTGGGCCGAACACTATACTGGAGTTGAAATAGAGATGCGCAAAGACGTGACGGAAATGGAAGAGGGAAAGATCAGGCAAAGGTTGGTCCGGCAAAGACTGAAATGAATTAAATGCAAAGGTTGGTCTAGCAGACTGATATGTACTTTGAAGACGTTGCACCAGAGACACACGAGTACAACGATGAGAAAACCATGACCTGGATTGTTGGTCTAGCAGACTGAAATGAATGACGATAGACGACATTGCACCAGAGACACACGGTTACAACGATGAGAAGAACATGACCTGGATTATTGATTCGTACTGAGTCCACAAAGATCAAAAACCCGACAAGGTTCAACATGTGGCAAGGCTAAGAATTTGATAGGGGTATCCCTGACATTAAAATGGATTTCGACAGGAATGCTCGCTTTGTGGCAGGTGGACACATGACGGACACGCCTCCGCGCATGGCATACTCTAGCGTATCAAGAGACAATGTGAGGTTGGTATTCCTCATCGCTGCATCGAATAGACTTGGGCGGGATCGTGTGTGACGGACTTGAAATGAAGTGGGATCGTGTGAAGAATGCACTATATATCAAGAGAAGATTTAGCTTGAAGCTGGTCCGGAGTATGGTGAGGATGCCGAGAAAGTTATGTTTGTGGAGGAAGCACACTACGTTAAAGCCCTCGGGAGCCTCGTGGTGTGCAATGTTCTCTGATCTTATCATAACCAACTCGGGCTTGAATCTTCCAAGATTGATGCTGATGCATATCGGAACACAAGCTTTTATGTGGACAGATCCGGCGCTGCACCCCTGATAAGTGGCTAACGTACTTTTAGTAAGCAAGTCCTGTTGAGGTGAAGAAGAAGAGGAAGAAGATTGGTAATGAAAAAGATAACGGACCTCGACTCAAATATGGCTACTCCGAACGGAAGCGGAAGTATTCAAGACACAACTGGAGAACGGGGAGACTTGTTGAGGACAAGGTAGCGGTCAATGTAGAGATGTTGGAAGATGGCTGAGTCTACAAATTCAAAACGAAAAGGGAGAAATCCTTCAGTGGACCACTACAACCATATTAACTCCAGAATCCGAACGAAACGGATGATTTGATCAACATATCAGGTCCCGGTACCAAAATATCTTGGGTATGCTCCGATGGGCAGTGGAATTGGGCAGAATGGACACACAACATGACGTGGCGGCAGCATCGAGGCATTTGACACTTAGAGATATATAGCACTTTTCACCACTTAGATGGAAGGCCAGATTGTCGTCTTCTAAAAGACCACACCATGCCATACGAGGACGTGTTTGCTAGTTGGAAAGAATTCTGTCGAGATAGAGACTTGATGGAAGAAGATCCTCCGGATATGCCGACAACACTGGGGATTAGCGTGCGCATTCAAACCTGTATCTGCAGAGAATCTAGTGACCCAACGATAACATACGAGGATATTCATGTCTGTGAATGGTAAGTTGATTACTTCATATCATACAGCAAGAAGCAGAATAATGTTGAACCGGCTACATTTGTCGCTGAGGTGGTGGTGGTGGCCGCACGAGTGGCGAGGAATCTTACGGTCGCGTTGCGGATCACACCTCCGATTGATGGACCTGCGGATTTCTATTGAGATAACAATAGTGTGGTCAAGAACATAAGAATCCCGTACAGCGAGTCGTACCACTTTGGTTTAGCTGGTACACGGGAAGAAGGACAAGCTGGACGACGTGATGGCTGTCGAGTGATAAGGTTTACCATTCTTGAATTGATGCTTGCGTGAGAGATGGCGACAGAGCCAAGCTCGAGAGTCGATTTGGATTAACCAGATCGAAGTTAGCACCTGCAGATTCTTGCTTGCGTGAGAGATGGCGACAGAGCCAAGCTCGAGAGTCGATTTGGATTAACCAGATCGAAGTTAGCACCTGCAGATTCTTGGATGAATGGCACAGTAAACAGCAATGTAACGTACATGTCATGACGTCATCACTTGTCGACTGGAGAATCAACAATGAAGAGACGCAATGAACACAACCTATTTGAGCAAATCTACGGCAAGCGAGCAGAGTAATCTTCATACTGAGCAGATTGATCTACTATTTTCGATTTACTTGAGGAAATAGCTGGCGCTTTATTATTTTTTTTCTTTAGCTGCAGCTGGAATTGTCGAAGGAGCCCAGATTCACAGGCGATAGGGGGTTCCTTACTACCCGAATGAATTATCTATTTGTGAGCGAATTCTATTTGTGAGTGAATACTGTGAGTCTATGAATTGTACGTGTGAACTTACAACTCACGGGGAGCAATCAAATTGGGACTCCTTCTCTATGTCTACGGGGAGATTTCATCTCCACCAAAGCTTCTTGTGCATCTTTTATCATGTTGTTACACGTACCATAACTTTTATTAGTATCACCATTCTTAGGCGATCTGCACCCTACAGTAGACAACCAGTGCAGATTTGATCGGTTTATCAGACGAGTTCTACAGCTATTATTACTACGAAGGGTGGGGTGAGAATTTGACGACACTCACACATATTAACATCGGCCGACTTCATCATCGGCGTCGTCATTGGAATAAATTGAAATATTGGAAAAATAATAAGGCTAGTGGAAAGCCTGGGGAAAAATAATAAGGCTATCGGAAAGCCTGTGAAAAAAAATAATAATAATAAGGCTATTGGAAAGCCTGGGGAAAAATAATAAGGCTAGTGGAAAGCCTCGGCTATTGGAAAAGCCGTGGAAAAATAATAAGGCTAGTGGAAAGCCTCGGCTATTGGAAAAGCCGTGGAAAAAGAATAAGGCTATTGGACAGCCTCGGCTATTGGAAAAGCCGTGGAAAAAGAATAAGGCTATTGGACAGCCTCGGCTAATTTTTGGAAAGCCGCAAAGAATTGAAATTGTGCAGGCGGGTCGTAACCGTCATTGAAATAGGCAGCACAAAATGAAAATGAAATAGGAAGCGCAGGCGGCTCGCAACCATCAATTTAAATAGGAAGCGCATGCTGCTCTGTGTCGTCAACAGTCATATTGAATATTGAAAGCTACCCTGTAGGAAAGCCACGGCTATTGGAAAGCCGCAGTCTCAATTAGAAAAGCGAAGAGATATACGACTAAGAATGATTGGTAAAGGATGGTCAATAGGTAAAACCAAATTGGGACTATGGAATGAAAGAAATGATGGGACATCTGAGCTGCTGGCTCCACCATCACAAAAAATGAATAGGACGGTGGTGCCCTGATAGCCTCTGGTACGACTGCTCGGTGGGCATCATCAGTACCCTGGCGATAAGGGAGGAAGAAAAGTTAACCGAAGCCAAAGAAAAGAGATAATTAAGAAAGTGTTTAATTTTATTGACCTTACATCCCAGCGTGGGAGACAATGAAGGATTGGAGATTCTTGCACAGGAGACAATGAAGGGGCAGAAAGAAAATGAAGCGGAGGGATAGATGACCTCAAGACATTGAGAATGGAAGACATTGAGAATGGAGTATGTTTCATCTCCAAGAAATAACGCACTGTTGCCCTTGTTCCGTCTCACGTTCATCGTCATTTCCGTTCTTGTTCCGTCTCACGACGTACCAAGGTTGCTCTTGTATCATCTCCAAGAAATGACTGCCAAGGTTGGCAGCAGTTGCAGGATTCTTCTCGACGTCAAGTGCAGAATGTAGTGTACAGATTGAATATTGATGATAGAAATAGAAAAACAGGCATCTTTTAAGATGTAGTGCATATTGAGCAGAGATGAGATGTGTTGTGAAGGAAAGTTTCGATGTCATATACCTGGAATCGAGTTGTCGGATGGGCGCAGCAAGCAGTTTCACACATATTCTGCAGCAGCATGCATCTATTTGGCACAGCAAGCAGTTGCACATGTTATAACGTGATGGAGCAAAGATAAATTTGTTCTATTGGAAGGAGAAAGATGAAGGGATGAGTCTGATATGGCGAGAGATGCGTGAAAGACACGTTGCGGATAATACATGATTGACACGTTGAGAGCTGAGAGAAACAAGATATTAGACTGTCACAAGTGTTCATTGTTATGATAAGTATCCTGAAAACGTAGCATGGTCTCATAACGGCAGGAAAAGACCGAGTAGTTGGAGGGCATTAATTCAGTGGAATGTGACGAAGCTGAAATAGAAGAAGTGACAAAGTTAATTTCGGCAGATGCATTGAGTATGTGACACTGATAAGCTTGGCATATTGGCAATTGCCACTACTTCTCTAACTAGCCAGATGGAGAATCGTTTCCAAGTCTAGCAAGAAGTCTGATAGATTTGCCATGGACTGGACAAAATCGAACAGTCGCGCAGCACTAACACATGTGTAGAGTGCGGATAATGGCTTTGCCCAAATTGTCTAATAGTCTTGGGATGTGAGATGCGTGGTCAAAAGATATAGAATCACATAGTCTTGGGATGTGAGATGCGTGGTCAAAGATATAGAATCACATAGTCTTGGGATGTGAGATGCGTGGTCAAACGATATAGAAGCACAATGACTTAGGGACATTAAGGACGAATCATCACGGCTGCTTGAGTGACAAGTTCACGATGTATTATCATTATAGGAAGATGCATGCAAGAATGCTGCAAGTGCAAGATCTGGTTGTATGCAGGATACAACAGGCAGATATGCACTATCGGAATACATCCTGGTAACAAGATACAGCTGATTGGAACACTTGCAAATGTCGCAAGGCACATCGACTGCACAGAGCGCAAGGGTCAGCTTGAGAGATAACTACGACTTGAGATTGATGAATCGTATACCTCATTAGGAATATGGAACGTTGAACCAAATCAATACATGATACCACAATGAACCAAATCGATACATGATATCAATATGAACTGGACTAATTGAGTATGGCCATATATATTATCTGCCAACGAAACTGATGAAGAAGCTGAAAGCTGCAGAGGGAACATCTCCACACTGAATGAAAATACGAATGAGAAATTGATTAATTGAGAAACACTGTTGGAAACATAAGTACACAATGCTGGGACGTTGTTTAAGGCTGCCCTGAATGCGCTGAACGCTCTGAACGCTGTGAATAGTAACAGAGGAGAAGACAAAACGTTGTAGATAGTAGTTGAAAAATGGAAAGCACTTTGGAGTTATCGGAATGCGACAGTAAACAATGGCGTGTTGCGTTAGCATCCACATAGATCGATGGAGAAACGCACACATACGCTGCGATCAAAGGAGAACAGGTGCAGAAGCGTCGCGAAATAAATATGCTGAAGGATTATTGCTGGCGAGGAAGTCAGTGGTAAACACGACATATGCAGAGGCAAGAGATATGAGAATCAAAGCGTATTCACACAGACAATAGCGTGTCACAAACAGGCTTGACAGCGACAGGGTTGCGGAACGGAAGAGACACTATGTAGATTGGGTCGGCAACAGACAAGGGTTTAAGACCAGTAACACGAAAGAAAAGTTATTGTGAGAACATCGAGTACGATAACACAAACAGCGGAACAGAGTATGGAATGCAGCAACTTGTAAGCTTGATAGAGACGAGCCATGTATACTATCTTGAAAGGGTTCTGAGGAGTCAGACAGTGTGAGTGAACGTGACGTTGAAGAACGAATGTTGAAGGCGAGGCAACGAAAGCAGAAACCTCGGAAGTGAAAGCTTGGACGCAGCAGACCAATCATCAGCGAGATGTGTATCATCAAAATGTGTACCATCAAAAGGGCAAGACGATCTGATGCCGATAACCAACAGCAGCAGCAGTGTAAGTGATCCAAAAAGACGATATACACAAGGAGTAGCGGCGTACTCGACTGGTTTAGAGACCACCAGATACAGCCACAGTCAAGCCATTCGTGATAGCAAACGCAGATAACTGACGTACTATGATAATGACAACTGGAACAGCGGTTGATGATATTGATATAGCGCAACATTCACATGATAGTACAGGTACAGGTGGCGCTGATCACCGAGTCAGCACAAGAGACAGTAGTAGAGCGAACACGGATGGATATTGTGATGCGTAGTAGTGAGACACATACGGTGCGATGGATGTGTGGCACTGCACAGGAACAAGCGGAACGAGTAGTAGCAGAATGATAGTGTTGGATTACGCCTTCAATTCGGTAGCACTGATAATGATACGGAAGATGGAAAGGTGTAATGATCTAGAAATTGTAGAAATTGGCACAGGCTTGGGCCGAACACTATACTGGAGTTGAAATAGAGATGCGCAAAGACGTGACGGAAATGGAAGAGGGAAAGATCAGGCAAAGGTTGGTCCGGCAAAGACTGAAATGAATTAAATGCAAAGGTTGGTCTAGCAGACTGATATGTACTTTGAAGACGTTGCACCAGAGACACACGAGTACAACGATGAGAAAACCATGACCTGGATTGTTGGTCTAGCAGACTGAAATGAATGACGATAGACGACATTGCACCAGAGACACACGGTTACAACGATGAGAAGAACATGACCTGGATTATTGATTCGTACTGAGTCCACAAAGATCAAAAACCCGACAAGGTTCAACATGTGGCAAGGCTAAGAATTTGATAGGGGTATCCCTGACATTAAAATGGATTTCGACAGGAATGCTCGCTTTGTGGCAGGTGGACACATGACGGACACGCCTCCGCGCATGGCATACTCTAGCGTATCAAGAGACAATGTGAGGTTGGTATTCCTCATCGCTGCATCGAATAGACTTGGGCGGGATCGTGTGTGACGGACTTGAAATGAAGTGGGATCGTGTGAAGAATGCACTATATATCAAGAGAAGATTTAGCTTGAAGCTGGTCCGGAGTATGGTGAGGATGCCGAGAAAGTTATGTTTGTGGAGGAAGCACACTACGTTAAAGCCCTCGGGAGCCTCGTGGTGTGCAATGTTCTCTGATCTTATCATAACCAACTCGGGCTTGAATCTTCCAAGATTGATGCTGATGCATATCGGAACACAAGCTTTTATGTGGACAGATCCGGCGCTGCACCCCTGATAAGTGGCTAACGTACTTTTAGTAAGCAAGTCCTGTTGAGGTGAAGAAGAAGAGGAAGAAGATTGGTAATGAAAAAGATAACGGACCTCGACTCAAATATGGCTACTCCGAACGGAAGCGGAAGTATTCAAGACACAACTGGAGAACGGGGAGACTTGTTGAGGACAAGGTAGCGGTCAATGTAGAGATGTTGGAAGATGGCTGAGTCTACAAATTCAAAACGAAAAGGGAGAAATCCTTCAGTGGACCACTACAACCATATTAACTCCAGAATCCGAACGAAACGGATGATTTGATCAACATATCAGGTCCCGGTACCAAAATATCTTGGGTATGCTCCGATGGGCAGTGGAATTGGGCAGAATGGACACACAACATGACGTGGCGGCAGCATCGAGGCATTTGACACTTAGAGATATATAGCACTTTTCACCACTTAGATGGAAGGCCAGATTGTCGTCTTCTAAAAGACCACACCATGCCATACGAGGACGTGTTTGCTAGTTGGAAAGAATTCTGTCGAGATAGAGACTTGATGGAAGAAGATCCTCCGGATATGCCGACAACACTGGGGATTAGCGTGCGCATTCAAACCTGTATCTGCAGAGAATCTAGTGACCCAACGATAACATACGAGGATATTCATGTCTGTGAATGGTAAGTTGATTACTTCATATCATACAGCAAGAAGCAGAATAATGTTGAACCGGCTACATTTGTCGCTGAGGTGGTGGTGGTGGCCGCACGAGTGGCGAGGAATCTTACGGTCGCGTTGCGGATCACACCTCCGATTGATGGACCTGCGGATTTCTATTGAGATAACAATAGTGTGGTCAAGAACATAAGAATCCCGTACAGCGAGTCGTACCACTTTGGTTTAGCTGGTACACGGGAAGAAGGACAAGCTGGACGACGTGATGGCTGTCGAGTGATAAGGTTTACCATTCTTGAATTGATGCTTGCGTGAGAGATGGCGACAGAGCCAAGCTCGAGAGTCGATTTGGATTAACCAGATCGAAGTTAGCACCTGCAGATTCTTGCTTGCGTGAGAGATGGCGACAGAGCCAAGCTCGAGAGTCGATTTGGATTAACCAGATCGAAGTTAGCACCTGCAGATTCTTGGATGAATGGCACAGTAAACAGCAATGTAACGTACATGTCATGACGTCATCACTTGTCGACTGGAGAATCAACAATGAAGAGACGCAATGAACACAACCTATTTGAGCAA
Organism: Skeletonema marinoi; assembly: GCA_030544225.1. NCBI lineage: Eukaryota > Bacillariophyta > Thalassiosirophyceae > Thalassiosirales > Thalassiosiraceae > Skeletonema > Skeletonema marinoi. Next base: position 3,386,568 of record CM060487.1, read on the forward strand.
ATCTACGGCAAGCGAGCAGAGTAATCTTCATACTGAGCAGATTGATCTACTATTTTCGATTTACTTGAGGAAATAGCTGGCGCTTTATTATTTTTTTTCTTTAGCTGCAGCTGGAATTGTCGAAGGAGCCCAGATTCACAGGCGATAGGGGGTTCCTTACTACCCGAATGAATTATCTATTTGTGAGCGAATTCTATTTGTGAGTGAATACTGTGAGTCTATGAATTGTACGTGTGAACTTACAACTCACGGGGAGCAATCAAATTGGGACTCCTTCTCTATGTCTACGGGGAGATTTCATCTCCACCAAAGCTTCTTGTGCATCTTTTATCATGTTGTTACACGTACCATAACTTTTATTAGTATCACCATTCTTAGGCGATCTGCACCCTACAGTAGACAACCAGTGCAGATTTGATCGGGAACTCCTTCTTCATTACGTACGCAGTACTGACCAAAATAGCTTGTACGTTTCACGGCCAGACTTTACTAGTCCCCTTTGGCGTTGCGTAGTTCCCCATGAACTACCCACGACAATAAGTCTGACAAATTCCCTTTTACAAAGCATACTCCCAAAGCTTTGTCCCCTCAATCTATCAATCATAGATATCATAAAGAATCTTCCTGACAAGACGCCGACGCTTGCTACCGAATAAAACCTTCGTAAGTAAATCCGCTGGATTGTCTTCGGTTCTAATGTGGCAAGTGCGGCATTCGTCCATCGCTACAGCTTCACGAATAAAGTGATATGCGACGGAGCAATTCTTCTTCTTCAGAGTGGATTCAGGCCGTTGAGTATTGTGAATGACAGACATGTTATCACCGTATACAAACGAGGGTCCCGTCAATGGAATCCCCATCATACGTAACTTGTATCGAATCCCACGCAAGGCTTCTATACCCGTCTTCATAGCACAAAACTCGGCACCGAACACACTCGTCTCAACAGTAGACTGTCTCTTCGAATGAAAAGCTATCAATGCACATTGCATGTAAATCAGCCACCCAGATCTAGATCGCCTAGTGAGCTTCTCACCTGCGTGATCGCTGTCCACGTACAATCTAAGATCCACCTCTTTACCCAATGCCCTTGGCATATTCGCTGGAACTGGTTCCTTCGCCCCATTGTACTGTTCCGTCCAATCATATTTGACAAACTTCGGTTCATCGATCTCAGGATATGACGGATCCAACGCCAACCTGCTGTTATGCTTCTGTCTTACGTGAGCAAACACGTGAAGCATAGCATCTAAGTGACCTTCTATAGGCATTGCCATGTGGGACGATAACATAGAAACTTCAGTACCGATATCAATGCGGCCAATCTCGACCATCCACCTTAAGACTCCAATCTCAGACATATAGAATGAGGCCAGATCAGGATCGAGCTCCGGAGAAGTATCTAACTCTGGTTCACATGCCATCGCAAAAGGGTTCTCGGCACGTTTAGGCAACTTCCATCTATCAGAATCTAAATCCTTCAAGTACTTTTCAACGTTGCGGACTGCTTCCTCAACATACTTCGAAGGCGACGATGCCCAGCACTCCACGCCATTCTCAAGTTCCATCTTCTTGAGTTTTGTACCCAAGTAAATGTTAGGCTCGGAGATACTTCCAGGCTTGAACTTGAAGTACTTATCAAGCCTCGTCATAACTGATAAAGGGTCATGATGGATGCATAAGATATCATCAACATAACAAAGGACATAGGACCAATACATTTTGTCGCCGTCATCCTTGTTACGTTGTTTCTTCTTTTCTTTCTTTGAAGACTTCTTCTTCTTCGCATCTTTACCCGCTTCAATGTCCCCTGGATCACTGTCGTTTGCTTCTGCCGGACAACTGGTATAACCCAAATGACGCATGCAATCGGCCAAGTGATTCCTAAAAGACGCACCGCTAGATCTTAATCCATACAATGCCCTCACAATAATGGCACGTTTCCCCTGATCTACACCAAACTCCGGACCAAGTGTAGTCCAGATTTTCTCGGCACATGGCGCAGTGATGTAAGCGTTCTGGATATCCCCGGCTTTGACGTCCAAATCATTCAACGCAGCCATCGTTAAAGCAATCCGAACTGTCTCCCTCGACACTACGGTCGCGTAAGTGACCGAAGTAGGCGGCTCAGTCATATTGCCAGCTGCAACGATTCTGCTTTTGAAACGAAAATCCTCCATCTTAATATCAAAGATCCAGTGCATACGAATCTGCTGATAACCAATAGGCACCCTATCATCCTGATCGAGAATCTTGAATGCAACCTTGACGTTGCGTAATTCTTTCGCAATACTGTCTGCCCACTTTGTATTGCCATTCTTCTTATCGATCGCATAGGCTTCCTTAATTGTCTTCGGGACTTCAATACCAAATTTGAATCTCTTCTTCAAGTAGCGAGTTTGGCGTGGACTTCACTTGAGCTATGATTCGGTCACGTCGACGCAAGACAGCCTTAACCCACCAATTAAAAGCAGGCTGATCGTCAATACCTACGGCAACAGCAAACTCAGCCGTCTGAACGGGATGTGATTCTTTCAACAAAGATAGAGGCTCATAAGAAGTGCTTTCGTCCTTCCATTTACAGCAGAGCTCCCATCCCTTCGTTGACTTCTTCATGTATACTCTATTATTCCTCACTGTTTTCTGATCCTTGATTGATAATGCCTTAGCATCATCCCTGCGGAAATCTACAATAGAGTCCAATAGGAGATATTCGTTTCCTTCTTCGTCACAGTTGGCAATCATCGTTGTCGCGATGATATTTGCTGTTAGCTCAGTGACTTCACCATCTGCAAACTCAACATTGTACATGCGTGAATCTACAGCTGCGTTAGCAGACTTCCTACCAATGGGGTTCCCATCTCCATCGCGCTTCCTGCTAACAACTCGTCCCCTAGAACTGCCACCACCACGCGGCAACGTGATAGTAACATTGACGTATTCGTCATCGGCTTCAGGCGTCGGCACTTCTACTTCGCCAACATCGCCAAATATACCCATGAGGAGCTCTCCTTCGTCCTCATCTGGACAGTCGGCTGAGGCTGCGCTTCATCGAAATACACATCGAATGAAGGTGTTTCAGAATCAGTGACGTCATCGAAATCTTCATCGCATGCTGGATTTCCAACTGTCCCCTGAATACGAGCATCAAACACTTGTCTCATGGTTTGATGAGTCTCGTCTCCCACTTCTGCAGGAGTTAAAGCACGAAATGTAGTTCTGTATACAACCTCACCATTCGACTTCAAGATCTTAGCAGTCATCGCCGGACCCACATCAATAGCTGGGCCCAACCAACGTCCTAATACCTCGTCATCATCCGGATAAGTTACCGCTGTATCTCGAAACATGACGTGCTCATACCAACCTAATTCACATAATTGACTGATATCAGCTGTTTGACCGGTCATATAAGTCTCAGGCGTCTCACCATTGAGCATGAAGATCTCTGACGACGTGTGGCTTCTGATTAAGGCTTCTAACTCAATACAATGATCCCACAGACGTTTCGGACTGCCTGACGAGATCATTTTACGTCTTGTACCCTTCTTGAGTTCCTTAACACCAAGACTTTCTGCTGCGTTCGCCTTTGGTGTGTACGGCTCCAATGGCTTCAATCTACACTGTGCTTCTTGGCACTTGCGGCGGAAATCGCCCTCAGTCTGCTCCTTACTATAATCGACGATCATTACAGGCGGTACTCCACACTGTTGAAACAACATCGAAAGAGCTTGATGAGCGTGTCCCTTCTTCTGCATTGGATATGCTCTTACCCAACCGAAACGAGTGGCAAACGTTTGTGAATATTTATTCTTCCTCTTCCAAGACTTTATCCCAGAAATCAACGTATCGCTGTAGATATCATGATGCAATCTGTTATATCTCAAGGCTCTATCGTTTGTTCTGAAACGTCTACTCAAGGATGGATGCAACACCGTCTTCTTCATACGGTTAGTCGTAAACTTGACTGTTCTCTTTGCGGCACTATATGGGATCTTCCATTTCTTGACCAATTGCATCGGGTCTGTTGAGCTTGGGGCTCGACGAGACTTGACTGCCTTCACACATACCAAGTTGTCTAAAACACACGATAGACGATAGACCGAGTTATGAGCTTCTTCATCTGCTTGAAAGTTTGAATTAACAGCGCTGATCACTCTTTGATCCTGTCCCCTTGATGAAGCTCCACTAACTACTCGACCATTATAATCTACCATGGCTTCTTCTGACTCCATAAACGAAGGATCGTTTGGATTCCACGGTAGGTCTTCCCAAGTCATGTCGATCTTGGGAATTGAGGCATCCTCATACTCATCTTGGGAAGGCTTGCATACGGGGAAGTAAGCTGTGACACCTTGCAGATTAAACGGAATGGTCAAATCTTCTTCTAGGTCCTTCGCCGTGGCTTGTAAGGCAAAGGTGGCCTCGGTTGCGTTCTCTTCTAAGTGTTTCGGTGTCTCATTTACTTTGACACCGTTCACACGAAGTTGCATGGGACAGATGAGGTGATGCTTCAGGTCGGGGTGATGAATGGCTTGGTGGAAAACAAGGATGTACTTCTGCATCGTTTGAGGATGGATGTACATCACTGCTGCGGAAACCGTTTTGAACTCTTGGCTTTGCGACTCTGGGTTCCATCCAACGACATTAACTGGCTGCTCGTAATCACCCACCACTAAGCTATCTCTTCCCATGACCGTTGTATCTGCATGGTTATCTATTTCTGCATTACATTCCCCTTGTTCAGCAAATCTGAGCGTGCGTGTTTCGGAAATGCGTACCGTCCGTAAGGCTGACACATGTGCTATTCCGACCCTCTGACGTTTTACATCTAATGAAAGTTTATCAATGCTTCCACTAGATGTTATGAGTCAATTCTTACGCTTCTTCCTCCCCTTTTTCTTGACAGCAGCGCCCCTTGTTAAAGCAGGATGATTAGCGTTCGTCTGTTCTTCTACGCTATCATCATCGTCCGAAGAGTCGGGTTCTTCCTTTACGGTAACACGTGACATGGCTGAAATCCTCCTCTTCAGCTTCTCGTTCTGCTTCTTCAGGCCTCTGCTCTTTTTCTTTTCATTCCTGACCTTTGATTCCGCTTTCTTTAAGGTCGGGTTTGGAGCAACACCATTCTTCTTGCGTTCATTCCTCAACTTCTTTCGAAGTTCGAAGATACGTTTCTTTTCAGCAAGTGGCTTCTTGTCCCAATCTTCCTGCCTCATCCACATATCACATTCAGCAATCTCATCTGCAGTGAGACTGGATGCATGATTTTCGACCCCTACCGATGCTACTCTGAGAGCAGAAGGTACGGCCTGCATCTGGTTGCGGATGAACTCTTTTACCGCGTCAACAGACGTGTCGTAGCTAGCACGACACGCTGCATCGTTAGCAATGAAGATCTTAATGTTCTCCAAAGCGCTATGCTGAAGCCCTTGCTTGAAATATCTAAGCTTCTCACTTTCACTGAGCTTCCTCCCCCCGTGTCTCTCGAGGTTATCGAGGCGATGATGTTCCCTCTTTTGAGCTGTGACGAACTGCTCGAAGTTGAACTTTCTTCCTTCTCCCATGTACTTCAAGTTTCTGAGTGTTGCCTCACTCGTAGACTGGACGTGCTCAAGAAAGTTAGGCCCGACGAAGTGTTTAAACAACGCAAACCAAGCCTTCCTTCCATTAATGGAGTTCTTCTTCTTCCCCGCGTTTCGAATATAAGTATAGTATTCTTTGGACCCGAATAAAGTAGTGAGCAAATCATAAACTTTGGCACTATCCATGAGGAACGTGTCGGTAAATGGGCCTACTTCTTCCAATTCTGCATCGGTCATAGTGGCTACGGCTGTGGAACTGAGGATAGATGCGCGGCTGACCATCTCTTCCTCCATAGATGCATATTCACTATCAACTAATCCGAACGCGGGGTCATCTGCTTCCGCCTTGACACGTAACGTATCACGAAGTACATAAGAGAGCGGGATTCCTGTCACTCCGGGGTGCTTGGATACGAAATCCAGAACGTTCTCTGCACTCTGTGCCCAATCGTCGGGATCAAAGTCTGGGGCTTCGGGTGTCACGAAGTTCGCTTTATCATTTACCTCCTTTTCCTGACGCATGGCTAAAGCGCTAATGTTGGCCAGGGTGATATCTTGGATACGTACTGTCCTGTTGGTCCTCTTCTTATGCATGAGGTAAAACAAGAGAGACTTAAAATTGGTCTCTGCCTTGAAAGACACGAGCACCCCGTTTGAACTATCACCTCCTGGCCTACGCATTTATTTCACGAAATTCCCTCCAGTGGGATCCCCCGACACGAGGACATCTAGAGATGCGAGAGTGTCAAATCCACCCCGGTCGACATCACTGATGAAGACTTGGGCATCTGTGGTAAACCCAAGTCTACCCAACATTGCCCTGTAAGCTACTGCTGCCATATTTGCTTACACTTCTCCGAAAGTTATTCTTCTAGCCTAGTACGCGGCTGGTTTTACCTGATGAGTAGAAGGAAAGAGGCCGTCGCTTCCTACCTATGACCCCTGTGCGGATGGTGTGTGAAAGAGCAACCTGCCTTAGTAAGTCAATACTTAGGGGGAAAAGCGGCTTAGAATCGACGTTATTTCAGCTCAAGACTTAAGCGCCGCTTAAAATGGCATCTTCACGGGCATGGCTGGGTTGATATTGGTATTGGCATGTATGCTGGTTCAAAGGAGCACCAAACGCAATTCTGAAACATAACAACAACGTAACAGACATGCTAGCTCAAAGAAAGAATTATTAGGTCGAACTTGCTACCTTCCAGTCTTCGTCTGTTGTGTATTCTTGAGGTCTTGGATGCCATGCCAGTTGGCCAGTGGATAGAAACTGCTTGAAGTGCTCATATTATAAGTTGACCAGATTAGATATCTGCGTAAAACATACATTGTCAACCTTTTTCGGGTTGTGATGTCAATGTATATCATTAACTTAACAACCAATATCAATCCAAAGAGGAGGTCTCAGATAATGCAAGTACAGCTGAGGGCACTGGACAACAAGACCACACATTTTGGCAAACTAGCCGAGCCTTCTGCAGCTTCTATTGCAGCTTCTATTGCAGCTTCTATTGCAGCTTCAAACTCTTAGCAGAGCTCAGAAACGGTTGCCGGAACAGTTGCTTGTACCTCACCTGGCTTCTTGGCCATCCCCGCACTCATTTCTGCAGTTTACGAGGCATCAAAACGCTGTCACATGATGATGTGTCAACGTTTCTCGTACTTTTCTACGGTAGGAATAGTACGTATAGGCGCTTAAGTTATCGCTTAAAAAGTAGGGTTTGGGAGCGGAGGCGCTTTTTCCCCTTGCTAAGCAACCTCCAACATCCAACATCCAACCTCATCCAACATCCACCAAGCGCATGGTATTGTATGGCATTTGGCTGTGCAGACGAATGGATGCAGTCTGATCAGTGGCGTACAATACATTGTAGAAGAATTTATACTCTGTTCAGATTTTGAGGTAATTAAATTCACATCGATTTTTGTAAGTGCTACACATGAAAATCACTGCCAGACCTGTCTCATCAGAGATAACAAATTGGAGTTACGATTAGTGTTTCGGATTCTCAAAGAATTGTCTGTGATGTTATATTTTTCCAATAGAGGTTCTAAGTCATTTTTGTTCTTGTCCGTAATTCTATTTATCTAGCGATACTACTGACTATTGGTCCATAACACCCAACGAGAAATCGCCGACTCTCTGCTACGAATTTGAGAAGAGGAACTTACAATACACACAATATTATGACATCAAAGCTGATAGATGATGGGCTGGCCATGTTAGATCATTTGGCTGCACGGGTTTCTGCTTCTGCACTTACAGGATTGGGATGCGGTGCAGCCTATGCAACATACAAAGGATTTCCAATACCGAAAACATCTCTGTCGGCTTCTTTATCTTGTGCGCTAGTTTCAACAGCCTGCTTTAGCATGGAGCGTTTGGCTTTTGGGGTAATCACCCGAGTAACAGAACAATTAAATACCGAGGATAATTCAGAGTCATCCGCAATACAATTAACGACGCCACCAAATGTTGTGTATGCATCACATGCGCTCGGTGGGTGCTTTGGTGGAGGAATTGCTGGATTTTTATTTCAAGGGCATCCGTTTGCTGGAGCATTCCTTTTAACACCACTCATGCTCTGTGCCGGCAAAATGGAACTGAAACTTGAAGAATACAAAGCTGAAAGACTGCGACAATTAGTTCTAAAGGATGATAATGAATAGAAATTCAACCAAATGTGGCCAAACTTTCTCCAATGAAATCCATATATAATATTCTCTTCTACTCTTAGTATAAATATTTCTAAGTGCCTACATTGCAGCTGCGGCTTCGTCCAAAGACCAATAAGTTTTCCTTAGACTCAACCAAAGAGCTCTCGACTCTTCAACGACCTCATTCTCTTTTTCAATCTTTTCTTTCTCAAGTGATGAAGGATCAACAAGTGCATCGCAGATGTGTTCCCAAGCACCGCACTGATCTTGTACACACATTTCATATAAAGCTGGTTCGTAATCTTCTTCTTTCGATCTCTCGGCATTTTCTATCTTTGCCTCCATCAATGATGCAGCCTTGAACTTGTGCTGCCGCTTGAGAGACTCGTGAAGCTTTCTCATGAAAAGCAATGTTTCGTCGTGGCGTGGTCCAAAAATCAAAGAATCTGATCGTACCCTCACTAGCCTTGACAGCACCTTTTCGGCAGAATCAAGGCGTCCCTTTTTGAGGTAGATACACGCAAGTGCAAAGTATTCCCGAATACTCTCCTCATTACCTGAATGCAGGTCTTCTAAACGAACCTTTTGGGTGGCATCTGCGCCCACCATGATGAGTTCGGAAAGGAACTTTCGGTCAAGCCCACTTAGTGTACGCTGAATATCGTAAGTCGTTGTGCTGTCCACATCATTCGCCTTGCATGCCTTATAGTGTGCATATCCTTTCCCTTCCTTAATGTTCCACATCTGTTCAAGGTGAAGTTGAATTTCGCAAATATGTCCATCAACGTCAATGTTTATCTTGCAATCACGGTATCCACCCGCAAGAGGAGCATGATCAGCCCTCAAATTCGAGAGCTTTATCCTTCGGACCTTGTCTTTATACTTGGTGAGTAGTATCTCCATCACCGCCAAGAGGGTGGCAATATCTTTGGCGAACATCGCCACGCGACAGTAATCAGTCACAAGAAGGGGGTCTCCACCGTACTTCTTTGTACACTTCATCAGTGCTTCAGATGCCTTTTTGGTTGGACCGACGGCAAAGGTCTTCATACTCAACTTTGTTCCAATGTCGATGCAAATTTCTTTCAACTTTGGCATAGCTGCTTCTGCATCCTCAGCCAGACGGTGACAGACACGAATAGGACTCTTTTCTGCATATTCTTTCTTGTTCTGCTGCTTGATGCTCTTGTCTTCGTTAGTGCATCCATCGTCACCACTATCAGCGATACCAACCAATGAATTGAGGTATGGGTAGAGGGGATCCTTCTGGATGCGATGGAACTCGTAATCGTAGAGTCTACTTTCAAACAAGAGATTGTTTACATCTCCATAAAAGTACCACGCATTCACAGCAGTCTTGGAATGATTCTTGTACAGAGAGTCATCAGGCGACTCAATCTCTTCTTCAGTAGGAGGCTGCTCAACACCTTCGCTCCAAAAGGACTCGTTCGTGAAGATGGTTTCAGGGACCTGCGATGTTGACTCTTCCAAGAGAGGAAACTCTTCTTTCGGACAAACCTCGATCTGTTCATGTGCAGCCTTAATTGCTTCGTCAATTCCATGATGCGCTCTCTCAAACGCAAACTTGTGGGTATCATGGCGAGAAGAATACGAGGGTGATTGTGGAAGAGATGGATTCTCGGTGACATCATTGACCTCTCGAATAACTGCTGGCTTCACACTGGGTAATGAGGCTACCTTTGCTTGATAGTCTTCACCGTAGCACTCCTTAATCTGCACCACAGTACTTTTCTTCTTGTAGAAGTCTTGGATCGCCTTCAAACGTGCATCCAACGCCAATCGGATCTCTTCATCAGCAACGTGAACTTTCAGCTCTGCGTGATATTGGGCACGTAGTGATTCGTAGTAGATTCGTTCTGCGACCAAATCATGATTTGCAACATTAATGACCTTTCCGAAGATAGAGTTCTTGGTCGAAATAGATCCATCACTGAGGACAACGTCTTGCTTTGGAGGAGTGAGTGTTGTTTCTCTGTCTTTGGTTGCAAGATAATCGACCTTATTTGAATTTGAACAAGTATGTGTGGTGTCCGAATCGTCAGTGGCTGACTTCTCTTCGTCGACTATCATTAACGCAGGCTCGGAGCTGAGGCTGTTAGCCGATGCTTTCACTACGACTTCATCTTCTTTCAAAGGACCGTTCCAATTACGTAACAAACTACCTTTGACGTTGCTTGGTGCTACATACTCGTCATTAGCGTCAACGGAAACTGCAAGCTTTTCTTTTTCACCCTTCTCTTCCGTCTCCGTTTCGTAGCTGACTGATTCAATCTGAAAGAGTGCCTTTTGTATCTCGTTGGAAACAGCCTCGTTGAAAGAGTTCTCATCGTTCTCATCGTCGTTTTCTGCCGGTAAAGATGTGTCAGAAGAGGAAGACGCAAGATTGATGCTGCCGACACTTTCCTCACGCTTCGCTGCAGCAGCAGCAACAACAGCCTTGTTCGCTTGACGCATTGCCAAGAGCTGTGCAAATGGGTTATTCGACTTCATTGGCTCAGCCTCCTTCTCTGACATGGACTGGTCATTTACAGCGACTTCCAATTCATCAATGGTGTCAATGGAGAATCCCATCATTGAGCTTCCTGAGTATGTGGAAGCGCTGGCGACGATCTGTTTGGTAAGATTGGTAGAAGATTCATTAATGCTGACCTTGCGCTCCTCTTGTTCGACTGGCTTGCTCAGCTTGGAATGGTCTGTCACTTTTTTGAGAGTTTCTGCCTTCTCAATCAAGAGATTTGTAGCACTCTTGGGTGAAGTTGGCAAATTCTCCGTGCTGGCCTCTTCCTCTGAGTCTAGGAATGGGTTTGTTGTAGCTATTAGTTCATCAGTACTAGATTCGTCTCCAGACCCTGCAGAGGATTGATCAGCAGCCAATACATCGCGGCTGCGGTCAAGCATATTCCTGATTCGCAACTGAACAATATTGTTGTTAGAAGAAACGCCCGTACTCACACTATCAAATGTATTGAGGCTGATGTCACTTCTAAAGTGATACTCCTTCTTCATGGCGCGTAGCGTAGCAACCTTTTCCTTAAACGTACTGATGTCGTTGCCACCGATGCGAGAACTTTCGTTGTTGTCAAGATCAACCACCTGTTTCTTCGCTAGGAAAGCTGTAACGGGCTTTTGAACCTGAGCCAGTGGATCACCTATCTCTTCAATTTCCTTTCTGTCATCAAACATAGGGTTATTCTTCCTGCTAGTCCCCTCAGTCGGAGCTGCCAATCGCTGATCATCGGCTGAAACAGTACTAGACTTATCTTCCCAATCAAGAAATGGATTCTTGCGCACTTCTTCGCTATTATCACGCTTCTCAGAGTTGGGCGACTCTGGCAGTGCAGCCAAGGTAGTCGATGCAGCCGTAGCAACATAGGTAGAACCACAAGTCGTCAAACTATCCAGTGTATCAATACTTGCATCACTTTCAAAATGGTACACCTTTGATGTGGCTCGAAGCGCAGAAATTTTTGCTTTGAAGGCATCGATCCGCTGCCGACGCTCTTCAGCTGTTGATGAGACGACGGGACGAGATACCATTGCTGTTTGTGCAGATTACTCTTCTCCTTCCTACAGACTTGTCTGAATGCTCTTGCACACAATCATTGAAATTGAAAACTCAATTGATGAGGCGCACACAGTAGGCGTTGGCACCGTTCAACGGAGGCGTTGAATGAGGAAATATACATAGTCTCACAGAAGTGGCAGAGGGGAAAAAAGATAATTTGCATCAAACCGGAAATGAAGTCAGAAAAGCACCCACGCGCGAAAAGTCGCGGTACCTGATCCATCGCCGAATTCTGAATTCTTCCCACACTTTCAATTTGCCGCCGACCTTTTTACCCTTACAGCAGCACCTTGCTACCAGAAGGACACATGGGTGCATGAACTTATTGCAGAGTAGACAACTAATTACCTAGCTGCAGCTTTTGTTTAGTGTTAAATAGAGATGACGGCATTCACGGAGCGTGACAGGGCGAAGAGGGCCAAATTGAAGGCGCGATACAATTCCATCAGACCAAAATCTGCCAGTGGAGATGTGGGCACGTACTCCCCAATCCCAAACTCTCCTAAACCCAATCCGGTGCAATTTCATGATAATCGCGATGACGAGCAGCTGACATCAAGGTCAATTTCAGCTTCTAGTTCCGCAGTTCGAGATACATCACCACCAAGTCACAGTAATGATGCGGATGACACAACAATGGATGCTCCGATGAAGAGCCAGGCGCCTTCGAATTCAGCGGCCCGGCAAAGAGCAACGCAACTTGCCATGACGAAGAAAAAGCTTGCAGCGTCGAGAAAGGCAGCGTCGCCAATGAAATCTGCGTATAATTACAAGCCCATTGCAGAAACACAAAAAACAGCCAGACCATCACCTCCTATTGAAAAGCAAGTCAATGTTCCTTATACACCACCTCGAGTTGTTTCAAAGAGAGCAGAAATGGCGAAGAGACTTGCAGCTTCGCGTGCGGCAACTTCATCTCCTCAACCAATGGTACGGAAGCCAGAACCGGACGTGAAGAACTCTGCACACGTCAAAGGGGTGGTGAAAAGCTCTATACACGTCAAAAGCAATGCATTTGCTTATAAATCACAAACCTTTCCTGATGCTGGCTCGGTAAAATCCAAGTCTTCTTCTTTTGAGAAACCTGAGATTAAGAATAGATTTGCAGCTAATAAGGCAGCGGCTACCAGATCGAATGAACTCGCTCGACTTCGAGCTGCCAGTCCGGCTGTTGTAGCCGCGGCTGCTGTAAAGCCTATTTCAAAAAAGCAGATGGGATATTCGTCATCAAATGAACTGACAGTTGGACATTACGAGTCAGACGAAGATGAATCTACGTTGTGCGATGAATCTACGTTTTGCGATGAAGATTTAGCAAAAGACGCAGTGCTTCAAAGGAGAGAGCAGTTTCGGAAGAAGCAAGAGGGAAAGAAAACCCCCAACGCAATCAGTGACCCTTCCATCCCCCAGCCCAACAAACAAGCGAGCGGCATCGTCTTAGATCCTCCTTTGCCTTCAATAAGAGAGCAATTTCTAAAGAAGCAAGAGGAAAAGAAAAGGTCGAAAGTAGACAGTGGTTCTTCCTTTCTTCAGCCAAGCAATAACATGCCTGATCAATTCGATTATTCCTTCCCAAATCATCTTGTGTCCATGAGTGACAGCGTTTCCGATCCTCCGCTACAATCAATATCTCATTCTTCTTCTCGGGATATAGTTGCATCCAACCCATCTACTGAGATTCAACAGATTAACGAAATTCTCCCACCCCCTCCTCCACCATCAATATCTCATACTACTTCTCGGGATATAGTTGCATCCAACCCATCTGCTGAGATTCAAAAGATTAACGAAACTCTCCCACCCCCTCCTCACAAAACTGAAAGTGAGAACGTGAGTCAAGATTTCGGAGACGGATTTGGGTTTAGCCAAGAAGAATTTTCTCATGCATCTTGGGGGTTGGGTCCTGCTTTCTCTGCTGAAATAATCGCCAATGGAGATGCTGATTGGTCACGTCCAGTAAATTGTTCTGCCGATCAGCAGGGAAGCAAGTCCGCTGAGTGGGCTGCAAGCTTTGATGCAAAAGCATCTAAAGACGAGGAAGAAGAAGTTGTCAAAGAGGAGGACAAAGAAAATATTATCAAAACATCGGCGGATGCTCCGCAAGGTGACATTGAAGTATCACCGAGTGCTACCGCATCCGTGCAATACGTAGACTTCGGAGTAGGGAAGAGTCGTGGCGGGTCTGTTGAATGCGATTCTATCATTGACGAAGAGGAAGATGTTGACAATAGTATTGTAAGCGAAGAAACCACTGCGTCGGCAACTGAATTTGATCCACTATCTATGTTTGGAGGATCTGATTTGTCACAAGAGATGGAGCAGTTAGATGACAATGCTCAGAGTAAGGTGTCATGGGCAATACCAACAATTTCAAAGGAGGAAGACATAGCTGATAACAGCTCCAGCGATCAGGTCCAGAGCGTCTCTTCTTCTTCACAAAAAATGTCAAGGGCGGAAGATGACTCAAATAGTATATCATTTCCTTCTCTGAACAGTGGTGGTCTAATGAAACCGCCTAAACCTGCGCATCAGCTTCCAACAAACAATTCGACCAAGGCACCGCCGCCACCTCCTCCGGCCAAGAATGTCATGAAACCCCCACCCGACTCTCCCTCTGGAACGGAATCTCTTGAGTCATGGTGGCAAAGTCGCTATGCTTCATCCCAAAACAATGATATCAATGCAGCTGTTCAGGAAGCTCTCTTGAACGAAGCGTCGTCGGTATCGAAGAAGTCTCAGGCTGATTCTTCAAAGAACACTAGCGGTGTTTCTACTTTGTCAACCAGTCTCACACCAGTCAGATCAAACGAACGAGAACCATCTTGCGAAATGAACGAGGCAGAAAGTTGCAGCATCTTCAGTGGAATCAGTGGACTTGACGAGGACGGGCTGAATGATTCAAGGAGGTATCAAGCTGCAGTGACAAAGAAACTCTTAGACCCAACAGCACAAAATATCGATTTGGCCGAAACTGAGGAAGAAGATATCTTTTCTGGGGTTTCTGTCAGTAACACAAAGGATCTTACATCTGACGGCCAAACCATTCCTCTGAGAGAGTCATCCGCATTTGATGATTCCCGCCGATCTATTAAGTCTGATATGGGTGGCAATTCTTCTGGCTTTACATTGAAGAGAGCAAATGCGGAGAGCCACTCAATGCTTTATGGGAATAATACTGTTGGCGTGTCTACATATGCACAAAGCAAAGTAATGAACTCCTTGGCGGATGGAATGTCGACGGTATCCTTCTCGAGTCCAATAATGCAACCTGCAAACGCTGCGAGCCAATACATGCGAGAGTCAAAGGAGTCGCTAAGCAGCTTGCCAGAGAGCAATTATGGAGTAATTGAGCTGAAGAAGAATGAGAAATCTTCTCCTGCAAATTCTCATACATCTGATATCACATCCTCAGTTATTTTCGGCTGCGATCCTCCAAGGAGAGTTGCTCACCAAAGGTATGGAAGAGATCACGAGAGAATTCTTGAAACAAATGAATCTGAAGAAGCAGATAGTGTAATATCAAAGGACGCCTCCGTAACCATGAAGTCGGAGCAGATAGTAGAAGGTGAAGGGAATGAAACGACTATTGCGAACAGAGGCGTTTCATTGGTGGCTCCATCGTCTTGTGATAGCACTTCGCAAGGAAGCACGTTTGATCAAACGAAGACGACCGCTATACAAACTGAAGGCGAAAGCCAAGCAACCTCGTATTACGGACTTTCGGGACTTCGCGATCAAGCAAAATCCGCTATTTTATCTCGATTTTCTTGTGGCTTATTGAATGCATCATCATTCGCAGTCTGTGCACCAAACGGTAAGAAGATAATTTGCCTTCTCAGTTCTTTTTTCATATATTTGGTTTTCATTCTTTCTCATTTCATTCTTGTCTTCTAACACATGGCCTCTATCTAAATTAGGTGGTCAAATGCAAGCTGAATCGAGTCTGAACGGTGCATCATCTGATTCTAATAAGCGGAGTGATTCCAACAATTCGGATGACACTCACTCAGAGTCCCCTGGCGAATTTCATGATGAATTTGACGATAGTAATAGTCGACATTCAATTGAATCGTCGTCAAAAAAGGAGACATATCCACCACCACCACCGTTTTCGCCTCATTCAATCAGATTGAGAGAATCTTCTTTCGGTAAAGGTGGTGTTGAGGTGATGCCTGAAGATACAGCAAAGGCTACCTCAAGTATAGGAGCACAAAATGAGCTACCTGTGTACAAGTCTGCTTCTGAAGCGCAAAAGGAGGCGCATGAAGCCTTGTTGCTTTATGCATACACTGCGTTATCAGTTCCACCTCCAAAGACCTTTGTTGAAAAGGGCCAAGGTGCTGAAACAAATCCCATCATTTATCCATCCATTGATGGCGGAGTGAAAGAAATGGGCATCATGATGGAAAGGTTCCGAAGTGGTGGGATCGCAGTGTTAAAGCTCAATACGCATAATCAATGGCAGCCACGCGTTCTTACTGTGACGAAAGAAGTGCACGTGTTCAATAAAACGGATGATGCCAGATATAAAGGCATAGACTCGTGTCCAAAAGGCCTTTTGTGGTTGAAAAAGTTCAGTGATTCTGAGCAGAGCGTAACTTCTATCACCGGGAAGAAGGGAAAAGGTGGGTTATTCTTCAGTACAATTGAGTCTGTCTCCGTAACAAAAGGAATACATCCGTTAAGCAAGAAACAGCAAAAGGGGGTGTTCAAGGATAGTTATACATTTGTCTTGTTCTCGAATGACAAAGGATCGAAGAGGGAAATTTACTTTCGGGTGGCAAACAAAGATGATGTAGTTCTTCTCTCTGCAGGATTCCAGGCAGTTATCGATCGTGTGAAGAACGATGAACATCTCAAGTCAAAAGGTTTCAAGCTGACAGTGGACACACTGATGTCAGGAGGCAACGCTGCAGCAGGGCAACCAAGCCCCCTTTCACCAATACTATCGCCCACTAAGCCACTCAGCGTCACAAGGAAAGCCGTTGCTAACCCCATATCTGATCATCGGTGGGAGGTGTAGAGATGACTTGTAAGTATGCTTCATGTGACTAAATATTATATATAGAATATATGTTAAGTGCGACAGAGACCACCTCCTATCCATGGAGAGGAATCGTTTACAATAGATGCAGATGTAGAATTCTGGTGTTGTAGAATGAAGCATTGCTCAAAGTTTGAAGACATGCATGGCATGAACAGTTTTTAGTCTCATCCTGAGATTGAGATTGCTGCTTTCTTTCCTTACGCGCTTATTAGTAGTATACCTTCGTACATTCGTAGTGATAGCGTATGACATCCATCATCACCATTCACCATTCTCCCACACCATGACGCAAAGTTAGCGCTTCTCGCCCCCTACGGCACGTGTCTACTACACTATAACTGCGACGAATCGAGAGCAACACACAACCACAATCGACATTGACAATGGAACACAGCTTTAGATACAATAAATATAATTAAAGATGAATCAGCAAGATAAGTGTAGGGGGGAGGTGACTGTGCTTGATGGAGGCATGGGGCACGAGCTCAAGCTACGAGGGATCTCGGATGGATCTTTTGTAGCCGGCGTTCTTGCAAATGAAAACCTTCTACAAGCTTCAACAGTCGAAGCCATTCACTATGACTATCTTGCCGCTGGCTGTGATGTAGTAACGACAAACAGTTTCGTTGCTGTACCAAGACGGATGCGTCAGTGTGGTCTCGCAACCGATGATCCCGGTGCATTTCACAGAGCTGCAGTGTTAATTAGATCAGCAGTTGACCGAGCTAGAGCTGCTACAGAAATTGCACATAATGGCGAAATGCTACAGAAACAAAAGAAGATAGCTGGTTGTGTACCTCCCTTGACGGAGTGTTATTTTGGTGACCAAGTTCCTGCAATCGAGGACATGATCCCAGAATATCACTTGATTGTATCAACTCTCGTTGATTGCAAAGTAGATATCATTTTATGCGAGACGCTGTCCACAAAGCGTGAAGCGGAGGCAATATTTCGAGCTATCTCACAATCTACCAGCCAACACACACCTATATGGGTCAGCTTTACAATCAAAGATGACAATCCAAATGAGCTGAGGTCTGGGGATTCCCTGGTGGATGCGTGCAGTCAAATAATAGAGCTAGCGTCGACTTTAAAACTCCCATTGGAAGCGATAGGTGTCAATTGTTCTACTCCAAGTGCAATAACGAAGGCATTGCTATGCGTTTCTCCTTTAGTCTCGGGAAGTGGTGTAAAGCTGTGCGCATATGGGAATTGCTTTCAATCCACTACATCTGAATGGATGGCATCTCTAAAAGGAGATAACGATGCAAAAACTAAAGCCGCCGAAAGAGTGAAATCCGCAGAAGATTATGATCACAATGGATACCTATTACCTCACGCTTATGCGAGATATGCGCGTGAATGGGCAGATTTAGGAGTGCAGATAATCGGCGGGTGTTGTGGCAGTAGACCGCAGCACATGAAACAAGTTGCATCAATGCTCAGATCATAATATTAACGTTACCGATGAAGGTCTTATAAAACATTGTACCGTCCTCCACCACCTCCAGGTCTAGAACCGACACGGAGAGTCTCTTCGTTGAGAAGGCGTTTGACTTCAACAATGCAGTTTTGAAGAATCTGACGACTTTGCGCTTCCAGATGAAGGTATAGCTTCCTCTCCCCATCTGCAGGAGCTTTACCAGGCTCAACATATTGCCCTTTCAGAGTGACAGCAGTCTGGAATTCATCCTGCAAGCGAGATGTAGTTTCTTTTTGAGTGACTTTCCATCTTGCTTCGCGTGGGAAGTCATTGATTTCGACCTCCTCGACAAAGTGGCTATCTCCGGTAGATTGCATTCCACCAGCGTCATCAGAGGGCAGCATTCCGGCTTTTTTCAACAGAGCCTCGCGCATACCAGGAATCGCCAATACATCTGACGACACATTTGCCAGCATGCCCATAGCACCTTTCTTGTCAATCTTTTTCTTGGGGCTAACATCTTTTGCGTCAGCGTCCGCATCACCGGCTGCTTCATCTCCCTCGGCAGAATTGGCAACATCTTCATCTGGATCAATGAGTCCCGCTTCGACTAGGGCTTCCCGTTTCTCCAATTTAGCTAATTTTTGTGCATCATTCATTTCAGAGGAATCGTAAGTGTAGCCTTTTCCTTGGTATCCAGAACTCGCCCATCGTGCTTCTCCCTTGGCAACCTTTTCTTTGAATGACTCCGCTAGTTCTTTCAATCCTTGGCTCAGATTCTTCGATTGGCCAGCTTCGACTAGGGCTCTGACGATAATCGGTGCAAACTTGGCCTCATCAGTTGAGTTAACAAAGGTGTAAGAAACACCTAAATTGCCAGCTCTGCCTGTTCGACCAACGCGGTGGACGTAATCTTCCAAATGATTGGGGCTGGAATAATTCACGACACATCCACAGGATGGCACGTCCAATCCACGCCCCGCTACACTAGTTGCAACAAGAACATTAACACCGCTGTCGACACGTTTGAAGTCGGATAAATTCGAATCACGATCTTCTTGGTCTAGTCCACCATGGATAGACAATGATGAATATCCACATCTCGTCAATTGCTCGAACAATGAGTCTGCTTGTTCTTGTCGACCAACAAAGACAATAACTTTCTTTTTGTCATCAGCATGATCTCCGAGGATCTGCAGCAATCTCAAAAACTTGTCTTCTTCCTCTACTACCTCTGCATATTGCTCTACAGAGTCTGATGCAACAGATCTCCCTCCAACAATAATTTCCAACGGCGCTTTCAGTGACTGTTTTGCCAAATTTTCGAGAACACGGGGAAATGTGGCGGAGAACAAAACCAACTGTCTATCAGGCCTGACTGCAGACAATATTGCCGAGATTTGTGGTTCAAAACCCATGTCAAAAGCCCTATCGCATTCATCTAAACAAACCATAGAGACGCGTTGCAGAGAAATCAGCTTTCCAGATTGCATTGTAAGGATATCTATCAACCTTCCTGGTGTAGCGCACAAGATGTGCGTTCCTCTTTTCAAATCTCCAATTTGTTCAGCAACGCCGGCTCCTCCGTACACTGCAGTTGACTTTATGTTCAAATGCTTTGAAAACCCTTTACATACTGCGTGGATCTGATAGGCCAACTCTCGTGCAGGTGCCAAAATCAATCCAATCGGACCAGTCTCATTTGGTGCTAATGGTGGCTGGTCTAGAATATGTCTAAGCATCGGTAAAACAAACCCCAAAGTCTTGCCACTACCTGTTTTTGCAATTGCAATAACATCCCTACCTGCCATGATACATGGTAAACATTGCGCCTGCACGGGGAAAGGTTCAGTGATTCCCTTCTTTTCGAGAACATTCATGATACGTTCCGAAAGGCCCGCCTCACGGAATGAAGACACAGGTGCTGGTGCTCCACGTCCTCTTACTTTGACCCCAATCTTTGCTTTACGCTCTGCTATTTCCATCGGAGTCAGTTTGGCGATAGATTGTGGGACGATGTACAAATTTTTCCTCACGGTCAAATACTCAATTGATTTGTGGTCTACGGCACGAAGTTCCTTCTTCTTATTCATCTCAGCCAACACCTCTAACGCGTCTGGAGCGGCTGTCAAAGCTGCGAGATTACGTTCTGCTTCCTCCATGATGCCACCTTCTTCGTCGTTGTACATTCTCCCCGTTTCTACAGCGACATGTGACGATTTCCGTATTTGCTCCGCCTCATGTTCTAATTTGCGAACGTGATCTTCGCGTCTTTCCTTTTCAGATTTCACTTCTGACTTTGTTTCATAATCATCGTCGTCATCTTCGGTAGTTGTTTTATCATCATTTGGCACATCTTGCTTCTTCAATGCCTCAATGAAAAGTCGACGTGCATTCTCCTCCTCCTCCTCATCCGTCTCCATCTCGCTATCAGGTCCAGGGGTAGCAGGAGCATCCGATTCCCAATCACTGAAAGTATAGTTATTAACTGTGATTTTCTTTGATTGAGATGTTGCAAGAGAAGTAGTAGTACTGGAACTTTCCATGACAGATTTCCGTGTCCTTACCATAGATCCAGAGGAATCAATATTTCTCCCAGTGATGACGTTGTCATCATCTCCGGCCGATGGCTCCGTCTCAAGACCCATCATAAACGCATCAAGAGCATCGTTTACTGCATCGTCATTATCAGTGGGTGGGTCTATTTGTGTCTCCCCCGCTTTGTGGTCGGAGGAATGGTTTTCACCGCCATTGCTTTGTTTCATATCCCAGCGGCCTTTCCTTCTTCGCTTATTTGGAGGCGGTTCTTTGTCATCGGATGTAATTTCCGCATTCGGTCTTTTATTATCCCCCGGCAGTAACCCACTGGCTGCTGATGTTAGTGTTGAGTTCTTCAATTCTTCTTCTCCCAACAATGGCAAGAGATCGGATTTTTTTGCCCTCATAATACTATTATGGCCGCTATTCTTCGCCCCAACATCGTCCTCATCTAAAAATCCGGCTCCCGGCCTCGCCCTCTTTTTCTTCTTCCGTCCCTTCACATTGGACAGTCCCAATCCAATCTTTACCTTCGGATGTGACGATGATGCAGGTGCAGTATTAGGGACATCTATCAGCGTTGTAGTTTGAAACCCACTGGATTTCTTTTCCTCCTCTTTTTGCTGCTGCTGTCTTTTCCTCCACGCCTCGAGACGCTTGCGCTTTCTTTCTGCCGCGGCTGCTGCGGCATCGTCGCCCATTTTTCCAGTATTAGTTGCAGTCAAAGAACCGACTCTCCACCCCAGCAGCGAGGCAATGAATGGTGGCGGTGGCGGAATGAATGCGGAATGGCGAATGGGCACGCATACTTAGACGGCGGGGCAGGCTTCGGGCACCAAGCTCAATGTACTAAGTTCCGATGTAGAAAAACTGTAGCCAAGAGGAGAGGAGAAGAAATATGAGTAGTGTGCTCCAAGAAGAAAAGAGGAAGAAGATGATAATATAAGGTCATAAAAGAGCTTTAAGTTAACTTTAAGGTGTCATTAGCAATCTATTTTCCCTCTCCTCCTGTCCTCTTCGCGGCTTGTTCGTCACAAAAGCAGCCACTCTCCTCAAACGATAACACTGGGCGAGTTCTCTCTGGTGAAAACCTATCATTATTATCCGACACTTCGTCGTCAAACACAATCAAGGCTCTGATGTCGAATGATTTTCGTCTGTGTAGAGAATCTGATTCTTTATCTTCCACCTCAATTGCACAATGCCATAGATCAGATGGTTGGTCGCGCTCTCGATCATACTGATAAAACACAATCACTTCATCCCTCGTGGCGTTTGGAAACATATACCATTTGCTATTCTCTACATTTGGAGCAGCATCCGGAAAAGCTACATCTCCATCATATCTTGAAGAGTATATCGACAAGGGCGCTCGAGTGACAGGTGTTTCGCCAATGTTTCTCCAAAAATTGAGAATTGCAAATCGTTTTCGTCCGCTTACTATGTCACCCGTAACATCTTCAATGACACTGCTGGATGATGCTAATGAATCATTTTGTACTCGGTTGTTGTCAATAATGGTAAGAATTTCCTCTATACTGTCATATGCACCAACATCTGTGTCGATGTGCACAAGAGATGCAATATTCGCAGTAGGTGTGTGCAATAATTGATCGCGCTGACGAGATATTTCCAGTGATTCTCCTCTCATCATTGGATTCCAGAAGGATAAGTGTATTATCTTCTCAGTAAAGAGTTTGTTGACAATCCTCTCTAACTCTGGCAGGTAACATTGTTGGACACTATCCCTCTCAGACCAAATTATTTGTGTTTTGGGCATCGGAGAAGCAACAATGGCGAGTCCATTTTCTTTTAGCATCTCTCGTTCATTGTGATACGACTCTTGCAGTCTTCTCCCATCGTGGATTGTCTCGATGCAATCATTGTGTTGAAAGTACTGTGATATATTATAGTGAGCCTGGATGTACTCGTTGGCGGCAGAATAGTCCACTCTCGCTTGTGTGTGCATCGTATGACTGTTACGGCGTTGCATCATAGGGATAGGTGAAGACGGCGATGTAAAGCTAACACAAATGAAGCTGCAACTTTGGATGATGTATGTAAAGACGAGCGCGGTGGATGAAAGAGCCGCTGCAGACATCATGTCTCGCTTCGGTGATGGCTCTCCACCTAGCCTAACTTCTTGCTGGTGCTGCTATAATTCCATGAGTGGTAATTACCTACGCTGCTGCTGGCTGTCTGGGTGGTGGTGTAGCTGGTACGGTAGCTGCCGTGCCGGCGCTTGGCGCTGCCACTGTGCCGCGCTTTGGTTTGAGGAACGCGTGAACACTATACATAATCACACTAGTGCGAGTGGTGTGTGTCAACCGTCAGATGTGAAGAGGGTGTGGACACAAACGAGTGGCGCGCCACGAGTTTTGGTCACGCCACTCTTCAACATCTGAGAGTTTGATTACAAATTAACCGTTGTGTGACCAAACTGCAAGGCTGTGACGGTTTTTTTTGCGTGATGTGACCAAATCGTGAGTGGTACAAATAAAGCATTTTGTAACCGCACGCTGGCGCTTGTGATCAACACAGTGGCGTCACTTCTCAAACCACACCTCAAGGCTGTGACGGGTTTTTTGCGTGATGTGACCAAATCGTGAGTGGTCACAAATAAAAAGCATTTTGTAACCGCACGCTGGCGCTTGTGATCAACACAGTGGCGTCACATAAAGGCCATGCAGGCGCCAAAAATCCAAAACTACTGGCCCGGGCCAGTTTTTGCCACCGATCACAAAAAAGACCCACACCATGGTGCTTTCAGCCTATGCAGCAACAACGGCAACAAATAATCATATAACAAACCCAAAACATAGTCACTAGACCCATTTTTTACGCTGAATCGAATGGTGCAGTCGGCGGTCCGCTATCTCCAGCGCCTACAGACGTATTGACAGTGATAGCAGCGGCAGCGATTTTTCCACAATCGACGTGACAACATAGTTTGGGCATCATGTGGGAGGGGTAATGATCAATATATAACGCTGCCATGATAGCCCCATATCCGCATAGGTATAAGTGGGCGAATAATCGCCGGCGATAGTGACAGAAATGAGTAATATAGCGGCATTCAGTGAGATTTAAGAAGGCATGAAATCTGCCCTAACAGCGACGGCATCAATCACGGCACATGTCTATAACAATGAATTACAATATTCCAAACCCACAAGATGGTCACAGGACCTCTTTCATATGATATATTGAATGGTCATGTCAGTAGCTCGCAATAATCAATGCTTTTTGACGTACCCACCGCCAAGTTAGCTGCGGTATGTTTTGCCCATTTTCGACACATCATGACACGGCCGCCGATGAGGAGGGCTAATAGTCCTCACATAATACTCCAATAATAACCTCAGCACCAAATGGGCGTGATATGCTGATTGCTGGTTGGGAATATCTGTGAACAGAAGTGATACAGAGGCATGGGGATCAATAATAGAGGGGAGTTCAGAATATCGAGCGTCTGAGGACTCTACCAGGAGAATCGTCTTTGTAATCAATCCCACCCTCAATACCAAAACGGACCAACCTCCCACACCTACACATAATGATGACTCGACAAAAATGTTGCTGGTTGTGAAAGCAGATGCACCTATCTTGCATCTATTGGTCTGTTACTACTACCTCCTGTTGTTATCCAAATGTTGATCAAACATTTTTTGGAGTGCCTTACACATAACAGCACAGAAGTGACAAAACAATTCATGATGAGATGCAACTCAAGATTGATCTTAAGTACCAAAAGAGTATCTATAAGATGAATGTGCAGTGTATAGAAAAGAAGCAATATTGGTATGTTTGGTTGCAGGTAATAATATTTGTGGCATCTTATGGTTGAAGATAAACAGAGCAATATTTATAGTTACAAGTATCAATCAAGATTACACGCCTTAGCTTTGTCTATTAGTGTGGTTGCATTAGTAACATCTTGTCTTCCCCAACAAAAGGTATGTTAGATTTGCCCTGGGTAAGCACATGGGCCAAATATACAGACATAGAAGCTTCACCAAAGCCGCATCTACGGCTCCCAAGAATATCCTTCCGTTCAATTATATATTCACAGTGATATGATATGTATGCTTGCAACATTACAGTGGGTTCTATGAAGATGTGCATGATGTGTGATGTGCTTACACTTCCACAGAAGATATACACCAGTAGAGCCAAGTAGCACCAGAGTAAAAGGATCATTGCAGACATATGGCCGCCCATTCCCAAGAATAATCGCTTAATGTAATTATATGAAGGTGTTTGATCAGTATCATGTTGTGATATTGAAGATAGGAGCGGATAAGTGGTCATTTCTAATCGTTGATGCTTTGATTTTCAGTTGATGTTGGTGCCTTCATATTTTTTACTAAATGCCGCTATATTACTCATTTCTGTCACTATCGCCGGCGGTTAATCAACGACTTATATCCATGCGGATATGGGGCTATCATGGCAGCGTTATATATTGATCATTACCCCTCCCACATGATGCCCAAACTATGTTGTCACGTCGATTGTGGAAAAATCGCTGCCGCTGCTATTACTGTCAATACGTCTATAGGCGCTGGAGGTAGCGGACCGCCGACTGCACCATTCGATTCAGCGTGAAAAATGGGTCTAGTGACTATGTTGTGGGTTTGTTATATGATTATTTGTCGCTGTTATTGTAGCATAGGCCTGGAGCACCATGGTGTGGGTCTTTTTTGTGATCGGTGGCAAAAACTGGCCCGGGCCAGTACCATAGTTTTGTAACAAGGTACAGCGTGGAGCTGCCAGAGGCAGTCACGGCCTAGTAGCAGCAGCGGAAGTCATGGTGTAAGTGCGATAATTAGAGTAACTAATTATGGTGGGAAGAGGGATGATGGAATGCTTGGTCCAGCCGGCTTTGTGCCGTCTGTCCACTGCACGCCGTATCGAAACACTCCCCTCAAGCTGATGATTCTCTCCAAAAGATAATCTGTCAGATTGCTTGCGTAAGCCAAGGCGTAAGCTCCCCTCAAACTGATACCAATCAGAAAGATAAATAAATAAAACAAAATTGCTGTGGTCCTCAACGCATCCACAGGTATCAAATCCAAAATTGAAGTGGTTCCAGAGCAATCCACTCATTCCGTGGTTCCAAGAATTGTACTCCACGTAACTCAAAATCCAAAAATAAAAGCCAAAAAGAAAAGTCGGTGTGGTTCGTCTTGCTTTCGCTAGGGTAATCCACACCCTCAAGAGTAGTCACCACCATCGTCCAAATACGTGAGGATCATGCGAGCAAAGTAGAATCTCTTCTCCCCTGAAGGCAAAGGTCGTGCACATAATGGTAACAGATAGTATTGGACTTCTTCCTGAGTTGAGATCCAGGGTTCTTGGTGTTAGCGAGTACCTCTGCGTTTTCAGTCAGAAATACTAGCTTGATCTTCATCAGAACTGTAATCTTCATCACTGGAAACCGAAATACTAGCTTGATCGTCTTCATCAGAACTGTAATCTTCCTCACTGCTCAGATGGGAAGCAGCTTGCTTTTCATCAGAACTTGAATCTGCATAAATCGAAGCTGAAATAAGAGCTTGATCTTCATCAGAACTGTAATCTTCATCACTGCTCTGATGGGGAATCGTTTGCTCTTCATCAGTACTTGAATATGCATGGAAAGGGTTGTTCACATCTTCCTCTTCCTCCGGAGAGTCAGAGGCAGACGAATACTCTTCGGGATAATCTTCATCATCTTCCTCCTCCTCCGGAGAGTCAGAGGTAGACGAAGACTCTTCGGGATAATCCTCGTCATCTTCCTCCTCCTCCGGAGAGTCAGAGGCAAACGAAGACTCTTCGGGATAATCCTCATCATCCGAACTCGTATTCTCACACTTGGGCCTGAGCGCAGAGATCTGGGCATCTATCGACTTAATCATCCTCTTGTACACGGTACGCTCAGAACTAAGGTGCTTAATCATTTCCTCACATTTCCATTGGAAGTGTTCCGCTTTCTGAGCAGCGCTCATTCGACTGATCTCCTCTTCGGTATGGTGGGTACGCAGGTTAGTAAGATCACCACCAGCACAGTCCTCACCTTCCTTCTTGCCTTTCTTGCGACGGGCAGAGGAACTAGATACGTCGGAGATACGAGCCGGTAGGACAGCCTCAGTGCGGGGACGCTTCTTGGTGACTGGCATGTTGTCGGTCATCAGCTTGGAAGCGAGATCAAAATTATGCAGTTCTCCATTACTATTCTGTCTGACCACACTTAAGGCAGTGTTCAAGGCAGAGAGCTGTTCAGGTCGTCCTCTCTGGTCTAGAGTGAGGCATGAAATGAACGCATTGACAATCTCAGTCTGGCTAAGAGCAGTGCAGGGATGCCCTGCCGCAGCGGCCTGAGCAATTGTGGAAACAGCGGTAGTAAATTTCGCGAGCCAGTTCTTGTAGGCGTTCCGGTGGTGAAAGTTCCAAGGCTTCCTCAGAAAGTCTTTCGCTGATTTGATCATTTCGAGCCACTCCGCTTTATTCGTCAGCAAAGTAGTCCAGAGGAAGTACGCATCACGACCGTTATTCTTGTTCAGGTGGGGCTTCAATGTTGCGTAGTACGTAGAGTTGATTGCTGCCATCTTAATCTTTGTAGCAAAGTACGCTTCATCCCTATTGTAGGACACACCAGATAGAGGCATAAAGGCAATCATCTCCTCGATAAGGGACTCGTATTCGATACTAAAGCACGTGCTAGCAGCAAGTGGGGGAGGAGATCCAGGATACGTCTTCTCGCGAATCAGGTAGATGAGTGGAACGCCATGCTTTCCAGGGGTTGCTTGCAGCCAGGCTCGAACAGTTTCGTCATAGACTTGAGGGTTCATACCTGAAGTGAAAGCAGGAAAGAGTTGTTCTGTACGGTCCATCTGCTCCTCGATCTCCTTCCACTCTTCGGCGAAGTCCTGAATCACACCACGCGCCATCGTCGCCTCGGTGACTTCACGGCCAATTGCTTTGCAGCGAATGGCCCACTTGTAGGCATGAAGCAATCGTTGTTGAGCAAGAATAGGGATTGATTGAAACTTCTTCTTTTCAAAGATAGTTTGGAACGTTTCTTCTTCTAACAGAGTCAAATCTAGCGGTGATACCCAACCCTCATCAATCAAAAGCTGAAATGCAGGGTTAGTATGGGGAATACCAATCTCATCCTCCAACCACTTCGGCATGTTGAAGGTATGAGATTTGGTGTCGGGTGAGGATCTAGTAGAAGCAGACTTGTTACTTTTGGGAGCAGTCTTCTTCTTTCCAAGAGCAGCACGAGTAGATCTTGCTTTAGCAGCAGTCTTCTTTGCTTTGGCAGCACGAGGGGCTTTAGTAGCAGGTTGCTCGGAGGCATCGGAGACATCATCATCGTCTTCATCCGATCCTTTAGCAGTAGGCGGTGTGGAAGCAGCAGGGGCATCATTGGATCCATCATCACTGTCGATATCCGACGGGTGCTCATCATCTGACGGTTGATCACCAGCAGATGCAGCATCGCCATTATCATCAGATCTTTCCAAAAGATCGGAGATTCCCTTAAGTTCCTCCTCCTCAGAGTCTTCCTCCTCCTGCAGCTGGCGGGTCTTGACAGTAGCAGCAGCCGCTGTCTTCTCCGTAGCCATCAATGGTTGTGCTTTCTCTTGATTGCGGTCGGTGGCGGCCTCTGCCGACTTCTTTGGGGCTGCGGCCGCGTTTCCTTCTTGTTTTCTTGGGTGTATGTGGTTCCATGGTTGCAATCAGTTGGGCTCAGAGTGTTCTTTTGTATTATAGGCAAAGCATTAGGGTGATTTTTGGTCGGTGGGGTGATGCCGTCTTGGCCTCACTGATGTGCGAAATCTGCGTGGCTCCCAAAAATCATGCATCAACACGGGAAAATGCGTTGTGGTGACGGACGGACGAGCGG
This sequence comes from Skeletonema marinoi, assembly GCA_030544225.1. Lineage (NCBI taxonomy): Eukaryota > Bacillariophyta > Thalassiosirophyceae > Thalassiosirales > Thalassiosiraceae > Skeletonema > Skeletonema marinoi. Next base: position 3,415,296 of record CM060487.1, read on the forward strand.
ATGAGCAAACACAAGAGCTCATTCTTCTTTTTGAGTTCCAGCTGCACCATGCCATGGGCATTGCTGACAGTGGAAGAGTAGTAGTAGCAGTAGCATTAAAAGCGGTCATTATCAGTGCCTTCACACTGTTATCTAAGGTATTATTATTGCCGTTGAACTATTATTTATGGCAGCACAGAGCTCTTCGACTTCGCGAATTTTGATCTTTTGGGATCGGCATGCCCAGGCATCCATCGATGGGCACGCCTAGACGTTTGGGTTCAACGTAATCAACAACGCAGACCCCCTCTCTGCTTTGTGTATGAATTTATTTCACGCTGCATAATGGAATTGCACCTCCTCCCAAAGGGGGGTTGGGTGGCCGCAGGCACATGAGGGGAGGAGGTCGTCGACACAACACAACTGATGAATCGCCGGATGTATTTTTGTTTCATTATTAATTTCATAAATCTTGGGGAACAACAAATATTCGGTGGCGAGTGCATTTTTGCTGGGGAGCCTCAATCAATTGAAAGCAGTCTCCCACGAGCTGTTCTCATTGGAGGGGGACACTGGCCACTTTATGCTATGACTTGTGGCCATCTCGTGACCGGGACCAATATCATGGTTACATCACTGGGAAGGACTGGGAAATGGAGGTGCACACTGGGGTGTAAGTAGAAGTGAACTCAGTCAACACCCACAGGGGGTGATGATTGCGTTTTTGCTGGGGAGCCTCCACTAATGACAGCAGTCTCCCACATGAGCTGTTCTCATTGGAGGGGGACCTTGGCCACTTTATGCTATGACTTGTGGCCATCTCGTGACCTGGACCTATATCATGATTAAATCATCGGGATGGACTTGGAAATGAAGGTGCACACTTGGGTGTAAGTAGAAGTGAGTGTTGGAGAGATTTTACATGCTTTTTCCCGGGTTTAGGCATTAAAACTAAACCCGGCCATGTCCGACCCCGATTGCCAGCGAGAAACGAATTGCTTCCTCCTAACGAGGTCTCCAGAAATGGAGAGCTGCTGTTGGGCAGATTAGACATGCTTTTTCCCGGGTTAAAGGCATTAAAACCAAACCCGGGGCTGTTCGACCCTAGTTGCCAGCGAGAAACGAATTGCTTCCTCCCAACGAGGTATCCAGAAATGGAGAGCTGCTGCTGGGGAGTAAGACAATACTTTTCCCGGGTTACGTATTAAAACTAAACCCGGGCACGTCCGACCCCATTTTCCAGCGAGAAACGAATTGCTTCCTCCCAACGAGGTATCCAGAAATGGAGAGCTAGAATATGGGCCGCAAGACAAACTTTTCCAGGTGTGACGTTCGGAAAATCAGCTGGGGAGGTGCAATGTTGATCATTAGTGAGATGGCGGAAGGAGACATGACCGAGCGACGAGATGATAGGCGAAGGGGGATAATCTTTAGACGTTGCGGAGGTACATTCTATTGGCAGATCAGCTCTAGACGGTTTGTGCATGGGGCACTGCGAGACGAGCCCGCCTGACACAGCGACCTTGTCTCTTTTGCCCAATGCTGGTGGGGGGTGAAACGCCTTGACCTTGCCCTGTTGCTTGCTTTGCAAGCCGGTGGGCTCCTCAAGCCATCCGGTACTGGCCTATGCCGTCCGGTATTGGCTTAGCGGGCAAGGATGTGGGTCAGAACTCTAACCCACGGTTTTAGGCATCACCCCTCGCATGCATGCATGCAACTAACCTTTGAGCTTTACTTGTGTCCAGCAAGTGCCCGAGTAGGTAGGAACCAAGGTCCAGTACGCGTACTTGATTGTGGTGACGGACGGACGAGCGGATGAGCAAACACAAGAGCTCATTCTTCTTTTTGAGTTCCAGCTGCACCATGCCATGGGCATTGCTGACAGTGGAAGAGTAGTAGTAGCAGTAGCATTAAAAGCGGCCCACTTCCCACCCTTTAACCAAATGGGCTCCTCAAGCCATCCGGTACTGGCCTATGCCGTCCGGTATTGGCTTAGCGGGCAAGGATGTGGGTCAGAACTCTAACCCACGGTTTTAGGCATCACCCCTCGCATGCATGCATGCAACTAACCTTTGAGCTTTACTTGTGTCCAGCAAGTGCCCGAGTAGGTAGGAACCAAGGTCCAGTACGCGTACTTGAGAGTCAAATTTTCCAGGTTGCTTCGGCCAAAGAACAAATGCCGACTGGAGGCTATTCGTCATAGAAAGGTACAATACAATGGCACGGGAGGTATAAATGTCTGCAGTCTGACACGGCATTCCTGGACATAGGCATGTTTGTGCAGAAATGTTTTGTGTAGTGCTGAATCTATCGCTACCCGGACGTATCAAGGATCAACTCGCAAATCTGATACGAATTAGCTAGTTTATACAGCTGCTTAGCTGTTGCGGGTAAGTTGAAGTGGACGTATGCAAGGAGAGTGCCTCAGGCGGCAGCAACTTCCTCCCCTTACCGCGAGGAGCAAACTGTGCGAACCAATCACGTTGCACTGACTGCCGAGAAAAAGGTAATCAAGTGAGGAATTGATATATATTAAATAACTGACAAGTCATTTATTAATTGCATTATCGTCCAACCGTTATGAGCACGATTAGAACACACCATAGTTACTACCATGGCTGCAGGGATTGAGTCGGTGGGTATATTGCTATCAAGCCGTCGCTCGACATCGACCTTAGTACATTCAGTCAATTGGCAATCAAGAGGTAGCATCGATCCGTCTCACCAGAAAGATAAGTTCTCCAAGGAACATACATGGCTAGCTCGTTTCCCCTTCGAGTTGGGTGTCGAATGACACAGGCATCTGCCAGATGCAGCTTTCGATTCATTGAGAACCAACCATCTCATGGAAATCCCTTGTCGTGATGAACACGGGAGAACCATCTCTTTAATGTCTGGTCCAATGGGTCTCCACCCTACTGATACTAAGACTAACATGGTAATAATGGAACTTGCAGTCTCCTGGCTAATTTGTTCCTACCATGCCCACACGCCAGCTACAACTATACACATGATCTCATGAGTTGAGCATCCTTAAAGCAGAAATGCATCCCTTGCGGGCTCTTTTGTTGTGATCAAATGTGATAGGAGCACGGCAGTGGCAACACTCGAATGCTTGATGAGGCGGGGTTGATTAGGGACCCGAATCATAGCGTAGATCGACAGATCTTTCGCCTGAAAGGTTACTATCCCTACCCCTTAAGGCACACATCAGATGCATAATCCCCGTGAACGACAACCATTGTGATTCGTCGATCAATACACCAGATTAACGCTTATAGTTAAGCCATCGCCCCGGACATCGGAACGACGTGGGTCTGATAAACTAACAAGGTACAGCGTGGAGCTGCCAGAGGCAGTCACGGCCTAGTAGCAGCAGCGGAAGTCATGGTGTAAGTGCGATAATTAGAGTAACTAATTATGGTGGGAAGAGGGATGATGGAATGCTTGGTCCAGCCGGCTTTGTGCCGTCTGTCCACTGCACGCCGTATCGAAACATTTGGTCTGCATGGCCTTTATTGGGGTGATCACACTGCCAGGCAAGGCCCTTTTGACATCGATCTTTTCGGGAATCGATTCAAAATTTGCATTGTGAGGGTACTTATGTTAGTCAATGAATGAATTGAACGCCATGCAATGGCTCAACAAAGTAGACGATGCACTCGACTGGGTCCTTGGACCACCACTAGAGCCTCCATCTCAGACTGATGGTGACGATAACAGTGAGCAAACGAGAAATCGTGCAGATCATGATGTTGATGATATCGTTGTCAAGAGCTCGCCTGCTGTCGGCAGAGCTAAAAGCAACAGTAGTGTTAGTGGTGCTCCAAAACGAAGTCCAGTGGTTATTCATGAAGATTACACTTGCCCGTCTACTCCGATGGCGGCGGCAGTGGGTGAATATCTCGTCTTAGACGAGTCGCCGTATCCATCAGCGAATTATAATGGCAACCGTCTTGAGAACAAATTGATGCCTGGTGCAAAAGATTCTGCTATCACAATGCAACGAAATGCGTCTGTTGGCATGCAACAATCGGCTGATGAGTTAAAGGGAGCATTGATAATTTCACATAGAGGCGGCAATAGAGAAAGCAATGAAGCAAAACCTCCTACAAAGCTTCCGCCTCCGCCACCTCCTCTGTCACTATTTCAGTCGTCGACATCTCTATCCAGCAACAAACAACAGCCGAAACAAAAGCAAGCACCTGCACCACCACCGCCGCCGCCGCCGCCGACGCCGCTACCACATCAACGTAACGCACCATCTTCTCCACGAAGAATACAATCAAATCCATACAAAACATCACGATCAACCCCGCGAGGATCACGGGCTGCTCCGGGAGTAATTCGAAGACGACTTCGAACTCCATCTATATCTCCGCCGCCCAGTCCTGCTTCTCCATTATTGCCACATGATAATCCTATCGTGCAAACAATTGAATCATTTGGTCTTGAGTCTGAGGATAATGATCATCACCTGATTAGTCAACCCATTCTGCTGCCGAGTCATAATAATCACTCGCTCAATAATAATACAATAATATCGTCAGAAACAGAACGAACACCATCATCTGCGAATGCAGTTTCGGTCTTACCACCACCGCCTTTGTCTCCTCCCCCTGAACCCAAATCAAACATAGAGAAAGTGCAATCAATCGATAATGCGAAAAGTATGGACAACAAAGTTATTGCAGAAACAGAAGCTGTAGAGATTGAAACAGAATCTGTAAAGATTGAAACAGAACAAAGCAAGGATAGTTGTAGTGACAAAACTGCTAATGCCGAAACGTCAGAAGCTGATTCAAAAGACGACAATTGGCATTTACGAGGGTGGTTCTCATCATCAAATCAGGAGGAGCCAGATGTTGGAGTTGAAAAGAGGAAAGACGACATAGATAATCAAGTTCAGATAGATGATGATGACTCTTCATCGGCAGACTCGTTTCATTCTCATTTTAGTGAAAACAGTCAGCTTACAAATAATGACATCGAAGGAGAAGAAGATGACGATGAAGAAGAAGAAGCGGATAACGAGAGTACGTTTGAAAGAGATTATGCAGATTTTGCTATTCCATTCCCGTCATCTCCAATAATACAAGATGATCTTGATTGGGATCCTTCATTGAACTGCTATGGAATTGTTCATGTTCGTTTGTTACGTGCACAACGTCTTCCGTGTGATGAACACGCGACAGTTCATGCTACATTATCGTTGCCTCCTTGGAAAGGACGTATTCGAATACCCCCTCGAGCAGCAAAACGTGGACCAACGGGGGCAGGGATTTGTTCGAGGTGGGATAAGCCGATTGATAAGAAAGTAGATGGTGGTGGTGAAGAAGGAGAGTCGCCCCCATTGGCTAGTGAAGCAGATGATCCCTGCACATTTCACATGGTACATGCTTACAACAATGAAGATACACCTATTCCAACTGTTTCATTGGAGTTATCGGTGGCAAAGCTTGGTGGAGTATTCGAAAAGTTTTTATGTTCCGTTTCTCTTCCGTGTCACGGACTGATGCAATCTCCTGGGTCATGGATACGAGATTGGCACCCAGCGAGCAGAATTTTTGGAGTAAATGAAGTCGACGAGGGGGCTGATTTGGATACACTACCGTTCATTCTGTTGGAGACATGTTTTGAGCCAAAGGTGGAGGATGCTGCCGAAGCTGCGATATCGGAAGAAGATACGCTGGGTTCAATACCAAGAGACTTTGAAATTCGCCCTAGCCCTCGTCATTCGAATCTACAACACATGCCTGATTCAATATACTCTTCAGTTGATGATGAGAGCACATCGTTAATGTCAGGGATTACATCTCGCAATGTAGCTTCGACAAAACCACATTTATTGCGTGTTAGGTCGTTTTGGGCACCCGCCTGGTGTGCTGTGTGTTCCAAAGTCATCACAACAGGCTGGTTGCAAGGCAGTTTTGAATGCGAGGCGTGTCACATTTATTGCTGTCGAGACTGTCAGCTTCAAGTAGATGTACGGATTCCATGCGGTTCTGAGCTGTCGGCCATTGCTGTGAAGAAGGCTAAAAAATACCAAATATCACTTGGTCAAATAATGACAACATTGGCTCCTCAAGATGAAAATGGCAAACCACCAGATGTAAGTGGTCCAGCTGACACAACAAATTTGGGTGCAGTAGTAAGGAGTGATGAAGATTCGCCAAGAGAAATAAAAGGGATTGGAATTTTGAATATTCGGGTGCTCAAGGCGTGTTTGTTCGATAAGACATACCCTTCAGAGACAGAACCAAGTAGCGTCTTTGATTTGGATTCGTCTAATCTTCGTAGTGGAGATCACTACGTTCGAGTATCCTGGATGGGTAGTAGAGATTCAAAACGCACCAAGACTGTACTACAAGCTTCCAAACCAGTATTCGACTCGGATGATATGGTATTTGATGTGCCTCATTATGGAATGGAGTACAAAGTTGAAGTCGTAGATGCCAACACTGATCGTCCGGTTGGATCATGCCTTTTATCTGCGCAGGGGTTGCTGCAATGGCAGCGTGACGACTTGCTCTCGAGTTTGGATCGTCTGCTTCTATCTTTCTTTCATTTTCGAGAGTACTCAGAGCCTCGTCGGTTGAGGTTAGAGTTGCGCAAGGGAGTGAAGGATGGATTTGGATTAAATTTCTACAACTCCGCCAAACTTACAGAGGGATCGAATGAAGCGAATTCGTCTATGCATGCAGGTGAGATATCAGGTTGGATTGACCTCGATCTACATTTGCAGGAAGATCGAAAACTATTCTACTCTCTTGAGCCGCGGAGGTGTCCTCCAAAGGCTGAGGAAGAGTTTGATATTGCGCTCATTCAGTTGCATATAGCTAGAATTGGTGCGCTCGTTGAAGACATTCAAAAGCTAGTTTCTGCCTACATGTATTTGGTCGGTTGGGAGAACGACAAGCTCACTGGGACAGCATTGGTAAGTCTACATGTATTGTGCGCGCTATCTATTCATTGTTATTTGGATTTACACTTATTAACTGCTTTGCCTGCCTTCCGCCAGATAATCTTTGTGGTGTTCACGCTGACGTTCAACATGGAATACCTTGGCACACTTCCTATTGGAGTCATAGTACTGTATATGGTCTACCTTGCCTATCTAAGGGTCAACGGTCGATTCAAAGATAGATTTATCTCGAAGGAAAAGGATGCCCTCATCGAATCTGAAAAGAAAATTGAAAAGAATCATTCCATTCACAGACCTATTGGCATTCTAGAAGTTGGCGAGCTCCGGGGCAAGCACCTCAAAACTCGAGAGTTGGGATTGCCTGGAAGTTTCTATGCGACAATATCATATGATCCTATGAGGTATGCAGACGAACATGCGAAAGCTTCCTTGGCAAAAATTGATGCATCAAGCACCTGCAGCCATCAAATTGGAAGCACAATCAGTCCAGGAATCACGTCTAATCCAATTTGGACGAATTTTCAAGATAGTGCTGAACTCATGCGCGTTCGGTATTTGTTACCAGATGATCAAACTCTGGGGAGACATTTATCACAAAATGTTGAGGAAACATCGTTGAAGGTAATGTATCCAGTATTGCAACCACTCACCGAAGATGGAGAAGGTATTGCTCCTGTAGATGCTGTTGACGGCGGTCAAAGAAGCGATGTACAATTGATGCCATGGGAATCATCATACGGGGCCATTGTAATACAAGTTCGGTTCAGTGATGTTCTCGGAACGCTATTTGACAACGTGTTGGGCGAAGTGGTTGTGCCTGTTGCAAAATTGGCTGGGAGCGGAAGAGCAGTAGAGGGGTGGTTCCGCTTGCTTGACGTGGGTACGACAGACTTTATCCCGGGAGACTCGACTGACGAGACCTCAGAAGAAGCAGGAACAGAATTATCAGTTGCGAAGAAAGGCGAAGAAGACAAAGAATTGCCTCAGATTGAGTTGCCAGAAATTTATCTCAAGGCGAAGTTTTCTCCAAATTTCGGTGATTCATCTTCAGATTTGGAATCATCGAAGGTAATCTGCGAAGAATTGGTTCGCACAGCTTCATTGTCGCAAGGGAATGGTGTAGGGGTGATTGGATCATCTCTAAGTACACTTAATACAGTGAGAACTCTCGGAGGCACTCTTCAAAACCAAATCAGCTTCGTTGTGGATATGATTGAAAAGGCAAGGAATGCATTCAACTTTTCCAATCCAAGAATCACAGTTTTGATTTTGCTTTGTTTGTCAGTTCTTTGGACGGTATTAGCATTGATTCCTACTCGTATTGTTATCCTGATTGGTGGGGTAGCTCAATTCGGGGCGACGTATTATGACAAATACATGTCTCCAAGAAAGAAGAAGAGAGAATTGTCGTCGGAGGACAAGAAGACACATGCTTCTGATGTAGGTGGAAACGTATTTGAAAATATGTTCCTATCCATACCAACAGATGAGGATTTGAGAAGAACATACTTTTGGGAGGCACGACGCGTAGGGGAGAGAGAACGAGAGAAGTATGCGATGGCAAAGCGTCAAACGCGAGTAGAGAAACTGTGGAAAGCAAGATGGCATGGTTCACTAGTGATGAAAGAGAAGAAAGCAGATGCCAACGATATCCAAAATTCATCAGCAAGAAGCAGCTGGAGTTGGAAGGGTATTTTTGCTCTGATTGAGGGACATCGCTTCATATGGTGGAGGTCAGAGAAACATTTTGACACAGGAGAGTCTCCGTTGGGTCAAATATTCTTTGCCGGACACTCGGGCCTTGCTGGCCTATCTCCTCTTGACCTTCGGGAGCTCACAAAGGAAGAGATTCCATCTGTCGTCAGTATTTTTGGCAGAGGCCAGCAAGGGCAACAAAAAATTACAATGTTGGCTCCTTCGCTACAGCTGAAGGACTCTCTTGAGAATGCAGTTTTATTTGCAAGTACTGATGCAAAGGCTGACTAGAGAGAAGATGGAGACGTCGTCACAGACCACATACAGGTGTATTTCAAAACATAAACATTACTTATTTTTATTGAGCCCGCCGAAGCTATAATCTGCCTCTACAAAACGGCTATAAACTTCAATTGTTTTTTCTCTCGTCATTGAAGATGCTTTTACTGAGTCTCTTTCCAAGCAAAATTGTACCCACTCCACCAACTTGGGAAACTTGTCAGTTGGTAGCTCATAATCCTTCCAGTGTTTCAAAGTTATCGTCAGACGCTGAATGAAAGGTAGCAGATGAAGATCGGCTATAGTAAAGTCCTCTCCGAGCAAATATGGCCCTTTGCTTTCTACCAGAGCATCTTCATACATTCGAAGTGCTTCTTCCATTTCATTACACAACTCTTCATCCTTTGCCTCATCTTTGTTCATTAGATATGTGAACTGTGTTCTACTGAAGACATTGTCACAGTGGTCGTTCAACAACCGCATTCTTGCTCTCATAAATGGATCCATTGGCATAAGTGTTTGTTTTTGCTGCCTAAACGTAGCATAGTCACACAGAAACTCATTGCAGATCGCAGACTCGTAAATCACAGCATAATCAGCTGTAGGCACTCTAATGGCAGGAACTTTCCCTCGAGGATTAATCTTCAAGTACCAATCCGGCTTGGGCATACCGGTCACTTCGGTAACGTCATATGGCAACCCAAGTTCGTTCAATGTAATGTGTGTTCTTTGAACGTAGGGGCAAGTATTCCCAGGTAAAACGAAGAATTGGATAGGAGTTTTGGGGTCAGCGCCGATCGTGGCGTCGTAGCCGCCGGCGAGAGACGTAGAAGAAGGAGCAACGCCGCCTCTGCTAGCAGACACGAAGGCTGTGGCCACCTTTAAGTAGCAAAATAAGAGTAGTAGCGGTCTCATTGTTTGATGTGGTCCGACGGAAATGGAAAATGAAACTGCCATCTCCACATCTGTGATCTTCAGTGAGAGCAATAAGGCGTATGCAAATGATGTAAAAATACACATAATGTCATTTTAACACACTCAGTATTTAAGTAGATGAAATATATTTTAATACTTCATTGCATTTGCCCATGATTTTCCTTTTAAAGTCTGTCTGAGCTTTTTACGCAAAAAATGGGATCCTTGATCCTTGTCGCTGGTTTGCAGATAACATTGACGACAATGATGACTTCACTTCGCGCTGGTGACGGGAGCCGCAATCCAAGGATGTCATCATGATTTCCTCGCAAGTCTCTCCAGTCGAAGCAACCATGAGCTACAACGATCAATACCGTGAGAGGGACCGCTCCAGCTCGTATGGTGATGACCGTTACCCTCATCCCAATTATAGGTCCTCGCGGTATCCATCCTCGAATCCAAGGCGATCGAATTCTTCCTACGATCGTCGATCTGAGATTCCCTGTCGGTTTGGAATGATGTGTCGAAATGCAGTTTGTCCGTATAGACATGACTCTCTGCATGGGCGACCCCGTGATTCTTCTTTCGATCGGAGGGCGACTATTCCATGTAGGGATGGAATGAACTGCACAAGGCCACTTTGCCCGTACAAGCATGAATCAGAAGCTAGTCGGTCGCCTTCAATTCCATCAAATTATTCATCATCGATCAATTCGGCAGATGTCGACAGAACAAACAGTAATAGTATAGGGAGGAGATTTGAACCGCCACCTCTTGTTCCACTACCAGTGCGAGAGCAGCCGCCACAGCAATCTTTGCGCACGCATTCACATCTGAAACAAGATTTTGGTAAACGCTTTGAACCGCCGTCTAATCCATCGAAATCTCAACCTAGCAGTGAAAACGTTGCGCAATCTACTGGAGGAAGGCAAAAGAAAATACTCTCATTTATACCTCCCAAAAATTCAAAAGAAACATTAGATGCCAAGCAAAGCGTAATAATGCAACAACGATTTGTGCCTAATAGAACAGCAGTAATAGATGCTGATACTTTAGCTAAGCGACAACAACCAATTACATCAAATGCAAAATTGGGATCAGTTGACACGAATGATACTAACAAATCTGACAATGAAAAGTGCAATACTATTCCAGAACCAAAGCCGATGGAAGTCGACATGCTGTCAAGGTCAAAACCAGCTGTTCTGGACAAGGATTCTTCGAATTCTAAAAAAAATGAAACAAGTGATGTCGCTGGCAATAGCAAAGTTGAATCGCGGCCAAGGCTAACTGAGCAGCAGCAGTCTCCACAAAGAACAATGGCAGCATCGGTTGACTCAAATAATGGCAAAACTTGCCAAGACAGAAAAAGCGATGATATTCCAAAGCCAAAGCCAATGCAAAAAGCAGTAAATCCGCTGCCAAAGGCATTGGCAAATAGCATTGCACGAAAGTCTGAGCCCAAACCAAACTGTGCTGAAAAAGAAAAGGTCAAAGTTGCATCTCAATCAACTTCAACATTGGCAAATTTATTATCTTCACAACGCCGCTCTGCTGCTCAGATACAGCGATACCGAGTGCAGCAAGCGAGACCGTTTGAAAAGATGCAAAATGACGTTCCTATTATTTCTACAGTGCCCAAGAGCTCTTCCAACAATGAAATTCTGAGTAGAACACATGTCAGTACCAAACAACAAGATGACGTTATAAACGTGAAGAAGAACTTGACAAAAGATATGCATAAAAATGACGATAGAGTTCCAAACTGTGAAAAGAAAGACACATTAAATTGCATTAAAGAGCCAACAATTTCCAAGTTGGTCGTGAAAGAGGATAAAGCGCATACGATTGGAACGAAGAAGAGGAAAGCAGATCAAATGAAAAGCACTGTTGCAAATATTGATGCCGCTGTTGCTGCTAAACCGAGAAAGAAAAACAAAGGCGTTAATCCCTTTCGGGTCAAAGTAGGTTCGGTTGTGTCAGTTCGGTTCCGTAATATTTCGGAAGGCGGTAATCCTGGAGTAATTCAAGTTGCAAATGATGAACAGTCATCGGAAGACAAACCCAAGTTATTTGAGGCTTGGTCAGAACCCATTGCTGGTCGTCATGATGGAGTTTCGTTATTGGGTTGTCGCATTAAGTGTATATTTGCGAAATCTTTTGTGGAGAAATGGTTGGAGAAGAATACAAACGTTGATGATGGCTCTATACAAAACAACATTGAAGGAAACGTTGTGTCCATACTTGGTTCTGATGACCAAAATGATAAAGGAGGAATAGTCATTGGCCTTCTGGTGGATCGAGAGAAAATCAAGTATATGCCCTTTCTCCAAGTCATCCCTGATGATACGTTTTCGTCATCTAAGCTGGCTCTAAAAAGTATTGAAGATAAAATCAGAGGAGAAACGAATGTCGTCGTAAAAGTCATTCTCGCGTCAGTCATGGATAAGAGGAAGGGTGTGAAACTAAATCGCAGCGTTGTGAAGCAGTGGGTCGTAAGAAATCGTGTGGTAGCCAAACCAAGTGGAAAGAAGCCTACGAAGTCGGAAAGAAAAGCCATCAATCTCAAAAAGCAGGCTTTGTTTGTTGGAGACGGAAATGATATGTCTCAGCAGCAAGAGAAAAATTGGAGATGGATTGCCGCACGCGCTATTGCTGTGAACTCTACAAATGAAAGAAACTCGAGTGACGTTGCCTCGCAACTTGTTGGAGAAGTTACCGCTATGGTCGTGCATGAAAATCCAGGTGCATGCGGCTCACTTGCGACGGTCACAATTCGGCGCATATGGACGCCTGAACAAACCAAAACTGGAAGGATGGGAGTGCATGATCACCTAGAACTATTTGACGATCATGATGGCGAGGTATACTTCCAAGCTCCGGTCGAAGACCTTGTTGTGACTGGAAAGAGTGTTAGTCGTCAACTAGATGTAAGTCAGCTATCCAGCAAGAGCGAAGAACGGAACTTTCACATCACGCATTCATACAACGCTAGTGATGGTACATACACGTCGCTGCTGGGAGGTGTGTGTGATTGTCGTCTTTGCAGTCTATGCAACGTCGAAATGACAAAAGTTGCCATCTCTTCTCCACCTCTTGATAACAACTGCAATCAATTTACAACCGATGAATCAATTTCGAGCTTGATAACATCAATGATAGAGTCAGTCAATCCCGTCAACTTCACGCTTCCGAATGATGTTGGTTCAATTGCAACCAGACCATCATATCTTCCAAACATTGGCTCCATGAAGAGCGGTCTGTACAGTGAGGTAAATCCTGTCAGAGAAGATAAAAAGAGCCAACCGCGACGCAAGAAAAAGCACAAGAGAAAGAAAAGGGTGACGGGTGCCCATGATGACGACATGCATTTAGAGGATGAGGACGATTCAGTCAAGTTTAAGCCTACTTGCAGCAGAACCATTCCTTTTGATGACATCATGAGTGACTATTGGTACTTGCGAAACAAAAAAACTACTTCTGTTGGTGCTCGACGAGATCCTTCAACAAGGGAAATTGCTCGTCCTCGAGCAATTGAATCAAAGACGAAGGAGGAAGTCACAACTCTCTTGACTGGTAGGGCAGCTAGAGCCAACCAGCGTCGCATGGTAAAAAGCCTTGGTACTGCCTCGACTGGTGTCGACAGATTAGCTGGACGAGATAGAGAGCATTATCTTCGATTTGGTAAGAGTACCATTGAAGGCTGGGGCGTCTTTGCCGAGGAGCCAATCAATGCTGGTGACCTCATCATTGAATACAGAGGAGAATTGATTGGACATGCAGTCGCTGATAAGCGCGAAAGAGAATACGAAGATGCCAACGTACCTGACTACATGTTCAGGATAGACAGGACAACAGTGTGTGATGCAACGAGACTGGGCAACGTCGCTAGATTTATCAATGCCAGCTGCAGTCCAAATTGCTATACTCAAATAATCACTGCCAACGAAAACAAGCGAATAGTTATATATGCGAAGAGAAATATCGCCAGAGGCGAAGAGCTATGCTACGACTACAAGTTCCCAATTGAGATGGACCCGACAAAACGCATACCTTGTGGTTGCGGTGCTATTGAATGTCGTGGTTACATGAATTGGGATAAACGATGGGACTGAAGTTCTATCATCAACAACACAGCAACAACATACTACTACCTACTACTACTACTACTCATCAACGTACACATATCAAAAGAAATTGATGATACATTCTAGTCATATATGCATAAGCTAGAAAAGCGGTTCATTTACATGTAGCAATCCTAGATAGATGCTCCATTTCTTTTAGGAAAAATTGTTTCTGCATTCTGCCAATGAATGGCCATACTATGCGACCATTGATGGAGGAAGCAGAGCGAGAGAATGAAACGATTTCAACATCAACTGCATCATTTCCTCTCAGTATCACTGATACTCTTTCTTCTCCAGCCAATAAGTGCCCATCAAGAGTTGCATAGCTTGCTGAAGAGACAATGTTGTTTGGGATGGTTCGACGGCAATCTCTCATCTCGTAGACGGCATGAATTGGGTTCACGACAAACAGAGGTTTAAATAGAGGAATCTCAGAAAATGTCCCAAGCAGACCTTTTCTTGGAACAGTTGTAGATTGTGTTTGTTTGACATTTGCAAGATGTACAGGTTTCTTAGGTGACAATATTCCGATTGATTTCTTTCCGTCACGTGATACAAAGTCCCAGTTGTACATAGCATTTTGGACACGTTTGTAGCATTGATTTCCAGATCCAACTCGTTTTTGAAATCGCAAGATTCTCCATCCTTTATAGTTGATGCTGCTGCAAGCGACATTTTCTGGAGTATGAGTGGAAGAGCGGGGTAATTGATCTGGATATCCACTACACAAAGGAAACACATCATGTGATTCGTCAGCACCATCGCATAGCATAGGACGTGTTATCCCAACACTGTGATGATTAAACTTTACTTCTTTCTCTGGTAACGGATGTAGATCATCACATCCAAAGAGAATGCTCAAGACATTTTCATTTGTAGGGCGTCGAAATGTGAAGCGTGTTCTGAGTTTGTGCGCATTGTCGATGGCAGCAGTCATAGCTGCGGCTTCCAAAAGCAAGATCCACCGCATATCAGGCATATATATCAGGTGATTGGAGAGCTCCACGCAGGTAGTGGGGGTACTTTGATAAATTAAGGTCTCTTTCTTTGCCGTTTGCCGCCCCGGGGAATTGGCTAGGTACCTACAGTACTTAGTAGCTGCCGGGTGCTGTGGCCTACCGAGCGACATAAAGAAACAAAAGGTGGGAGGGGCTGACATTAGGAAAATTTTGAACCCCACCTTAGAGAACTGTCTTGGCCTCTCCAGACCCTCGTGACCTCGATTTATCCCTCCTCAAAAAATGTACTAGTGGAACTTGTACCCTCGTGACCTCGTTAATTTCAGAAAATACCCCTCGAAAAAGGTGCTTTTCATGACATTTTAGGGACAATTTGGCTGCTAGTTCTTAATAAGATCCATCACAGTACCGTAGTGTCTACCCAGTACCCAGACCCAGGTCCTCTAAATATCCAACTATACAGGTATTATACCCGAAAAGAAAACTTTTATACCCAAGGCAAAAATCTTTTTTTGGCTCTCCGACCCACGTGACCTCGCCAAGGTGGGGTTCAAAATTTTCCTAATGTCAGCTAGGGTAATGGAATTTCACCCTTTTTGGAGAGGGTTGAAAATTGCAGGGTGAAATTTCAGAAATTTCGGGAAATTCCAGTTTTAAATTTCACTCTCTAACTTATTCGTAATACTTAGCTAGCAGGCACAGTGCACAGTGGTAAGAGAGCTATAAGCAAGCTTCTTTCCAAGCATCTTCTTCGCATGCATGATATGACGGAGGTTTTCCTTCGCTTGAAGAAGTGCAACACCAGTTGGATCCTTCATCCTATTCCTCTCGTTCACAAGAATGGTGTTCTTCAGAGGTTTCGCCCTACGCTCTCAGTCCATTGATCCAACAGTTCCCATCGACATTAGCGGCTTAGCGACCAATCGATAGAAGTCAGATGATCCTGCATAACATTCAAACCACGTGAGGCGACCAGAAATAGCACCAGATTCCACATATTGAAGCTTCTGCGACGGAGTTGGTGCTGTTGGTGGCGCGTGGCTTATCATATCGCCGTTCGCGCCAGAATTTTTGTGAAATTTCACTTTTTGGCCAAAATTGGTGCAACTTTCATCCTGTAACTTTCCGGAAAGTTGCAGTTGTGAAATTTCACCCTTTTGAAATTCCATTACCCTAATGTCAGCCCCTCCAAAAGGTGCAATAAAAAGTGGAGGATTTTTGATAGCGGTATTCGTTAGCGAGTATCTTATGACGGAATTAGTAAAAAGCGCTCCATTACTCTCTCGTCAAAATAGCGATTCAACGTAGGAATACATATTCATCCTCTATTCTTGTCCGTCTCATCTGTCTTGTCCGAGTCCGTCCCGCGAGACCCGCCAGGCCGAGCCGAGACAAAACACAAAAAAAAACCGACCATGAAATGTGTGTAGCGTCGTCGTTGCTAGCTCCCCTACAACTTCCTTTGCCATAAGATATAGATCGCAATGCACGGCCAAAAGCGCGCTGAATACAAAGCTCGCCTCCTTCATCCCGACACCCGTACCAAGTTGGGAAGCAAGGCGCAGCAATGGAATCATCTGAGCGAAGAATTGCTCAAACAGCGGCGGCGTCTCTTCAGCTCGCCTCCTCCATTATCGGATATAGATACACAGGGCAAAGCAAATGAAGGCGATGATGCTGCCGCTGCCCCTTCTCCTGAAGTATTATTGGCTTTAACGGAAAAGATGCTAAGCGTCAACCCTGACCCTTCACATTTATGGAATATACGAAGAGAAATGCTTGTCTACCTCATCCAAACCGCGCCGCCATCCGCAATTAATACTACAGACGAAGAGAAAGAAGGCGTTGATAATGATAGCAGTGCAAAATCTTCCATTCTAGACATTGAAGTGGAATTAAAACTCACAGCTCACTGTCTCCAACGCAATCCCAAATCCTATTCAGCATGGTTTCATCGGAAATGGGCGCTTGTTTACTTTATGAATGGCAGCACGTCACAACAGGAGCATTGGACTAATATGAAATCAATCCTTCAATCTGAGCTAGAATTATGTGTTCAATTTTTGCAATTAGATGAGCGCAACTTCCACTGTTGGAACTTCCGTCGGTTTGTGGTTGGTCTACTTGGTTCCTGTGGAGGGAGTGACGTAACTACCACAAGCGAGAATGATGGTGAGGTAAACAATGATGATGATGATGAGCCAACGACAACGTCGGCTGTGGATCATTTTAGCGGATCGTGGTCAGCGTGGATGCATCAGATAGAGGAGGAAGATAAAGAAGTGTGGATGGGTCCTCAAATCTCTCAAAATGCGTGCAGAGCTGTTGGGATGAGCACTGGTAGTAAAGACGGTAGCAGTGACGCAATCAAGTCAACGACACCTCTGTCCAAACGAGAATTGGAGAAAATAGTCATGAACGAATGGGACTTTAGCACGGCAAAGATTCAAGACAATTTCTCCAATGGATCGGCGTTCCATTATCGATCAAAATTATTGCCGTTGGTGTTGGAGTTTCGGTCATCAGGTGATTCGGCATCTAGTCCAAGCGAGGCATATGAAGCAATCTCATTGGCCCGAGATGAATGGGATGCCATTCTACTGGATGCCATATTTACAGAACCGGATGACCAGACTATCTGGTTTTATCATCGTTTTATTGTTACGTGGGCACAGCGTAATATGGTTGTAGTTGATGGTGCTGATGCAGAAGTAACTGAGGAATTTGAAGGATTACTCTATGATATGGTTGATTCTATTCAAGAGTTGATTGATGTGGAGAAAGAAGATAGTTTTGAAGGTAACACTCAGGATAGACATGAAAGCAAAGGAGCGAAATGCAAATGGGCTTATCTAGGGATGCATCTTGTGCTGTCAACGTTATTGGAGTTTAAATCAGAGGTTGATGACGAAGACAAAATCGAATTACGCGAACGAGCTAAGGAGTGTTTGGACGAATTGATGAGGATTGATCCCGACAGGAGAGAGCGTTATCAGATTTTGGAATCAAAATTATTTAGATAACATCTCTAGAGAGAATTGTGTCATGCTTCTACACAGAAAGATACATGAAATCGATGTTGAGAGTGCGACGAACATGATGGATAAATAAATTAAAGGACACGGTAGGATTACATTGTACTCAACATATTCTAGTGCTGGTGGCAGCACAAGCACACTTTTGCAGAAGTAAGAAGTAGTTTGAATTTGTCCTCTTTGTTGCCTCCGCCTCGCTCTGCTATTAATTTTCTACTACTAGCAAAACTACTTACTTCCAAACGAAATGGCGTGCTACTTCAGTGTTGCCCGCATCACTCGGGCTGGTAGGTGTCGCGGAGGACGTTTCCCGTTAGCTTCGTCATCGCTGCCTCTATTTTCCTCGTTCCAAAGGACGCATCGACACGCTGGTCATCGTCTTCAGCTTCCGCTCAATCTAAGATACAAATCAACAAATAATGTAGATTCAACAATCAAAAGCAAGGGGTACAAATTCATGACCAAATCGCATACAGGAATTGGTTCTTTCGCTAGTCTCTGTGGTCATGCTGCCTCGATATGTACAGTATTCGCCTACTGTAACACTGACATGTTCGAATTGCGATGTCTTGCTATGTCCAGCGGAGTACTAGCCATGTCATTTCAATATTTTCGCCCTCAGCCTTTGTGGATTCCAATAAGATGGGGCTTTCTAATACTCTGTATCAACGGCTGCATGATCACGCAGCTGTTGTTTGAGCGGCATATGGCCAATCACATGGCGCCTGAATTAAAGAAGATTTACGATGAGGGTAGCTTTGATGAGAGAGGGTTTAGCAAAGTGCAGTTCATGAAGTTATTCAAGCATGCTCGAAGAACGGTATTCGTGGGAAAGGAAATGATTTGCCAGGAGGGAAGGGAGATGAATAAACTGTAAGTGTAAGTGAAAGTGCTTTGCCAATGAAGAGGTAGAAATATATTCTCAACAACGACGTCCTTTGCTAATTTGTTACAGCTACTACATTCTTGACGGTAATGCAACAGTGACATGTAAAACAGATGGAAGAAAGCTTGCAACAATTCCGCCACATAGCTTCATTGGAGAATTATCTTTTCTTCTTCATGTCCAAGATCACAAAAGAAATGAACAGAAACAAATACCTCGAAAGAAGGCATCGGCCGATGTAGTTGCAGAAAATAAAACAATTCATGTGCTTGAGTGGGACTTTGATGAACTGACAAACATAATGACAACTGACAGAGATTTATCAAATGCATTCACAGTATACAGTAGCCATGACATAAGGAATAAATTGTTGACTGCAAATGCAGAAGGAGGTAGAACGTGACTAGGCACAACACCAGTTAGTCATCTTGCCGCCAGCGTTACTCTCTAGCACAATATCGTATCTCACGCAGCGGATATGACAATCCACAGCTTCTATTGACCCATAAAAGTAAGCCATGAAAGTTAGAAGCATATTTTTTACGGCTGAAGCTCTTCTTCACCGTATCGGCGTCGCTACAACGTCGTAGATGACCTGATGAGGCATCTAGTACGGCGGTCGGCATTTCTGCAGCACAATATCGTATCTCACGCAGCGAATATGACAATCCACAGCTTTTAGTGACCCATCATAGTTGGCCATGATAGTATAGAAGCATCTTATTCGCGGCTGAAGCTCTTTTTCACCGTATCGGCGTCGCTACAACGTCGTAGGTGACCTGATGAGGCATCTAGTACGGCTGTCAGCTTCTCTGTTGAAAGCCATATCGTATCTCACGCAGCGAATATGACAATCCACAGCTTTTAGTGACCCATCATAGTTGGCCATGATAGTATAGAAGCATCTTTACCACGGCTCAAGCATTGATTGAACGTATATCCGTCGCTACAACGTCGTAGGTGACCTGATGAGGCCATCTGGGTCGACGCAAGCTCCTCTGTTGAAAGCCATATCGTATCTCACGCTGTGAATATGGCAATCGACAGCTTCTAGTGACCCATTACAGTTGGCCATGATAGTATAGAAGCATCTTTACCACGGCTCAATCATTGATTGGGCGTATATCCGTCGCTACAACGTCGTAGATGACCTGATGAGGCCATCTGGGTCGACGCAAGCTCCTCTGTTGAAAGCCATATCGTATCTCACGCAGCGGATATGACAATCCACAGCTTTTAGTGACCCATCATAGTTGGCCATGATAGTATAGAAGCATCTTTACCACGGCTCAAGCATTGATTGGACGTATATCCGTCGCTACAACGTCGTAGGTGACCTGATGAGGCCATCTGGGTCGACGCAAGCTCCTCTGTTGAAAGCCATATCGTATCTCACGCAGCGGATATGACAATCCACAGCTTTTAGTGACCCATCATAGTTGGCCATGATAGTATAGAAGCATCTTATTCGCGGCTGAAGCTCTTTTTCACCGTATCGGCGTCGCTACAACGTCGTAGGTGACCTGATGAGGCATCTAGTACGGCTGTCAGCTTCTCTGTTGAAAGCCATATCGTATCTCACGCAGCGAATATGACAATACACAGCTTTTAGTGACCCATTACAGTTGGCCATGATAGTATAGAAGCATCTTATTCGCGGCTCAAGCATTGATTGGACGTATATCCGTCGCTACAACGTCGTAGGTGACCTGATGAGGCCATCTGGGTCGACGCAAGCTCTTCAGTTGACGGCCATATCGTATCTCACGCTGTGAATATGGCAATCGACAGCTTCTAGTGACCCATTACAGTTGGCCATGATAGTATAGAAGCATCTTATTCGCGGCTCAATCATTGATTGGACGTATATCCGTCGCTACAACGTCGTAGATGACCTGATGAGGCCATCTGGGTCGACGCAAGCTCTTCAGTTGACGGCCATATCGTATCTCACGCTGTGAATATGGCAATCGACAGCTTCTAGTGACCCATTACAGTTGGCCATGATAGTATAGAAGCATCTTTACCACGGCTCAAGCATTGATTGGACGTATATCCGTCGCTACAACGTCGTAGGTGACCTGATGAGGCCATCTGGGTCGACGCAAGCTCTTCAGTTGACGGCCATATCGTATCTCACGCTGTGAATATGGCAATCGACAGCTTCTAGTGACCCATTACAGTTGGCCATGATAGTATAGAAGCATCTTATTCGCGGCTCAATCATTGATTGGACTTATATCCGTCGCTACAACGTCGTAGATGACCTGATGAGGCCATCTGGGTCGACGCAAGCTCCTCTGTTGAAAGCCATATCGTATCTCACGCTGTGAATATGACAATCGACAGCTTCTAGTGACCCATCATAGTTGGCCATGATAGTATAGAAGCATCTTATTCGCGGCTGAAGCTCTTTTTCACCGTATCGGCGTCGCTACAACGTCGTAGGTGACCTGATGAGGCATCTAGTACGGCTGTCAGCTTCTCTGTTGAAAGCCATATCGTATCTCACGCAGCGAATATGGCAATTGACAGCTTCTAGTGACCCATTACAGTTGGCCATGATAGTATAGAAGCATCTTATTCGCGGCTCAAGCATTGATTGGACGTATATCCGTCGCTACAACGTCGTAGATGACCTGATGAGGCCATCTGGGTCGACGCAAGCTCTAACGGCCATATCGTATCTCACGCTGTGAATATGACAATCGACAGCTTCTAGTGACCCATCATAGTTGGCCATGATAGTATAGAAGCATCTTTACCACGGCTGAAGCTCTTTTTCACCGTATCGGCGTCGCTACAACGTCGTAGGTGACCTGATGAGGCATCTAGTACGGCTGTCAGCATTCTCTCTAGCACAATATCGTATCTCACGCAGCGAATATGACAATCCACAGCTTTTAGTGACCCATCATAGTTTGCCATGATAGTATAGAAGCATCTTTACCACGGCTGAAGCTCTTTTTCACCGTATCGGCGTCGCTACAACGTCGTAGGTGACCTGATGAGGCATCTAGTACGGCCGCCAGCATTACTCTCTAGCACAATATCGTATCTCACGCAGCGAATATGACAATCAACAGCTTTTAGTGATTGGACCTCAGCAGGCCACCTTCGCTGCTGTATCGTGGCCGATACACATATAACGAGCTTGAGTAGTGGCTTTTCTCTCTCTATACTATTGTAACTAACTATAATGGTTCACTAGAAGCTGTTCATTGCTCCATTCATAGACCTAGATTCGATATGGTGCTAGAGTAGTGCTTGCGGCAGTCCAATTTGGACCTCATCAGGTCACCTACGACGCTGTAGCATGGCCGATACACATATAAAGAGCTTGATTAGTGGCATATATCCTTCTTTACTATCGTAACCAACTATAATGGGTTACTAGAAGCTGCTCATTGCTCCATTCATAGCCCTAGATACGATATTGTGCTTGCGGCCAGTCCAAATTGGACCTCATCAGTTCACCTACACGCTGTAGCGTAGCCGATACACATTTAAAGAGAAGTCCAAGTGTAACGAGGTTTTAGAAGCTTTTGATTTCATTATGCATTTTACACTCTATGCAACTGATAGAAGGTTCGTTTCGTTTGCAGTTGTCTCATTTGTTATTTGTTGTTCGACACTGTCAGTTCGTTGCGGGGTTGTGCGCCTTTGTCACGTTATTATTCTGTAATACAATGTTTTTCTAGTGAATATAATGTATCTTTCTTTTGAGTGGGTATTAATCGTCATCATCATTGACCTGGACAACAATAATCATTTATTCATGTCGTGCGAGTATTCATATATATTCATCAGCTAAATGACCCCAAAGAATTTTTGTAACGTGTATTGGTTCAATCTAACATCAGGCTCAGTATTGAATGTGAGGATGATGTTGATTCGCTTCCCTTTCGTAATCTCTGACACGCGATGGAGAGAGTTCTGTCCCCGAAATAAGTAGAGATCGCCTGCAGCCAATTTGGGCCTCTTCATTTCTAATGAATGTGGCGCAACTGCTTCAGCAATGTCGTCTATGTCCAAGATCATCTCATCCCAACCTTCGACGATTGTTCTTGAGTTCGGCAAGAATTGAAATTCACCGCCCTCCTCTGACGGTTGCAATATCAAGGATATACTGTACTCCGATCGGTCAAAATGGTAATTTAAACCATCACCTTCTCGAAATATATTTGCATAGAACTTGCCGTAAGGATCCGTAGAAGGATATAACTTTGTTTGCATGACAGAGCTAATGAAATTGAGAACAGATCTTTGCGACATGAAGACCTCATCCAAGTTGGGTGCTTGTGCTTCTTTGGCCAGGAGGAGGTCACTGGCATTAATTATGAGTTTGGATGAGTCGAGTTGTATGCGGCGTGGGTGCAACGGTGACATCGCGTCACTCTGGTCATCTGCATCTAAGAAAACGTTGTGACTGTCGGACGAGTAAAATCCGACCCCGTCTTCCTCTAACTTTAGTATACACGACGTTAACTTATCTACTGCATCAGGGAGGAGAAAAGAGGGCAGGGAAACAAAACCATCACAATTTATTTGTTTGATACTGTTTTGAAGAAGATAATTATATTTGCCGTCAACATCATTTTCAAATTGATCGATTGGGTATTTTGAATAATTGATGTAGTTTGTTGTGTCTTTGGCTGCCATTTTGTGTTGTATCTATTTCCCCTGCAGTCGACAACTGCTATTATCGTCCGTAAGATTAACTGTGGTTATAAATGGTGAGAGGCGAGAGCTGCTGCATCTTGATGCCAGCTGCATGAATCGTTCTGCCATTTATTTACCCTTGGTTCTGCCTCTACAAATTGTACTTACTATGTAGTTCTGCGTTCTGCGTTCTGCGATTTGTTTGCTTTGGTCTGGGGGAGAAGGGAGTTCAATTTTCTGCAAGCAGAGAAAGGTCTGGAATGGAGATGTGTGTCTTTTCTTGTTATTTTCGCCTCCTGCCCATCCCGGGCGGGCGGGCACATTGCCTGCGCTGCCTGACCGATGATTGATTGACCTCGACCCATGTCTGTGTTCCCTACCATATGCTTGTTTGGTTTGTAAACGAGCTCTGGAATGTAGTGGGATTTGATAATTTACATATAACGCAGGCCTTACTTTAACTTCTTAGTTTGACCCTATATATCACAATGTTTCTCAGAGAATGTCAACGTCTTCGTTGCACATTGAAGGGCGTATTTTGTCCTTCTTTTCTGTGAAAGCGCCATACATCATGATTCCGCTGACTACTATCACTAGACTGACAAATTTCGAATTGGACCAACACATTTGTCTACTACCCCACCTTTCACATAAGAAGCACGCACCAGCTGCAAAAACTAGTACGGCTTGTAGACCCTTTAATACACCCGCAGATGTTGCTCCACCCGGAAAATATTTCAGAGTCACGAAGAACGTCAGAGAATGCACAAAGTTCGATATTGTAATTGTGCCTAATATGAACAAAGCATAAAGAACAGTTGTGCCCGATTCTCTCATCGGAGCCAGAATTAGCGGCTCAAGGCGCGGCAGTGTGTAAACTATCTGCCAAAGCAGAAACGCCAGCATTGCAACTATCCCCTGGACGGCACAATTCGCACGGACAGATAAATGTTCTGGTTCTTTGGATGAATTCACAGTATTGATCGGAGAAGGAGTCATTATCTTTTCACACATCACATACGTCAATCCATGAAATGACGAGCCCACAAGAATTAAGCAGGCACCCACAAACACATTTTTGCCGACTGCTTTCGAGTCCACTGCTGTCAACGCCAAGCCTAGGACGACTAGACATATCCCAGCCCATTGGAGTTTGACCAGAGATCGCGATAGTAAAACCCTAGAGAATAGGGCCGCCCAAATGGTGACTGAGCTGTATATAATTGCAAATACAGTTGGACCAGCTAGATTGTTTCCCGTGTACACCATTGATTGAGCGAATATGTCAAAGATTGCTATGCCGGATGCTTTGGCGAGAAGCGTACCCTTTGGCCAATATTCTTCTTCCTCCTCTACGTCGTTGTGTTTGTTTGATAATACATCGACAGAGTTATCATCTTGTGCATTGTATCGATTCTTTAGGTCGTCTTGGGATAATAATTGTTGCATCGAACAATCCGATTTTTGTTGTTTATCAATCTTCCGTTTCTTTCGAGGTGAACAACGGAGAGAAAAGCCGGCCAATGCTGGTCCTATATAGTAAAATAACATGTATAACTGGCATTTCGGGTTGGCTAGTCCTGCGTGACTTGCATATGCCATTAAGATAGGCTGTGTCACCCCCGATAACACATATAATATGGCATTTGTCATTATCCATGACATTGATGGATGTTGCTCTGCCATGATGTTGTTACCCTTCCTTTTTACTGCTTTACGAGCGGGTTTATTACCAGTAGAAGATAGTGAAAGTTTTGCAGATGTTTGACGGCGACGACGGGTGTTGGTGTCGATGGGCATGCCTTTGAGTTCGGGTAGCTGTTGGAGGCAAAATTCAGGACAGCAAGAAGACAGCGTCTTACGCTGACGTGGTGCGATCAAATCAGTAGCAGCCAACAAATCTTTCCCAACGAGAAGAGAGCTCATGGACTTCCACGCCGAATCACACCAAATTCGCTCGTAGAAAAAAAATCGCTCCTCCCGATCCCCCTTTTCGGGGGTTAAGGGGGCTATATAGAAAAAGTTTACGTACTTAAGCGAATTAGCGCATTGCCCCCTAGATTTAGAGCGCTCCTGGCCCCCTCAACTCATCCATCAAAAATACCAAAAATCAGCCAAATCATCATCGCACCATGATGGCCTATCTCCTACGCCAATATCAATAACGCCAGGAATTATTATAATGCGACCTTCAACACATATCGTCTATGGTATCATGTCAAACGTTTGTGCCCAGATTTGCGATGATAAATGACGATTACATTGAGAAATTAATGCAGGCAGCGATGCGACGGATTTCGCAATTTATTCAGCTCTTCGGCCTCGTAACGAGAAGTAACATCATCTCCGTTGCAATATGTAGCCCCCAGACAAGCCTCCGCCATTCTTATATATATGATACGTGACTTTCACCCAACAAATGCATGATAGTACCCACCCCCTTCTATTATACACTGCGGAATTTTGAACACATCCGCCACGAGCACATAATAACGTTTTTCATGGAATAAACGTTCTATTTGGGACTTACACCGGCATAACTTACTCTGTTCAACCATCATTATTATAGTGATGGATGGGGGGACCAAATTGCCGATAAAATGCAGAGGATAGGGCCCTTGGCAGCAGCTACATGTCTGACGCTCCATCGACATTTCGTAGATGCCAAATATTGCACATAAGAACAGGTTTAAGCGCTTTTGAACGGGGTAACAGGCTCTCTGATGGTTTATAGTGGATAGTTGTGCGATAAAGTGCGGTTGTGGGCATTAATACCGACAATAATTGGGTGATGATGCCTTGAATGATGAGTAGAGCTTGCTCGGAATTGTCGGTGGTAGCTACAAACGATGATGATAATGGGCATGGTAGACATCATGCCTACGTGCGAAAAATTAACCTCTACTTTAATAGGTCGTTATTAGCAATTTCGTAAGTTGTCGCACATAGCCACCGAATATTGCAATTGTTATTCATGCAGGTCAATGTTTGTTTTCCTCAGTGAAAGTGGAATTGAAAAAATATCTCCATGGTTTGAGATGGTTTGGCTTCTTATCCTACGTACGGTAGCGTAAGTAGGTACGTAGAAATTACGTATTATTTTTAACACGGGGAGCGGGAAATGAAATTGGTGTGCGAAGCTCACTGCTTGCACGACGTGCACGCATGGCTCCCACCCTTACCTTTACCAACAGAGATAATGTTGATCTCGACACCCTCTACGCCGACCTCGAACGTGATGAAGACGATCTTCCGCTGGATGCTTTGACCGCAGGAGTGAATGCTATTGATGACGACGATGAGGATGACGGAGATTATGTACCAGATGAAAGCGAATCAGATTCTGATGATGAAAATGATGATAATAATGATGCAGATTCTGTTGATGAAAATGATGATAATGATGATGCTGCTGCTGATAATGACGGCGCAGAAATCAGCTATGATGATGCTGCTGATAATGACGGCGCAGAAATCAGTTATGATAATGATTATACCGCCGAGGCAGACGGTGCAGAAAATGCAGGAGTGATAAACAATGAAAGTGAAGACAACAATGACGAAGAATATGACGGAGATGAACCCGCAGGAGTGGATAGCACAGATCAAGATAATGAGCCGACTGATGGAACACAGGTCCAAGCTGCAGAAGATACATCCACCATTCGCCGCAGCACACGTGAGGGGCGTGGAACAACCAGTAGATTTGACGATTTTGTCTGCACTACAGCGTCTGAAGCCTCACCCGAACAAGTCACAGTGATGAGCCCAAGCAAGTTTAACAGAGGAGTGAACGGCATGTCCAACACAGTCAACTTAATCAGCCCACGTATGTTCAGCAGCGATGCTGTCAATATGGCAACTGGCATGGCTCAACCACAGCAAACTACCATGTCCAAGCCTACTCATGTCGCATGTAATGTATTCGCTACATGTGGTGATGAACTGAAGGAAAATGATCAGATCCTACTACTCAATCTCAACTCGACGAACGATAATGGGTATGATGAGACCATCATGGCACAAACCGAAGCTGAATGGATGTTCCTGACTAAACACCTTGGCTGGGGAGAAGGCTTGAACTGCCATGACATCGAACAGGATGAGGAGTTCGTGTTCACCACTGAACAAATGAACTGGAAAAAAGGACTGAAGGTATTTGGAGAAAAAGGGGAAGATGCCATACAAAAGGAACTCCAGCAGATTCACGACATGGAAGGGTTCCAACCGAAACACTGGCATGAGCTGACCAAGGAAGAGCGTGCAGATGCGCTCAAATACCTCATGTACCTGAAAGAGAAGCGAGATGGCCGAATCAAAGGCAGAGGATGCGCAGATGGGAGAAAACAACGTGCCTACATTCCCAAAGCAGAAGCATCATCACCCACCGCAACGTTGATGGGCATCATGCTAACATGCATGATCGATGCGTATGAAAAGAGAGATGTTGCGACAGTGGACATTCCCGGGGCATTCCTGCAAACCAAGATGCCTGTAGAGGATAGAGATGTGCATGTGGTGTTAGATGGACGGATGGCGGAACTATTGGCAAAGATATCACCCGAGGACTACCAGAAATACGTTCATCAACACCGTGGACAATCACAGATTTACTGCAAGTTGAACGTCAGTCTTTATGGAACTCTGAAGGCAGCGTTGCTCTTCTGGAGGAAGCTCTCTGGGTTCTTAAAGGATCAAGGATTCAACGTCAACCCCTACGATTGGTGTGTGGCGAATAAGATCATCAACGGAAAGACATGCACCATTGTTTGGCATGTGGATGATCTGAAGATATCACATGTTGACTCATCTGTGGTAGACGAAATTATCGAAAGCCTCAGGAGTGAATTTGGAAGGGTAGGAGACTTGACTGTCAACCGTGGAAAGGTACACGACTATCTTGGAATGGAATTGGATTTCACAGACGAAAAGAGCTTCACTGTGGGCATGGAAAAATACTTTGACGAGGTGCTGAAGGACCTTCCTGAAGACATGGATGGAACCGCGGCAACTCCCGCCGCAGAGCATCTGTTCAAGACTCGTGATGATGTAGCGAAATTGGATGAGGAGCGAGCAGCACTGTTCCATCGTGTCACAGCGCAACTGCTTTTTGCGTCACAACGGGCCAGACCGGATTTGCGAACAGCCGTATCCTTTCTGACGAAACGCGTCCAGAGTCCTGACGAAGATGATTACAAAAAACTTACACGAGCGATCAAATATGTCAGGCGGACAAAGTTCTTGAAACTCAAGGTTGAGGCTCATCGGCTCGACAAGAATCACTGGTTCATTGACGGAGCATTCGCGGTTCATCCAGACATGAAGAGCCATACAGGGGCGTACATGACTTTTGGAAAAGGCATGGTCAACGGTGCATCAAGTGCACAAAAGATCAACACCACAAGTTCTACTGAAGCAGAGGTTGTTGCTGTGCATGACAACATGCCAGCAATCTTGTGGACAAGATATTTCATGGAGGCACAGGGTTATCCAATGGAGCCGTCAGTTGTGCACCAGGACAATCAAAGCGCCATACTGTTGGGAACAAATGGAAAAGGATCTAGCGGAAAGCGAACCAGGCACATGAATATTCGGTATTTTTTCGTCGCTGATGTGCAAGAGCGAAAACAAATTACAATGGAATATTGTCCCACCGATGAGATGATCGGAGATTTCTTCACAAAACCACTACAAGGTGCCAAGTTCAGAAGGTTTAGGAATATAATCATGAACATTACTGAGGACGAGAACGGTGCTGTTGATATTGATGAATTGACAAAGATTCATTACGAGAAGATGGAAACCAGGATTAAGCATGCCAATCTCGAGTCCAAGGACGACCATTGCCTTGAGCAGTCGACCGAGGACTCGCAGGAGTGTGTTGGAGGCAAAATTCAGGACAGCAAGAAGACAGCGTCTTACGCTGACGTGGTGCGATCAAATCAGTAGCAGCCAACAAATCTTTCCCAACGAGAAGAGAGCTCATGGACTTCCACGCCGAAGCTCACTTCTTGTTGAATACAAGACTTTAACAGTAACTAATAAAGAGTTGTTGTATATTGTTGGATATATTGAACATCTGGTGGATTCAGGTCGAGGTAATCTTCGCCATTGCCGTCAGAAATTACACGTTCAACAGTAGCGTCGTGTCAGCGGTTGCAAACGTTCACAACTTTTCATCGGCAATCATCGTTCCACCTGTGCGTCGCGCGTCGCATCAATTCCGCCGGCCTTTTCTCTCTGTTTACTAAGGGGCTAAATGGCGGGAACACCAACCTACTGCTGACGCGAACAATGAGGTGCAGATTGCAGCCAGCTACCAAGCATAACAACTTTACCACTCCACTGATAAACATGAAGATCAATACCCTCACCGTCGTATCTTCCCTAGTGGTCCTGCAGAACGCTACTGCATTCGCGGTCCCACCTTTGGGTCAAAATGTTGGTGCTAGAAGTTCTACTACCACCGCTCTCGCAATGGGCAATCCGATCGATGGTGAGAACATTATCTCGAACGTGTAGAAGAACTTGGAACTTTGACTAAACGCTAACCTTTATCATCGATGCATATCCCTGTCCAAATTCAGGACTATTCGCCTTTCTTAAAGAGGGCAAGGTTGGACTGGTAAAGTCTCTAGCCGGCGACTACGATGCAGCAGCAGTTCAAAGTAAAATGGACAAACTCATTAGCGACAACAATGTACTTATGTTCAGTTTCACTACATGTCCATTTTGCATCAAGGCGAAAGAAACTCTCGACGAGAAGGGTGCAAAGTATACGGTCGTGGAGCTGGACCAAGTTCCTGACGGAAAGGCCATCCGAGCAGTAATGGGTGAAAGTTTAGGCCGAACCAGTGTTCCAGCGATTTGGATTAAAGGGACATTCATCGGAGGATGCAACGATGGGCCTTTGGGAGGAATCAATACGTTGAACTCTAACAATCAACTCGACGGAATGCTCAAGGCTGCAGGTGCGATTTAAATGAATGCATTATTTTGAATGAAAATTGGGTCGACGACAATTTATCTTGTACAGAACAACGAAATGGACTGAACTACGTTGAAGTATGTGTATTTTACGACATTGTAGTCTTCAACTGATGTAACTAGCATTGGTGGCTGAGATAAAGGCACGAAAATATACAGAATCCATCTGTTGCTTCTATTAGTGTTCACACACTCTACACTAATGTCCAAACGCATCATGTCCAATAGCAGATTAAAACTCATGAACACTTAACACATCACGTGTCCTTTCATTTCGCTTTATCTAAGTACTAAGATACTGACTAAATTCTTGGCTTCCTCCCTCTGCAGAATCTTGATTGCATCCCAAATCCCAATCCTCTGCTAATGTCACGTCCTGAGGCGCGCCAAAAGTGTCGCTGCAAAAACAATCTCAAATCTCATGAAACCGATTGTAACCGAATCGACCATGAAAAAGATGGTATGATATCTACTTAGAGAGGCTAAAGTAGTAGCAAAGCAAGTCGGTCATCATTATCACTACTATCATCTATACTTTCTCTACCGCCGAATGAATTCATTGATAACCTGATTTATTATCATCTCTATTCTCTCCGACACCGACTGAACCATTATAAAAAATCTCAAATCTCACCGCCGACGATACCAGCTCCTCGACGATGTCACGTACTATTACACGCACCCGTACAACAACACGTACAGTGCAACAAACAACAACATTGGACCCGGACGACAGCGAAAGACGATCGCTTCTGCTCGTGTCATGGAACATATCATCCAGTCAATCATCGGCTATTGCTCCCAATCCTCAGTTGAGGGCAGCTGAGGCACCGCGGTTGATACGCGAAGAAATTCTACGCTCTCAACCGGATATAATTGTCTTACAGGAAACTTTGTGTCCATCGTATGGGAACGATCATTATTCATCATCTGGTTACGTCAGCTTGGGATCACAAACCGCATGGGTGACGCAGAAACATGCGTCTTTGGATGGTACATATATTGACTTGCTCGTCAAGAGAGAGCTGGCAAGTAACGCTCAAAGAATCACTTTTCAAACGTTTGAGACGAACGAGCTTCCAGCAGTTGCGGCTATCATTACACTTCCAAATAGGACGCGCATCGCTGTGGCTTCACTACATTTGCCCCACACGAAAGAAGCAGCGCCAATTCGAAAGAGGCTGTGCAGTGCCATTATGGAGCAACTGTCCAGTCAACGATGTGAAGGGATTATTCTAGCTGGAGACTTCAACATGAGAAAATTTGAAGACAACGGGACAGAACAATTGTGTGGTGGTAATTGGGTAGACGCTTGGAAAGCGGTGACTAGGTCAAACTACAGGAAAGAATACACTTGGGATGGAAACGAGAATCTGTATCATGGACATGACAGCTTTCAGTTTCACTGCCGGTTTGATCGTTGCTACGTCAAAGGTGAAAAGTTGAGACTTACTCACTTTGATCTTATCGGAAACCAACCAGTTGATGGAAAGGAAGGTGACTATTTGTCGGATCACTATGGTATCGTTGTAAAGCTTGACATTGGATCTACATCTAGAGGTTCAACATCCACTGATTCTATTCCTTCCGTTAACCACGCACAGAACGCAGCAGCGTTACGTGCTGCTCGGTTGCAAAGATTCGAAATGCTCCCCGCTGTGCCCAATGCAAGTGCACATCAAAGAAACATAAACAAACGTAAGATCAAAAAGAAACCAAGAGAGGATGCGAGAGATTCGTTGATCGACCTATCAAAGGATAGCGATGATGAAAACGAGCACACAAAAAGAAGTAGTTCTTCACGCTGTCAACACAAATTCAATAATGACAACAACATGGTAGATCTGACGGAGGACAGTGATGATGAGGTAGAGATACTTGAAGTAGCTGTAGCAAGCAATAATGATGGAGTACCTGCGAATACGCATCAGAATGACACGACAATAGCAAGTACTGAAAAACAATCAGGTACAACTACATTGTACGAAAGCAGCTCCAGTATCTTTGCACCTCAAAACAATGACGAAAATGATAGCCACGCAGGAAACAGTCAATCGGAAGATGCAGTCAACATCAACGTTGATGAGGAGGAAGTGCTCAAACCAAGTGCTACTAACAACGGCATCCACGCAAGAAATATTCAAGACATGGATGATACCAAGGTGGCCGAGGAAGAATTTAGCAACATGAGTGCAATTAACAGCAGTGACAGCCAATCAAGAAACAATCAATCAGACGAAGATTCAATCGACATTCAAGTTGACCACGGTATCAACGAAAATGCAATGCACAGTAACCCAGCATCACCCTCCCTATTTTATGCCAGCTCCACTGCTAGCACTCCTATTCGCGACAATCGTGCGTCAAAACCAGCAAGCAAAAAGGAAGCGCAGACGAAACGCAAGAAACATCATCACCTCAGCAACAGCAGCAGCGACGATGACGATTTTGCAATTATGAGAGCCAAACTGGCAAAGAAGAAACAATCTCGCGACAGCAGCGACTCTGAAGATGATTTTGATGAAATGAGAACGAAGCTCAAGACGAAACAACATTAATTGAACAATACACAAATTAATTTGACAAATATATAGAAATTCATAACAATCCAATCTAGAATTGAATTTAGCATCTATTGATATATTTACATCGGGTAGCTGGATTAGAGGGTTGCTCTGCTATGTACTTCCTTTCACACAAACCTTTGTCAGTAACAAAGCTAGCAGACTAACGCAACCACAGAAAATCATCACAGTACTCTCTCCCAGCTCTTCTGCCGCAGGCGCAAAAGCAGCCGACCCGATTAAAGCACCGAGCTTCCCAGCAGCAGCCGATAAACCATTCAAAGTCGACCGACAACTTTTGGAGTATGTCACACTCGGAAGAAGAAAAGTTGTTGTGTTTGGACCATAGTTAGCGAAGAAGAAAGACGCTGCGTATAGCAGTAAAAGTAGCCATTGAATATCGGATAGGGCGACCCAAAACAAGCCGATACAAAGGTACAAAATGAACATGAATAAAAATCCTTGCATCTGGATAAATGTTGGTGTTTGATGACATGGAACACACGACGGAAATCCGCATCGATTGGGAGAAGCAGAGCGACGATTGGAGCAACAGCCGCATGTCCGCTTTCCGATGACAGCGACCGTAACGAAATAGCCTGGAAGTGATAGTAGTGATATCATTAGTGAGTCCCTCACTGTAGTTTGCAGGAGTGAGTAACCATCATTGTCACCATGCGACCCAAACGCAGCTTCTAGCACAAGTGGTTCGAACAATGTGTTCCCGTAGAACAACACGTCGAAGAGAAACCAAGTTCCTGCTGTCCCAGCGAACTTTCTACATAAATTTGGTTCATTTGCAATGGATTCCCATAGGCTCGGAGATTGTTGTTGATTAGATACCCTGGACGGTTCATTGTAATTTGCGGCTTCTTCCATGTCGCTTTCAATGTAGGAATGCTCTACAAGGGCCAATTCATTATCAGGTTCTTGTGATTCATTTGAGTCATGACTATCACTTAACAACAGCGAGGGAGGAGGCGATGAGCAATCAGTAGAGGAAGGTGCCATTTCAACAGATCCCGAATGATTCCTCTTTGAACTATCTGCTACGGTATTTTCACCATTATTATTTTCATTGGAGTCATCTTCAACTACTCTGTCAGATAGATTATTTGCTTCGCTCTGATCAACTTTCTCCCGTTTATCACGTAGTCTCTTTCCTTGGCGTAGGCGCAGGAACAACACTACAAAACCTGGGAGCGCACCAATTCCTAGCAAGAATCGCCATATAAAATCGACATTACATCGAAGTTCTAACAGAATATAAGCGATCAAAGGAACGGTAATGAAACCAATTCCTTGCGTAGAAAATGTCAGAGCAATTCTTCGGAATGATGCAATTTCGTCGCTTGATTCTGAAGCCATGGCTGTTGTGTAATTAGCATCGTCGTCATCATCATGATTGTCTACTGATGAAGTGGGAGAATATCCTCCATTTTCATTTTGAAGATGCACAGAGGTTGACCTGTCGTCATCAATATCATCATCTCCTTTACTCTCGGCGGCAAGCACTGCAGCCAGCGGATACACTCCACCGGCCCCAATACCCAAAATGAACCTCCATATTGCAAGCTGTTCCAATGCACTCAGACCCATTGATGATGTTGATGAAATGCATGCACTCCCTATACTGCCACCAATTTGAAGGATCATAACTAAAAGAATTGCTTTTCTCTTGCCCAACACGTCTCCCAAATATCCTCCAATTAATTGACCAAATATCATACCTGCTAACAGCGATGAAGCCACTATTGAATCTTGCTCCTCCTCCTCTTCACCATTGTCGTCGTTATCATTATTTTGCAACAATCGTACTGCGGATATGATGGTCGATTGAACCGATGATTTAACTTCAAATTGCCTCGGTGACGAATACGGCTCACCAGTGTTATTATTCTTTAGTATGCTCAACGAGTACTGGAGAATCGGTAGCACGATACCCACGTTGACCGCATTGTAAGAGGTGGAATAATTGGATATCATGGCAGTCAGCTGATCGGAATTGTTAAGTGCATCTCGAAGGAGGGCATAACATGATGATGGTGGTGATGGTGGCTGAGCATGACTTGTGATGATGTTGTCGTCAACATTCTCCTCCTGATGATCCATCGTCAGTTTATTAATGCAGGGACAGCCGTACGAAATCCCTATTCAAAATTATTGTCTCGTCATTGGCCGATGAGGCATAACCAGCATGTCGATGTCTATTACCAGGGCTACGGCTGCAACCAACCTGATTCCTAGCGACCGAAAGAGACGAACATGGTCTCAGAATTTTTGATTTTGAATTTGCATCATCACGCAATTGAAAACGTGCCTAATGTTGATACAATAAACGTGCCCATGATGAAAGATGAACAATCGCCATAGCACTGCCACCATGAGGATCCTGTTGCTATGTCTTCTGACTCTCTGCATATCCGCCGCCGCCTTTCAACCAACACCGCGGATCATCTACTCAAACAAGGCGCAAAAAAGCTCAAAACATGTATTATTTCTGTCAAATGATCAGGAGATCAACGAAACTGGTGGAGGAAGCATCGCAGGTGCATCGTTATTGTTTGCTGGAACTGCCGTTGGTGCAGGAATGATTGCCCTTCCAGCCGAAACGTTGACTGCAGGATTTGTACCGTCAATATCTGGACTATCTGTGTGCTGGCTGTTTACGTATGTAACCTCCATGTTGACATTAGAAGCAAGCTGGCTGGCTTGTACACAAAACGACGAAGAAGAGAGTGGCGAAAACACCGGGGGTGGCTTCCTCTCTCTATCGAAAATGGCTCTTGGAGTTCCGGGAGAAGTGATCACTGCCTCGTTGTTTTGGTTCTTACTCACAGCCATTGTTGTTGCATACACTGCTGAAGGCGGCCAGCTGATTGCTCAAGTTGCAAATGAAGTGACAGATACGACAACTATTTCTCCTACTGTTGGTTCATTGCTGTTTGCAAGTTGTTTTGCATCATTTGCAATTGCAGGGACGTCGAGAGTAGACATTATAAATAGAGTTTTCGTGCTGGGCTTGGTAGCTACATTCATTGGCATAGTTGCATCCATATCTTCATCCATATCAGTTTCCAACTTGAGCCATGCAGACTGGTCCGCGGTGTATCCAGCAGGGATCTCTATTGGAATACTATCCTTTGGAGCCCAAAACGTTGTTCCTACGATCCTACAATATCTCAATTACAATCCGGAAAAGACACAAAAGGCAATCTTGCTTGGGAGCTTGATTCCATTGTTTTTATATACAATATGGGAGTGTGTTTTTCTCGGTATCATTGATGCATCGACTGCCGATTCCAACAGTATGGAAGTTATCAGCGTCTTGGGCAAGATTGGTGGCACAACTGTGACAGATCTTGTGGAGCTATTCTCGATATGTGCCATTGGGTCCAGCATGGCTGGTGCATCAGTGTCTCTTGTTGACTTCTTTGTGGATGCAATCAATCTTTTGTCAAAAGATGACCCTGAATCAAAGACAGAAGAAATGTCAACAGTCAACAACGGCAGCAATGTTGTCGGTGCAGGCAAGAGAACGATTGCAGCTGTTTTTGCACTGGCTCCACCGGTCCTCATATCCTATGCTTTCCCCGATGTCTTTTTGACAGCTCTCGAAGAGGCTGGCCTGCTCGGAGGCGTTTCTTTGTATGGAATACTACCAGCACTGTGTTTACTGTCGCTCCGTTCTGCTGATAACAGTTCCGAAACGAAAGCAATGCCAGGAAGACTTGGCGGAGGTAAAGCTACATTATTTGCGCTTCTGACCATTTCCTCTGCGCTTGTGTTGCCAGAAATAGTCCACGTAGGGCGACTGGTGGCAGAGAAGCTTCATTGAATACAAAAAAAAACAAATATCTATTCATTATCTATACATTCACACTCTTACATAAACATCGCACATAATAAATTGCCAGGTTACGAAAACTCCAAATTGTTCGCGCTGACCTCGTTGTTCTCGTCCCAATCTCTCGATTCATTCTCTTCTTTATCTGCCGCCATCTGCTCTACACCTAACCTAACTTTCTCTTCATCTCGTTCCACTGTACAAAAGAGCATCGTATTCAGAATGCCACATAATATCCATCCTGTCACGCCAATGTTGAATGCTCTCGTCCTCCCTCCCAAATTCTCAATCATCCACGCGACGAATGCTGGTCCAAGCCCTCGTCCAAAGTCATCAAAAGTGTTTAACAGCGCAAATGCTTGTCCTCTCATATGCGGCAATGTGACGTTCTGCAATGTAGACTTTACTATTGGACCGGTGATACCGCTCATACTTCCAGCCACAACAGCTATTATCCCGGGTGTAAAGTAGGTGCTAAAGGTGATGGCTGAGTAATCATCGCCATTGTTGTTGTTTTCATCGCCGTTGATTGAGTCAAAATTGTAATTGATCAGGCCCCACATCGGAAGACAGCCAGCAATGGCTGCACCTCCAGACAAAAGTGCTGGATAGCGTGGCCCGTATCTAGCGTAGAGATAGGAACTACCCACCCCGCCTTTGATTGTTCCGAGGAAGTTGCCGAGACCGAACAAAAGAATTATTAACGTTGCTCCTTCAACAGGTAAACCACGATCTGATGACAAATAGTCGTTCAAGAATGTATTCACAATGCCCCAAGGCACACAACCAGGTGCTCCTTGGAAGATGCCAAGCAATACAGATGGACATCTCAAAAGCGTTTTTGTCGTTTGAAAGTGTGGATGGATTGAGTCCCGATAAAAGTTTGATAGATAGCTGCCCTTTGAGCTGAGGTCTTGCGATGAAGGGATAGATTCGTTATCGAATTGTTGCACGTACAATCCTTTTGTGGGCGAGTCAGTTGCAACCAATGTAGTTCTAGAATGGAGCTGTCTTTGCATGTTCCCATCATTGTTCAAACTTTCAGCCATCTCCACTTCACTTTCATCTAATCCATTCTCATGTTGTTGTTCTTGATGATTTGGACCTGCCTCAGGTTCCTCCAATTGCTGATGGTTTCTCCCTATCCTCTCACTCATACCTCGTTGAACTTCAGGAACAAACATCCATACAGCAATGGCACAAATGATTGCAGTAACACTCACAACTAAGAATGGGCTTCTCCAACCATATCGTGGTCCTAATATCCCAGCAGCACCCTGTCCAAAACTAATTCCAATTCCACAACCCATGCTGATTGCTCCGCTGACCCATCCACGATCTTTCGGTTCATAATAATCACCCAATACAGAATATATCAGAGGTAATGCACCACCAACAGACATTCCAGTCAACGCTCTACACCAATACAATTGCGCATAGGTGGTTATAAAGTAAGTCGCAAAGCATGCTCCCTCCCCAATGAGAATCACCCACAGAAACAATAAACTTCGTTTACGAATCACATCTGCCAAACACCCAACAAGAAAAGATGCAGGGACACCCACCATGAAGAATGCAATAGCAATATCCCCACCGAGCTTCTTATCTCGTGTATTATCATCAAATCCAAACTCTTCCGCAATAGCCGATAAGTTTGGTGACATGAGATTCTGATCGGCAAAGAGGAGGGATGTGGTTAGGAGGTAGAGTGTTGTTGCGACCCTTCTTTGTTTCATGGTGGTTGCATATGATGTCGATATAGTATCAGTAGTAGAGCCTTCATGATTACTTTGACGGATTGGATCATGATCCATCTCTTCCTCTGCTAGTATGGATTGTGATATTTCATTTGAGAGCTTTTCAGGCGTAGGCATGTTGATGTGTACTACTTGTTCCTTGCTTCGTTCTTCTCCTGGCGTCAAGTTGTTGCTGTCAGTTCTTTCTTCAAGTAGCAATGGACTCCACAGCAATTCAGAGTCCATCCCGCACAGCTACCTTTGTGACATTCTCTATTGACTGGATGCAGCTTCAGCGGGTAATCTCCTAACGGTGTGGTGTTGCCATGAGTAATGTTGTCATCGCCAATAACTCAAAGCATTTGTTCTTTCAAACCTTCTCAAAATGCGATGCGACAATTCATCAGATCAGACACGTATCTCAATGGCGAAGTCTGTGCACCGCAAACTGATTTTGAAATCTGGAGCTGAGATCTTGTGCATGACAATGCGTGCGAGGAGAGCCGCCGTAAGCAATTAGATGAACAACGGCACCTCCCTCCCAAATATAAACTACAATACATAACACGCAACCATGATGGAAGTAGACAACCCCGCCATGGCCTACGGCGAAGACCCCTACGGAGCCGCAGACGAACAAGCCGCCTACGGCCACAACGGAGAATACAATGGTGATGACTATTACGGCGACGAAACCATGCTAGATCTGGACTCCATGCCAGTCACACAAGAAGATGCCTGGGCAGTCATCAGCGCCTATTTCGACGAGAAGGGGCTGGTACG
The DNA here is from genome assembly GCA_030544225.1 of Skeletonema marinoi. NCBI lineage: Eukaryota > Bacillariophyta > Thalassiosirophyceae > Thalassiosirales > Thalassiosiraceae > Skeletonema > Skeletonema marinoi. The sequence goes on from CM060487.1 coordinate 3,454,678, forward strand.
ACAGCAGCTTGATTCGTTCAATGAGTTCATTCAAAATACGATGCAGGAGCTTGTGGACGATAGTGGCTCGATACGTGTCTCGCCGGAGATTCAACATTTAGTGGGATATGATGAACAGGGCTTTGATGAGGTTATGGGGAGTGATACGAAGAAAGTGTTCGAGGTGAAATTTGGTCAGGTCTACTTGTCAAAGCCTACCACGGTAGAGAAGGATGGTACGGTGACCAACATGTTTCCACATGAGGCACGGTTGAGGAACTTGACCTACGCGGCTCCACTTTATGTCGATGTGACTATGAATGAATATAGAGTCCCATCGGATACCAATGTCGGTGACCCGGCAGAAGAGATGGGGGAACCAATCAGTACCGAAGAGGCCCGGAAGGAATTTTTGGGATATGTCCCCATCATGTTACGATCATTATTTTGTGTACTGAGTGATAAGGATGATGCACAACTGGCTGATTTGGGGGAGTGTATTTATGATCAGGGGGGATACTTTGTTATCAATGGGTCTGAAAAGGTTATTGTAGCGCAGGAACGCATGTCCAATAATCACGTCTATGCGTTTAAGAAGAAGGCTGATTCCAAGTTTTCGTGGGTTATTGAGACGAGGTCGCAGGTGGAGAATTCGACAAGGCCTACGTCAACACTTTACATTCAAATGTATAAGAAGGGGGGAAAGGGTGCTATAGAGGGAAATCAGATTAGAAGTACGCTACCATATATTCGGACAGATATTCCCGTGGTAATTATTTTTAGGGCATTGGGATATGTCGCTGATAGGGATATTATTGAGCATGTGGTGTATGATTTGTCAGATGGGGAAATGATGGATCTATTCCGTCCCAGTTTGGAAGAATCGTTTGTGATTCAAAAGCAGGAGGTAGCATTGGATTTCATTGGTAGGAGAGGGTCCGCAAAGGATGTTACCAAGGATGATCGTATCCGATATGCGGCAGGCATTTTACAAAAGGAGGTATTGCCACATGTCGGGACTGAGGAACATTGTGAAACAAAGAAGGGATTCTTCATGGGGTATGCAGTGCATAAATTACTCATGTGCAAATTAGGAAGGGCAGACGAGGATGATCGTGATCACTTTGGGAAGAAGCGTTTGGATTTGGCAGGACCACTGCTAGGTGGGCTATTCCGCGTATTGTTTAGAAAACTGACCAAGGATGTTAGGAGACACTTGCAGCGTTGTCTGGATGAAGGGAAACATTTCAATGTTGGTGCTGCGATCAAATCGAGTCATATCTCAGATGGTTTGAAGTACAGTTTGGCCACTGGAAATTGTAAGTTTTGTCTTCATGCACTATATCCTCCTTTGTTTCATTTGCATTTTGCTCATGAATATCTCTCTTTCAAACTTTACAGGGGGTGATAAGGGCAATACATCCAAGGCGGGAGTATCACAAGTGCTAAATCGATTGACATATGCGTCGTCCCTGTCTCATCTTCGTCGTAGTAACACTCCACTTGCTCGTACCGGTAAGCAAGCTAAACCACGTCAACTCCACAACTCTCATTGGGGTATGGTGTGCCCTGCAGAAACTCCCGAGGGACAAGCTGTAGGTTTGGTGAAGAACATGGCGCTCATGGCATACATTACGACGGGAACATCGCAGGTGCCCGTCATGGAATTTTTAGAAGAGTTTAGTACAGAGAACTTGACTGACATCTTACCATCAGTCATTGCCGAACCAAATACTTGTAAGATTTTTGTCAACGGTAACTGGGTGGGCATCCATCGTGACCCCAAACAGCTTGTGCATACGTTCCGCTCTCTTCGTCGTATGATTGATATTGATGCGGAAGTGAGTATTGTCCGCGACATTACCGAGTCAGAGGTTCGTATTTACACCGACGCGGGTCGTATCTGCCGCCCGCTGTTCATTGTAAATGACATGGAGTTGGCAATCAAAAAGCGTCACATTTCTGCGTTGCAGGGTATCTCTACCGATCAAAAGCAATTAACCTGGACGGATCTGTTGATGGAGGGCTTGGTGGAGTATATCGATACAGAGGAAGAAGAAACAACAATGATTGCAATGGAACCGAAGGATTTGGATTTGTCAGAAGGAGAGCCTTACTCAACCACGTACACTCACTGTGAGATTCACCCTTCCATGATTTTGGGAATTTGTGCGTCCATTATTCCTTTCCCCGATCACAATCAAAGTCCCCGTAACACCTATCAAAGTGCTATGGGTAAGCAGGCCATGGGAATTTACGCATCGAACTATCAAGTTCGAATGGACACCATGGCTCATGTGCTGCATTATCCACAAAAGCCTCTTTGTACTACTCGTGCAATGGAGTTCCTTCACTTCCGTGAGTTGCCCAGTGGTGTGAACGTTGTCGTGGCGATTATGATTTACACGGGTTACAATCAAGAGGATTCCCTCATTTTGAACCAGAGTGCTATCGATCGCGGTCTCTTCCGTTCATCATACTATCGCTGCTACAGCGACCAAGAAAAGGCTGCCACTGCCGGAGTAGGAAGCCTCAACTCTGAATTCTTCGAACGCCCAACCATGGAAAGCACACGTGGAATGAAGTACGGAGATTACAGCAAATTAGATGAGGATGGTTTGGTTTCGCCCGGAACGCGTGTGTCGGGAGATGATGTCCTCATTGGAAAGACAGCTCCCACCGATACCATGACAAATGAACCATCTCGCTACACAAAACGCGATTGCAGTACTTCGATGAAGGCAAACGAAAATGGTATTGTTGACAATGTTCTCATCAGCACTACAAAAGAGGGGTACCGTTTCACGAAGGTTCGAATCCGTAACGTCCGTGTGCCTCAAGTCGGAGATAAGTTTGCATCGAGGCACGGTCAAAAGGGTACTATCGGAATGACTTATCGCCAGGAGGATATGCCATTCACATGCGAGGGTATCGTGCCTGATATTATTGTCAACCCACACGCCATTCCATCTCGTATGACTATCGCTCAGTTGATTGAGTGTATTCTCGGAAAAGTTGCAGTCTTCCAGGGTTGTGAGGGTGACGCTACCCCCTTTACTGATGTCCACGTTGCCGATATTAGCAAACGTTTGCACGCAATGGGTTACCAACGTCATGGTAATGAAGCCATGTACCAAGGCCATACGGGTCGTCCATTGTGCGCTCGTGTCTTCATTGGACCAACATTCTATCAGCGTTTGAAGCATTTGGTCGATGATAAGATTCACTCTCGAGCTCGTGGTCCCGTCGCCATGCTCACCCGTCAGCCATTAGAGGGTCGTGCGAGGGATGGTGGTCTTCGTATGGGAGAGATGGAGCGTGATTGTCTCATCACACATGGCTGTGCCAATTTCATCCGTGACAGATTTTTCTGCAACTCCGATCAGTATCGTATTCATATTTGTGAGCGATGTGGTCTCACAGCGCAATCCAACTTGAAGAAGATGACTTATGAGTGTAGGACTCCAACCTGCGTTGGAAGGCCCACCAAAGTTTGCCAAGTGGAAATACCTTATGCATGTAAGCTATTGTTCCAAGAGCTCCAATCCATGTGCATCAGTCCACGAATCTACACTGATATTCGTGAGACTCGGGATAACTCTTATTAATAGGTGGGCAATAAGCAAAAGAAACTTTCATCTATAAAATATTAACAATTAAGTTACACACCACCAACAACAAAATTGGGATAGGGGGGTTATTGCATGCCACCATTAAGCTTCTTTTCGGCCTAGATTCTTCCAGTCAATCAAAAAATCCATGGGCTTGATAAACCTATTTGATCCCACCACAATCTCCATTTTTGAATCTGCCATAACCTCCCTAGCCGCACGCAACTCTGAAAAGCACATCCCCCCGGCCATGAATATAATCTGTCTTCCACCATGTGCTTTCTTCTTAGCTCCCTGAGAATTAGTAGAACTCGAACCGGCCCATTTCGAAGAAGACGAGGTCATCTTCCTCACACTTTTCGCCTTACTCATGGATGAGGGACCAAGCATCCCTTCGGCGTCGGGAAGAGGCATTACACTAGGATATTCTTCCACGCTAAGTTCCCCTTTTGCAGCTTTCTCCATAATTGCTTTCAACACGCAGGAATATCGACTGCTTACATATTCAGTCTCAGCACTACTACTTTCGATGGCGTCTGGATGATACGCCGAAACCTTCGTGCTACGTATCTTCCCCATCCTCCCCTTGGCGCCGGTCTGGGGGGCTCTGACAAGTGGACATCCCAACTTTTCTATATTTTTCAACGCGTTCAATTCTTTTTCTGACAGCCTTGCCTCTTCGAGCAATATGTCCAACTGTTCTTGTGTTTCCAACCCACGTTGGCTCACGATGACAATTGCAAGGAGGCGCAGCCGCATCACAGAATTGGGTTGTCCCCTAAATTCGGTCACCACCTCACCCAATATTTTCTTCAGAGTTGGCACCACATCTTCATCTGTTTTACCCGTTGCCAATGTTTGCTCTAGATCGGACAAATCCAACAATTTCTGTTTGGTAAAGACATCCATACACTGATGCGCAATCTGCATATGCTGTGACAACTTGGACATGATCTCCCTATACTCCGGCAATGCCTTGAGTGCCTTGGCCATTTGACTCACTGACAGCGCCTTCCCATCCTTCCCCTTTGTAGCTTTGTTCAACGTCGATCCAGTATTGGAATCGACAATATCCCTAATTCTTGAACTAAGAACTTTAATCACATCGGCAATATGCATCCCTCGTAACTCCATCCAAACCTCGTCATTATCATTCAATAATGCGTCCATTTTGGTAGTCTTTTCATCCGTCATCCCCTCTTTGGCAGTACCAGCGTTGATACTATTATAGGTAATACGATCATCCTCAATGTTCAGCAAATCATTCACCATGGCCTCATAAGTAAATTCATGCATAAGGGGGGACAAACAATCATCTTTCCGATCCATAAACAACAAAGTCGCACGATCCGAATTGGGATGCAACCCATCCCCATTATACCACCACGAATCATTCGATCCAACAAACTCATTCATCTTTTGTTGGAATACAAACGCTAGATTTCTACACAGTTCATTCTTATCAGGGTAACGCACATGCGGATATTCATTCAAAGTGGCACACACCGTCACCAACTTTTGCACCATTTGTTCTTGCATTGGACTTATATTCTCTGCCGTTTGATATTTGGACAGGTACAAATCTGGATAGATGGAGGGTGACCTTCCCATATCAAAATGAAATGCTTGTGCCTCCTTGGTTAAGAAATCCAAGTTTACTTCTTGTAGTATTTTGACACGCTTGACTAATTCCTTGCAGGCTTTAATTTTGGCGAATAGTTCATCGGGGAGACGTCCCAAAAAGTAGAGGAATACGGTATTGCCGTAGAGAGGTCCTTGTTTCAATGTAGCCTTGTTGGGTGTCCAATCTGCAATGATACGGGAGACACTCTCTTCATTTGGCTCTACCAAGTACAACACCGCCTGATCACGAAATGGTGCACGTTTCTTCATCAAATCTTCCACAATGGACACGTGATGCTCCATTAAATTGTACATGCCAATCGATGATGAAATGACACGAAGGGATTGCGGATCGACCACGAGAACGATCCATTTGTCACCGGGGAGTTGGGAGGTGGAATTTTTGAGGACGTTGCTGAGGGATTCTTGGACTATGTCGCGGAGGGATTGGGTTGGGCCAGAGGCTGCTGAGGACATCATGCTGGAGTTGGCTGTTACGCGCCGTGCCATTTTATGTTGCTGTTATGGAGTAGCGGCGCTGTGGAATGAATAATATGATGGGCCGCTATCTTCAGGGCTATTGTATCTTGAACTCGGCTGCGGCTGCGGCAAGCACTCTATAGGTCTCGGTTATCCCTTGCTCAGCGATGGTTGGTTGGTGGAGGTGTATTTGGGACAAATAGGGGTTGAAAAGTGGTGATTTGTGGTACTAGTAGCTACGATTATGGTACTTTAGGGTATGTAGGAGCTGAGACTTGGAGATAACCTCTAAGCTCTCGACCTTCAAAACCGGTCCTCTGGACAGCTCAAAAATAACACGGTAAATTCACCGCAGCGCTATGGCAACCATGCCGCTGCCGAAATAGGCCAACTTATCCACCGAACCATCGACCGATACTTGGCTGACTGTTACTATGGGTTATTATGTAAGTGCTGAAGCCCTCGCCGCTGCCAAATCCGTCGAGGGAAGACAGCAAGGTGACGATATCACTCGGCGATGTTCGGCGGGCGTCGGCCACCGAACAGGAGTTATTGAACGCCCCATAGAGCGTTTTTGGTGGATCCAAGGACAACAACTACGAAATAATACTCCATAGTGGCGATCAGCCAAGTCTCGGTCGATATTTCGATGGTTCACTTGGTCTATTTCAGCAGCGGCAACGGTGGTGGCAATGTTGCTTGAGCGGCGGGTGATAATCACGCTCTTCAGTGTGGAAAGCTAGCGAAGATAGCGGCACGCGGGCGATATTTCGACCAACTCAGAGGACCCGTTTTGAAGGTCGAGAGATTAGAGCTTCTAAAGAAACATTTCCTCTACATACCCTAAAGTACCATAATCGTACATACTAGTACCACAAATCACCTTTAATTGCACCCCTTTTGACTCCCTTTGTCCCTACCATCACTTCTCTAACCCAACCAACCTTCGGAAATGTTTCCCCAGAAGCGAGACCTATAGAGTGGCGGCAAGCGGCAAAGGGCAAAGCACGGCTAAAAATGAAGAAGATTCAAATGGTGACGGAGGGGGTACAATGCTCACTTGTGTCAACATACAATACCACTCGCTCGGAGCACGGCAGTGTGAGTACGGAATGGTCATGCATGACAACGCCAAAAACAGAATCAGCGTTAGAGTGAGTAAGTTTGTCACAGCGACCCTTGCGCAGCGACTCACACGAATCAAAAACCAACGCGCAACGCCAATAAACGGGAATTGCATAAGAAATGAACATGCTGAGAGAGAGTAGGAAGGCGAATACAACGATAAAAATACAATCAGCTCTTAATATATCAAAGCGATTAGTAATGCGGCAATAAAGCAGCGGTGTCGTCGATCATATAAAGCAGCGGAACCCCAGTATTGAAATAAGTATCAATATAATGTCGGCGTCCTCCGAAAGATTATTCGACTTCGACGCCGCAACGACCCCGCTGGCTGAAGCAATCGATGGAACGGCAATATCAGTACCCCAATGGGTCATTGATCTGCACGATTTTCGACAGCGTCTCTTTCTACGGACGATTGAGCCGATAATTGAACTCCTCTTGGGGCCTGCTGCTGCACACAATAATCACCACAACAATCACAATACTGAATATAATGGCTACGATGCAACAATACTAACAGACACAGTGGACGCACAACACCGTCGTCTCAGCTTCCTCCCCTCCTACGTCGAAGATGTATCCTATCTTCGCGCCAACTCCATGACATTCGCCACATTGTCCATGATGCTATTCATCATGTCCATTATCAGTTTAGTCTTTTTGAGTTGCTTTTATCATAATCAAAAGACTGCTCCGTTATTTGTTAGTCCACGGAGGCATCGGTTGCCGAAATTGGTCCCGCCGCCATTGCCGGTGGATGGACCGTTTAGTTGGGTGAAGGTTTGTATGTTCATTTCAGATGAGGAGGTGAGTGCAGTGTATTGTATTGTATTATAGTTGTGCACAATTTATATTGTAGCTATCATGCAAATACCAACATCTCACATTCCAAACCAATATAAACAGATCATCAAACGAGTAGGATTTGATGCTCTTATATTCCTACGCTTTCACCGCCTAGCCCTAAGGTGCATTGTCAAAATGTCCGTCTTTTCATTCCTAGTATTACTTCCACTCAACTTCACCGGGGGTGGACGAGCCAAGGCCAATGATCTCAAGGGATACGTCGACAGTTTACTATTCACAGACTTTTTACGATTCACCATGGCCAATGTTAGCTCGGGATCAAATCGTCTTTGGGTACATTGCTTTGCGGCGTATTTGTTAACAACCATTGTGGTACGTGAATTGTTGATCGAGTACAATGCCTATTCGAGTATACGGCATAGATATTTGTTATCGAAGGAGCCACATTTGCGAACTGTGTTGGTGTCCAATATTCCCCGGCATTTACGGTCTCCTCGCAAGATTGGGAATTATTTTCGTCATGTATATCCCGAGGCAGTCAAGAGTGTCACGATATGTCAAAATTTGATTAATCTCGAGAAGATGGTGGCAGAACGAACGGCGGTTTTGGCACAAATTGAAAAAGAGTTGCTTATTTTATGTCGAACTGAAAAGCGCAAACTATTAGCTGATACTCGATTGGCGCATCATATATCCACGGCTGTTTGGTCATGTCACCTATGTGAAAAGATTGGTGTGCTGGATGAAGCTCAAGAACGCATCTCCAAACTGTACGTGAGATTGGAAGAAATGAATAAGAGTATTGAAAAGGAACAATTACGACGACGACAGGTCATGTGGTACATGGACAGGATGCAAGCTGGGGAAGGACGGGAGGATATTGATTACACTCTTGCCTCGACGCATGCATCCGAGTTTAAGAAGTCATTGAAGAATAAGATGATGAGACAACAACCTCGCAATAACAACCACCTCAACACATCCTACCGTCCTCCTACGATTGGTGCTCATAAGGATGCAAATGGGAACTTATTGGAAGAACCAGAGGCGGAACATCCACCCATGGGGGAGGGGGAAGATGGATACGGGGAGCACGAACATTACAACAATACATTCAACGACAACAGTTTATACTCCCAGCCAAAGAAGAGGTCAGTTAGGAAAGCAAAGCATGCTATCAAGAAGTATTCCAGTTCTATACGTGATGGTTCGTTGTTTGGTCGGTCGCTTTCCAATTTTTCAACATTTGAAAAGGATGGTCGAAATTATGGTTCTATTGAGGATCATATGAATGAAGTGACTGACAAGGCCTTTGTGGTGATGAGAACATATACTGCATCTACAATTGCCATCCAAAGCATGCATTCGTCAAAGCCGGGTTCGATGGAAGTTTCAACTGCACCAGAGCCAAGAGATATTTTATGGGAGAATGTGTACTTCTCGAAGGGCGCAAGAAGGACCAGGACACTTATCCTTGAGATCTTTTGCCTCTTCCTCATTGCGTTTTACATCGTCCCAGTTGCTCTGGTATCACTTCTTGTGAGTGAGTCTGCTTTGGTGTCTATCTCGCCTCGGTTGAATCAGCTTGACAAGGCATCGTCTCTCTTCTCTGCGGCGATTGCAACAGTACAGCCCGTCTGCTTGGTTTTGTTGCAGCAACTATTACCACCGCTATTCATTAGAATCAGTCGTCTTGAGGGAATCTTATCATTTAGTGAAGCTCAGATGAAGGCATTTTCAAGATATTTCATGTGGCAGGTGTTGAATGTGTTTTTAGTGACAAGTATCGCTGGGTCTGTGTTCGATACCTTGGCTATCATCATTGCAACGCCCGAGTCGGCATTCGAAATGCTGGGAAACTCCCTACCGCGTATGTCTTCCTTCTTTGTGTCATTTGTGACAATCAAGACATTCACTGGGCTGGGAGTTGAAATTTCTCGCATTGTCAGCATATTGCAAAATGCGATTTTGATCATCCTCTTCCCATACTCAACTCTCAGAGCGAAACGTAGTACACGGATGGCAATGCGAGCAATTGATGATCCTGGATGGTTCAATCAGCACAAAATTCTAGCACAAGATATGTTGGTCGTGGTCATCAGTGTTGTTTTCGCCGTTGTAGCACCGATCGTGCTGATTCCTTGCGCACTATTTTTCTTCTTGAGTCGCCTCGTATGGACGCATCAATTTCTATATGTCTACGAAAGCGCTTTCGAAACGGGAGGATTGTTCTGGCCAAAGATCTTTCGTCGCTTTGTTTTTGGGCTTATAATAGCCCAGGCTACTATCACCGGCCAATTCATTCTGAAAGGCGCTCGTCATGAAGCATATGCAACGATTGCATTGATGTTTCTCACCTACTTCTTCCTCCGCTCGACACGGGCTCGTTACGATGCAACAAGTTCATTCTTACCTCTTGAGGTTGCAACAATGATGGACATCAGTGTTGGTAATGACGAAGAGAAGAGGATGAAAAAGAAACAGAGGGAAATACAACGACACGAAGCAAGTATGGGCATACTGTCACATGATCCTAGTGAGGATGACATGTCCGTGGATACTACAACCACGTCTGAAACCACTTCTACAACGAATCTAATCGGCGATAGCGACCCTTTCGAGCTGGCGTACGTGCAGCCTGTAATACGCGCTAATCCACATGCACGTCCAGAGCAGCCTTTTCCACCTGCACAACTTGGTCGCGAAGAGGTACTGCTGGGCAATAGCGCTGCTGGGAGTACTGTGGGAGATATTGGTGAAGATGAGGCTTACGATGATTCAGCTACCGTGAGAGTGAAGTATCACAACCAGTACAATCGACGTCAGCTGAACAAGTGGTGGGTAGAGCAGCTCAAGATTCACAAGCACCAACGACTATTTCATGTGCTCATAGGAGAAGAGAGTGGCACTCTCACTTGGGACAATAGACCGAAGCGTGTTCATGACGGCTATTATGTATAGAGACGCCATCAAATATGTATAATGTAATGCTTTTATTGTTTGATATGAGCGTCAGTTTCTCTCTTACAGACTTCTCAATACAGCATACATGCTCAAACCGCTTACGAGTGCAATTCCAAACCATGCAAGTAGCGATCCAATCGGTAAGCTTTTATCATTACTATCATCTTGAGTATCCAAAGACAAACAGAAAGCCATCCATATACCGACAAACAAAGGCCCAAAAGCTTTGGAGAGGCCAGCACCAATACTACCCAACGCATTCATTCTGCTCCTCATCTCAGCGGGAACAGTTCTATTTGTTGCGACAGTGATAGATGAAAAGAAAGCCGATTGAAATACTTTCGTGACACCTGACAAGAGCGCTAAATAAACCATCGACCATCGTTTGTTTGCGTTTGTGTAGACCAGTGAAGCCAGCGGGAACAAAGCCACTGGCAAGATACCCAAGGCTGCGCCCAAGTCAAGCGAGCCATAGATGCCGCATTGATCACATAAAATTGTGTAGGTTTTGTACTGCCCTATAGCAAATATCACTCCAGATGCAGATAGAATCTTGCCTATCTCGTTCTCTTGCAAACCACCTAATCCAGTGTTTCGTGATATGCAGTACAGTGGGAATGCCTCATCGATGTTGATTATGACCAACGAGTATAACCAATACGCGATCAAGTGACTGCGTGTTTTGCGTCGCGACCATATTAGCTTTAACGAGGCGGATGATATTGTGTTGTCTGATTTGCTATTGTTCTCTATAGATCCATATTGTTGAATAGAATTGTCGGACAAAGAATCATCTGCTGCCTTCAAAGATATTACTGCATCTTCTTGCACTTCTTTTTCAGTGCGTTTTAGTCTAGCACATGTTTTTGTTGTCCACTGTAGAAAGTCTCTGCTCAAAGATCGACATTGTGGCATTGTTTCAGGTATGCACAGATATACAGCCATTGCTGATGCCCAACAGAGCACTGCACCAAGAAGATTTGGCAAGAGGTACGGATACTTGCTTATCACACTGCCTTCAATACTTGCATTATATGTAACACCCTTTTCTCTAACGTCTAATGGATCTGCCAAAAATCCCGCCACTGCAGGAGCGATGAGGAAACCATATGCACGCATGCTCATCACTCTTCCAACTATCCGTGTTTCTAATTGTTGTAGTTGCTGATCATGTTCTTCGTTGTCATCTACTGCTGCCCGTCTGTCTTCATTTTGAATGTTACACTTGTCAAAGTTATAAAATGCCAACTCAGTTGCAACTGTCTTACTGACACCGACGATCGAGTTCAAAGCACCAATCATACCACGAGCAATAATGGCCTGACTGTAGCTGTTTGTCATACCAAACCACAAAGATGCCAATCCACTTCCAAGTAAAGAAATAATCATTGCAACTCTACGTCCATAAACATCAGCTAATAGACCCCATAGGTGAGCAGTTGCTGTTCGCCCAATCATGAAAGATGTAGCGAATAAAGCTGCATACGGCCCCGCTTGTTCTTCTTGTATTTGTAGGAAGTGAATTGCCATGAAAGCAGCGTAGGGGAATACCCCCACCAGAAGATATGCTTGCAGAAAAGTGACAGAGCACAAGGCCGCAATACTGGCGGCTCTCTCGTTCATGTTAGGCACATTACATCGTCTGATGGTGACAACATATCATTGTCCGAAGAACGAATGCATGATCAGCTTGCTTCTTGCTTGCTTGATTGGGGTTGATGCGGTATGTTATCGCCAAATAAAGAGACTAGCGATCACTAATTGTAGTAGAAGCAGCTGCGCAGCTGAGGTCCTGCCAGCTGCCGCTCAGACACCGCCGCATCAACCAAGCCAATGGGTGGAAAATTTATCGGATCATTGCCATCAATCACACCACTACGATGTTGTGTAGGAGTCTTTAGAGTGCCTACAATCAATTCGCCTTCACGATGACTGCATCTTCAGTTATCACCTGTGCGGGTAACATTTATCTTCGTCCTTGCATACAGACCACAGCAGCAGCTTACTTGGACCACATCTTTGACAGCGGCACAAAAAGAGTCAAGCGGAAAATAACGTGGGAGCCAGCGGCGTATGAACCCGTGCCCATCAGTAAAGAAATAGAATTGCTTCGAAAAGATGTGCTCATTCGTCGCGGTGAATTCGGTAAATTATATGGTAGCCGGCAGCTGGAAGTAGAGCTTGAATGTTGTGAGCTCGGATTAACTTTCAGCAGGCACTATCGATCAGAAAGCAGCTCTTGATAAAAAAGGCGAGGATGAATCATTGGAAATTAAAAGAGGAAAAATCATTAGAAGAAGTGATTAGCTCATTCGAAACGCAGAAAAAGTCTTTGGCAGACATTGCGGTTGAGCTAGACTTACCGCCTGTCTCGATTTTCAGAGCAATAATGGCACGTAGAGTTCTAGAGAGGCACCCCGATCTGCAGGCTGCGAATAGAAGAAGACCTGCTGGGAAAGTTTTACAATCCATCATCTTTGAAGATGATGAAGAGTATGTTGATACCTTTCTTTCTAAATGGGAACTGGCAGAGCTTCAGAGTGCAAAGAAACGAGACATGATAGGTTACGTGACAAACTCCACATCGCCACAGGATTGGGAGAATGAACTTTACAGCTTTCTCGATGGACATGGCATCAATTACGCAAAGGAAGAAGACCTGAAATCAATGGGCACTAAAAGCACACCTGATTGTCTACTTCTTGACGACGTTAGCATCAATGGCCGCAAAGTTCGTTGGATTGAGTTCAAGTCATACTACGCATCTGGACTCAGAGAAAACTGGTGGTTTACCAAGAAACTCTTGGCACAAAGCAAAAAGTACGAGGACGAGTTCGGTGGCGAAGGTGCGATCATCATGAAGAGTGGTTTCAGCGAGACACTGGCATCGTCGTCCACACTGTTTCTGGATAGTGGGCCGCTATCAACAGATTTTATTTGCATATACTGAATACAAGTTCTATGTACTTGATGTTTTTAAGTAATATTTAAGTGTTTACAGGTCTTTCAACACCATCATGGTTTCGTCCAACTGCAAACATGCACTATCCAGTCTCTCGAGTCCCTTGCAGAAGGCTTGATACTTCTTCTTGTCTTCCTCGTTATCATTCTCATCAGTTGCGTCTTTGGCTCTATCCATCCAGTCCTTACCCACTTCTACTTCGTGCTGTCGTCGCAATCTAAGATTCAATATTGCCGTGGAGACATTGTTGATAACAGTCTTCTTCAAGCGAGATGGAATCACATTCCATAGGTAAATAGCCGTACCCGAGTTGTGTGTTTTGGTAAGATGCATATCAGATAGACATATATAATTTTCACGGTGAAGACGATGAAGTGCCTCTCTTGCTTCCTTGGCGGGCACCATCGCATCCTCGGCAACAATATCTGACTCACAATGTCCTCTATACTCAAGAATGTTGATGATACGCGCAGCCACGGCGCCTTGGTGAGTGGTGACGACACGATGGATGATGCGGTGTCGCAGTCGAGTAAGTAGATTGCGAGTGTTGATTTCAAACTTGCCACCCTTGGAGTGACCCAGGGCTTCCTCTAATTCTGATATAATTGGAGGATATTGTAGTTTGGACAATCGAAGAAGGTTGTTCGTGAGATTCTGAGCGAGACCGCCAATTTGCGTTTGAAGAGACTGCTTAGTCTCGTTTGCAAGGAATGGAACGATGTCTGATGGACAAAAGATACCCAACTCAGCCAGTCGAATGTGCTGTTCTTCTTCTGTCTCGGATAGTTGTTGGGGAGCATGCTCTTGTCGTGCTGCGTATGTCAGCGCAGCTGTGACGATGGGTCCGGCTAAGTTGAGATGGCTGTTAACTCCATTTGTGCTCCCATTAGTAGATTTGCCATTGCTTTCAACTTCTTCTCCATAAATTTCTGAAACAAGACGGCCCAATACCATCGCACGAATTGATGCATGAAACATGGATGTGTTCGCACGATAAACTGAACCAGCTGGTACGAGCTTACGCAACGGAGAGAGCAGCTTTACAACTTGCTCATCATCTTTCTTATTGTTTCCATAGTTATTGTCTGCAGCATTCACCTTTACTTTTTTGGACTTCGATACATCGGAGGTTGAACGCGATCTCCTCTTTCTTTTTCCAGCACTGATTTCCCCATCATCGTTCAACTCAAACTCAACCTCGCCACCATTGATACCATCGTCAGCCTTTTGTTCCTGATCAAGCAACTCTTGATTGCTTGCAATAGGATCGACCGCTTTAATGTACCCGCTCTCAATCAATGATCTGAAGCTGTTAACGATGGCAACAAGAACTTGTTGTTGTTCTTTATCATCCGATTCCTCACTCTTTAAGTTCCCCCAAACGTATGAAATGGCATCTTCTGCTGTCATTCTCCCATTAAACAAAAGAGATTCTACCAGATGAGCTGCATTTTCATCAATCATACTTTTTGCGTGTTGTATATACCGCGGAAATCGCGGTAGCAATCTCGCCCTGTCTCCCAGGAATGAGTATGTGTAATGAGTGGAAGAAGCAGTAGGATCCGGCTTTTGCGGCTTCTGTCCTTCATTGTCGACTGGCTCTTTATTGCTTGCATTTTTGCCTCCACCTCCAGAAACATGTACCAAACCATGATGCAATAGTACAATCAACGATGCACGGATATGTGATGCATCAGTGACAAATCCAGATGCTTCTGAGCCTCGTGCTTTGTTCATCGTGACTTTGCCTCCATTGCCTTTACCAGAGGAAGCATTTATTTGTTCTATCAGTCGGTTTCTCTCTTCGTTCCAATCCCTCACGCATTGATTTCTAATAAAAGAAACCAAGTCATGAAGTGTCGAAGGACCACGAGATTGCAACGCATCAGTCACAGTTTGGACGACAGGCCCAAAGTAATCACGAATACAATTCGATGAAAGCGCTTTCTGTGGATCTGGTGGATGGGCGGTCGATGAAGTTGCATTGGATAGGGGAGAGATATGGGTGAACCCACCGAATGCGTTGGTCATGATTGGATGGATATGATGTGCCGAAGTTGTGAGGTTGAAGATGCAGTTCAAATTTTCAGATTAAATAGCAAGGAAGTAGAGCTCTCTCTCAGATTTCTAGTAAATTAATGTTCAGAAGCCCCACTATCCCTTTTGCATATCAGCTAGCCTGCGACGCTATATGCTAGCAGTAATACTTGCCATGGTCGGTAGTTTAGTTTTGGCGTGTATGCCATCTCAAATAAAATGATGAAGCGCCTGACCGCCGTCGGGGCAAGAGGACAGAAGATCTTCTCCTGCGCAGATAGAGTGAAAGAGTACAACACAAAAGCACACTCCTAAAACCTATAAATACATACAATTGTGTTTTCTATTTTTAGCATCGATCGTTAAGCAAGGTGTGTATTGTAGCGCATTGTGCGTTATATCTGCTCTGTCTTAACAACATTTACTCAACGTTCTCGAACTTGGATCCGAGCTCAGAAAGAGCCTTGTGTGCCTTAGCGTAAGATTCAAAGAAGGCATCCTTGTCAGCGAACTTCTTGGCGAAAGGACCGAACTTCTCATCCTCCCATAAGCACTTATCAGAAGTAAGTTTGAGGAGCTCTTCGTCAGTAGACTCATCAGTGATAGTGGTGAAGTAAGAGTTGTCGAAAACAAGCCAGTTCTCAACCCAAGGAGATCCACCTGGTGTGTAAGCAGTGGTCTCACTTCCATCAGCAAGCTTGGTAGCACTTCCATCAGTGAACTTGGTCTTCTCGGCACCAAGTCCAGATCTGTCAGCGTAGGCACGTCCAAAAGTGTGTGCTCCGGAAAGGGCAACAATGGCCTCATCATCAAGTCCCATACGGTGGAAAACCTTACGCAAGTGGCCAGCAGCACTCTCGTCCTCAGTGGAAGCAGTTCCTCCAGCTCCTCCGAATTTTCCCTCAGGACCGGCCTCAGCATCTGGAAGGTTTCCCTCAGGTGAGCACATCTCAGGACCAGTAGCATCAACACGTCCATACTTCATGTCAATCTTGGGTCCTCCGGCAAGCTCAATTCCACGGGCAGAAGCCATTTGGAAGATATCAGCATAAGAAACCTCGGGGTACTTCTCCTTTACGGGCTCAAGAATCTTAACAGCTCCGGCGAGTCCAGCGTTGGCACCGTGGTTGATTTCAGGGTCGAAACGGATGGATCCGATGGCTCCTCCAGATGCAGGCCACTCCTCCTTGATGTTGCAATCATGGGTACCAGAGTCATGCCATGCGAGACGAACGAAGACAGGACCGCAGTTCTTGGTCTTTAGGATATCATCGATCATGCCCTGGGCACCGTCAAGGTCGGCTTGAGCGACAGAGAGGGAGGTAGCAGTGCGAGAGTTGTGCACGCGAGGGGCGGTAAAGGCATTGGCCGAGGCGGCGAGGAGGAGGGCGGCGGCAGCGATCTTCATGATTAGAGATGATGTAATGGATTCGTTGGACTTCGAAAGTGAGCGTGCAGTGCTGGCTTTGAGCATGGGGCGAAGGTGAAAAGCAGGGGTGGTGGTGGTTTTTTGCCAGAGGTTGCCAGCATGGTCAAAATCGGAAAAGTACGTCACACGCAGGAGTCCCAATAAAGTACTAAATGATGATGTGGCTGGCGCAGACAAAGAGACACTAGCGGTATACTAAAACCTTCGTAATTAGACGAAAGTATTAGGTTGGGCAGCCTTGCAGGCACTTCATCTTCATACTTATCACCATGAGTTTAAGAGTTACTTTTGTGTTAACATATATCCCGTTCTTTTTGTTGCTACTTCAGACTTGGACGATGCTCGGCTGAGCATTCAACAAGTTGAACATGATTTCCAACACTGACAGGTCTTCTTCTTCGGTATCCCAATCTTCACCATCATCATCTAAGCCATCTGAATCTGATGAATGCGTCCTTCTCATTGCTGCAATTTGAAAAGGAAGAAACCCATCATTGTCTTCAGCCAATGCAGCAGAAGGGTTTGCATCGAAAATGAATTGTATACCTCCTTCCACCCATTGCCTATTCGTACCACATGCAATGTGCAGAGGAAGCTTTCCATCTCCATCTGCTAAAGAAGCTGCACCCGGGTTCATCCTCAACACACGCTCAATCAAGTCGCGACTTGCAGATATACTAGCAACGACAGTATGAAGCACAGTCCAGCGCCGTTGATTGTCCTCGGGTATCACAATAGCTTGGTTGTAAGCTAAGTAAATGGCGTCTATTCCACGATCCCAAGTAGAACGACCTGAATCGCAAACTAGATGAAGAGGCAATCTTCCCATGCTATCCACTAGTGATGCAGCACGGGGATTTGCATTGACCAGATTCATAATCAAGGAAGGCCGGGCATCGGTACTTGATGCTGCCATGTGGAGTGGTAGTTGATTGTGTGTCAAGGCACCAGAGCGTGTTGACGTTGCTGCAGGATGTGCATCAAGGATTGCTTGCGCATCTGCATTCCACTCCTCGGCTTTCTCCGCAATATAATGAAGTGGGAGTCGACCAGAGTTATCTGTGATGGAGGCAGCAGCACCGTTCCCTCGGACCAAGTTTTGAATAACTGACCTCAATTCAGATCCTTCTTGTGCCGCATTTGATGATGATTCTGATCCAGCAGTGGTACTAGACGATCGTGAATAATTTCCCGCAGCTGAAGCAGCACAATGGAGTGGAGTTCGGCCAGATCCATCTCTACATAGTGATGCCTCTGGGTAAGCATCGTAAACGTCTCGCAAACCATCATGCACCCAGTGAATTCTTTTGTCGTTTAGAGCAAGTAAATGTAGTGGGAGGCTTCCATAGCCATCCACGTGTGCTGCAGCAGCAGGGTTCAACTTAAGAAGAGTCTTAATGACCGAGCGCTCTTCTCGTCCGGAAAGTGGTGACATGGCAGCAAAGTGCAGTGCTGTTCTATTTGACGATCGTCGTCTATCAGCGCACGATGATTGAGGATCAGGCAGAGAAAGTGCATCACGACCATTTCCTGGGAGTAAATCATTTTCATCTACCTCGTTTGCTTGTTCAGGGTAAAGAGCTCTTGCCAATAAGAACAAAGTTGGATGACATTTGATCGCTGATACCGCATGTAGAACTCTCCATTTCCTCGTCTGTGGGCCATCTGAATCTTCAGCTGGAAATTGAAAGTATGCTTTTAATAAAGTAATGACCTTCTTCCACTTCGACTGTAGCTCTTTGCACGCAGGAGCTGATTTTGTCATGGCCAGTTTCGCATTTCTTTCGGAAGTAGCAATTCGTTCCTGTGCGCCATCGTCATTAGTCGAATCCCATCCTTCATTTTCCAAATGCCTCAACAAAACCTGCAAAGTCCGTTTGCCCTGGAAACTGTTTGCATAGTCATCCCAGATTAATGTCAAAGGACTACCACCTTCTCTATCCTCATCCAACACAGCACTTGGATCTGCCTGTAATAACAGATCTGCTACGCCCTTGGGTGCGTCATACCGTAGTGCCAGCCAAAGAGCACTCCTTCCTTCACCATTTCTCATACCTGCAGCCCGCTTCCCCAATTCAGGATATGCACGCAGCAATAGACGTACAACTTCTTTAGGAGCCTTGAAACGACACGCTTGGTGTAGTGGTGTCCATCCACGATCATCTGTTTCAACGAGTGCTTGGGGATATGCACTCAACAAAGATTCAACAACATCTGCGTGTGGACATCTACGCGAGCAGGCATGATGCAGCGCTGTCCAATAGTTAGGTCCAGCATATGCAGCAGCTCTGGGATCAGATTTACTAAGCTCAGCCACCAATACCCAATTAGTAATACGTGCTGCGTCATGAATTGCCGAAGAAAATCTATTTGTTTCGTCACTTGCCATGGAATCAATCCTCATGGTTTCAATATTGCCGTCGAGGGCGTCTAAGGAGTTGGAAATACGATGACCCCCGGATTGAGCAATCGTTTCTCTGTCATTTAAATCATTAATGGTTCTCCCCAGACTACCGATAGAGTTCATTCTGTTATGTTGCGAGCTGGTACTAGCACCTATACCAAAATCTTCCAAACCATTATCATCATCTGCGGCAGCGTCACCCTGCCATTCTCGTAGAAAGGCTTCCATGCTGATACCTCTCCCAAGTTCGTTGCTTCCAGCCTGTGAAACAGGAGGTGGTGGTGACGAACCCGAAGCTGTGGTGTTGACAGCTGATTCTTCCGTCATAATTGAACTTTAGGGGCAGTGTTGTTTCAGTCTTGAGACAACTTTCTTGTGTACTTCGGAATACTGTGGTCTTGCTTTTCACTGTGTTCTTGGTAAGGGAGAGCGTCCCGGCTATTACCGATCACAGCGATAAATAATATGCGGCTGGCTCCGATTTTTTATGCTTCATGCTGTTTTGATCGCATCTTGTTTTGTGCTTCGCAAATAAGCAAGCGTTGCTTCACGGGACGGAGTATCACCAAGTGTTCCCCCTCTACACATTCCTCAAAATATTGGTCTAGGAATAAATTTCTAGTACTATTATAGCTCGTGAGAGCATGCAGGAAAAGATTTCCTCTCGCAGATCCTTGAGGCAAACTTTGACCCAATGCGCCCGACAAAAACTGTTCAACGCAAGAAATGGGACTTAGCACAAGACTCATAATAATGTCAGGGCTAGTACTTTTGCCCTCTTTATTCTAGCCCCTGTTTTACTTTTCCATCGTACCATTTCCATAGTGAAAGGTAAATAGGGGGCTATTAGATGATTACGAACTATATTTTAGGGGGGAATATACAAAAGCCTCTCCCTCCCCTCAGCCTCATCACGCACAGTTACTTACCACCATTGCTCTGCTACTTGCATTGCAATAGCATAGAAACAATTCACGGAGGCTGCCTACATCATCTCTTCTTCATCATCATACCCTCTTGCACTGCTAGTACTACTATTACTGCACAAAATCGTAATATCAAGTTGGTCTCACAGCAGGCTGCTTACTGCTTACTGCTTATCATCTTTATCTATCATGGACTTATCCGCGACCTCGGCCCAAAATGTGGCGTCCTCGACTGCCTCCAAGACCACCGAGGAGGTATACGACAATATTCAGCTAGATGCAGACGTTGGCCGAATTGTCTCTGAGTCCTTTGATTCGGTAGGCGATATGGCGATCAATGACATCTCCATAACGGAGCTTCTCTCAACTTGCATAGATGCATGTCGTAGAGGCTGCGAGGTCATTCGAAACGTCCGACACAAACTCGTTCAGAGTTCTAATGTTGTTGGTAGTGATAGCAAGTTCTTCTGCTGTGGTGCTGTCAAGTATAAAATCTCGAATGATCCAAGGAGTGCTCTGACTGAAGCAGATGAGGCCTCTCAAAAGGTTATCACCGAGTGTCTCAATAATTGCTGGGCCAAGGAGATTCGTAGTGGTCTGATCAAAGTTGTAGGGGAAGAAGATGAAGGAGATGATGATTTTGTCGATAGTGTACCCCTTTACGATATGATGGCTCACTTTGACAAATACAACACTCCCAGCATTGATCAAGAGCCGGTACAACGTGACTTGTTATCTCAGTCGGAACGCACACAAATTTTTGACAGCAGTAACGAGAAAAATGAACTCATTATATTCATTGATCCCATGGACGGTACCAGAGAATTTGTTGAAAATCGTATTGAAAATGTGCAATGTCTCATTGGGATTACATTGAATGGCAAACCAATTGCAGGAGCTGTTGGTATGCCTATGATTCATGAGGACAAAATTGAAATTGCCTATGGGATAGATTTGCCAGCAGACAATGAGCAAGCTACACTAACGCCACTGTCAACATTATCTGGCGTCAAGTATTTCAATACCTTGAATCCTTTGGTCAAACAATTATCGGTTACTGACACTGGCATGGGAGACTATATTGATGGCGAAGACGACGTCAAGACACTGGTTGTACTATCAGGTGACTCAAAGAAGCCTGCCTTGACAATGTCAATGAAGTGCTTGGAGAGTGATGTCCTTGGTACATTTGTTGATTCAGCTCCTCCTATTCGAAAGATTGTTGCCGGTGGATGTGGGAACAAGATGCTGTTTGTACAGAGACGATTTGAAGCATTGTCGGAAAGGATACGGCACCAGGAAGGAACAGATTTGTCCTCAATAATAGGGTCCATTTCCCTTGCTCCACCTGGATCATCATCATGGGATACTGCCGGGCCCACTGCTCTCTTACTTGCTGCAGATCCCAACGCAGTTGTGACTGACTTGATAGGGCGGCCATTGGTGTATGACGGGGAACATCTATCAAATGATTGTGGTGTGGTCGTATCTGCTGGGCACATGGCAACAAGAATACATCGAGAAATGTGCGAAAAGCTGCGTAGGGATGAAGTGTTTTGTGAGGCTCTTGGTGTAGTTCGTTGCGACGCTGAGATCATATGATAACATAATTTGCTAGGAACAACATAGATAATATAATGGTAAACTAATAATTCTATTTCCGCTGAATGTGTAGCTAGCTAAAGATGCTTATCAAACCATTGCTTTGTGTTGATCCAGAAATCAGCCTCGCTCACAACTCGATCAATAGCATGATCACAATCCTCATAGACAAGTAGCTTCGTTGGCAAGCTCTTTGCTCGCAGTGAATGAAAATATTCCAATCCCTGTGAAGGTGGAACACGTCGATCTTTCATACCAAGAGCAACCAATGTTGGTGCCTTCACATTTTCCAAATGGGCAATTGGGCTATTGTCCCACATCTTATCATTTTCCTCTTTCGAGGGTGCACGGAAGTTATCCCATTCATACTTTCCAATTCCAAGCGTTTCAACGTAGCACCAGTCGGGTATGTCAGTGGCAGTCACCATCGACGCGATGTTTATACAGGGGTTCCTCATCGAAGCAACCTTGAATAGATCTGGATGCTGTCCACTCAAATGAGCAGCCAAGAATCCACCATGTGATCCACCACAAATGCCAACTCTTTCAGGATCAATAGCACCCGTATCAATCGCAGCTCTTGTTGCAGCTACAACGTCTAACACATCTTGTGTTCCGGCATTTCCAGCTAGACTTTCAAGCGCAGCTTGTCCAAAGCCTGTAGATCCCCTAAAATTGACATGCAGGACTGCATACTTTCCATGCTGACAGAGGTAGCCATAGCTTGGGACAAATGATGTTGGTGTAGCGCTGTGGGGACCTCCGTGCGGTACAACGATGAGTGGTAGCTTTTCGTTGCCAGCATCATCTGGGAGGAGAAGAATTGAACTAACATCCACTTTGACATCACCATGCTCCGGTAAAATGTTCATGATTTTGTAGCTAAACCCAGAGCCAGCTTTGAAGCCCGAGGCCGCAGAAGATGGCGAAAAAGACGACGTAGCAGCTGGTGGTAACTCTGCCAAAACTTGTGATGATAGACCTCCTTTTGCATCTGTAAGAAAGCTGCTGGGCAAAGATCCCAACATTGTCGGGTAGTTACATTCACTCTGCGTGACAATGGCACCTCCATCATCTGTAAAGCATAAAAATTGTTGGCTAGGTTCAGCATCATTACGATTGTCACCATCACGCATATCAAAACTCAACGGTGTCACTGATCCGTCATCAAGGGAGATTGATACAACCCTAACAACAGAGCCCCATTGACTTGACGTCAGGATGAACTTTCCATCTGGCGAGAAGCATCTGTCGGATAGCTGGTTCAAGAATAAACCAGGAAATTTAAGTCCAGAAATTGTTTCTCCGTCTCCTCTTTCTCCAGGAAGAGTAACAACGTCTACAACAACTTTCTTCGACCCATCCACCACAGATCCTTTGGACATGCACCAGTCACTAGTATGCAACGCCATGCAGCCATTGTGGGTGTCAAATCCTTTTGTGTGCGAAAGATAAGCGAGCTTTGCAACACCATCCGAGGGTGACGAGAATCGAGGACTGCGAGAGAGTCGATCATTTGGAGTGATGCAAACAAAGTTATCATCTGCTACTGTTTCATCGCCGTCTTCGGTAGTGTCAATCTCCAACTTTTTGAGAAGCTGACTCACAGGTGAGGAATAAATCTGGCAAGGGCGATGATAACAATAAATTGCACCCAATCGCCGTGGCATTTCTCCTCCACCGCCAGCATCCCAACCAGTATACACAACCGCTTGACCGCAAGGACTAAAGATTGGCTGACCCAACACATGATTGCCATCGGTTGTTTGTGAAGCTGTGTTTGTGCATGCTGGTACATTCTCAACGGCACCAATCTTCCCAGTGCTGACATTCAAACAAAAGAGTGCAAGTAGCGCAGTAGTCCCATATTTCTCTCCCCAATCTTCTTTCTTACCAACTCCAAGTGTATATTGTCCACCCACAATGGTATCATCATCCTCCTTGTCATCCTCCTTCGATGAAGCAGCAAAGTAGGAAGCAGTCTTGGGTTTGTTCACTTCGGCTGAATACACCAATGCAGTCTCATCAGGACTCCAACTTATACCACCAAACCAAGCAAAGTCTGTACACACTGGACCATGAATAGTGGAAGGTAATACAATGCGTTTTGCCAATTGATGTCCCTTATTTGTCCATATTTCCATCACGTGTCGTTTTTTATCTTGTCCCTTGCCTTCAATATCAGACGGGACATTCTCTTCTACCAAAACTGCAAGCTTATCACCCGATGGAGATGGAATACGAGCCTTGATTTTCGCCGATAGTTCCATCGGTGGAGCAGCAAGTGACGGCGAAACCAGAGGAATATTGTACACAAACGACCGCCTGGAGTTGGTATCAATATCCCTCACTGATCTAGTGGCAGTGACAAACCCATTTCGTACATAACATCCTGAAAAATCTACAGCGGAGGATACAAAGTCCTGATAGGCGGCGGCATCCCTTTGATGCTGGTGTTGCTGATTCATTATTGGTATGGTTGATTTGATTGCAGAGAGGCCGGATGTTGCAGAGGAGGAAATTATTATGGATAATAGTAGGAGGGCCAGCATGCTACACGTAGATAGCTTAGGAACAACAACTGATCGCTATGGTAAGTATGAAGGCACCAATCAATAGCAACAGCAACAGCACTATCTCCCAACACTCTCACCAACTCCGAATTCACATCGACGACGATGACAACATCACGTGACATATAATGTCATGACTCATGACATTTTGCGTGCAACGAAAGAGAAGAGAGAAGAGAGAGGTGACATTTGGGCTGATGCAAAAATCGAATTCTTTCCATTTCCACTTTGGAAAGCTAAGCAAGAGCAGGCAAGATGCTCCTGTAGACTCCTATGCCAATACAATTGCAACGACCATATCATCATAAAACGCTGTGCACCAGCATATAACGCGACAATCAAAGCTGCATCTTCAGCCCTTGAAGATACAATAGAATAAAATGACAAAACACTGCAAAATAAAAATGAATCGAAACCAACGTTTAATTTCCGCATCACTGCTCCTCCTCCTCTGCAGTAGCATTACAACAGCCGATACAACAACCCCGAATTTCTTTCTCCCTCCCAACGCAGCATCGGGTCCAATCGAAGATGCCACCTGCGACGTGGAACAGATTGAACAAGCGAATGACTCGCAACTTCATGTGATTTTACGTGAGTTGATGACGACTAGTTTCTTTCGTAGTTTTGCGGTGGATTTGGATCAGACTTGTCCTTTGACTCAGTGGAATAAGCAAAAGAAGAAGGGGAAGGGCGATGGTGGCGGTGGTGCAGAGAAAACAACTGATGCAACATTGTCGTTGTCGTCATCGGCTGCTCCGTTTATCCCTGCACCGACAGAACATGATGAGAGTGAAGGATGTGCAGGAGATTTGCCAGATTTAGATCCGGATGCGGAACCTGCGTGTCATGTTGATTTGGATGGTGGTAACGATCAGCCGGATTTTCTGTCGAGTGGTGGTTTTGGCAGTGGTGCATCAACAACATTGTCGTCAGCAACTACAAAAACAGCAGCTCCGTCTCTTGAATCATCCACCGCAGATGCAGCAGCTAACGAAGAAGAAGAAGAATATGAATGTGATGGAGGAAAGGATGAATTAGACGATGATGCAGAACCATTATGCTCTCTTGCCACAGATGACAGCAGCAGCAGTAATCCCTTTGGATCATCATTTGAATCAGCAGCACTCCATTCCATCTCTGAGCGTGTCGTTCAACAAAACTGGGAATCTGAATCACAACAGCAGACCTTTGACTGGAATAAAGTGTCTGATCCAGTTGTGCATATTCCAGACGCACCATGTAATGATGAAATAGGCAACTTGCCGGAAACATTCTGGCTTGATACGTGTTCTAAAATCAAAGCGGGTGATGGATTGCGTGTTGTCAATTTACAGCTAAATCCGGAACGAAACACGGGGTACAATGGTACACATATCTGGACTGCTATTTACGAGGAGAATTGCTTAGCGCTGGATGGAGATACAAGTGCTCCCATGTGTTATGAGGAGAGGGTTCTGTATCGGTTGCTTTCTGGATTGCATACCTCGACGACTTTGTCGATTGCAAAGAATTATTACCCTCCATCGAAGAAGAAGGGGAGAGCAAATTGGGAACCAAATCCTCAGTACTTTATTGACAAGTTTGCGGATAGTCCGGAGCATTTGCGCAACTTGCACTTTTCGTATGTTGTTCTGCTAAGGGCGCTGAAGAAGGCTTCGCCCGTTTTGTACAATTACGAAATCAAGACTGGAGATATCTTGGATGATGAAATGGCAACAATTTTAATGCGTAGGTTGTTGGATTCTATGATTCTGAAGTCTTGCCAGAATGTCTTCACGGCGTTTGACGAGAATCTCATGTTCAAGGAGCAAGTGAATGCTATCACGCTGCAGGAAAATTTCAAAGGGGTCTTTCATAATGTCAGTTCAATTCTAGACTGTGTGCAATGTCAGCAATGTAAACTGCACGGAAAAATGGCAATGCTTGGTTACGGTACAGCATTGAAGATTCTGTTCCTCCCCGACGATATGTTGGCGACGTCACTATCCAGAAATGAAATCGTTGCTTTCTTCAACACAATTGCCAAAATGTCAGAGTCCGTGCGAGAAGTCAGAGAGCTTACAAATATGTACTGGTCGACTCATACCAAATTAGAAAAGTCTGATGCGGCAGTAAGTAGCGGTAGCGATACAAGGCTCTTATCAACGGGAATAGATGGTATTGATGTATTAGACGCAGCTGTCGGAGCAGTTTCGTCGCTTGCTAATCAGGGATTGATTGACGAATCCACAGAAACAAACCTCATCCAACAAGCATTTCAACGGAACCCTGAACTGATGGTGTTGTCAAAACACTACGGATCCAATCTAAGCAAGTTTCTCAATTTCTTACCCAACATTGATAGCCAAATATCAACCACGGGCATGACAGAAAGTGATGAACCAGATGCGATTGTCATTGGTACCGGACTAGCTGGATTATCGGCAACGTTAAATATTCTTGATCGCGGAGGAAGGGTTGTTTTGATAGAGAAAGAGCACCGCCTCGGTGGTAACTCGAACAAGGCATCATCGGGTATCAATGCTTGCTGCCCACAAAACTCCACGTATGGTGATTACCTAGAGAGTTTCAAGGAAGATACTATTCGATCAGCTGGGAAGTCGTCCAAACCACATTTGATTGAGACGCTGGTTGAGAATAGTGAAGCCGCGGTCCAGTGGCTGAAAGACCGTGTAGGTGTTGATTTGTCAGTTCTTGCACAGCTCGGTGGTCATGGCCACAAACGAACTCACCGCCCAAAACAGGGCATGGTGGGTGCCGAAATTATCTACAACATTCAAAGGGCCGTGAAGACTTACGAGAAGTCAGGTATGGTCAAGATAATGGTAGATACGAGAGTGACACAATTAAAACGAAATGATAGTGGTGCTGTGGTTGGTGTCGAAGGAGTGAAAATGACCAAGGGCGGGAAGAATGAGACTATCTCACTCACATCTCCGAATGTTGTCCTTGCGACTGGAGGTTTCGCCTCTGATCGTAGTTCGGGATCGTATCTTGATCGGTATCGACCTGAACTGATGCGAATGCCTGCAACAGCAGGAGAATTCTCCACGGGTGATGGGATCACACTTGGAACATCGGCTGGTGCAGGAATAGTTGACATGGATAAAGTGCAAGTTCACCCAACCGGGTGGGTAGACCCCAAAGACCCTTCAAATCCAGGGAAGATACTAGCGGGAGAGCTCATGCGTGGAGTTGGTGGCATTTTGATGAACCACGACGGGCAAAGATTTTGCAACGAGCTGGGAACAAGAGCTTACGTGGTGGACAAGATGTTTGGCCACGATCCGCAGTATGCCAAGACGAATACTTGGAACGTTGACACAGAAATACCCACGTTTTCGCTTGTTCTTTCGGCATCAGCAGCTGAAGGAGCCCAGAAACACGTCGATCATTACCTCAACAAAGGGCTACTGACACGGGTAGAGGGGCTCGACGCTCTGGCTAACTGGATGAAATTACCTGTAGCGACAGTAAAGGCATCTCTACTAGAGTACCAACGCGATGCGAAGAAAGGAAAAGATGCTTGGGGAAAGGTAACCTTCAACGGAGTTCCACAGAAGGATCTGTCGAGTGAGGTTTTCTACGCTGGGACGGTCACACCAGTCCTTCACTACTGCATGGGCGGGCTGACAATTGATAAGGATGGCAACGTCCTCAATGAGAGCAAAGAAATCATTCCTGGATTGCATGCTGCAGGTGAAGTTTCAGGTGGAGTTCACGGTGACAATCGGTTAGGTGGCAATTCGTTGCTGGAGTGTACAGTTTTTGGAACCATTGTCGGAAAGAAGATTCCCATCAAACCACGAAACTCGATTCAGTCGAATAACTTTCAACAAGGAGGAGGAGCTGCCGACAAACCAGTTGAGCTGCGAAACATATCAACTGATGAATTGCAGCAACACAGTACGGAAGATGATTGCTGGGTTGGTATTCATGGCTTGGTATACGATTTGACAGACTTTGTAGAGGAGCATCCCGCAGGGCCGGAATCAATTACCGAGCTTGCTGGAAAAGATGGCACTGAAGAGTTTCAAGCCGTTCACGGTGAAAACATTCTTGAGGACTTTGATCCAATTGGAACATTTGTTCCTGTATAAAATATTAGAGAATAGGTTGCAATAAGTAGCAGTTAGTTCATCTTCCTTAGCTTCAGCATTGCAAGCAGTTCTTTGGGGGTTTCTCTCTTCTCTGGGGGCTTCTCTGCCACCACTTTCCATCCGATCCGATTCGCGTAAATAATGAAAATCAACGCCACCTGCCGCTCCTGCTGCCCTTCCCGCCACTTTCACTTCTACAAAGCCGCCGCTAGCGCTACCAACGCTCCCATCATAAGACCGACCGAGAAGAAGGACAGCATGTCAGATTATTACGATAGAGACGACCGCAGGCGCGGAAGCCATCGAAGAGATCGCGACGATAGAGATTACTACAGGAGCAGCCGCCGTCGCTCCAGGTCCAGATCAAGATCTCGATCTCCAAGCAATAGATATTCCAGCAGCAGTGGCATTCCATCGGCAGGAATGATCCCCTCGGCCGCTTCTCAGCCACCGCTTTCCAACACTGGCGGGCTCCCCCTTGGTGGATACTCTACCACCCTCTCCGCTCAGGATAAAATCAACCGAGAATTATTCGTCGGGAATACTCCCCCCGGAACATCCGAAGCCCTTTTGATGCAATTCCTCAGCGGGGCCATGCGCAAAACTAATCTTTGTCCACCCGATGCTACGCCCATTTTGGCATGTCGCACTAATCAAAAGTTTGCCTTTATTGAGTGCGCGAGTGTTGATACGGCCAACAAGGCGCTGAATCTCAATGGTATTCCATTTTTGGGAGCCTCCCTTCGCGTTAGCCGTCCTTCCAAATATGCTGGACCGCACATTCCCAGTCTGACATGGCAGCAACTTACGGGCCAGCCTCTCCCTCCAGGTATGATACCTGTTCCTGAGAATGGAATGGGGGGAGGTTCAGCGGAGGAAAAACTAAACAGGGAATTGTTCATTGGCAACACCACCCCAGAGATGACGGAAGCGATGCTGCGTGACTTTTTGGGGAGGGCAATGGAACAGGTTGGATTGACGCGTATGCCAGGCAACCCTATTGTTTCATGTCGCGTTAGTGGAAAGTTTGCATTCGTAGAGTTGAGGACGAAGGAAGAAGCGGAGAATGCGTTGAATTTGAATAACATTCCCTATTTGGGAGCGAGTTTGCGCGTCGGAAGACCCTCAAAGTATACCGGCCCTCATACTCCTCATGGTAATTGGGAGGACATTTTGGCAAAGTGAGTTGGTTTGCTGTGTAACGTTTGCGTGTTATTTTTGCATGAACTCTGCTCACCTTCTTCAATTGCTTTCTTTTGTCTTCTTCCAACCCAGATTCATGTCAGGGGAGTTGCAACTCAATAATGCAGCGAGTGCTCCAGCACCACCAGCCGCAATCGCTGCTCCTCCCATGGTAGCACAAATGCCAGCTGCACCAGCAATGATGATGGCGCCTGCTGCAGTACCTGCCGCTCTCGTTCCCACACGCGTGGTAGAACTGAAACAAATGCTCACCCAACAAGACCTTGAAGACGATGAAGAATATAATGATATTCTTGAAGATACTCGTGATGAATGCTCCAGCTTTGGTACATTGAAGAATATTGTCATTCCTCGCACTGGTCCTGGAGCTACAAAGATCTTTTTGGAGTACTTGTCTGTAGAGGATGCAGGGAAAGCTATTGCAGGATTGAAAGGCAGGACCTTTGATGGTCGCCAGGTTGGGGCCACTTACTTTGATGAGATCAAGTTTGCCAATCAAGATTATTCTGACTAAACTTTGCTCGTCTGCTTTGCTTTGCGATCTTTTCTACTCTCTCTTTATTCCGAGGTACCAATTCAACATAGACCAAGAAATGAGAAGCGTAAGATTCATCTTTTCTCTTTGATGTCAGATGCATTGGGCTTTGGATTACATATTTATGTTAAATTACTTCACTTGATAACAAATTGTTTTTTGTTTCCTATATTTTACTGTTTCTTTCTTCTACAAAATTAGTGAGGAACGATACAGCTGGATGTATGTAGTTGATGGTGAAGTAGGAAGAGATGATGTGTTGCGCTTTCAATTTACTCATATTACATTTGCCTCTCCCTCTTGTCTCACTTGGATGGCCATAGTCGCCACCAGCCAGCCACAAAGATTACAATATGCATCTGCAGAAAAGAAAATCTAGTGATGACATAAAGAGCGAGAGGCCTTACGTGCTTGTGTAATATTCTGGATATTTTGGTTCTAGAGATATCTTAAACAACAATCAACCGATTGAAAGTGCATTGAAAAGGAAGAAGTTTTTGTCCACTACACCCTCATGAACGCTGTAAATGATACTATCACTCCCAAAACAAATAGCTACATCCGAAGCAATGACTGGAACAAGAACTGATCAAATCAGCCCTCTGTCCTCTCTGCCTATCTAATGCTAATAAAATAGATAAACCTCTTTAAACATGGTGAAGTACTTGATAAACCTCTTTACACCGACTAACTTGTTTTGCACAGCGGGCAGATAGAAGGCAGATCGATCAATGTTGTAAGGTGTCGCAATGGACTCTACTTACTTATTCCTACGTACACCGTACTGGGTGGGGTGGAAGTATGGCGCGAGTTTTTATCAGTTGCGATGGGACAAAAAGAGAGACACGTATCTTCATCTTGAGCAAAGCAAGCCACGCATCGCGGCATTGCATGCGGATGCGTGTTCGTTGCATGCGTGCATTGAAGTGTTGCTGTGGATATGGAGGATTAGTCGCAGACTAGCCGCTGATTGGATTTGTCAGTAGATAATATTGAAGTGAAATTGAAGCTTGTCATTGACATACGGAATTTGAGAGGAAGGAGATCTAGGAGATGCACCTACTTCAATAACACGATGAGAGCAATCGTACGCTTTTATATTTTGGTGGCAAGTGCTTTGTGGACAGCTCACAGCTGCTATGGGAAACTGCTCCCCCGTCGAACGAAGCTAACGTGGGTTAATGGGATCGCTCACATGCCGGAGCACATGAGCGATCCTACATTCGTTATCTCGACAATATTTGGCGGTGTCAAAGTGGATTACTGTCACAACCCTAGCTCCATGACATCGGAATCTGATTATTTAGGTTTTGTGAAAGATGGAATTCAGGCTAGTACACATGTTATGATGGGCAGATTAACACCTGAAGTGGACAGTCTCGTGGAGCATCTACGTAATGCATTGAAGCAAGTAGGAAGAAATGGGAGAGTGATCCATTTAGCACACTCGCAAGGATCAGTCATAACATGGCTGGCGGCACAGCGGTTGAAACCAGAAGAATGCAAACGCATAGAAATCATTTCGTTCGGAGGGGCTGCAACAATATGCACCTCTGAATTCCCATTTGCTCGTTGCATCAACTATTACTCAGTAAATGATCCAATCTTGAATGTCGTTCCAAGTGCTGTGAAGGCACTCAAAAGTGGATTCTCATTTGGTGATGGAATGCAACAAGAAATAATATTCCTTGCCTCACGTACTGGAGACCCAGCCACTGACCACGGACTGTTGAACCCAACATACTTAGAAGCTCTAGTTTGGGAAGGGCAAAGGTATCAATCACTATTCTTGTCACCACTGGGACAAATGGCAGGTGCTGCATTTGTTGGGCCATTGTCGTCTACTGTCACTTGGTTCCCGAACTTCGCGTATGAAATGACACGGAGAGCATTTATTGCAATGGTTCGCATATTCACGCTGCTGTGGGAACTTGTGCACGTAACAATTACTCGTTTGCTAGGAAAAGGAGAGAGATATGACCCAATACTCTTGAAGACTTCATGACAAATAATGATAAAATGCTATACAGTCTAGCTGCAAAATGATATGAAGCTAATTATTCTTTCCCGCTTTATTACGACCGCCGAACCTATCTGGCTGAATTTTTTGCCCTCTCTTTTTCTGGTCTATGACACGTTTGTAAAGTCTTGTGCTTTTGTTATAGCCGTAACACATCCTACAATCATGAGGAGAGAATCCAAACTCTGCCTCTAATCTCCAGTCAATTTCAATCTGTGCAGCATCCCACTCAGCCGGTGTCAAACAGGTTGTTGTGTGAGAGTAGCTGCTTGGTGGAGTTTTTGTGTAGTCTGCCTTGACTTTGAGGTCAAACTCTTTTGCAGTGTTATCAATGAACAAACTTGGCCCTCGCTCAAACTCATTCAGTCGCACAAACTTGACATTGTGCGGTACAACATCGATAATTTGCTTCATCAACTTCAGCTTGTGTCTTCTCAGTGCAAACACATTTGGGTAAGTGTAATTAGCACCCGGTTTGGAAATGCTATACGAATCAACAGTCCTTACTTGCCCGTTCTCTACAACTTCGTTTCTCATGAAATGTGTACTCTCAGCCCAATCGGTCCATTCAATTATGGTAAAGAAATCAAGAAGGTCCGTTCCTGCTAAATTGTTGTGATTCATCCATAGTGTGGACGTGCCTGGCCCACACCTTTCAGGATGTTTGGGAGAGCAGAAGTGGTACGGCTTCCGCATCATCGCTTCAGCCCAGTCACAAGGGCTTCGAACAACCATCACCCAAAGAACATCGTCTCCGCGTTTGATCTCTGCTAGTTCTGTTGCATTCAACAAATCGTGACGGAACATATGTTTATACAGAAGCACTGGAACTCCAGCACTGAAAAATTCTGCCTTGTTTCCCAAGTTGTTTGGAGGATCAAATGCTTTCGCCAGCGTATCGGATACAAATGTCGTACCGGAGTTGCGCTCTCCAAGAAGGTAAATGTTTGAGAGATTTGTTCCTGGGGGGTTCAAAGTCTCCCTACACAAGTGGCAATCCAACTTGGTGTAGCCAAAGTAACCCTCGAGTGTCCAATCAATTCTCTGCTGTGATAACTCCCATTCTTCGAGGCCCATGCACGTAATATCCTGCGGATTTGTACTGGCAGGATACACATTAGAATAATCAGTCCGTTGGAACAAATATTCTTTCTCCAAGTCTTTAATCAAAGCGTTTGGGTTACGCTCAAACTCATTGAGTTGTACAATCTTGACATGACGAGGTATTGCCTCCATTATCTGCTTCATAAGAAATAGCCTTGTGAATCGCATAGAAAAGATTTCTGGGTGTTCGATACCTTCGTCTAGCGTGCTGGCAATTATCCGCTCACCACTTTTATCTTCAGGCTCTTCTCGCCACTCCATGCTATAAAAATCCTTTGTTGATTCAACACTACATAGCTTGCTTGTACTCTGACTCTCGGCACACTTCCTTCTTTTTGTATTTATCATTTCATCGGCCCATTCACAAGGCGATCTCGTCACCATTATCCAAACAATATCTTTTCTCTCTACAATCTCGTCTAGTTCTGTTTGTTCTAGCATATCACGTCGTTGCGGTGTCTCGTGCATCATAGCAACGTCATCTCCAAATGCCTTCTTCAGCACACCAGTCATGTACCCAGCGCCAGATGAATTCTCTCCTAACACTACAATTTTCTTAGGGGCTGCACCTACATCGTTCATGACCAATGCCATCGTCTGGACGCCCACATAATCGATCGGCGGTTCGAACGAGTGTTGGCTGTGGTACAGAAAAAAGTAAAGCGGCAGCTGGGATATGAAGATGAACAAGATGAAGAGGCCAAACTTTCGAAGACCACTCTTCCTCGGCCCGCTCCGTGGGGGTTGGATCCTCACCATCTTGTTGTTGTTGTGTTGCAGCGGTTTTTGATCGCTGTTTTATTTTGCAAGGACAGCGAGATTTGAGCGAGGGTCTTCGAGTATTTCGAATTTTCACTACGCTTTTTCAATGTAAGTTGCTGTATGTACCGCCCGACAGCTAGCCGACAGCTCTCAATGGTCAATGGT
The DNA here is from genome assembly GCA_030544225.1 of Skeletonema marinoi. NCBI lineage: Eukaryota > Bacillariophyta > Thalassiosirophyceae > Thalassiosirales > Thalassiosiraceae > Skeletonema > Skeletonema marinoi. The sequence continues at coordinate 3,489,095 of CM060487.1, forward strand.
AGCGACAAATCAAACTAGAGCTTGCACTTAGTTGAGTTTGCTGAGCTGTACTGAACTTTGACTGGTTATTTACTTAAAGAAGAGCTGAAAGTACATACCATGACTTCTCTAGTAAATTGCACAATTATTCTTGCTGTTTATTTTTTTCTTTCAAGTCCCAGTACAAAAATCTACTCTTGACAATGATCATTCTCGGTTGTCTCTTCCATTTCTCGTTCATTATCATCTGCACGCACCGTAGGACTCCGTCAATCTCTCTGTTGCCATTAATATCGACACAAATGATTGAAGGAGCGTCCCCTTGAAGGCTTGATTCGCAAGTAGTGCGCAATGTAGCCATCTCTTCTGGTACGAGGACATTGATTAACAAGAATGTGCATTTCGGGTAACGTTCATTTGCAATATCAATTGATTCTATTGACCTGTCCACTCCTACGCAAGACACCTTTGCGCTACTACCGTCATCTTCCTTCTTTTCGTCGACAGTAACTTCATTCTTTGTCTCACAAGGCCACTCTTTTGGGACATTGCCAGCCTCTTCTATCGATGTTTGTATCTTGTCAACTGTAATGCCATAATCGCATCCGATCTCCATAAAACTATCTTCAGGCGTGGTGTGAACTTTTGCTATCCGACGATAGATATGTGTCTCTGGAGTGACCACAACCAATGGAGGCAACGCATCTTTGTGGACACTTGGTTCCAATACAGAGAGCAAGTTATATGCACGAACTCTATATGTAGCTCCTTTGGAATAGCGCACAAGCACCCTACGTTTGCTTCGTTCTTGTTCTGATGTTTCATCATTTACTACCTCGTCATCCGATATAACTCTAGCGCGAAGAAAGAATTCTTTCTTGCTTCGGTTGTACAATGTTGCTTGGTTGCTTTCGTGTCTATGTTCGTTGTGTTGTTCATCGCCATTTTGTTTACTCGAGCTTGCTTGGTTTGATTCTTCAGACTCTGCGTCCGCACTACCACTACCTTTGTTCTTCTTGTTCCTCCTCTTTTTATGAAGCGCTGTATCATGGAACCCGGAATTGCAATTCTGAGCATCCTTTGGTTTCTTCTTGCTCAGAAGCACCCACGCCAGTGTGCCGGGTGCATATCTTCCACCATGATTGCAATTCGCTTTGTCGTTGCTTTCGCTTGATGGGCTGTTTATCAAACATGAACGAAGGCGCTGCTCATCGCCAAGCCAATCTGTTTCCAGTCCATCATAGGGCACATATGAATATGGTTGTTCACTTCCTCCCAATGGAGGCTGCGGTAGTGTTGGTGATGTAGACATCGTATTCGGTTGGTGGTATGGGCTGCATGCAGTGGTCCGAGGAGGGAGAGGAGGGAGACCTTTCACACCTTCCCCCAAGTTCACACGTACAAAATTAACGTAGGAATCAGTAACAATGTATACGCCATGGTGGAAACCTCCTCAAAAAGTGCTGTCCGTCGCTCCCGACCATGCTGATTGGCGTTCCAATGAAATCTTGCGCCGCCGCTCTCGAAGAACATAATATTAGCAGTGCTACATAATCGTTTTACTTTGAAGATACCGCTCTGCAGAGAAGACGAGGCTGTACAATAGCCATATTTAAATCAAAATGTCGTCGTCTTCACTGGGCGTTACCATGTCTTTGCCTGCAGGCACTTTGGAATCTCGTCGGGCAGAGGAATTGGCACGACGGAAACAGAAGGAGCAACAACAACATAAACAACAAGTCGCACCATCACAACCACGTAGATTGGCACCTCAACGGAAGAAGAAGACGCCTCCTTCATCGGAACCAGCAGCATCGGCTCAAACTCGTGAGCATATCCCGATCAGCATACCGATCAATGCAGTTGATGATAATGCCAATGGTGGAGAACTAAATCAAGACGATGATAAAAGTGATGAAGTGAACAATATAATGAATAATGTGGCTGATTGGACGCTTAGTAATGCTGATGAAAAGATACGCAGTTACGTGAATGATGATGATGGCGAAGAAGAAGAACAACAGTCATATCATGGAGAGATTGAGAGTGTACAAGACAACAGTGAGTCAAAGGAACATGACAGTGTCATAGAAGAAGAGTCGGATGATGATGGCGGGTACAAGGTCATTTCAGAAGATGACGTGCCCTTAGATCCACCTCCTTCATCAATGCCAATGGTACTGGTTGATTTGGAAATGTTATGTGGTGTTGTGCCTTATGATGAGGAAGAGAAGCAAGAAATTGTGACTCAACTGATGGAAATGCTGATGGGATCAGTGCAAGAAGAAGATGAAGATAATGATCAGGAACAAGAGCAAGAACCACAAACGCCACAGGACTTGACAAAAGGAGATGGACTATCACTTGATTTTGACGAAAGAGTTGTGGAGCTATTTGAATCAGGTGTTGCAAGGCACGTGGACACAATGATGCCTGCAGCAATTGCTTGTGCTGATGAAGAGAAGAAGGTAGCTAATGAGGCAACTGATTCGACCAGCAACAAAGCAGTCTATCCATTCACATTGATACCCTATCCTGAATTCCTTTCATCGGAAGTATCTCCAACATCAAGGAGCACGATACGGCTATGGAAACTACTCAACAACTCTCACGAATCGCCACTCCTAACTCGTCTATTCGCACACTTGCGAAGCACCTCCCGTTCATTAATTTGGAAAGCAGACATGTACCAGGAGTTGTGTTCTCTAGCAAAGCAAGAGTACAAAGCACAGATCCAACGTCAGCAAATGACAGAATATAACCAGTGGAAGGAAACTGTACGAAAGGAGAGACTCGAAAAATTGTATGATGTCAGAGAGACCTTTCAATTGCGGGTAGATGTGGCTCGACGAAAGCACGAATCTTTTGTTGAAGAAAGAGAGCTGAGAGTTGAAAGAGAGCTGAAGAGGAGAGGATTGCATCAATACAGAATAACTTCTCAGCAGTATTCAGAAGAGAATGCTAAAGACGGTGTAGAACACTACGACGATGATGGCTGGGGAGGTGCTGTAAACGAGGAAGAGATTTTTGGAGACGAAATGGATGACATTGATGAAAATAGCCATGACGAAGGAGATGAATGGTCTCCTCTTGGGTTGAAAATAGCCATCAATACTCCTGAAGATAGTGTGGAGGAAGTACGAAAGGCCAAAGAGGAACTACAAAACAACAGAAACCTCAAACAACTCGAGCCAATCACTCACAGTGACAACCAAAATCGCAAGTCAGAGAGAAGCCAAAAACTAAAGGATCAGGTTAGTTCAACAAATAATAGCTTCTTTGAAAAGAAAGAGGCAGCAATACGAGAGTCGCTCAAAACTAATGAAGAACGTATAGCTGAAGCTGTGTTGACCAATTTAGAGGGAAAATTGCAAAATGTTGATGAGTTATTAGAGACCCTGCAAGAAGAAGAATGGGCAGATGAAGAAGATGATGAAAACAGCCAACCATGTTTGGATGTTGATACCGGTGAGCAAGGTGAGGTGGGTGAACCATCCGAGATGACACTTCTAGATCAAATTCTAGCAATGATACTTGGAGCGCTACCAAAGGAAAGCTCTGGTGCAACCGATGAGAAAGAACACTTCGCCTTTGTAAAGAATGAGCATGCATCAATCATATCGAGCTGGAAAGAGACGTTTGGAAGGCTCCCTCCGTTTCCTTCATCTGAGCCAGAAGAACCAAGTGAAAGTGTAGAGGCAATGAGCAAAATGAATGATACGCTGGACAATCACTTTGGTGACTCTAAGATGAGCACGAATCTGCACACTAACAATTGTGATACGGATAGAAGCGAAGAAGTCGCTCTGATCGGCAATGAAACATCTGCATGGGATGAAATTGATGACTGGGATGCATTTTTCCCTTCCAAGTAATCTAACAACGTGTTGTATGAGCATTATTTATATCATGTTATTAAATCGTGTGTTGAAATGCAATATTCTGTCAACGCTGACAAGCGTTCCTCACGTCATCAATCAAGCGCTCGGCACTCTCTCCATCATTGCAAACTAGTCTCCATCGATGACCTCGTTTCAATTTGTTCGCAGGGAGGATGACCAGCGTTATCATCCTTGGGTCTTCGTTAGCCGCCCGGACTTCAGTTACTTTGCTTAGTTTTGCTTCGTCGATTATCGCCAACGAAACATCACCTAAATTTATTCTCCTGCTCTTCTCGTCTGCACCGTTAGTTCCGTCTCCACAATATATCTCGTCGAGAAGATATATCTTTGAGTCTGTGAGAACAAATGATCTCCTAGCAGCTTCTCTGTTACCTGTCTTCCAGACCTGGTGTACAATCTGATAATGCGTGACAACTTCACTCGAGTTTGCACCTAATCCATCTAGGAATAGCTTGTCGTCGTTCTCAATCATGAATCCTGAATCCGGTTGAGTGTCTGACACGTAAGATTGCAGCTTTTGCAACAGAGACACTGTTTGCGCCTTGTTTGAAGTCAAAACGACATATGTATACTCGAATGAGGAAGAAGACACGCCATTGCTCACAAAGAATTGCAAAGTCAACCGCTGAAACTGAAAACCAATCACAATCCGTTTGAGAGAATCAAGAGAATGACGCACAACAGCATGAGGCCATTGTGCATCTCCAAATGTTGCATTTGGAGAGATCCTAGACGGAAATGTTCTTTTGCTCGTATTCTTGCGAGTAGAAAACTCATCATCGACGATAAAGTACAGAGCTGTGTCTGACAGGCACAAAATGTACCTTCTGCTTTCGCTGACAGCAACTTCTTTGCCTCCTCGCATGATAGTATCTCCATGAAATCCTCGTCTTTGTAGACGAACTGGTGCCAGCCGTTTCCGTGCGTAAGGGCCGCATGCTAACACGCCTTCTCTCCAAACTCCAAGGTAGCGCTCAGAAATATCGCCTCCCATAGGGTTCAGTTCTTGGTCACGTTTTCTACTGTTTGTCAGCGCATCTCTGTCGAACTTGTACATCTGAATTCGAGGTGAAATGACATTTTGTCTGGTGTCATTTCCATCGCTTTCAGGGTCATTAGGGAAGACGTAGGAGTCAAAGTATAGATCAAGGTCGCGTGATACAGATAGTAAACTGTAGTCTAATGGGCCGTCGTACTGTGCGTCTTGTTCTGCGGCTTGGAAATCGAGCGGTTGTGTGTTCGTGCCTCCATCCATTTGATCGGACTCAAGTACTGTGTCCTTGTTAGGATTCTTCTGATAGGATTCTTCCCAAATACTATCAAACATTCCGGTTGTGGGACCTTTAACCAAGTTTAATCCGTCATTATTGTCTTCCTCATTTTGATTCTCTGTTTCATACATACTTCTGAAATCAGTATTGCCACTAAATGAAACGCGAGCCGTAACAACTTCGTCTAATTCCTCCGCTTCGTGCTGAGGGCTATCATTGATGCTGTATTCAATCTCATTCAAAACAACAGGAGCAACAGCTGGGGTGATTCGATCCGCTTGTAGGGAAGGTATCCACGCGTCGTCACTGGCTTCTTCGAGCAAGCTTGCTGGCAAACTGTATGGAAACATGTTGTCATCATCTTCAAATGTTTTGTTCCCATCTTCGTTCCTGCTGCATTGCGACATGTAAGATTTCGAGAGTAAACGACTTCTTCGTAAATAGTCCCCGTCATTTTCAATAGCCGACATTCCATGATCAATATCTGGGCGGATCGAAATAAGTAAATCATCCGTACTAAACTTGACAGACACTTTCGCCTCAGATTGTTTTTTACTCTTTCGCTGTTGCAAATGAGTATGAAACCGCCCAAGCCTTCTTGCTGCATTATCATCTAACAGCAATGATCCTGCTACCCTGACTTTTGAGCTATGAGAAGTAGAATCTTTTTGAATTCGTCGAAGTCCACCGGCCTTACTGGGTGTATGCACTGAAATCTCAGCAGCAGTATCTATCACTATGCTTTCACCTTTGTCGGCAGTATTTTCTCTGTCATTCTGTAATGAAACCGGTGCAATTGTTAGAGACTCACTCGGTGATATCACTGTTAGCCGAAATGTGAAGTCTTTCAAAGCCACAAGTTCGTCTTTCATCGCAACTTCACCGTCAAGCATAGGTAACAGATTTTGCATGTCTCGATATGTCGCATTCTTGGGCAAATTTTTGCATCGCACTTCTCGGAAGAGATTCAAGACTTTGATGCGACTAGTGTCATCTTCCATCAGTGGATTTTCTTTCAAGTCTAAATTCATCAAAAATGGTAGATTTGCGACGCCTGCAATGTCGGAAAGGTTGTGTATTTTGTTTTCACTTAGCGAAAGACGTTCAAGGGAAAACAGCCGATCTATGCCACGTGTTGTTGAGATCTCGTTGCCCGTCAATATAAGCTCAGTGACATTCCCTATATGCATAAAGACATCATCTAATCTTGACAGCCGGTTGTACGAAAGGTTGATGGATGACAGCATCGGTAATGACGACAATCCAGCAAAAGCAGACTTTGTCCTGAATATTTCATTGTGAGACAAGTTCAATGAAACTAGATTTGGGAATCGAGAAAATGGAGGTATCTTCTTCGGTCGGAATGATGTGCTTTGGTATTGTCTAGCGGACCTTTTGGATCGTCCACGTAGACCTGAGATCTCCCCAATAGCACAATTCGATAGCCGAAGTTTCGAAAGGGAGGAGTAAACAAATGGTTGTTGCTCCTTATTCTCGCAAGTATCAGTGTTGAAATGATGTCCCTCTTTTGTGTTGTCTTCTTCAATCAAACTCAGATGTCTTTCAGAGAACTGCGTAGGTACATCTGACGGGAAGAAAAGTTGATTAATGTCAAGAATGCATCCTTTCTCCATTTGAAACATGTCCAAATTCTTTAACGAATCGAGATTGATAACCCAGTTTGGAGGAATTCCGTCAATTACCACTTTTGTTGCATTCGGAAATATCTCCATGTTAATGTGAGGTTTGCTTTGGAGCTCATGGTAGTAGCGCTGAAATGGGGATAGATTCTTCTCTTTATCATCATAAATACTCGTTCCACAACTGTCTTCCTCCACACTTTCCCCGGCTGCAGATTGATCTGAAGCAAACTTTGATAGTATCCGCGATGAGAGTCCTGCTTGGTTCACTCGATTGGCACTTGCAGCTTTCTTAGTGGCGGCTTGTGGTGGCCAAGGCTCTCCAGATATGCGTACACTAACGACGCGTCTCAATAAGAATTGAACGCATTGCAATTGATGCTTTGGAACAAAGTAGCCATCCTCCGTATCTTCAAATGCTTCAATGTTTGATTCTGAATTGTCTATTGAGTCAAATCGTATAATTTGATGTGATATCCAACCAATTGCAGTTGCAGGTAGTGTCAAACCTCGTAGCTTTTTTCTTTGCTTGCCAGCAGGAGATCGCCCCCTGCTCGGTACAATTGGGGCATCTTCATCTGGTGCCGGTGGGCATTCTGAAAGAAATTCAATAAGTCGTTTGAGCAATAGCAATCCTGACTCCTCCAGGTGTCTCTTGAGCGTTCCGTCATCGAATTTGTTCGCTCTGGGCGAAAGATCACCACGCGTAATGTCGGAAACGACGCTACTGTTATCATTATCCATTCCTCTTGTGCGTCTCGAAGTAGGAGTTACTTGTTTGGAATTTCGAAACATGGAAATACCTCTCGATAACAAAGAAGAATTATCCATTGGTGATTTTGGAGGAAGTTGTTGATCTTTGCGTGTGGATTGTTTTCGAGGCGATGGTGTTGATGGTGCTCTACCAATACCATTATCAATCGAACGTTTTGTTGTGCCGTTCTTCATAGGACTTAATGGTGGTATTGCTTCGTTGATTTCTCCTGATTCGTGCTCATCAATATCACCAATATCACTAACACTATTCAATACATACACACTGGCATCTGCTTCCTCCATTTGCTTTTGCAGAGATTTTACTGCACCACTGGCCATCAGTATATCTTCATCGACACTAGTACGGAGCCTTGTTGACGCTTGAGCTGTTTGATTTTGTGCTTGCTCTTCCTCTTCTAAACTATGTTGTGCTTCTGCTATTTCTGCCTCTATTCGCTTCACTTCATTTTCCAAGCGCCGCTGCTCTGGTGATTTCAAGCAATCATCAACAGCGTCATCATTTTCATCATCATTTGGTAGATTTAAATGGGTAGGTATTTCATCACCATCAATCGCTGGTTTGGCACCATTTGGTTTTGATTTATTATGTGTTCTTGGAGTCTGACCATTCTCAACATTGCAATTTGTTCCATTAGATTCTCCCTCTCTCCGATCTCCGTCTGAACACGTTTTATCTTCTATTGGCGTACGTACACAGTCTTGCATCAATTTGCTACCCAGTCGCTCAAATGTTTCATTCAAGATCAGCCGATCATCGCCGTCATCTTCATCTACTGCAGCTGTGGGTGTGTCAGTATATGATTCCGAATGAGAACCGGAACTAAGCGAATTGCCTATTCTGCTAAATGCGCCTGCCGAGAATACAGAATTTGATAAATTATGATCATCATCTGAGGATTCTAAATTTGAAGAATCACAGATGCTATTATTCAGAAGCTGACGTTCTCCATCACTGGGTTGTTCTAGACTGGAACTCTGTGATGTTGTCCCGGTGACGATATCGCCAATATCGCCACTGACATCATCGTTTGACGCATCCATTTTTTAAGGAAGAATACTCGATTGTTCTCCTATGCGGCTACAGCAGCTATCAGGATCATTGTTATTTTGATTGTCTAGAGGTGTTTCCCCTTTGTCGTGCGACCATTTAATTGTTCTGGTGTATTGGCAGAGAACGATTGCTACTATGACTTCAGTTTTGGTTTGTGGTTTGTTCTTTCATTTTGGCAGCAAAATTTCGATTCTTGGGCTGAGTCGTGCGCCGGGGGCAGCCCCAGTTCTGAGCACCGCTTTGCCTCTTTGCTCTTCTTTGATTTGTGCACTTCGCTCTTTGCTCTCAGCTCACACGCGCGTAGAAAATAAACTATCTCTAGAGAGAACCGACACACTTCCACTCGAGGCATGATGATGTTGGCTGGCTTATTGCTGCTGTTGCTGGCAGTACAGTGCCATGGGTGGCTGAGTCCCAATGTTCTTTATCATCCTACACGGCTGAGAGAATCATCGTCGTCATACGAGGAACCTGACAATCAGTTCGGCAACCAAAATTACTGGGATAAAACGTATACACAAGAGAAAGAGTTCTCATGGTATTGCGGATGGAGCGAGGAGTTGGAGCCTTTCTTTACCGAATTAGTTCCAGACGCATCAGCAAAAGTACTGATACCGGGGATAGGGAATGATGGATGTATAAGAGATATGTTTGATGCAGGATATACTCATTTGACAGCCTTTGATTATGCTCCAGAGGGGGTGGAATGTGCAAAGAGATTGTTTGGGTCATCTAGATTAAAGTTGATGGATGATATGCGAGTGGCTGATGCTCGATCACTACCGTATGATGATGAAGCATATGATGCAGTGTTGGACAAAGGAACTCTGGATAGTATATATTTAAGCGGAGGAGCAGACAAAGATCTTGCAAGCAAGCATCTTGGAATGGCTGTAAAAGAGCTGGCGCGTGTGTTGAAAAGAGGAGGTATTGCGTTTTGCGTCACTGCAGCATGTGCTGACGCTGTACAAGAATCATTTGACAAGAGTAATGAAGAACAAAGGTGCTGGAAGCAGATACGAGATGGCAGCATACACATGACAGATGATGGCTACACGAGTAACAATATTGATGCAACAGTGCTTGTTTGGGAACGAGTTTGATAGAAACGTATTGTAGTTTGACAAGAATTGAAGCTTATCTTACTCTGCACGAAGAACTCCATCCAGCCATTCTCTCTGTTCTCGTTCTGCTTCTATTCTTCCACCAACAACTATCTTCTTTGATTGGATAGAAAATGGGAGATTTCCAAATCCATTTACTCCGCTAGCTACCGAACGGTCGTTCTCTTTTTCTTTTCTTGCGGCATCGTACCAGCTATCATTATCATCTATCCACTCTAGCTCCTCCTCTTTCACAATGGCCCTTCGATACATCACTCCGTCTGCGCTGATCACACAAACATCCACTTGGCTTCCACTTCCCAAATCATTGTCAATTCCAGCTTTGACTGCGTCCACGACCAGCCGTATCCCCTCCTCAATGGTACATTCACTGCAGCCGAGTTGTGGATATCGCGACTCTAACACACCGGTGGCAGCGAGTCCACCAGATCCTAGTGCAGCATACGTCACAACATCCATACTACCATGAGGATGAACGGCAGCCAGGTATGCACGCTGCAATCCATACTCATACCCTCCTACCAAAAGATTAACTCCCAGTGCTCCACGAGACTTTTGCAATTGTGTTCTCAGGTAGTGCAATATGGCCATTACAGATGCAATTGGAACATCATTATCTTCGGATGATGATAGCTGCGTAGTACTCTTTCCTCTCGAGCCGCTATTACTACTTCCCATATTGCCAATGCCAACATTCTGTCCATTCAAAACCCCTCGTTTCCAGAAAGTAAACTTGACTCTCCGTACCATTGCCTCAACGTCGGCACTTGTCCCTGCTCCAGCGCACCATACATTTTTTGCCAAAGTGTGTAACTTCTCACAACGTTTATCTGCCACGGTGGAATCGTCCGTGGCACGTGTATCGGCAGCTAAGATGAGTACTGTAGAATTATTTGCCAATAGTGCTGCAATTGTGGTTCCTGTGGAGCGTGTTTTGAGTTTATATTGTGATTGCTGTTGTTGTTGATTGTCATTATCATGTTGTTGTTGTCGATGCACATCAATTTGGTGTGAGTGTTGCCAACCAGAATTGATTACAACTGGCGATCCAGCATGAAGTGTAGGAGACGATTCTCCTTGTGCATTTAGTGAGGAAGGGAGGGGTGATATTCTTTCCAGTGGACTTTGCCGTTCCTCAATGTTGTTATCGTGATGTCTATTGTAAAACTGTGATAGTGGATCATGATGTAAGATATCTAAATTGTCTTCATTGTCAGTGCTGCCAAACTCGTCATCAAAGTAAATTGGATCTCGATCAATGTATGAACGAGTTATTTCGTCTCTTGAGTGTTGTGGTCTAGACAATCGACCAGACAGCAGCTCAGCATCACTTGCGACAATTGATGTTGAGAATCGGTCCGTATCTGGAACTATTGAGAAACACTTCTCTACGCGAGCTATGAAGAATAGGAAGACTGCTGAGAATTTGGACATCATTTTCATGTTATGAAGAGGCGGTGGTCTTTGTTCAGGGGCGTTTGGCAAGAGGCAGGTTGGTATGGTGGGCATCGGTTATGCCAACATGGTGCTTACTTTTTGCTAGCTTGTGATTTGTTTGGTTGGGCCATTAACCGTAGGTCACAAAGTGGGCAGAATCCCAAGGAGCTACTTCTTAATTTACTAACAAAAATTCCCCCCTTATTTTTAGGACCATTTGGTCCTAAAATTTTTTTAAATAGAGGGGAAGACTAGTAGGCGAACCAACAAAACGGGGAATAGAGGGGGATAAAGCAGAGGGCACGCCCTTCCTCACATAATTAAGCCCCTATATATTTTTAACTAGGGGCCTCTCTAGTTAATTTTAGGACCATTTGGTCCTAAAATTTTTTTTTTAGGACCAAATGGTCCTAAAATCTGACCTACGGTTAAGTATGCCGGCTGTCCGAGGATTTCCTGAAAGGTTCCGGTTATCGCTGTCTCATTCACGAGACGGTGTTTCAAAATCTCTCTCAACTCCAAAAATCAAAACGAATCAACCACAGAAACAAGACCACGAAGTAGCCGTTGCTTCAGCCGTGCATACGTTGCCCTATCCTTCCATCATACCGCTGCCAACAAGACCTCTCTAGAGTCGTCCTGTCGTCACCATCGTATATTAGTTTTCAGCGCATCCGTCTCGTCTACGCTGCTTTTAAAAACACCATGTCGTCCAAAGACGCTGATCTAGGAGACAAACTCTCCGCCCCACCAGACTTCAATGGACCCACTTCCAAGCGCCGTATGACCGACATCCTATGCACCGTGTTATTGTGGTGCATGTGGATTACAATGACGGGGTTGGGTCTGTAAGTTTGATACTTGCTTTTTCTGTCGTGGCGTCATTATTATTTTGTATCCTTGTTCGGCTCACCAAGTCTTTTTGAATCTTTGAACATTCAGTTACGCCATGCAACAGGGCGATTATCGATTGATTTTGTACCCTTTGGACTATGATGGAAATTTGTGTGGAACAAACAAGGGACAGGTTGACATGACAGATTATCCGTATCTATATTACGTCAATGACTTCTCGGGTGGGGTGTGCGTCTCCGAGTGCCCAAAGCTAGAAAACCTCACCGATGTCAAAACATTGGTAACCTACAGCGGTCTCTACCAAGTAGATGGATCCTACATTACCTCGGATGATATTGCAATTGCCGATTACAGTTACAACAATGATACCCTCGCGTGCACGGAAACACTTTGCTACCCAAATGGGGATCCGGAAGAATCCTTTACTTCCTACGGTGTCAACATGGGCAAAGGATTTTCCTATTATGCCATGGACACCTACGAGTTGATGTGGCGATGTGTATTTACCGATGAGGCTAGAGATGCAGTGGATGCTATCGTGAACCCTAATGATCAAAACAATCTCACGTCGGTAATTGATACCATGGCTACTCAAAATGAACAAATCAAGCAAGGGTACAGCATTTGGAACAATCTCTACGGTGATTTGTGGGTAGCCCGTTACTATATTCTTGGATTGGGCTTTGGTGCACCGTTGGTTGTTGGATTCGTCTATTCACTCTTCCTCCGCATCCCTTTGGTGCTACCGTTCATGGTTTGGTTCTCTGTGGCAGCTACAATTGCTATTGTTTTTGGTGGAGCATATTACGCGGGTGAATTGGCAGCAGAGTGGGAAAATGCCGATCCTCCCATGTATACTGACGATAACATCAAGGTTGCGCAATATGGTTCCTATGCCTTGTATGCATTTGGTGGACTCCTTGTGATTGTGTTCCTCTTCATGAGGAAGCGTATACAATTGGCAATGGGCTGTGTCAAAGAGGCTAGTAAGGCTATCCTGCGGTTGCCTCTAATTATCGTGTTTCCAGTCATTCAAGCGCTTGGATTTGCAGCTTTCATGACCATCTGGACGGTCTATTGTGCATACTTGGCTTCTATGGGAGAATTCAAGACTCAACAGATTGATACTGTGCCAGGCCTCTTCATATCGGTTCGATACTTTGAGTTTTCGGACTTTATCAAGCAATGCGGCTGGTTCATGCTTTTCTGCTTCTTTTGGTCTGGTCAATTCATCATCGCCATTGGAGAGATTATTTTTGCCATGTCCATTAGCAAGTGGTATTTCGCGCGAGACAAGAAGAAGGTTGGAAGTGGAGCTGTGATTTCGAGTATTTGGACTAGCATTTGGTATCATACTGGTACGGCTGCCTTCGGAAGTTTGATTATAGCAATCTTTCAAATGATCCGTGCTGTCATTGCATACTTGCAAAAAAAGGCAGACGAAATGGATTCAAGCTTGGCGAAGGCTATCCTTTGCTGCTTACAGTGTGTTGTTCTTTGCTTTGAGAAAATTTTCAAGTTCATCAACAAGAACGCATACATTCAGACAGCGATATTCGGATCCAGCTTCTGCAAGAGTGCGAAAGAAGCTTACTGTTTGATAATGAGGAATGCCGCTCGTATCATTGCCATCACCTACGTGTCTGGCGGTGTTGTGTTTGTAGGCAAAATGTTCATTACAACCCTCACCACAGGAGCAGCGTATTTTGTTCTCGACAACGAACTACGCGACGAGTTGTATTCCAATATTGGGCCGTTGTTCTTCATTGCTTTGTCTGCTTGGTTCATTTCTGGCATGTTCATGGGTGTCTTTGACATGGGCATCGCGACAATACTGCAATGCTTTGTGGCTGATGAAGAAATGTATGGTGATTCACAAAGCATGTATGCGGAAGGAAGCCTCAAGAATTGGGTCAATGACCATGGCAAGAGCAGCGAAAAGAGAGGATGTATGGATTGAAGGTGAAGTCGTTGCGTGGAGCACTTGACTGAAATAGCTCAAAGTACTTAGTGATGGTACAACTTAGTATATTTATTCGTACAAAATATTTGCTAGCAGCTTCATTCCCATCCTCCCTGAAATGAGTCATCCTTTTCAATCCAATAAGTCTCCTCCATCATGTTGTGAGCTGCTTCTCTCATAACTGACACTTGATCTCTCTTCAAGTCATCTTCCTGTTGCTCGCGCAACATTTTCAGTGTCAAATCACTGCTTGGTCTACCAAAGAACACTTGATGTCCAATCGGGACCCAGGCAAAGGAAAAGAAGCGCCCAACGAGGATGAGCTGTCCTTCTATCCATTTTGCATTTGTAAATCCCTCTGCTGCCACCTGTCCTTGTCCTTGGTAGCGCGGCAGAAACTTCTTTCCCCATTGACGAGATGCCTTTGCATTAAGTTCTATCGGTTCCAGAGACAGCATTCCTTTGTCTGAATGAATATGTGGTGATAGATCTACAGTGAATGACACTTCACCTTTTGGAACGTTCTGGTCACCCGTTACTTTGGTCGCAACAAGAGTATCTCCTGCGTAGGTGACGTTAATCATCTCGAAACCATGATCACCATACTTCCCGACCCAAAGGCCGTGCATGTTGAGCTGAGGAATGACCAACCTAGCTTCAGCTGCTTGGAGTCTATACTTCTCAGCCGTATGAATGTCTCCCTCTCGTTGAGCATTCTCCATAAGCTCCAACGACATGGCATACATGAATTCAGCATCCTTGGTGTTGAGACTGAATAGTTGTTCCTCAAGCTCTCTGATGCGTTGCTGCTGTCCTTCCTCAGCCAGTTTCTCTCTCGCATCCATCAGTCTGAGACGTAGGTCAGAGATCTTTCTCCGCAACTCGAACACACCGTCGTCTGACACAAATTTGGATTGTACCATTGCCTCTCTCTCCCACCGAAGTTGGCGTGCCTCCGTTATATCAGTGTCATCCGGGAGAGGGAAGGCACCGTCGTTACCATCGTACTGATTGGTGCTATACCGACCAGTAGACTCACTGTTATCGCTGTCGCTCCACTCTTCAGGGAAAGATCCAAATGAAGTTGACATGAAGAGAGATGATCGTGACACAGACAGGGGAACATGATGTGTAAGGTGCTTAGTTGGAAAGGCAATGAAGCCACAAACCAGTATTCCCATTGATGACACCGCGAGTAGCGGCGTAATGAATCTCATGATTGCAGATGATAGTAGCCCCAACATAGTTCTAAGAAAGTTTTGATGCCAACGATAATATTATAATAACAGAAGCGTTCGTTGGAGGGAGTTTTTTATGCCCTCTTTGGTTGCTGGGCCCGAGCCATCCAGCTGCTGGCACTGAAGAACCATCGTTTTTGGCATGGAACATGAAACACATCAACACGCAAACTCGGAAGAACACGCCATGTGGCCACGCAAGCAATTTTGAGGATACGTCACCCATCTTTCTCAAATCTCCATTAACTCTAAATAACCTTTTACCCGAACTCCAGTCTCACAATCACGAACGACTTCCAAAGAAGAGGGAGCTTCGCCTTCTCTTTCTTGCTCTTCATTTTTTAGTCTACTTTACCCACAAACAACACGCGTCAAGCTCTCCCACCATCAATTCGCGCCTGTGGTAATGTGTTCAACGATGGAATCGATATTGCCTACGGAGGTTGTAATCTTCTTCGAGCTGCTGCTTCATGCAACGCTTGCTCGCTTTGGCCTTCATAAATTTGTTCTTGACATAAAGTGAACTTCATATCCCAACAGACCATGCAATCTCCCTTCGACCTATCCCTTGCAACCCCTTCCCTCCGCGGGGCGGATTCAATCGCAGCTTTGCCGCTTGTAGAGCATCATCCATCTCCTGATATCCCATCTAGTACTAGTGGGCGACAGTATTCTCTAGAGAAAATTATTCAAGTCGACGGTCGACAAGGAATTGCTACCAATGGCACACATTACTTTGTAAGTAGTAGTACTGCTCTCTTCATGTACGATCTTGAGGGAAACTTATTGCATCGGAATGATAATCCATTTGATGCTCTCCCACTCCCCGCGAATCATTTTGGAGACATCGGCTATTTTGAAGGGCAACTTTACACGGGAGTTGAGTGGTTTGATGCAGGGCGTGGTCAAGATATTCAAATTGCCTTGTATGATGCCGAAACTCTAGACTACTCCCGCAGTGTGGCATGGAATGCAGATTCAGGTCAGGTCGAGTGTAGTGCCATTGCAATTGATGTTGACAACGAACTCGTTTGGATGTCAGATTGGGTTAACTCCAACTACGTCTACAAGTATGATCTCCATAATGGCGAATATGTGGGAAAGTTGCATCTCAGAGCTACACCAGAGTGGACGCAGGGATTAGCTTTTTACAAGGGAGATCTATTCATCACTGCGGATGACGGAGATGCCGACCGGATGGAGCCCGATAATCTCTGGTTCGTCCCGAAAGAGACACTCCTGAATAATGCCACTTACATTGGTCTCGAGAAGGCTTTCGATGTGCCTCCTTTCCTCGACCATGGAGAGATTGAAGGTCTTGACTTCAACACTGCCACTAATCAGATGATAGTGCATGCAAACAGGGGAATGCGTATTGTACTTGGAATGCCCCAGGGTTACTATCCAGGATATACAAAGGAGATCCACGAGCTTCATGTCTTCAACATCATTGATGGAAATGATGCAAGTAGTACAGCGGATGGAACTTATGAATTTGAGTAATAACTTCTCTAAAGTCTTTTATGTTAACGTACACTACTACAATACTTGAAACTTCTGTAGCATGATGATTTCAACCGACCTTGCGTGACAAAATGCAGCGGTGAGTGTAATCCCAGTGCAATAGTGAAGCACAGCTGTTGGGCTAAGGACAGCAGCCAAAGTCATCCAAGCAAAGCTCTTTGCATGCTCTCCATTATTTTTTGCCATTTCCATTCTCTCGCCGAAGAACTTAATGTGCCTACATGCGTCGAGAGCCCATCGTTCTGTCATTCTGTAAGCCCATCCAACTGCAAGTGAGATGTTCAGAATTCTTGCGAAGCAAACCGATCCGAATGATCCATAGACCTTCTTTGCCATAATCCAAGACGGAATATTGTGAATCACTGGCATCAGAGCGAACAAGTACACCTCATAGAGAGCAATTGGACCTAGCGACAATGAGTTGATTGTATCATCCTTTTTTGTTTGCACATATGGAGAGTGCAGGAGTCTATTTCTTACTGCAAAAGGAAAGTGTTTGTGCCAGAATTTTTGATCGTGTTTCTTCTTCCAGCGTGATCCGTTTGAGAGGATATGCGCCGCGTATATGAGCATACACGCAGCAGACGCAATGTGTGATGCCATTATAGGATCCCAAGAGTGCTTGCAGAGTGTAACGAATACCCCAAGCGACATCATGCGTATTGGTAAATAAATGATCACTGCGTCCATCGACCAAAGATCAACACCATGAGACCACATTGCATTGCATCCATGCCAAACTGTCGATGATATTGATAGAATAAGCATCATTGTACCGAACGTTGCATCAGATAATATAAAACTTGTCTTCTCCTCACTGATGAATGCGCGCGAATACGACGACGCCAGAACAACCATGGCGGAGAAAAGATAAAAGAAGTTTGATAGAGTGTTTCCTGGACGACGTATCAATCTATCTTTCCTTGACGGTTCACAAAACATGTCATTGTAACATGCGTTATTTTCAGTCTCCCAAACCTTGGGCCAGCGAAATGGACGCTCTATGGCTGTAATGTCCACCCAAACAAGTGTTGCGAAGAAAGCAGCTGTTAAACTAACACATACATATAATTGTAATTGTGATAGTCCTGTCGTCACGCTCATCAATGTGAGGAAGTTAAAAGTATGTTCCTCGTCGAACTCAAAGTATGAATCATCGAGTCCAACAAAATGTCCCACTGTCAATGGAAACATGATTGGTAAGTACGCTGCTGCTACCAAACAAAGAAAGAGTCGTTGTAAAGGAAGAGGTATAGGATCTTGCCTTGAGAGCTCATCGTAGACACAAGTCCAGTAGGGAGTTACATCTGCCTTGCACATGGTTGTATTGAGCTCTCCGTGCCGCCTCTGCATGCGGCTGCATTGCGACCACCACCGTGGGCCGTGGGTTTGTTCATCCAAGGGTTAATTATTAACCCTTGTGTTCAATATCCTTCTCATTTTCTTTTTTATCACAAGGCCTTACTTGCGCTTATTTTTTATCATTATGTAAGGCCAATCCAGACGGTACCGACGACGGGGACGGGAAGGGGTAAAAAGACTCCCAATTACAGTCAACTCCCCGTGTTCGGAGATGACCATTTTTTTTACCCAGACGGTTGACGAAGACGGGAACGGGCTGTTTTGCCTCGGGGGTATGTGGTTCCAGGGAATCATCCAGTAGGAGACTTGTGAATCTGACCGTTGTTCCTCGAATTCCCATGTGTATGTAGTTCCTACGTGGATTTAGTGCCGATCCCTTCTTCGGCGCGAAAATGAAATCTCCGAAGAAGGGGCCCCTTCTTCGTCGAAAAAAATATCTCCGAAGAAGGGATTTTGAAGTCGAGTCAAAATACACGTAGGAACTCTGTATTAAAAAAAGACATGATCTTATTTCCCCTCCCCGTCCCCGTCTTCGGAACCGTCTGGATTGGCCTAAGTATGTAAGTAGGCTCATTGATCTGATCATCACGATCACATCATTCACGCTTAGCTAAGCAGTAGCCTATTTACATCGCATCAAGATTAAACCATGAAGTCGACAAGCCTCATTACATCATTGTGGTTGGGAGCAGTTGTTCGAGGAGCCGCCTGCTTTGCTCCTACAAAACATCATCTCCATCATACTACTATCAAGCAGAAACGGCAACAGCAGCTCCAAACTTCTCTAAATATCCGTGGCGGCGGTGACAGCATGACGAGTTCATCGCTATCATCCGTATTGGGACCTGCAGCTGATGCCGTCGGCTCCGCACTGGTATCTGGTACTCCTCTCCGTGCTGTTGGCGGCATGTGGGCCGTTTCATCTCTCGTTATTGTTCCTCTCACATTTATAAGGCAAGGCTATTCTTTTTCGGTTGGATACGGATTTTCGGTGGCTGCCTTGGTACGTCGCTAATACATTGGGTTGTTCTACTGGCTGCGCTGATTTCGCGTACATGAAGTTTCCTGCCTCTTTCATCATACTCATCTTCTTCATATCTTATCACCTCAAACTTCTCAGGCATTGACTCTTTTATCGTCGTTTGATATTAGTCTCTCAACTCTGACATCCTCCACTCCAGCTATTCTTACCGCCACCACTGTCATCTATGGATTACGTCTAGCACTTTTCCTCTTACTTCGTGAGTTTTCCGTTGACTCAAAACGCAAACAAATCAAGAGCTTCGATAAGACGCCTCGTCTAAAGAGGACACCACTCGCTTTAAGTGTTTCGTTACTTTACGCATTCATGTGCTCGCCTGCACTGTTTGCATTACGTGGTGCAGTCAAGGTTGGAAGTGTATGGGAAAAGGTCCAACTTATAAGCACGAGTGTTGCATTTTTGGGGATGGTTCTAGAATCTGTTGCAGATCAGCATAAGTATGAAGCAAAGCGCAAGAGCAAAGAAACCGAGGACAAATTTGTTGGTCCATCTACGTGGTCGTACAAGCTAGTTCGGCATCCAAATTACTTGGGAGAAATACTCTTTTGGGTCGGATTGTTCGGTGCAGGAAGTGTGTCCTTTGGAAAGTCGATAGTAGCTTGGTTGTGTGGAAGCTTGGGCTTGGCCGCCATATTGAGTATTATGTTAGGATCGTCGGGAAGGCTGGATGTCAAGCAGCAAGAGAAGTATGGAGGTCAGCCGAAGTATGAAGAGTGGAAAGATGCTGTCAAGTACTCTGTTATTCCATTTTTCAAGTAGATGTACTACATAATATGTACTCTGGAGGTATTGTACTCTGGAGGTAATTACAAATGAGGTCTAGTACAAAGAAAGATCTTTTGAATGGGCTCATTGAGAAGACAGTCTTCACCCAAATAGTATAAACTCTAGTAGGTTTGGTTTACACATGAATAAGCTTAGATAGAAAGTTAAATCCAGTCAACTCACGGTACAATGCGTCGTTGGTGGACGGATCGGATGACTTGAAAAACAAAAAACAGACTTGGACAGTCCCACTGTGAAGGAGTCCCATATTCTGCACCTTAACTTTACCTTCCTTTGGGCGCGGCTCATCATCTGCTTTTGTGTTCCTCGTTCCTCGACGACACGCACGTGCTCCTGTTCTATTGAAGACGATCCCAGTAGCCTCGGCCTATGCTACTTGCTACCATTGATTCCGTGGAGACAAAGCAATAGTATTGCAAATAATTCGTACGATCTTAGCAGAAGAAGAAGAATCTGTGGTGCTAGTTTGTGAGGTTCATAAAGTAATTATCATAAGATGGGATTAGGTGGCCTTGCACGCGATTCCATGATTGGTCTCAATAACTTGGTCAAAGACGACGAAGAGGACCAGCCAAGGATTACAAGGAGGTTGAGTGGAAGCTTAAACAAGGGATCTGAGAATAAGGACGAATTCCTCTTTCTTGTGGATGAGCCACCGACAGTGGATGCTCAGCCGGCGTCTGCGAGTTTGTTTGAGACATCGTTGAATGATGGGCTGGCTTCCAAAACACCAGTAACGCCAGTGGCGGCGGTACCTCCTACCCCTTACAAAGTCTCTGCCACTAATTCACGATCATTAGATTCTTATCGTACTAACGACAACACTGATTCATATAGCAGCTCGCAGACAGCTTATCAAGGGTTTAATTATGAGGGATACACTGACTACTATGCCGAATCATACAACTATGATTATCCCGATTACGGAGGGAGCAGTGACGATAACATTCTATGCTGTTTGTTCCCTTGGCTTAAGAACAAGTCAGACGACGCAGATACCAAGGATGATGATGCAGAGAGCGAAAATAGAGATGTGACGACAATTACGTCATCGGATGATGCATCAACTACTGTTGAGGCGAGTGCCCCAACACCATCTAATCAAGAGACAGCGTCGCACTCTCCTGAAGAGACCCTGCCAACTGCTGACATTGTGTCTGATCCTCCAGGCATACCGCAACATCATGAAAAGCCAGCAAGTCCCAATGTTGTGCAGTCGAATAGTGATGCAAGTGCAGCTTCCACCGCTTCGTCGACCTCCGTTGATAGTCCTATCGTTTGTCCCGATACTAAAGCAGTTGCCTTTACTGAGCCAACTGAAAAGGAGGAAGAGAAGAAGGTATCTCCTGTGAAGAAGGGCATTCTGAAGAAGCGAACCATGTCTATTATACCTCCGAAAATGTCCAAACAAGCAGATGACATGTCTTCGAAACGTCAACTGTTTCCTTCCTACGGTCCAAGTAAGGAAAGTAAGGAAGAGAAATCAATCAAATTCAACCCCATGGCACGCGTACTAACCATTGCTTCGCGAAAAGACTTTTCGTTGAGTCACAAGTGCCAAGTGTGGTGGCAGAAACATGACTATGACGAATTCAAGAAGACTGGTCGTATTGTTTCCAAGGCAATGGAGTGTGGAGGGAGTGAGATTTGGTTGGCTTCAAGTAATGCGTGGGGTAAGAGTCAGAGTCGACAAAATAAGAACAAAGAGAAATCGTCGGCTGGGCGAAATGATTCTGAGGAGTATAACAAGGCACTATCAAAGTATGTCGGCGAAGATAAGGAAGATGATGATGATGGGGGTGATGGCTTTGGTAACAAGTGGTGGTGTAAATTTGGACATTCTCGTCGAGGCCTTGAACACATCGCCTCCCACTCCGAGGGTAAGGCTCGGCAGCAATCCGTGATGCTTTCAATACGGATGACGCTGGAGGAGCAAAGACGGCAAAGAGCAACAAGAACTAAGGACCCGAACAAGTTGCGTAATGTGTGTATGCAATACACTTCTTGGGCTAGGGATCTTGCGCTAGCCGCAGGAACTGCTGATGCAGAAGCAGTGTCCTCAAATTTTAACCAAGCGGCCAAATGTCGTGCTCACCACTTTGCCAAACAGTTGCGCGTCAACACAGACTTGTACTCAGCAGATGTAGGAGGAGGTGTTGCGATGGCAGTGACTTCTCAAATATTAGACGCAAATACTCATAACGGTAAGCTCACAAGGAAAGCTGAAATTGGCGGCAGGTCATTAAAGGATGTGACTAAAGATCATGAAGGTTCTGAAGCCTCTTTGAGCAAAAGAGCTAAGGGATTCATGCCCGGAGCTCACAGTGAAATTTCGGCTTCAGCTGTTCTTAGCGGTATGGGTAGAGCATAAGTTTTACCGATGTTGATGTGCATAGGTAGTATAAAGAGGGTGCATAGATTTGTCGACGTTGTTATAAGTATAATTGATTTGGATTATCACAATTTTTACTTTACATTAGCCAGCCTATAATGAAGCTATGCATCTATCACCGACAATACAAACGACGACATCACTGCATTCGTGTCCTCGTCAACCTGATCTCTGTCTCCGACTAACCAAACGAAACCGGCACAAGAGACTATGTCTGTTGTTACGTCAACAATATCACCAACTTTGACGATCATAGCTGATGAGTGTAACGTTGCTAGCGAAGAGACTTCTAAATCTATATTTGCTACCCGCCCTCTCTTCAGAATAGGGAGGAAAATATGCCTCACAAACTTGGTTGGGGTCAAGAAATTAGTATTTTGTGGATTGGTCTGGCAAGTCTGCATAGAATGTGATTGGATCAATGCTTCAAAAGGATTCCAGTTTTGCACGGCTGATTGTGTCATGATAGACTTTCGCCCACCTGATAGACGAGCTCCAACTTCAATCATGACTGGATTGGCAAATGATCCACCTTGCACTTCTTCTGCCTTTAGTTCTACATGTGCTGCACCAACTCTAACTCCCACTGCTTCAGCCACGTTTGTTGCATATGTAAGAAGAGCCGGATAATCGGCAGGGTTGCAAATTTCAGCTTGGCCGTATCGTGCTTGCTTTGTCTTTTTATACTTCCAAACGTCAGTAACTAGTATGCGCGGTGGTATGTTGTTGTCACGACTGGAAAAGGCCATCAAATTGATAGCAAACTCAACTCCTCCAATGTATTCTTCCAGAAGAGCCTTTTCTACACGCCTTCCATCGGGGCTAGTATTTCCTATTATCGATGTTATTGCATTGATTGCTTCTTGATTACTGGAACAAATGAATACATCTGTAGTCGACATACCTGCAGGAGTCTTCAAAACGATGGGATAGCATAGCGATAATCGTGACATTGCATCGTTCACATCTTGCATCGACGCAACTCTTGCATACTTTGCTATACGCAGACCTGCTGATTCAACTGCACTCTTCATCATTCCCTTGTCCCGTCTTGCAGTTACGCGGTCTAATATGTTGTGTGGGAGACCTAAACAAGAAGCAACGAAATCAGAAACTTCAACTGCAATTTCGGACAACGGTATAACTCCCATCAATTTCAGATTAAAATCTATTGCAAGGATTTGGAGTTGCTGCGTGATTGAAAATACATCTCGTTGCTCTACAGAGAGAACGTGGTCTACACCCGCCTCTTCCAGAGCAAGTGTGGTAGGTAGAAACGATTGAAATTTTGCAGGCAGTGCTTCGGCTGGAAGCTGCACTGCGATGACCACAAGCCCAAGAGACGCAGCAGCATCGATGACTTGCTTCCAATCTGTGATAGGATCGATTAGTACAACTGCTGATTCCATCGAACTCGCTGACGATGGTGATTCTCTCAGCCACGTAGAAGAACGGTATGTTGGGACTGGACTCAGCCACCCTTTGCACTGCACGGCCAGCAACAGCAGCAGTATCAAGGAAGTCAACATCAAAACATTTGTGTTGGTGCGTGTAGCGTTATGCGATGATGGAATTTGAATTTTTGATTTTGTTGAATGGTCACTGTGACACTCAATACGTGCCCCTATCATATAACGTGCTCATTTGCACCGCAGCCATCCGATCAATCGATCAACTTGAGGATTGCGTATCGTGCTCGTGCTTGCCATGAGGTGACAACTTAGTAGCGTCGACAGAATACATAGTAGCAACAGATTAGAACCATGTCAACTAAACGCAAAACATCCAAGAGTGCAGACGGTGGCGGGGCTGACAAAGAAGAAACAACACAGCTGCAACACGGTGATGGCGGAGAAAGCAGCAGCGATGATGAATCGTCCGATGATGATTCGTTGGTACTTGAGGGTGAAATCATACGAAATCCCGATGTAAGTGATAGCGACGATGACTACAGCTCAGAAGAGGATGAGGCAGATAATGCAAAGCAATCAAAAAAGAAGCAAAAGACTAACAATGGCAAGGGTAAAGGAACAAAACCAAAGAAGAAAGCATCCAATCAACCTGAAACGATCCAAGTTGATTTTGTATTCTGTGATATGAATGAGCGCTTCTTTCATGGGTTGAAAACGTTGGTACATCGGAACAGTGTTCATTCTCCTCATTCTTCCCAACTGGCAGATTTGACGATTGAAAACAACATGGTCGGTACAGTACTCTCTACAGATCAAGATGACAATGTATTTGGGTTTGCATCTGTTGTCAACCTCACTACAAACAGCTCCTCTACCTGCATCGAATCATTGAAGAAGATTTGTCTTGATAAATGTCCTCAACAACACAAACCTGAAATGGAAACAGTTCTTTCTGGAAAAACGAAACGTCCTGCTGGATTCTTCTTTCAAGAGAGAATGGTCAATGTGCCGCTTGAGATTACAGAGGTTTTGCATCAACAGCTGGTATTAGACATGGATCATGCAGTCAAAAATGCAAGAGATGAGGATGAAAAGAAGAGCTTAGACTTTGGGGCATTCGTCCGACTAGCACCATGCTACAGCGGTGGTGGCGGTGGTGCTAACAGTGCAATCTACAAGTATTTCGATGATGAAATATTCGCAACTAATGCAGAGTTCGTTTATACATTTGATGCACCCAAGATGTTTGAAGAAGATGAGGAAGAGTTGAAGTGCAGTGTTATTGTAATGACAAAGACGGGGCATCGAGCGGCAATGAAGGAGTTGAAGAAGATGGTCGGAGGAAATTGATAGAAGGAAGATAACTTAGTCTTAATATACTTTCAGTATAGTCATTGATTTGGTAATCCATGTCTCTTAAAGTAACGCTCTCGAGCCTCACGAATTTTGACTGCTCGCTCTGCAAGAATTTGGCTGCGAGTTAGTGGATGTTTGGTTTCATCAGCAGATTTTGTATTCCCTTTTCCTTCGGATGGCTGTGGATTGCGTGAGAAATTATTAGCATCAACTCTTTGTCGAGGTGGTATCGGATTCTCTGGTTGTCTAGAATACTCTCTACGTTGATAGCTTTGTTGATCGGTATAGGTTGATTCTTCCTTTCTGCCGCTGGCTGTGCCGAGTGCATCATCTTTATGTGCCACGTTGCTAGTACTTTTATCATCTTTCTTGTTATCATTCACACCCATGAGAACATTCCTGCTGAACCCATACAAAAAACTGCCACCCTTCTTGTTTGTAACATCATCTTCTGCCTCACGTTTGGCTCGTTCTTCTTCTTCTTTTGCCCACGCCTCCCTCTCTGCCAACTTTTTCTTGTATGCAGAAGTGATAAATTTTTCTTTCCCCTCAAACTCCTTTTCTTCTGCTTGCTCTTTGACAACTTTGCGTTCATAAATAATTTCTTGCTCTTGCGAGCGTCTTTGAGCTGACTGTAACAGGTTGGAAACGTATCGACTTTGACCTTTCCCCGCCGGTTCTCTTTGTTGTATTTTGGTTTCCTTCTTATTGCCGGATGCAAATGAATCATATTCACCATCGTAATCAAACACAGCAGAATCCATCTTGGACGATGACGCCATGGCGGCTTCGGCTCTTTTCCTAAGTGCGGCTTGTTCTGCGGCAATTTCACGGTTCATAGCACTTCGACCGCTGAGAGGTCCAGTTTTTCCAGCTGTATCATCGTCGGATGAGGACGAATCATCGGCAAATCCTGTCAGCCCTCCCTTCTTTCTTTTCTTATTATTGAGGCCGTAGCTCAGGTTACCTCTTCCGCTATTGCTCATCTTGCCGTCACTCTTTGTTATTATCCGTCCGAATCGATGCGAGGCAAGCAGCAGCGATGCAGCAACCAGCAACAGCAACAGCAACAACAGCAAGCAACTCAAAGCTCAAATTTTGTGTCAAATATTTTTTGTCAAAAATTTGACCTCTCGTTTCCCCTCTTCTATGGTCTGGCCCAACCATCAACCAAACTCTCCCCAACGCCGCGCACGCGACCGACCATGGTGAAATAAAAGCAGCTGCCATCAAACCAATATCTATCGTGCTGACTCTCAGCCAAGCTATCGCATAGTCATACTCACATAGCGCTTGCCGTCTTATTCTGCTGCTAACTTAAATACATTTAATATGGGGAAATCAGGTGAGTCGGTTCTGTCTGCTTACAGGCTACATGCACACATCTCTGCTCTGCTGCAAATTGCACAATTCATGCTCTTTGTACCAAATTCCTCGTCACTTATATGCATGTGATGCTGACATCGTATTTTTTTCTGTCAACTCTACTACAGGAGAATCCTCTAGAAAGAAGCGCAAGGCATCTGATGGACAAGCTGAAGATGCCACATCATCTACGTCCACCATGATCGCTCCATCAAACCACACTCCCAAGCTTGACACATCCAAATGGCCTCTCCTTCTTAAGAACTATTCCGACCTACACATTCGTACGTCGCACTACACGCCCATTCCTTGCGGTTCGTCCCCACTCGCCCGTAAGCTTAAAGATCACATCTCCTCGGGTGTTATCAATCTTGACAAGCCTGCCAACCCATCAAGTCACGAGGTCGTCTCTTGGATCAAGCGTATTCTTCGTGTCGAAAAGACTGGTCACTCTGGTACCCTTGATCCCAAGGTAACAGGATGTCTCATTGTATGTATTGATCGCGCAACCCGTCTCGTCAAGGCGCAACAAAGCGCTGGTAAAGAATACATCGGCGTTGTACGCCTACACTCGGCTATTGAAGATACAAAATCTCTTCATCGTGCCGTGGAAACTCTCACGGGAGCCTTGTTCCAGCGCCCTCCTCTCATTTCTGCTGTGAAGCGTCAGTTGCGAATTAGGACCATTTACGAGAGTAAATTGATTGAGTATGATGAGAAGAGAAACTTGGGTATCTTTTGGGTGTCCTGTGAAGCTGGGACTTATATTCGTACCATGTGTGTCCATTTGGGACTGTTGGTGGGGACTGGTGGACATATGCAAGAACTTCGACGTGTAAGATCAGGTGTTTTAGCGGAAAAGGATAACCTGGTGACTATGCATGATGTCATGGATGCGCAGCATGTATATGACACGACTAAGGATGAAAAGTACTTACGAAGGGTTGTCATGCCGTTGGAAGTATTGTTGACGAATTACAAGAGGATTGTGGTGAAGGATTCAGCGGTCAACGCAATTTGCTACGGAGCAAAACTGATGGTGCCAGGTCTGTTGAGATTTGCAGATGATATAGATATCAATACGGAGGTTGTGCTTATGACTACCAAGGGTGAGGCAATTGCAGTAGGAATTGCCCAAATGACTACTGCCGTGATGGCTACATGTGATCATGGAGTAGTCGCAAAGATCAAACGTGTCATCATGGAGCGTGATACTTATCCACGCCGATGGGGTCTTGGACCCATGGCTCAGAGAAAGAAGGGGCTCATCAAGGAAGGCAAGCTTGATAAGCACGGGAAACCAAACGACAAAACACCAAAAGACTTTTTGGAAGGATACAAGTCCGTAGAAGGTGCATCAAAGCCACCTGCATTGGGATCAAATGGAGAGACGACACCTGCAAAGACCAAGGTAGAAGAGGTCAAGTCTGAAGCACCAACTCCCATGGACGAGGATAGCGGTTCAAGTGATAGTGAAAAGGCTAAAAAGAAGAAAGAAAAGAAAAAGAAGAAGGAGGGGAAGAAAAAAGATAAGAAGAAGAGCAAATAGACAAACAATATATGGGGACTGCGTGAGATTGGATGCACAAGCATGTGCTCAAACAAACACGCGTGTCAAGATAGGAGATGCATTCAACAGTGTTAAAATAATAGAAAGACTATGCAAGTTCAACGAAAAAATGCAACAGAGGGGTATACTAAAAACCTCAGGACAAGTAGAGGAAAAATACAGTTCTGAGATCCCGTATGATGATCTTTTTATGCACGGCGAAGGCCTCTTCTAAGAGACGGCCTCATCAGGTCACCTACGACGTTGTAGCGACGTCGATACGGTGAAAAAGAGCTTGAGCCATGAAAAAGATGCTTCTATACTATCATGGCCAACTATGATGGGTCACTACAAGCTGTGGATTGTCATATTCATTGCGTGAGATACGATTTGACTTTCAACAGAGGAGCTGGCGGCCGTCTCAGATGCCTCATCAGGTCACCTACGACGTTGTAGTGACGCCGATACGGTGAAAAAGGGCTTGAGCCATGAAAAAGATGCTTCTGTACTATCATGGCCAACTATGATGGGTCACTACAAGCTGTGGATTGTCATATTCATTGCGTGAGATACGATTTGACTTTCAACAGAGGAGCTGGCGGCCGTCTCAGATGCCTCATCAGGTCACCTACGACGTTGTAGCGACGCCGATACGACCCAAAAGGGCTTGAGCCATGAAAAAGATGCTTCTGTACTATCATGGCCAACTATGATGGGTCACTACAAGCTGTGGATTGTCATATTCATTGCGTGAGATACGATTTGACTTTCAACAGAGGAGCTGGCGGCCGTCTCAGATGCCTCATCAGGTCACCTACGACGTTGTAGCGACGCCGATACGGTGAAAAAGGGCTTGAGCCATGAAAAAGATGCTTCTGTACTATCATGGCCAACTATGATGGGTCACTACAAGCTGTGGATTGTCATATTCATTGCGTGAGATACGATTTGACTTTCAACAGAGGAGCTGGCGGCCGTCTCAGATGCCTCATCAGGTCACCTACGACGTTGTAGCGACGCCGATACGGTGAAAAAGGGCTTGAGCCATGAAAACAAATGCTTCTGTACTATCATGGCCAACTATGATGGGTCACTACAAGCTGTGGATTGTCATATTCATTGCGTGAGATACGATTTGACTTTCAACAGAGGAGCTGGCGGCCGTCTCAGATGCCTCATCAGGTCACCTACGACGTTGTAGCGACGCCGATACGACCCAAAAGGGCTTGAGCCATGAAAAAGATGCTTCTGTACTATCATGGCCAACTATGATGGGTCACTACAAGCTGTGGATTGTCATATTCATTGCGTGAGATACGATTTGACTTTCAACAGAGGAGCTGGCGGCCGTCTCAGATGCCTCATCAGGTCACCTACGACGTTGTAGCGACGCCGATACGACCCAAAAGGGCTTGAGCCATGAAAAAGATGCTTCTGTACTATCATGGCCAACTATGATGGGTCACTACAAGCTGTGGATTGTCATATTCATTGCGTGAGATACGATTTGACTTTCAACAGAGGAGCTGGCGGCCGTCTCAGATGCCTCATCAGGTCACCTACGACGTTGTAGCGACGCCGATACGACCCAAAAGGGCTTGAGCCATGAAAAAGATGCTTCTGTACTATCATGGCCAACTATGATGGGTCACTACAAGCTGTGGATTGTCATATTCATTGCGTGAGATACGATTTGACTTTCAACAGAGGAGCTGGCGGCCGTCTCAGATGCCTCATCAGGTCACCTACGACGTTGTAGCGACGCCGATACGGTGAAAAGGGCTTGAGCCATGAAAAAGATGCTTCTGTACTATCATGGCCAACTATGATGGGTCACTACAAGCTGTGGATTGTCATATTCATTGCGTGAGATACGATTTGACTTTCAACAGAGGAGCTGGCGGCCGTCTCAGATGCCTCATCAGGTCACCTACGACGTTGTAGCGACGCCGATACGGTGAAAAAGGGCTTGAGCCATGAAAACAAATGCTTCTGTACTATCATGGCCAACTATGATGGGTCACTACAAGCTGTGGATTGTCATATTCATTGCGTGAGATACGATTTGACTTTCAACAGAGGAGCTGGCGGCCGTCTCAGATGCCTCATCAGGTCACCTACGACGTTGTAGCGACGCCGATACGGTGAAAAAGGGCTTGAGCCATGAAAAAGATGCTTCTGTACTATCATGGCCAACTATGATGGGTCACTACAAGCTGTGGATTGTCATATTCATTGCGTGAGATACGATTTGACTTTCAACAGAGGAGCTGGCGGCCGTCTCAGATGCCTCATCAGGTCACCTACGACGTTGTAGCGACGCCGATACGGTGAAAAGGGCTTGAGCCATGAAAAAGATGCTTCTGTACTATCATGGCCAACTATGATGGGTCACTACAAGCTGTGGATTGTCATATTCATTGCGTGAGATACGATTTGACTTTCAACAGAGGAGCTGGCGGCCGTCTCAGATGCCTCATCAGGTCACCTACGACGTTGTAGCGACGCCGATACGACCCAAAAGGGCTTGAGCCATGAAAAAGATGCTTCTGTACTATCATGGCCAACTATGATGGGTCACTACAAGCTGTGGATTGTCATATTCATTGCGTGAGATACGATTTGACTTTCAACAGAGGAGCTGGCGGCCGTCTCAGATGCCTCATCAGGTCACCTACGACGTTGTAGCGACGCCGATACGGTGAAAAAGGGCTTGAGCCATGAAAAAAAATGCTTCTGTACTATCATGGCCAACTATGATGGGTCACTACAAGCTGTGGATTGTCATATTCATTGCGTGAGATACGATTTGACTTTCAACAGAGGAGCTGGCGGCCGTCTCAGATGCCTCATCAGGTCACCTACGACGTTGTAGCGACGCCGATACGGTGAAAAGGGCTTGAGCCATGAAAAAGATGCTTCTGTACTATCATGGCCAACTATGATGGGTCACTACAAGCTGTGGATTGTCATATTCATTGCGTGAGATACGATTTGACTTTCAACAGAGGAGCTGGCGGCCGTCTCAGATGCCTCATCAGGTCACCTACGACGTTGTAGCGACGCCGATACGGTGAAAAGGGCTTGAGCCATGAAAAAGATGCTTCTGTACTATCATGGCCAACTATGATGGGTCACTACAAGCTGTGGATTGTCATATTCATTGCGTGAGATACGATTTGACTTTCAACAGAGGAGCTGGCGGCCGTCTCAGATGCCTCATCAGGTCACCTACGACGTTGTAGCGACGCCGATACGACCCAAAAGGGCTTGAGCCATGAAAAAGATGCTTCTGTACTATCATGGCCAACTATGATGGGTCACTACAAGCTGTGGATTGTCATATTCATTGCGTGAGATACGATTTGACTTTCAACAGAGGAGCTGGCGGCCGTCTCAGATGCCTCATCAGGTCACCTACGACGTTGTAGCGACGCCGATACGGTGAAAAAGGGCTTGAGCCATGAAAAAAAATGCTTCTGTACTATCATGGCCAACTATGATGGGTCACTACAAGCTGTGGATTGTCATATTCATTGCGTGAGATACGATTTGACTTTCAACAGAGGAGCTGGCGGCCGTCTCAGATGCCTCATCAGGTCACCTACGACGTTGTAGCGACGCCGATACGGTGAAAAGGGCTTGAGCCATGAAAAAGATGCTTCTGTACTATCATGGCCAACTATGATGGGTCACTACAAGCTGTGGATTGTCATATTCATTGCGTGAGATACGATTTGACTTTCAACAGAGGAGCTGGCGGCCGTCTCAGATGCCTCATCAGGTCACCTACGACGTTGTAGCGACGCCGATACGGTGAAAAAGGGCTTGAGCCATGAAAACAAATGCTTCTGTACTATCATGGCCAACTATGATGGGTCACTACAAGCTGTGGATTGTCATATTCATTGCGTGAGATACGATTTGACTTTCAACAGAGGAGCTGGCGGCCGTCTCAGATGCCTCATCAGGTCACCTACGACGTTGTAGCGACGCCGATACGACCCAAAAGGGCTTGAGCCATGAAAAAGATGCTTCTGTACTATCATGGCCAACTATGATGGGTCACTACAAGCTGTGGATTGTCATATTCATTGCGTGAGATACGATTTGACTTTCAACAGAGGAGCTGGCGGCCGTCTCAGATGCCTCATCAGGTCACCTACGACGTTGTAGCGACGCCGATACGTTGAAAAGGGCTTGAGCCATGAAAAAGATGCTTCTGTACTATCATGGCCAACTATGATGGGTCACTACAAGCTGTGGATTGTCATATTCATTGCGTGAGATACGATTTGACTTTCAACAGAGGAGCTGGCGGCCGTCTCAGATGCCTCATCAGGTCACCTACGACGTTGTAGCGACGCCGATACGACCCAAAAGGGCTTGAGCCATGAAAAAGATGCTTCTGTACTATCATGGCCAACTATGATGGGTCACTACAAGCTGTGGATTGTCATATTCATTGCGTGAGATACGATTTGACTTTCAACAGAGGAGCTGGCGGCCGTCTCAGATGCCTCATCAGGTCACCTACGACGTTGTAGCGACGCCGATACGGTGAAAAAGGGCTTGAGCCATGAAAAAAAATGCTTCTGTACTATCATGGCCAACTATGATGGGTCACTACAAGCTGTGGATTGTCATATTCATTGCGTGAGATACGATTTGACTTTCAACAGAGGAGCTGGCGGCCGTCTCAGATGCCTCATCAGGTCACCTACGACGTTGTAGCGACGCCGATACGACCCAAAAGGGCTTGAGCCATGAAAAAGATGCTTCTGTACTATCATGGCCAACTATGATGGGTCACTACAAGCTGTGGATTGTCATATTCATTGCGTGAGATACGATTTGACTTTCAACAGAGGAGCTGGCGGCCGTCTCAGATGCCTCATCAGGTCACCTACGACGTTGTAGTGACGCCGATACGACCCAAAAGGGCTTGAGCCATGAAAAAGATGCTTCTGTACTATCATGGCCAACTATGATGGGTCACTACAAGCTGTGGATTGTCATATTCATTGCGTGAGATACGATTTGACTTTCAACAGAGGAGCTGGCGGCCGTCTCAGATGCCTCATCAGGTCACCTACGACGTTGTAGCGACGTCGATACGGTGAAAAAGGGCTTGAGCCATGAAAAAAGATGCTTCTGTACTATCATGGCCAACTATGATGGGTCACTACAAGCTGTGGATTGTCATATTCATTGCGTGAGATACGATTTGACTTTCAACAGAGGAGCTGGCGGCCGTCTCAGATGCCTCATCAGGTCACCTACGACGTTGTAGCGACGCCGATACGACCCAAAAGGGCTTGAGCCATGAAAAAGAAGCTTCTGTACTATCATGGCCAACTATGATGGGTCACTACAAGCTGTGGATTGTCATATTCATTGCGTGAGATACGATTTGACTTTCAACAGAGGAGCTGGCGGCCGTCTCAGATGCCTCATCAGGTCACCTACGACGTTGTAGCGACGCCGATACGGTGAAAAAGGGCTTGAGCCATAAAAACAAATGCTTCTGTACTATCATGGCCAACTATGATGGGTCACTACAAGCTGTGGATTGTCATATTCATTGCGTGAGATACGATTTGACTTTCAACAGAGGAGCTGGCGGCCGTCTCAGATGCCTCATCAGGTCACCTACGACGTTGTAGCGACGCCGATACGGTGAAAAAGGGCTTGAGCCATGAAAAAGATGCTTCTGTACTATCATGGCCAACTATGATGGGTCACTACAAGCTGTGGATTGTCATATTCATTGCGTGAGATACGATTTGACTTTCAACAGAGGAGCTGGCGGCCGTCTCAGATGCCTCATCAGGTCACCTACGACGTTGTAGCGACGCCGATACGACCCAAAAGGGCTTGAGCCATGAAACGATGCTTCTGTACTATCATGGCCAACTATGATGGGTCACTACAAGCTGTGGATTGTCATATTCATTGCGTGAGATACGATTTGACTTTCAACAGAGGAGCTGGCGGCCGTCTCAGATGCCTCATCAGGTCACCTACGACGTTGTAGCGACGCCGATACGGTGAAAAGGGCTTGAGCCATGAAAAAAAAATGCTTCTGTACTATCATGGCCAACTATGATGGGTCACTACAAGCTGTGGATTGTCATATTCATTGCGTGAGATACGATTTGACTTTCAACAGAGGAGCTGGCGGCCGTCTCAGATGCCTCATCAGGTCACCTACGACGTTGTAGCGACGTCGATACGGTGAAAAAGGGCTTGAGCCATGAAAAAAGATGCTTCTGTACTATCATGGCCAACTATGATGGGTCACTACAAGCTGTGGATTGTCATATTCATTGCGTGAGATACGATTTGACTTTCAACAGAGGAGCTGGCGGCCGTCTCAGATGCCTCATCAGGTCACCTACGACGTTGTAGCGACGCCGATACGACCCAAAAGGGCTTGAGCCATGAAAAAGATGCTTCTGTACTATCATGGCCAACTATGATGGGTCACTACAAGCTGTGGATTGTCATATTCATTGCGTGAGATACGATTTGACTTTCAACAGAGGAGCTGGCGGCCGTCTCAGATGCCTCATCAGGTCACCTACGACGTTGTAGCGACGCCGATACGGTGAAAAAGGGCTTGAGCCATGAAAAAAAAATGCTTCTGTACTATCATGGCCAACTATGATGGGTCACTACAAGCTGTGGATTGTCATATTCATTGCGTGAGATACGATTTGACTTTCAACAGAGGAGCTGGCGGCCGTCTCAGATGCCTCATCAGGTCACCTACGACGTTGTAGCGACGTCGATACGGTGAAAAAGGGCTTGAGCCATGAAAAAAGATGCTTCTGTACTATCATGGCCAACTATGATGGGTCACTACAAGCTGTGGATTGTCATATTCATTGCGTGAGATACGATTTGACTTTCAACAGAGGAGCTGGCGGCCGTCTCAGATGCCTCATCAGGTCACCTACGACGTTGTAGCGACGCCGATACGGTGAAAAGGGCTTGAGCCATGAAAAAAAAATGCTTCTGTACTATCATGGCCAACTATGATGGGTCACTACAAGCTGTGGATTGTCATATTCATTGCGTGAGATACGATTTGACTTTCAACAGAGGAGCTGGCGGCCGTCTCAGATGCCTCATCAGGTCACCTACGACGTTGTAGCGACGTCGATACGGTGAAAAAGGGCTTGAGCCATGAAAAAAGATGCTTCTGTACTATCATGGCCAACTATGATGGGTCACTACAAGCTGTGGATTGTCATATTCATTGCGTGAGATACGATTTGACTTTCAACAGAGGAGCTGGCGGCCGTCTCAGATGCCTCATCAGGTCACCTACGACGTTGTAGCGACGCCGATACGACCCAAAAGGGCTTGAGCCATGAAAAAGATGCTTCTGTACTATCATGGCCAACTATGATGGGTCACTACAAGCTGTGGATTGTCATATTCATTGCGTGAGATACGATTTGACTTTCAACAGAGGAGCTGGCGGCCGTCTCAGATGCCTCATCAGGTCACCTACGACGTTGTAGCGACGCCGATACGGTGAAAAAGGGCTTGAGCCATGAAAAAAAAATGCTTCTGTACTATCATGGCCAACTATGATGGGTCACTACAAGCTGTGGATTGTCATATTCATTGCGTGAGATACGATTTGACTTTCAACAGAGGAGCTGGCGGCCGTCTCAGATGCCTCATCAGGTCACCTACGACGTTGTAGCGACGCCGATACGGTGAAAAAGGGCTTGAGCCATGAAAAAGATGCTTCTGTACTATCATGGCCAACTATGATGGGTCACTACAAGCTGTGGATTGTCATATTCATTGCGTGAGATACGATTTGACTTTCAACAGAGGAGCTGGCGGCCGTCTCAGATGCCTCATCAGGTCACCTACGACGTTGTAGCGACGCCGATACGACCCAAAAGGGCTTGAGCCATGAAACGATGCTTCTGTACTATCATGGCCAACTATGATGGGTCACTACAAGCTGTGGATTGTCATATTCATTGCGTGAGATACGATTTGACTTTCAACAGAGGAGCTGGCGGCCGTCTCAGATGCCTCATCAGGTCACCTACGACGTTGTAGCGACGCCGATACGGTGAAAAGGGCTTGAGCCATGAAAAAAAAATGCTTCTGTACTATCATGGCCAACTATGATGGGTCACTACAAGCTGTGGATTGTCATATTCATTGCGTGAGATACGATTTGACTTTCAACAGAGGAGCTGGCGGCCGTCTCAGATGCCTCATCAGGTCACCTACGACGTTGTAGCGACGCCGATACGACCCAAAAGGGCTTGAGCCATGAAAAAGATGCTTCTGTACTATCATGGCCAACTATGATGGGTCACTACAAGCTGTGGATTGTCATATTCATTGCGTGAGATACGATTTGACTTTCAACAGAGGAGCTGGCGGCCGTCTCAGATGCCTCATCAGGTCACCTACGACGTTGTAGCGACGCCGATACGGTGAAAAGGGCTTGAGCCATGAAAAAAGATGCTTCTGTACTATCATGGCCAACTATGATGGGTCACTACAAGCTGTGGATTGTCATATTCATTGCGTGAGATACGATTTGACTTTCAACAGAGGAGCTGGCGGCCGTCTCAGATGCCTCATCAGGTCACCTACGACGTTGTAGCGACGCCGATACGACCCAAAAGGGCTTGAGCCATGAAAAAGATGCTTCTGTACTATCATGGCCAACTATGATGGGTCACTACAAGCTGTGGATTGTCATATTCATTGCGTGAGATACGATTTGACTTTCAACAGAGGAGCTGGCGGCCGTCTCAGATGCCTCATCAGGTCACCTACGACGTTGTAGCGACGCCGATACGACCCAAAAGGGCTTGAGCCATGAAAAAGATGCTTCTGTACTATCATGGCCAACTATGATGGGTCACTACAAGCTGTGGATTGTCATATTCATTGCGTGAGATACGATTTGACTTTCAACAGAGGAGCTGGCGGCCGTCTCAGATGCCTCATCAGGTCACCTACGACGTTGTAGCGACGCCGATACGACCCAAAAGGGCTTGAGCCATGAAACGATGCTTCTGTACTATCATGGCCAACTATGATGGGTCACTACAAGCTGTGGATTGTCATATTCATTGCGTGAGATACGATTTGACTTTCAACAGAGGAGCTGGCGGCCGTCTCAGATGCCTCATCAGGTCACCTACGACGTTGTAGCGACGCCGATACGACCCAAAAGGGCTTGAGCCATGAAAAAGATGCTTCTGTACTATCATGGCCAACTATGATGGGTCACTACAAGCTGTGGATTGTCATATTCATTGCGTGAGATACGATTTGACTTTCAACAGAGGAGCTGGCGGCCGTCTCAGATGCCTCATCAGGTCACCTACGACGTTGTAGCGACGCCGATACGACCCAAAAGGGCTTGAGCCATGAAAAAGATGCTTCTGTACTATCATGGCCAACTATGATGGGTCACTACAAGCTGTGGATTGTCATATTCATTGCGTGAGATACGATTTGACTTTCAACAGAGGAGCTGGCGGCCGTCTCAGATGCCTCATCAGGTCACCTACGACGTTGTAGCGACGCCGATACGACCCAAAAGGGCTTGAGCCATGAAAAAGATGCTTCTGTACTATCATGGCCAACTATGATGGGTCACTACAAGCTGTGGATTGTCATATTCATTGCGTGAGATACGATTTGACTTTCAACAGAGGAGCTGGCGGCCGTCTCAGATGCCTCATCAGGTCACCTACGACGTTGTAGCGACGCCGATACGACCCAAAAGGGCTTGAGCCATGAAAAAGATGCTTCTGTACTATCATGGCCAACTATGATGGGTCACTACAAGCTGTGGATTGTCATATTCATTGCGTGAGATACGATTTGACTTTCAACAGAGGAGCTGGCGGCCGTCTCAGATGCCTCATCAGGTCACCTACGACGTTGTAGCGACGCCGATACGACCCAAAAGGGCTTGAGCCATGAAAAAGATGCTTCTGTACTATCATGGCCAACTATGATGGGTCACTACAAGCTGTGGATTGTCATATTCATTGCGTGAGATACGATTTGACTTTCAACAGAGGAGCTGGCGGCCGTCTCAGATGCCTCATCAGGTCACCTACGACGTTGTAGCGACGCCGATA
Organism: Skeletonema marinoi; assembly: GCA_030544225.1. Lineage (NCBI taxonomy): Eukaryota > Bacillariophyta > Thalassiosirophyceae > Thalassiosirales > Thalassiosiraceae > Skeletonema > Skeletonema marinoi. The sequence continues at coordinate 3,527,268 of CM060487.1, forward strand.
CGACCCAAAAGGGCTTGAGCCATGAAAAAGATGCTTCTGTACTATCATGGCCAACTATGATGGGTCACTACAAGCTGTGGATTGTCATATTCATTGCGTGAGATACGATTTGACTTTCAACAGAGGAGCTGGCGGCCGTCTCAGATGCCTCATCAGGTCACCTACGACGTTGTAGCGACGCCGATACGGTGAAAAAGGGCTTGAGCCATGAAAACAAATGCTTCTGTACTATCATGGCCAACTATGATGGGTCACTACAAGCTGTGGATTGTCATATTCATTGCGTGAGATACGATTTGACTTTCAACAGAGGAGCTGGCGGCCGTCTCAGATGCCTCATCAGGTCACCTACGACGTTGTAGCGACGCCGATACGACCCAAAAGGGCTTGAGCCATGAAAAAGATGCTTCTGTACTATCATGGCCAACTATGATGGGTCACTACAAGCTGTGGATTGTCATATTCATTGCGTGAGATACGATTTGACTTTCAACAGAGGAGCTGGCGGCCGTCTCAGATGCCTCATCAGGTCACCTACGACGTTGTAGCGACGCCGATACGGTGAAAAGGGCTTGAGCCATGAAAAAAGATGCTTCTGTACTATCATGGCCAACTATGATGGGTCACTACAAGCTGTGGATTGTCATATTCATTGCGTGAGATACGATTTGACTTTCAACAGAGGAGCTGGCGGCCGTCTCAGATGCCTCATCAGGTCACCTACGACGTTGTAGCGACGCCGATACGACCCAAAAGGGCTTGAGCCATGAAAAAGATGCTTCTGTACTATCATGGCCAACTATGATGGGTCACTACAAGCTGTGGATTGTCATATTCATTGCGTGAGATACGATTTGACTTTCAACAGAGGAGCTGGCGGCCGTCTCAGATGCCTCATCAGGTCACCTACGACGTTGTAGCGACGCCGATACGGTGAAAAAGGGCTTGAGCCATGAAAACAAATGCTTCTGTACTATCATGGCCAACTATGATGGGTCACTACAAGCTGTGGATTGTCATATTCATTGCGTGAGATACGATTTGACTTTCAACAGAGGAGCTGGCGGCCGTCTCAGATGCCTCATCAGGTCACCTACGACGTTGTAGCGACGCCGATACGGTGAAAAGGGCTTGAGCCATGAAAAAGATGCTTCTGTACTATCATGGCCAACTATGATGGGTCACTACAAGCTGTGGATTGTCATATTCATTGCGTGAGATACGATTTGACTTTCAACAGAGGAGCTGGCGGCCGTCTCAGATGCCTCATCAGGTCACCTACGACGTTGTAGCGACGCCGATACGGTGAAAAGGGCTTGAGCCATGAAAAAGATGCTTCTGTACTATCATGGCCAACTATGATGGGTCACTACAAGCTGTGGATTGTCATATTCATTGCGTGAGATACGATTTGACTTTCAACAGAGGAGCTGGCGGCCGTCTCAGATGCCTCATCAGGTCACCTACGACGTTGTAGCGACGCCGGTAGGGTAGATCAATCTGCTCAGTATGAAGATTACTCTGCTCGCTTGCCGTAGATTTGCTCAAATAGGTTGTGTTCATTGCGTCTCTTCATTGTTGATTTTTCCAGTCGACAAGTGATGACGTCATGACATGTAACGTTACATTGCTGTTTACTGTGACATTCATCCAAGAATCTGCTGCTGCTAACTTCGATCTGGATAATCCAAATCGACTCTCAAGCTTGGCTCTGTCGCCATTTCTCACGCAAGCATCAATTCAAGAATGGTAAACCTTATCACTCGACAGCCATCACGTCGTCCAGCTTGTCCTTCTTCCCGTATACCAGCTAAACCAAAGTGGTACGACTCGGTAGGACTATTGTGCGTCCGCGCTGAACTCCGTTCTGACTGGTAGAAAGAAGAAATCTTCCAATTTAAGACTTAATGAACATAAATATAAACTAGGAGCCCATCTCCTAGTCGTCACAACCCAGTGTGCGACCAACCGCTCAACCAGCGGTATGATCAAATTCTTAATGGGGGAATATCTACCCAATCTCGTTCTATCCTTGTAAATGCACAGCCACAGCATCGCAAGAAGAGTAGTCTTGCATTATCCTCAAAACTGACTACTGTTTGCCCTCATGTCCCTAGTTCGAAGGAATCATCTGAACATGAGGACTTGTTTACAAGTAGTCAGTCTTATAAAAGAAACACCGCAGAACCAGTTTCACCTTCAGAAAAATCGCTTGTCCCAAGCCCTCATGTCCCTAGTTCGAAGGAATCATCTGAACATGAGTGCTTGTTTAGGGTAGACAAACTGACCAATCGTCACGTTCACGTCGACCAACAGTATTTTAGTCAGGAAGACGCCCGGCAATACGATTTAAGCAGAAACCACGTTCGTCAAAGAAAGAATCGAAAACCCCCATCACCTCCGTACCGAGACTCAACTGTCCCGAGCACCATGGCAGCTCTCTCCTATTGTTGTAATGTCCCTTCTCTCCGGGCGCTTGGCAAGCACCCTCCATGGACATAGGATTAGCTCCACATTCGCGGCATGTAAGCCACAACATCTGCTTGTGCAGATTCCTAGTTCGATTGAATCAAAGAGTATACCTCTTTTTCATCGTCCCAAACTATCCCCACTCATTCATCGCGCGTTGCAATGAATTGCTTAATTTGGCTTGCTTGAGTCTCGCTGGTCTGCATAGTGTTCTTGTTTTAAATGCAGATGGACGCAAGGAACATCAAGTCTTGAAGATGCCTCCGTAGGCAAAGCCAATCTATCCACCACCAAAGCAACTGAAAGGAAAGTCATGTTATCAACTATCCCACGTTGCATCCCCATCGCTCAATGATCATCTTCGCTGGGCATTTTACTCATTCTCTTCCTTGATGACTTAAAGGTCATCAACTCTATTCGACATCAGGAGTGCTGTAATCTGAGGTTGTCTATTCCTCATCCTCCTCTCAGTCGACCACTTGTCGTCCATCATCAAATACCTTCCAGCCGAAGGAGCAATCCTTCTGCTTTCATTGAAACTGACTCTGGATCATCATCGAATGATTTCTTATCCAACCTCAAAACCCCCCCTCTAATCTAACCTGAGTCAGCAAAGCGTTGAATACTTCACGTGGTAGTATCATCAGAGGGCATCGCCATCACCAACGTGACATCGACCAGCGGTGCGTTATTTATATCCACCTTCCGCCGCTGTCTTTCCATCAACCGGCCAGCTTGCTTGAGTCCACTTACTGAATAGTATTTGTAATAAATATACGTCCTCAGAGGGCATCAGCATCACCAACGTGACATCGACCAGCGGTGCGTTATTTATATCCACCTTCCGCCGCTGTCTCCCCATCAACCGGCCAGCTTGCTTGAGTCCACTTAACTGCATAGTATTTGTAATAAATACACGTCATCAGAGGGCATCCGCATCACCAACGTGACATCGACCAGCGGTGCGTTATTTATATCCACCTTCTGCCGCTGTCTCCCCATTAACCGGTTCGCTTGCTTGAGTCCACTTACTGAATAGTATTTGAATAAATACACGTCAAAATCAGCACCCACAAATTTTGATGGATGCCACCGTAGACAAACAAAGCATGCGTTTCCACCACTGAAACGACGACTGAAGTAAGGCGTGTGGCGGCCCTCCTTCGCCGCATCCCCAACAACCTGGCTTGCTGATGTCCACTGAACTGCACAGTATGAGGAGTGCAACGTCAGGGTCCGCCTCAACAATTCCGTTGAAGCCACCCTTTGCCAAGCTCTTTTCCCGAAAATAGGTTACATGGCCACCTCGACCACCACCACACACAACTGAAGGTACGCCTTTCTTCCTCCTTTCTCTGTCTCCATCATAGGCAAAACAACCTTTACCACCACCAAAGCAACTGAAGGTAGGTTTGTAGCAACATCCCTCCCTCGCTTCCTCCGTCTCCACATCAAAATAGCTTGCTGGTGTCTACTGTGCTGCATAGTATGTGTAGGTCGCCATACATCACCATCAGCACCAACAAACGTTAGACTGCCCCCACAGGCCAATCAAACTTTTCCTCCATTAGAAAAACGACTGAGAACTGACTCTCCATCGCTATCCCCACACTTAGCTGGCTTGATCGAGTCTGCTGATTGCTTGGCGTATCGAGTGATTCGATACACGTCATGGTGATCAACATCGTCAAATCTATCAGATGCCACTGATTCCGTGGGAAAAGTTTCTCAATCTCTTCATTGATGACGCCGAAGCCATCAATCCAATTCGACTTCAGGCTCCAACAACGTAGGTTCAACTGATGAAGTTGAGCTGTTAAGGTAACGCCACCGGAGTGCATGCAACTAAATTGCTGGGTTCTCTCGGTATAAAAGGCATCAGACGAATAGCAAGCGTCAGAGTCGAAGACAAGCGGCACAACCGAAGGGAGTGCGGCGAAGGTAAAGCCTCGTAATTCAACTACAGACTGTGCGTTGAAGCTATCATGAAGCAACGCCGCCGGAGTGCATGCAACTAAATTGCTGGGTTCTCGCGGCATAACGAGGCGGTCATAATAGACATGTCAAAGTCGAAGTTTTGAGGAAGAATGGGCGAAGCCAATGCACTGTCGGAGAAAGATGGCACGGCATGAAGATAGTAGGCAGTCTTGACGGAAAACGCTGATAATAACTTCAAAGAGAAGCGACCAACCGATAAGCTGGCATGAAGATATATCCGAGCAGAGGATCAAAACCCTCCGCCACCATAACTGACTCTGGATCATCATCGAATGATTTCTATCCAACCCCAACACCCCCCTCAAGACATACCCAGAGTTAGTGAAGCTACAACAATTCCACGTCCCACGTCAAAGGAAGGCGACGATATAATCGAAAAGAACCTTTCCATCACATAATAACGACTATGGAACCGCAAGGATGCACAGCCATTCAGGTTTCATGAAACTATCCACTACAATAAGTTGTGTAAAAGACTACCTCATCCACCCACCGCCCGTGATTACAACATGTGTTGCAGACAAGCTCTAGCTGCATGCTCCATGAGATATCATCGCCAGCCAAATTTCTCTCCACAGCATCATCGGGGACTTCATGTACGCACCAGGTCGTGCCGTGTCATGTTGTCATGTCACCCTCCGCTCATTTCCCCCAACAACCTGATTCAGTGACTAGTGTTATCATCACTGATCAAGACGGAGAGGGCTTTACGCCCATTTGGTTGCGACACCAATGTATCATCTTATTTCCGTACATCGAAGAAATCACCGCCACCGCAATACCAACGCCTCCTAAATGTCAGTCCAAGGCCCACACAGATAAAATCGACACTAAAAGTGTAATGACATGCGCCTTCACAACTAACTGACGAGCCGTGAATATGTTAGCCGGTAGTACAACCTTCCTCCCCTAGAACAATGCCCGAGAGGGACGAGGGACGAGCACCAAGAGGGCGCATGCTCCAACCTACAAATTCCTTCGATCCCAACATATTATGTGTCAGGAGACAACATAATAACCACGTGATCACCTATGGAAACTTCCACCACTCCACTATCTCTCCGCTTCGAGAGAACCAACACAACGGTAAGGGTGCAACAATCAGATTTTAGATAGTTCCACCCACACAACCTGACCATTAACTAGTGTTATTATCACTGATCAATACGGAGAGGGCTTTACGCCCATTTGGTTGTAACTCCATTGTAACATCTTATTTCCGTATATTGAAAAAATCACCGCCACCGCAATACCAACGCCTCATACGTCAGTGAAAAGAACCAAACAGATACACTCGACACTAAAAGTGTAATGTCATGCGCTTAACACCAACTGTACGAGCCGCAAATATATTAGCCGGTAGTACAACCTTCCCCCCCTAGAACAATGTCCGTGAGGGGCGAGGAACGAGCACCGAGAGGGCGCATGCTCAATCCTACACGATCCTTCAATCCCAACACATTATGCGCCAGAAGACAACATAATAAACACGTGCCAACCTATTATCCTTCTCAGCTTAAATAAAATAATAAAGCGCCAGCTATTTCCTCAAGTAAATAGTAGATCAATCTGCTCAGTATGAAGATTACTCTGCTCGCTTGCCGTAGATTTGCTCAAATAGGTTGTGTTCATTGCGTCTCTTCATTGTTGATTTTTCCAGTCGACAAGTGATGACGTCATGACATGTAACGTTACATTGCTGTTTACTGTGACATTCATCCAAGAATCTGCTGCTGCTAACTTCGATCTGGATAATCCAAATCGACTCTCAAGCTTGGCTCTGTCGCCATTTCTCACGCAAGCATCAATTCAAGAATGGTAAACCTTATCACTCGACAGCCATCACGTCGTCCAGCTTGTCCTTCTTCCCGTATACCAGCTAAACCAAAGTGGTACGACTCGGTAGGACTATTGTGCGTCCGCGCTGAACTCCGTTCTGACTGGTAGAAAGAAGAAATCTTCCAATTTAAGACTTAATGAACATAAATATAAACTAGGAGCCCATCTCCTAGTCGTCACAACCCAGTGTGCGACCAACCGCTCAACCAGCGGTATGATCAAATTCTTAATGGGGGAATATCTACCCAATCTCGTTCTATCCTTGTAAATGCACAGCCACAGCATCGCAAGAAGAGTAGTCTTGCATTATCCTCAAAACTGACTACTGTTTGCCCTCATGTCCCTAGTTCGAAGGAATCATCTGAACATGAGGACTTGTTTACAAGTAGTCAGTCTTATAAAAGAAACACCGCAGAACCAGTTTCACCTTCAGAAAAATCGCTTGTCCCAAGCCCTCATGTCCCTAGTTCGAAGGAATCATCTGAACATGAGTGCTTGTTTAGGGTAGACAAACTGACCAATCGTCACGTTCACGTCGACCAACAGTATTTTAGTCAGGAAGACGCCCGGCAATACGATTTAAGCAGAAACCACTTTCAGCACCAAAGAGAACCAAGAAATACCCACATGAAATCCAAAAAAAGATACCAATACAACTCCTCGAATCAAAACTTCGCCTCGAAACTAAACTTCATTTGAAGCATAATCTCATTCCAATAAAAAGGGGTGGGTGGGTGGGAGAAAAATAATAAAGCGCCAGCTATTTCCTCAAGTAAATAGTAGATCAATCTGCTCAGTATGAAGATTACTCTGCTCGCTTGCCGTAGATTTGCTCAAATAGGTTGTGTTCATTGCGTCTCTTCATTGTTGATTTTTCCAGTCGACAAGTGATGACGTCATGACATGTAACGTTACATTGCTGTTTACTGTGACATTCATCCAAGAATCTGCTGCTGCTAACTTCGATCTGGATAATCCAAATCGACTCTCAAGCTTGGCTCTGTCGCCATTTCTCACGCAAGCATCAATTCAAGAATGGTAAACCTTATCACTCGACAGCCATCACGTCGTCCAGCTTGTCCTTCTTCCCGTATACCAGCTAAACCAAAGTGGTACGACTCGATACGGTGAAAAGGGCTTGAGCCATGAAAAAAAAATGCTTCTGTACTATCATGGCCAACTATGATGGGTCACTACAAGCTGTGGATTGTCATATTCATTGCGTGAGATACGATTTGACTTTCAACAGAGGAGCTGGCGGCCGTCTCAGATGCCTCATCAGGTCACCTACGACGTTGTAGCGACGCCGATACGGTGAAAAAGGGCTTGAGCCATGAAAACAAATGCTTCTGTACTATCATGGCCAACTATGATGGGTCACTACAAGCTGTGGATTGTCATATTCATTGCGTGAGATACGATTTGACTTTCAACAGAGGAGCTGGCGGCCGTCTCAGATGCCTCATCAGGTCACCTACGACGTTGTAGCGACGCCGATACGACCCAAAAGGGCTTGAGCCATGAAAAAGATGATTCTGTACTATCATGGCCAACTATGATGGGTCACTACAAGCTGTGGATTGTCATATTCATTGCGTGAGATACGATTTGACTTTCAACAGAGGAGCTGGCGGCCGTCTCAGATGCCTCATCAGGTCACCTACGACGTTGTAGCGACGCCGATACGGTGAAAAAGGGCTTGAGCCATGAAAAAAAAATGCTTCTGTACTATCATGGCCAACTATGATGGGTCACTACAAGCTGTGGATTGTCATATTCACAACGTGAGATACGATGTGCTACTATAGTAACTTATACTGCCTTCCCAAAGTGGGCCTCATCAGGTCACCTACGACGTTGTAGCATGTCTGATATGACCAAACACAGCTTGAGCTGTGAAAAAGATGCTACTATACTATCATGAATATCTTTGATTGGCCACTAGAAGTTGTAGATTGCCATATTTACAGCGTTAGATACGATATGGTAATAGAGTATTGCTGGTGGCCATCCCATAGTGGGCCTCATCAGGTCACCTACGACGTTGTAGCAACGTTGATATTTATAGATAAAGATCTTGAGTAGTGGCATATACCCTTTATTGGCATCTCAACCAGTCACCTTGGGCCAATAGATGCTGTGGATTGCGACATTCCCTGCGTTAGATTCGAAATAATTGTGATGATGTCGTGTGTTAAGTTCAGCTTATTTCGAGGGGGTCGAGTACAAACTTAGGAACAGTAGAAGACGAGGCTTTACTCACTGTTAATTGATCAATTATTATTGAAGTATGACTTACTCATTTTAATTGTAGTATTGCTGAGCTGGCCTGGAGGTACAATAACAATAGGAAGATATCATATTATGACTACGTCGCTTTCTCGTTTCGCTCCCAAAAGTATATTAGATGTTTGAAGATACGTATCGCGGTAAGTTCGGGTTAACCCTGAAACTCCGAATCAGTCGTCGTATCGTAGATCGTAGCGTATCGTGGGAACACCCGCTGTTTCAACTAACTGAACCCCTGACTGTCTGACCAGGTTAATTAAATATGCGCTGACTAGGTGAGCAGTAATGCGTTTCTACGCACTCACACGCACAGGTTGTATGTACGGCTGATGATGGCTATTCCAAGGCCGTAAGGACGTTCTCAGCTGATCTTGATTGGCCGTCAGCATGTAGCTGCTTTGATATTGACGGCGCTTTTCACGACACGTTTGGCTTGCTGCTTCCTGCTTCCTCTTCCTCTTCATCATACTTAGAGATAGATAGATTATTTTAGTAGCTAACTTACTCTACCTCTCTAGGTAAGTACTTACTAATGTAACGTAGGTAAGTAAGATGGTACATATCTGAAGTGTTCGTTAGTCAGGTTAACCCTTGAGTCAGTTTACTTTACTTCAAGTTTCGCTGCATGTTCGCTCGCTGCTTTGTCTTTTGTTTTCTGTGGCCTTCTCGAGCCTCCCGCCCGCGACCAGCGCAGGTAAGATTTTGAACTGAAGAAGTCAGGTTAACCCTTGAGGTAAAGTACAAGTTTCGCTGAATGTTCGCTCGCTGCTAATGCTTTTGCTTTCTTTCTTTACTTCAATATAGCAATAGGGGGCTGGGCTTTCTTTATCGGGGGTCCGGCCCCGTTGTTTTATTTTTAACATGATACTTTTCAAGTAGAAATTCAATTTGGGGGCAACTGTTTCTCCGTCCTTGCTTTGTGCTTAGTTAGCTTAGGCCTATCAGTACCGATGTTTTACTGACACTTTATGTGTCTCATTGTAACGCACATAAATAAGGACGTTCTTCCGCTAAACCCGTGGCTAGTGGCTAAACTGTCAAGTTTGCACGAGTTACCAATGAGAAAAACCAACTAAGTTGTACTTCTATTTTTGCTCACGCCCAATTGTCGAAGAGAATGAGCAGAAACAGTTTTGATGTCGAGGTCGAGGTCGAGGAGAAATCATTTAAAAATAGTGGCCGAATGATGGAAGCAAATATCAATGTTCCAAACATTGCCAATCACATCGACATCGATCAGGCGGCACAGGCACAGAGAGAAGACGAGGAATCCGCGGCTTCATCCACAAACTCGAACATGGTGAAGTGGAGGGGTAACTTAGTTGGCGAGAAAGAAGCCAAGGCACTCCGTCATGTATTTGATAATTTGCAGGATCACTTTGGCCACGAACGGCCTGATCCAAGAATCAGGTTCAAAGCAAGCCTTGCTCATCCAGGCCAGGGTCAGATATGGAATGGCGATCTCGACTTCACCTACGACATCAACGGCGACCAATGCGATCTCGCTTACGTTGGTATGGACGTCTGCGTTGATCTAACACGCAAGCTCGTACACAAACACGGCCAGCCGATGTTGAAAGACTATGGAAACTCATGGGTGTACGTCTATCTACCAGAGATGACGTTAGATAAGTTCAAATCATACGTGAAGATTGGGACGGGCTGGGACTTATCCGATGAGGGGACCGTGTACGACCCTACCAGAAACCTCGTGGCGATCGAGGCCAAGTTGCATCATCAGAGTGGACAGCCCAAGCCAAGCTTCTGGGTTGTAAAGGAAAAGGATGCCTCTGCCTATGGAAAAGACATAAGCTTCACACGCGTTGGAAGCATTCAAGACGTGAATGCACAACCTCACCAGCAGCATGTTCATAGAGGCGTTGGTATCTTTTCAGTATCTATAGAGGTAGAGGGGACTCCAAACTTCAAGCCAAATCCTGGTGCTGGGGACGAGGCCAAGCTCACTTTCACGCTTGTAAGTGTCCGTACGTGGGGCATTACAGACTGCGTTGCACCTATTGTATATGCCTCAAGCAAATGACATTACACATCTATATTCAAGAGTGCTGTTTTTCTTAACGAAGTGCTACTACCAAAAGATGTGTGAGTAGAACAGTTAAATTGAAGCATTACTTATGGGCCACACCGCCGCAGTGCAGTACTCTACTTCTTACTCATGTCAAAGAAGCGCACAATAGTGTCGTATCGTGTCAGTGTGGGTCAAGTTACCACTGTTTTGGTTTTTTTTTTCACATCGTTGTATGAAAAGATAACGTCTGTTACAAAAATTCTATGTTTATACTCCTCAACTAATAACGGCGGCGGCTAGACCAAACATACAAGTACATCTCACTCAAGCTGGATGTGAAAAGTTGAAGCGATCCTAAATTTAGCACAGTAGAGCCGAGCCATCCAACGATGATGAAGAAAGCAGCAGCAGTTCTCCTCTGTATCGCCTCCACGACGACCGTCAACGGTTTTCAGGTTACCAGTGGACTGACGAGAATAGGTGGTGACAGCAGACCCTCGCTTAATGGACCAACATCATTTCAATTATTTGAATCATCGCCGAACACTGAAACTGACAGCGATGCCGCTGTATCCAAGGCGCAAGGGATTTTGGATGAGTTCCATGCATCGAATCTGCCCTTCCGAATTGTAGTGATTGGAAACGGTGCTATCCTTGAAACAACATCCAAGTTAGGGCGTAAGTGCTTGTGATATGATAATCGCATCATTATCGACTTCTTATCGTTGGTATCTCATTAGCATATACTTCTTTCCCATCATTGACGAAGCCAAATCAAAATCATCTGTCTCACCCAAAACAGGAGATAAGCTGCTAACTTTTGCAAGCGAGGATGCATCATTTGAATTTCATGTTAAAGTGGATCAAATAACTAAAATTACATTTGTGACCTCGGAACGACCTCTTCCTGATGGAGAAAGCAAAACAATGAGAGTGAGCAGGTTCTTGAATGAAAAGGGTGAACCTATGTGCTCATTGATTCTAGCAGATTCATCAGATGAGTCCGCGCAATGGTTTGATGGAATGAACGAGAGATATGGGCAAGAAGTGAACTTGTAGATTCAGGTAGAACGATGTTAGCACTATTATAATCGCCGTAGACGAGCAAGGATAGAGATGATGCGTCGAGCAAAACGTAAACATTTATTAGATTCAATGTCTGCTAAGAAATAATATGACAATAAACAGTCTGATCATCCTTTCACTGAAATAGAAAGTGCACATCTTCGATCTGTGCTAATATCTGTGCAGATAGATACCCCACACAATCATCGTGAATAATGCAGCGCAGAGAGGGGATTTTCCACCGTACCTCATCCCTAACGCTTACATATACCATGCATTAAGTATGCATTGGACAATCTCAAATTGCCTGCTTCCTGCTTCCCACTCCTCGCTCTGGCTGGATTTATCCTCACTTGCCTCTTGCCTCTTGCCTGGTTCTCAATCAAAGCGAAGTGTTAGCGAAATTTGTCACGATAAAATCTTGCTTTGCAGCGAGCGTGAAAGCAAGCGTGAAGCCACCGACCACATGCAAAAAATGCTAAATACAAGCTGAGCTTTTTATCAAGCCACAACCAGCCCAGCCCGCCGCTGTTGTGGAGAGATAAAACACTGCCCAGCCCGCCGCTGTTGTGGAGAGATAAAACACTGCAATCTCACACTTCCTTCATAAAGTCGTCCAACAGAGTGCCACACGTCCAACAGAGTGCCACATTGATTGCAAATTTTCAAATAAAAAGGAGGCAATGCAGAGACCATCTTCAACAGATGGCTTCCATCCCATCAAGTCCAAAAATTCCGAGGAGCAACCGACAAGAGAACGATCATTCTTTGATAGGCCTGTATCTTATGATGATAGTTCGCCCTCAAGTCTTGAAATAGGAGACACCGATGACTCTAATGAAGCGTGGAGCGATATGCAGGTGCGGCATTCACAAGAGGCGGGTGGTGCATCATTGATCGAACATGGTCTCAATTTCATGAGGAGTACACAATTCTTCGTCATGGCAGCCGTTGTCATATTTCTGCTAATTGTCGGATTATTGACAACTACGAGTCAGGGTGCTGTTGCACCTATCCGCGGCGAAGCATACTTGACAACTAATGAATTTGCTGGTATTCGCATTGCAAAGCCTGACGAAGCAGTCCTCATCACCTACTATTACACCGTGGATTCAGCGTGACGATATTAGATGATGAAAGCAATGGTCATAACCACAATCGATTTGCTAAAGAGCTGGTACCACATGATATCACTGTGGTTGGAGATCTTCCTGAAATTGGAAATGGAAGTTCATTTACTCATGTGATACATTTAGCAGCAGCTATATCCGTAGCAGAAAGCATGAACGACCCTGACAAGTATGAACGAATCAATTACGGGGGTTCAGAAAAGGTGTTTAACTGGATTCGAAATTACAACCAGCACGTTTCTCAAAGTGAGGATGGTGCTGCTACATTTATTCACAAAGTGACTGCTGCTTCGTCAGCAGCAGTCTATGGCGACCCTGACCCAACTCTACTGCCATTAAGAGAAACTGCTCCATATGGTGGGAAATCGCCATACGCAGATACCAAATTTCGAATGGAAGGCTTAATGAGAGAGTTCGTTGCAAAGCAAAATGAAGCGTCAGGTGGGCCGAAAGCAAGTGCTGTAGCTTTACGCTTCTTTAATGTATTTGGACCTAGACAGGATCCAAAGAACCCTTACAGCGGAGTCATCAGCTTATTTCTAGAAGCTGCGCTTCATGATAAAGATATCACTGTTCTTGGTGATGGTGAAATGACACGCGATTTCGTTTACGTTAAGGACGTAGCCCGGGCAATTGTCATGTCGTTGTTACAAGAGTCAACCGACAACGAAGCGACATTTGATAATTTTAATGTATGTACTGGAAAATCCATCACAATCAATACTTTGGCTGATCAAGTAAGGCAAAAAATGAACTCTTCATCAGATGTAAAACACTTGGCTCCAAGAGATGGCGATATTCGAGAATCTAGCTGCAATAGTGAGAAGGCAGCGAAAGGTTTGCAATTCACTTCGACAGTGACACAAGAAGAGGGTTTGGAGAAGACAGCCATGTGGTTTAGGGAACAATCAACCAATTCAGGAGAGCGAAAACATGAGTACCAATCCCATACACAGGAGATGTTCATTTAAATCGCTTTGATGATTAACGTAATGAATGTATATATATAATAACAAATGTGAATCAACTGCAACACACTACAAGCCAAATTAGCACGCCCCAAACCAAGGTCGGAATTTACGCTTCGACTTTCTCATTTTCTTGCTTTTTTTCTTCTCTCCACCTTCGTCTGAGGTCGAATCTGGATCACTATAACGCATCCGGTGAGTCACAATTTTAGTGCCATCGTCTTGATATAATTCACCAGTTGGTTTTGGATTTGCTCGTGCTTCTCCTGCACTTGGATCATTCTTGGCATTATTGTCGCCAGGGACCTGTGCTTCGAACTCTTCATCGATGGAGTCTTTGGAATGGAAGATTTCTTTGTGAAATGGGAAACCTTGACGCGACAGCTGCATTTTGACTACTTTCTTGCGTTGGACAAGATTTTGGAGTTCGATCTCCGTATTCTTCTTCTTCTCGTAATCCAGCATCAACTCTTGCAACTGGTCTTCTATATCAGCTAGCTCCATAGCTTCGTGTAGATCATTTATTGTTTCGTTCACAGTCCAAAGTCCAGGCGAGCTCTCTTCAACACCGCGCGAAACTCGTCGTAAATTGTTAAAGTGCCTGTCTGGATCAAACTCTCTGAAGAGTAATTCAAGATGGATCATGGGCACGCTTGCAATAACAGGATCGCCTTCAGAAAGATCAATACTCGGAGAGCTGTGCAGTGACAAGTTCGAAAAGCTGCGTATATCGCTGTAAGAACCTGCACTTCTACTTCCACTATACGAACTATTAACGGAGGCATCGTCCCAAAGAGACTGTAAATCATCTTTACGCACAACTTTCTGAAGCAAAACAAACTCTTCTATCGAATCTGAGCTCTCAGAACTGTGCAAGAGACCAGGCTCTGATGCTTTCCATGAATCAGGAATGATAAATGATGGCGGAAAGCCAAGAAGTGCAGCCAACCCATGAAATCTACCTCTTGCCAAAGCTTTCATTACAGCTATATTGATGAATGGCAGCAGGGCGTTTTTGAAGAGACTTTTGTCGAAGTGAATTCGTAACGGATATGGCGAAAATCTTTCGTCCACATAACTTGGCATCATTGTATCTTCGTCAATCAAATACAAATTGAGTGAAGGGTACATATCTGCCAGAGAATCCGCATTTTGTCCAATGGCCTTTCGGGCCGCTCGTAATGGATTTTTCATGTAGGACTTTGCTTTACTAATTGACCCGTCGAAAGCGAGTATCTCTTCGCATAATAAATCATAATTCGGTCCAAGCCCTAGCGACTTGACAATTTCCTTCGCTACCGCGTTACACGGCTCAACTCGAGCCCTTTTGATCCATTCTTGCATTTGAGATTTGAAGTTGTCTCCATTCCTTGGATCTCTTATCTTATCGTTCATCCTCATCCAAAATGACATGCGAGCAGTAGCTTTGTTTATCTCTAACAGACATTTGCCAAGTCTCTCAGCGCACGACGCATATTCCGGACTCGGAACGGCACAATATCTATTCTGAGTTTCATCAAGTTGAAGCCCGTATGGTAGGACAACAAAGCATGTAGGAAAAGCAATGCGGTCAGTAGAAAACGCAATCCGTGAATACTTCTCCATAGAGTCTTCGAGCATCCTCGAAGTCACACCAGTGACTTTGCTAACAACAACTGTATTCTCACGCAGCAGTTGCATCTCTTCATGCTGTAGAAATAGGGAGAAGTGTACAAAGTTAGCAACAACAGAATTTGATTTATATCACGCAACAGAGAGGATCCAAACACTAACCTTCTCTAAGTAGCGTTCCGCCTCAGTAGAAGTTGGCGAAAAGAAAGGATGGCGCAGAACTGCTGTCATATTTGGAAGCCTCTCACTTGCAGGGAGAAGAATTCGTCGCAACAAGTCTTGTGCAAGGGGATCTTGGATGTGCTCACGGATACTTTTGTCGGCTTCTACTTTGTTCCAATGATGAAGTCGTGAATATGCATCAACACCACGCAAATCTCCTTGATATCCAGTATGGAATGGATTGCCACCACTGCACAGCTGGTAAATAAAGATGCCAAATACCCAAACATCAACTTTCTCCGACGGATTGATCAACTTGTAAGGCAATTTTGATATATCATGCACGTGATTGTCGTCCCTGTCCTCAAAAGTTTTCAGCATATAAGCGCACCTGTTCGTCATATCAACCCTCGGGCGAACGATATCCCACAACCTATTGTTTGCACACATGCGCTCCCAGATTAACGAAAATCTATGGACAGAGCCGCAGCTTGACAGCACTTGCGGCAGATCTCTGAACTCAATTGTTTCCAGGGAAGAAGAAATGTCACCCCTCCAACTTTGTTTCATTGAGTTTTCACCTTTCTTATTTTCACCTTTCTTATGGGATGCTATTATCTTCGAGATTAATTGCCTTTCATGCGGAGTGAGTAACCGGATACCATCGGCATCGTCCGACACGTGCTTCCAGTAACTTCTAAATTGATCAAATTTGAATCCATCAGTTGAGAGATCAATCTTTGCAACCAGCTCAGGTGGAAGAATGCTCGGGCAAATCGTTGCTGAAGAACCACCAATCGCATTGATATCAAGAATGGACTTTAAGAAAAGAGTACTACCGAAATCCGACAGCATCATTTGCGTGCCAAATCTCAGCACATTCTTCAGCTGCAAATCAAGATATGAGATTCCTTGCTCATGAAGAGACTTGAGCGTTTCACCAATTTGCCTCGCATTACAACGGAGATTCGCAGAACTAATTCCTTCTCGGTACAGTATATCACCTAGATCACGATCAGCGCATGGCATGACAATACCGTACCTGTAACCATAGATCATTGGAGGAGAGTTATCTTCGTTCCCGCTTTCAAGTGAGAAATCATTTAGCACAGGAACAATGTTTCCATTACCCTGTAGAATTTCCCTGCACTGTAGTTCAAGCTCGAAGCCTTTCCGACTCTTCATGAACTTGACAGCAACCACACGACAACCAGTACTATCAATCCCATGAAATTTACAAAATTCATCAAATACAATCTTCTTTACTCCAATCCGATTCAGGTTTATCTCACCTCCTTCGTCTTGTGACATGACTGATATATCATCCTTCTCATAAAAATCTCGAAGAAGAGCCTCTGCTTCTCCTACAGAACGTGACTTGTCGAGTCCAAGCTTTTCGCAGAAGCGAGTAAAAGTATTCACCTCAATAGCACTTTTCTTAATGCCATACACGCTCCCGCATGAATGGGAATAGTCATCAATATCTGGATCTGACTCACTGAGAATAGTTTGAATATGTAAATACTTCTCCATCGCACCGATATCCTTTGCTTTCAAGACGATACTTGTCTCGGTTTTGTGAAGTGGGGGTTCCATGGGGTCAAACGTGTATCGCCCAAGAAAGCTCACTCGAGATTTCATTACCACTGCACATTTTGGAGCTGAACACTGCATGATAGGAATATTCGGAGTGGGTTCCGAGTTGGGATTTTCGAGGGATATCAAGAAATGAACAACATCAATAGGAAGGCCTTTCAGTACGTCAGCTACTAAACCGGCATAGTCGTTAGATGTACACATCCAGCACCATGCAAGACGTGTCATATCTGAAACAGACGATGTATCATCAGCTCCTACCATTGTCGTGCGATTCACTGCTTCTTTACGGATGAGAGTCTTCAAACGCTCCCTACGGTCTTTCTCGTCGCGGTAGTAAGTTGGTAAATACGGCAGCTCTGTCTTCGGAGCATTGGCAAAGTAAGCGAAAATCAAATCAGAGCGGCGATTGAAGTCAGCTTCCTTGAGAGCTTTATCCTTCACACCTGCATACTTGATTTTCCCCCGCGACTCTTCCAATATGGTCAGAGCAAATTCAGGAGAAGATTTATGCTTTTCCTCATTCTTCGTTCCAGATTTAAGTATCTGTCGACGAATAGAAGCCGCTTCACTGTAAGAACTCAGCAGATTCTGAAGGATATCAAACCTGCAGTTGTATGCGGCCGCAATGTGCAGTGGTAAATTGAGCCCTAGCTCTTTGTTGCCTCCATAAGTACATATTGTATTGCTGTCCATTATCGGACGGAGCAACAACTCAACCGAAGACTGATTAGCAGCTCCACTGCGCACCAATAAGTGTAATGGAAGATCACCCACATCCGTGCGACGATAGCAACCATCAGGGTAAGCATCCACCAGCACTCGTAGCAGTGATTCTGATGCTCCATTCTCAGCAGCAATGTGGAGTGGAAGACGACCACTGGAATCTTTGAGGTGACAGGCATTTGTGCCCGAGTGAGTTAGTAAAGCTTTCACTAGATCAATGGACGGCATCCTATTGCAATTTAAGGCGACATGCAATGGTGTCATCTTTTCATTGTTGGTATCAAGAAGTGCAGCAGGTTGTGCGTCGATGAGCAATTGGAGAGTGCGTTGTGATGTTCCAACTTTGAGTGCGTACAGCAATGGAAGGTTCCCGGTTGCTTTTAGTTTCTTAGAAGAGCCAAAACCTGCATTGATTAGCACTGTGATCTGATTCTGTAGGTTTGGTGGATTTTCGCCTTCACTAAGTAGAACGTGGAGAGGGTTGTGTCCATTGTAGTCCGCCGAATAGACGAGTTGTCTTGTTGTTAAGTTTGATATTTTCAAGGTGTGTTCCTCACTTCCAATTATCCAATAAGTGTACTTGCGCCCTGGCACATGTGAGAAGGATACCTGTGCAGCAACTGCCTCGAATGCTCGTACTGGAATAGAAGCTGCAACAAGCATTCCTTGCGTGTTTGTTGCAGGATCATCACATAAGATGATGAGACCTCCTCCCTCATCCTCTTCATTAATGCTTCCATTTGGACCATGATAATCCACCTCAAAACTCACTAAGACTGAATGTGTAGACGAGGGGACATGAGGAAGCGATAATTGTTTCCATGGCTGTGACACTCTCAAACCGCGCTCACGAAGCTCTGAATCAGTTTCATCTTCAAAAAAGGGAGCCAACTCCCAGGTCATACTTCCATGCTCGTCAGGAGTCTCTTGCAGTAATCTAACACCACTAGCTAGAGCATTCCGACAAGATGATGAATAAGATATAGCATCTTCAGGTGCTAGATACGAAAGCATCGCACTGTGAAAAAAATGTTCTTCCATCATTTGAACCATTGATCCCGATGGGGCACGTTCCTTTGCTTCCTCGATTATAGTCCGCCCATTTGGTAAGGTAGGAACACGCACACCCTCTGGCGAAGACTTTGTTCGGAGAATGTTCAGCTTTCGGACGGATTCAGAATCAAGACCATCCAGTATACGTCCAAGCATTGCTGTGAAATTGGGGAGACGAGATTTACGTGCCCCTGAATTACGACAAAGAAACAACCACAGTGAACAAGCCTCATCAGAAAATAATTCTTTGTCACCAGGTCGCGAAGCTTCATGACGAATCAACTTCTCAAATCGTCGCAGTCTTGTTCCGTCTTTGCAGTACACTACGTGTTTCGTCGATACTGCCTCTGGGAAGTAACTAAACAGCAAATCACTTCGTCTGAAATAATTTTGCATAAGAGAGGGAAACGTTGTGTCGGAAGCTACATTGACTTCTCGCCCTGATCTCCCCTCTTCAAACAATTCTATCGGGAGCGCTCCATACTGACGACGATCCCCATCTCTATCTGATGGTGCCATGGGAGTACATGCACCATCTGGATGGGCTCTTAGCAAGCTTTCCAAAATATCATATGAAACGCCATGAATGGCAGCAATATGCAGAGGCAAGAGCGCGAAATTGCGCTCACCATAAGATGAATGCAACGGAGAAAATTGCCCGCCTTCTGTTTCATCAGTCTTTACTCCAGTTCCAGTTGCAGCACATGCTAGCTTTGCCTCAAAATTATCAGATGCTGCATTGGCCATGGGCTCCAGCAAAGCTGATATTGCACCACAATGGTTTTCATTAAAATACACTGAAGCGTCTGACAGATCGTCATCATGTGACACGTCATTAAATTCACCACCAGCAGCGGTATTTTCGGTTGTTGAAAGTGGTATCATTAGCCGCCTGTGCAAAACGTGAACAGCGAGGTCTTTCCCGTAGCATCCACCCATTTTAGGGAACAAACCATCAGTTCCTGCTTCCTCATGTTGATAGATTACGTCCTCCGGTATGACCGCGTTTCGTGTAATATCCCATGAAGCAGATGATCGAGTTGCATTGCTCCCTTTCATTTGGTTAGGAGGAATGACAGGTATCCACGTCGCCGGACGGTAGGCTGCCACTACTGCTCGTAACATTGATTCATCTACCCACTGACTTCCCGCAGCTGCATGAAGCGGTAGTCGGCCTTTGCTATCTCTTGTTCTCAATGCTCGTTGAACTGCCGAGTGCAATGCTTGCATGATACTGCTGAACGCATCAGGCTCCTGAACGAAGGAATACGAATTGAATTTATCACATATTCGTTCATCCCACAACCCCAACAAGAATTCGACACTGCACAATCGATTTCCTGTCAAGTCACCTCCATTCGAGTATTCTTGCATTGTTATTGGTGTAGGTTTTGATTCAAAAAGTGAGTGTATAGGCGTTTGACTCCACCGATTAATAGTTGCCACCGAATCAGGATATGCTGTCATCAAAATGTAGAACACAAGGCACAGTTCATCCTCCATGCTTTGTTTCTTTTGTTGTAATTGCTCCCTACTTTCTCGACTTGTCTCACTCGACTGACGCTCATTATTATCACTCTCCAGAACATCTCGCTTCCCCTTGTTATTTTGCAACGCTTCTGTCAATAATTCATCTTCCATTTCCATCATTTTGGAACGTCTCCAACAACTCACGAAATGCAACGGCAGACTTCCACTCCTATCCGGAATACTACATGCCTGAGGACACACTCGTGTTAACAATGATAACACCACAGGAGGAGCGTGAACACACGCCACCATAAGTGGTGTCCATTGATTCGACCCCTCGCGTGACACGAGTTGTTGTTTGTAAGATTGTATGTGTTCTGGAGAAATGACATCTGAAGGTGGTGATAGTGTGAGTAATTTTTCCACATTGTTTTCTGTGGAGCTGATGGATGGCCGCCGTACGGGATCAGTAGTCGTGGTTGTTGTTGCTGCTGCATCCTCCCCGACTAAATGATTTGATGATTCTAATATTGTGGTTATTACTTCATGATGTTGTTGTTGTTGTTGTTCTGGTATAATCCTACTTTTTTCATAGCTGCAACGAAGACTTCCATCATACGAATCTTCGGAAGACGACGCAGCTTCGTAAATGGTGGCTGGCTCGCTAGTATTGGCACATGTTGGTGCAACGCTGGACAAACTTTGCAACTTTTTCGAGCCATTTCTCCGAGGAGAGCGAGGGGGATATTGATGATGTCGCTGTTCGGAGTTGTTAGTAGCGTTAATGATGTTGTCATCGCCATTCTCATTCTCATAACCATCATCATCATCGCTGCCCTCAGGCTCTCCAGCTAATCTTTCTGACTCGAGGATTGATTTGAGAATAGAGCACACTTCTGGCCACTTTGCCTCCTCACAGAGAATGTGCAGCTCGCTTTGGAATTTCCCCATCGTGCAGATGGGCGATAATAGTTCGCCGGGCCGGTATGACTTCTCTCAAAGTATTAAATATTGGAATCGGCTGCACCCCCACCTATCAAGACGCGGCGCCTATCGTATACTTTTCCAATTGAAATTGCAAGACGAGACTTCTTAGCGACAGGAAGCCTGTACAGGACTACGAACTACCCGGCCTCGGCCAATGTAGAGGAGCCCGCCCAAGAAGCTCAACATGGTAAAATGCATGAAAAGGAGTGCAACAGGGGCCGGACGAAGAACAAGGAAGGCTTCGGAGGCTAGTGTCTCTTTCGCGCTCAACATTAGCTGGATGATATGACACATCAAATAGGTCAGATCGGTACTCATAGTTTGCAAATACTCAAACAATCCACTGATTTGAATCCAAATGACATCACTACACTGCCAATAAATGGCAATGCAATGGTAATTCAATCATTATCCCGGTTGTAAAATATTACCATGGCGCAGTCGTCCGCCCCCCTCCAATCCCCTCCAGGGAAATCCGACGAGGGCGGCTACAATGTGAACCTGATCAAAAATGAGTCTCTAGATGGTGATCATCCCCACAATAAAGGAAATGGCGCCGCGATTATTGAACCCAACAATACTAATAGTGGTAGTAGTATCCCTCTGCAAAAAATAAATAAGTCGATAATGGTGGATAATAATCATCCGCCTTCGTTACAATCTTCTGCGGATGATGGGGATGCTGCTATCATGGAAGATGCAGCTACGACGACGTCGGGGAAACCGTCATCATCGAGTAGTGGTGGTGAAGCCCACGTGGAACGAACCAACATCAACAACTCCTCCATCGATACCGCGGCAGTTAGGTCGGATGCAGCTACTACAACTGCACCATCCAATAATAACGGGAGGATGCCAATAAATCCCCTTGCAACTAATGCAGCTACTCCAAATTTGCAAAGTCCAGCGGCAGTTGGGGGGGACACAACTGACGCGAGGCAACAACAAATCCTGGCGAGTATCCAACATCGTCGTCAGTTATTGGCGTGGGTACGTGAGAGTCGGATAGCATGTGAACAAAGTAGAAGTAATATATCCAATGGTACCAAAAAGGGATTTGTAGCGGCGTTAGTAGAGGAACATGCCAAAGAGAAGGGTGGTGATGGGAAGAATAATAATTCAACAACAACACTCAAACTCGATGCTACTGCGAAACCATCATCATCATCTACAGTGGGGGGAACGACAACGACACCACCATCATCATTCACATCTGCAGAAGAAATTGCCAACTACAAAAAAGTATCCAAACTAGCCAATTCCGCCACAGCACTACAACGTAAAAAATCCAACAGTACAATCACAACCGCCGAAACAGCCGCCCAAAGAGAATTGCGTCGAGGTTCCAGTGTCGGAAAACGCATGTCGGCAGCGGTAACGACTTTGAATAATTTTGGGAATGTGGGGGGTTGGGCATCGACTGATACGTCTGTTTCGGGAGGTGATGTGGCTACTTCTTCGTCGACTGGTGGTGCAAAGAAGGCATCATCGAATAATCATGTCTCGTCATCATCGTCTACTGCAGCTGCGACGAATAATGGAAAATTGTTACCGAATAAAGCAGCAGCATTCCCCCCATCAGTGGGGAAGCAACTCAATAATCCGACAACTGTACAATCATCATCCACATCATCCACTCTATCGTCCAAAGCTGCACCGGAAAAAATGTCAAAAAAGGCACGAAAACGATCGAGTGGTATCAAAAAGACTGGAGTTGGCAGTGGTGCCGATGGTTCATCATCGAACCATCATGGTGGTGGTACGGCAGTATCCAAAAATGCAAGTGCAGTCAAACCAACGGATAAATCAACCCAATATATGACATTGTCTGCGAATGCAATTCGGTTGCGAGATAGAAGGGATGAGTTGGCACTGAAATTGAGCAATTTACTACTGCAAAAGCAACATCATGTTGGTAGTGGAGAGAAGAAACGCAAGGCTGCTGCTGACGTTGATGATGAAACATCACCATTTACTCCACGTAAAAAGAAAGACGTCAAAACAAAGACAACACAATCATCGTCACTGACAAAATTATCATCTCTATCCGAAATGGGCAAGACAAAAGAAGCGACTCGACTCCCTCCCCGACGAATGACTCAATGGGACAGCGTATTGGAAGAAATGAGATGGATGGCATCCGATTTCATCCAAGAAAGAAAATGGAAAGTCGCCTGTGGAAAGTCATTATCGTCGTCTGTCAAACAACAACACATTGATGGACAAAAGTCGGCATCGGCGAAATCTGCAAAGGGAAAGTTGAAAAATACTACACCGAGCAAGTTGGATGATGTATCTGCCGCTACAGAGACTCCATCATCATCAGTATCAAAACCTACATCATCCACAAAATCAACAACCAAGTCTGCCGACTCAAAGTCAAGTGATCGAAGGAAAATGTCAATTAGCGATTCAAATCCATTATATGTTGATCCATCCAACGATGACGTGAACCATTCGAGGAAAATATCACAACTTTTATCCCTTACCGTATCCGATCATTGGGATGTTACTTCGAACAAGGGTGCATTTCCACTTACGGATGATGACTACAAGGCTGGATATGAGAGATTCCGTAAAGTTCGGGGGGAATTACTTGGGGAGACGAGTGAAATTAGTGTGAAATCTAGTGCGAATGATTCGTCGTCACCATCTCCTCCTACATTCCAAGAATTGGAGTTTGATGATATTTCAAAGAAAATGCAGGAATCAGTCACAGCCATCAATTCACTCAAAGCAAAGACAGATGAAGCGTTGAGTAAAGAGCGTGCACTACAAAAATATCGAAAATCGCTCACGTGTGGGGTTGAACTCAGCAATGCACAGTTGAAAGCTGTTCATTTTATCGAAAGTATTTGGGCAAGTCGAGAGGAAATGAGTGTTGCCGCAGTGCTTGGAGGCAATGTCGGGATTGGAAAGACCATTGTAGGTTGCTCCACTCTTTGGAAAAATCGACATGCGGGCGCTCAATTAGTATTGTGCTCTCCTGCTTCATTGGTGAGTATTTCCCTTGGCTGGATCTTTTCTGATATTTTTCATTCATACCTTTCTTATGCATTCATGCCTTACCTTAAATGAACAGTTTCGCTGGAAGCATGAATTGAACAAATTTGACGATTTGAATGTAAAAGTGTTTGGGCATGGCGGCTGGTCCTTCCGTGCAGACGACATTGAATGCACTGCTGCTGGTTCATCTGATGTTTTTTTGTGTGATTACTCGTCATTTATTGAGATGGCCGATGGCAAGAAAGAATCACCAGCACATAAGAGTATTCCAGATTTTGCATCGTTGATATTGGATTGCCGTCATCCGTCAGTAGATGATGGAAAGAGCGGTAAGCATCCTGTCGAAATTGAAAGTGCCGAATGGTGGAACCGCGTGGTTCAGTTCATGATGAGCTCCGCAAGCATGGACCGTGTTGTAATAGAGCATCCTTGGAACCAGTTTTGCCCCGCAAACTCGTACGATGGTGGCAAAGAGGCGCTTGATTGCAAGATGATTGCAATGAAGCTTGCATTCATGTGCAATCCTGCTACTTTCTTTTCAACTCGTGGTTCTGTTGGAAAACGAGTGATATCTTGGGCTAAACGTCAGGATGGATTTGATGGTCAGTCTCCGCCTTTGGTGATGCTCAGATCAGTTCTTACCGCATCAGTGCGGAAAATGTATGATTCCGCTCTGACATATATCGAGTCTGATGAGCAGTGTCCGGAGACAATCAGTGTTGGAAATGGAAATGGAGCTGGAACATCAAACGTGTCAAACCTCTCCTGGGAGATACGAAAGTGCTCATTGGCAGCGTCACAACAAATTGAATACGACCAATATTGTTCGAACAATTTATTGTCTTTGTTTCCCGGCGAATCAACCAGAGCAGAAATTGCTGACACACTACTGATGTTGAGAAAGATATGCTTCCACGCAACGATGGGCGAAGCGACAACAACTTTGCTAGATCCTCTCTTGCGCATCCATGGAAATCAAAAGTGTTCTGTTGATGGATCAATGATTGCAAGAAAGAGCACTCAAATGTCAGAGGCATGTTTCACAACTGCGAAGTCATTGCTAGAGAAATCCTCCAAAATGAAGGAGCTTCTTCATATTTTGGGAAGAGAATGCGGTCACGAAGTTCCGAACGAGCTCATACAAACATCACCAAAGGATTTAGATCCCAACACCACCAGTAAGAAGAAAGCGAAGGTAATCATTCTTGCCACCCTCAGCGAAGCGCAGCTGATGACGTCGTACTTTTTGAGTGCAGTTGGACTGCACCACGAAGTACTAGTTTCTTTACAAACGAAAGCACCACCCTCTCCTGCTACCGACGCATCGGCGTGGGCTTGGAGTCAGAGCGTAATATCCCAATTCAACGATGGGCGTTTTA
The DNA here is from genome assembly GCA_030544225.1 of Skeletonema marinoi. Classification (NCBI taxonomy): domain Eukaryota; phylum Bacillariophyta; class Thalassiosirophyceae; order Thalassiosirales; family Thalassiosiraceae; genus Skeletonema; species Skeletonema marinoi. Next base: position 3,553,045 of record CM060487.1, read on the forward strand.
CTGAAGATAATCATCCGAACAGATTCTTTGATATTCTTGTAGCATCCCCCATCACACTCTCTTCTCATGGCTGCGGTGTTGGGGCTACTTCTGCAGACTTTGTCATCAGCATTGATGAAGACTGGAGTGGTCGAGAGGAGCTACATGTCGCATCTCTTCTTTCTAAACTGCGTGCAAGCGAGAAGGGCTCAGCGAAGTGTCCAAAGCCACCGTGTAAGTTTGTCAAAATCGTCTCGAAGAGCACTTGTGAAGACACATTCATCTGCAAAGGAAACACTGTAAGGGTGGATGCAACAATACCAGAGCCTGCTGGAACAAAAGTCAGAAGTGCGAAAAAGACGCGCAAGCGAGGCCGGAGTAATTCGAAGAAGAGCATCGATGAAGTAGAAAAAGCTACCGTCGCTCCCAGGAGTATTGAGTATCAGGTTTGTCTCGGAACTTCGAATCTAAGTCAAACCAATACAGCCATAAATGATGATGGATTCCTGCTACCTGCCGTCATGAATGAGGTCTCGAACACCAGCGTTGTGGGATCAAAAATATTGCGTCACAGAAACAGTAGCATATCTGACATATTCGGTACACAAATGGGTTCGGATGAGCAGTTTATGCCTAAAGACGACGATGACGAACTCACGTCTGCTTGTAGTGCTGACCAAGGCATGTTTTCATTGGCACTTTATCAGTCTGAGCACAAAGCATTGCATTCTTCCGCACCAAATGCGATGCTACGTTCGATTACATTGTCAAAATCTTGTGCACCGCATTCAGAAATCCACCCTAGGGACGTTTTATCCAACAGAGACGTATCTTCAGCGCCAGTGCGTTGCTTTGCCGCATCATTGTCAAACTCAACTTTACCAACTCTTTCAGAGAGGAGGAAGAAGATACAATTGTTCCAGTCAGGCAAATCGGATCCCTCAGCAACGAAAGAAGAGACAACTTTAGTAAGCGCGCAGAATAGAGAGAGTTGTGAAGAGGCAGAAATAGAAGCAGAAGTTGTTGATAGCTCGACATTTTTAATGTATGAGCTTCCTATCAACAAGCTCTCCGAAAGCGATACTATTGCATCGAAGAAACGGAAGATAGCGGTTGCCAACGAGGACTTGACAACAAACGCATTCTCTTCATTTTTTGATTCATCAGATACATCCATGGGACTTGCTTGTGACGGTCATGAAGGACTCGATGCGTCAGTGTATGCCCCATCATTTCTTCCACCCCTTCTCGATATAGCCCATAGCACAGTAGTCGAGGCAACTACGATTCCACAGGATAATGGGCTTGCTTCAAGTGCCACGAAACCACATGTTGACGAAACGTCCATGAAGCTTTTCACTAATACTTCGACGACGTCTCAGCAAGATGATTTTTCATCTAGGGCCTCTGCGCGAACTAAGCTGAATGACACCACCTCCGCTCAAAGGAAAATCTCGTCCGACCTTCATTCTTTCGAAACGGAGACAAATCCTTACTCTTTCCCAGTCCAAAGCAACAGCGAAAACCTGGACACGATGCTATGCAATAGCCTCGCTGGATGCGATGTAACGGGTGCCATATCTTTCCAGTCATGGCCATCCTTGAATGCAATGATATTGCTCAAAGAAAAGAAGAAGGATAATGCATTGGGAGAGCAGGATAAAAAGGCAAAGAAAGCGAAGAATCACCTCTCTTCTAAACCCTCGACAGTAGGCGACAAACTAAGTTTGCCTTACTTTAGGAAGGAGAAGATAATGCGGAGAGCTTCATCAGCTACAAAGAAAGTCAAGTTCGACGACGCAGCATCTATTGTCGGGTCAGTTAGACTCCGATCTCGCCTCAACGACCTTGTGAGTGGATCATCTACATCACCCCCTCTGAGCAAGAATACTTTTGCTTTAATCGACAGTGGAAATAGGAACAAGAGAAGTTTTGGTGGCATCAACTTACCAATAGGAGTGAAAGAACCAGCAATATCCAGCAAACTGTCAAGCTCATTAGAAGAGACTCCAGAGCCTTGGACGGAGAAGGAAGATATTCTTTTGAAGGAAACGTTGGCTCGGTATGGCTTGAACTGGCAGCTTGCATCAAAAGCAATTTCAGCTGCATTTAACTGCATGCGTTCCCCATCTCAGTGTAGACATCGATGGGAGTCACTCAGTGATTCTGAACATTCTTTACCTGTCAATTCGATCAATATCGATCAACCCAACGACGTGAAGATGATCATGCGGTTCAATAGTAAATCTGACAGCAATGAGAATGAATCCCTCATTTACATCGAGCCTTCTCATATAAGAGACTTGAAAAATGGATCCGGATCCACCCAAACGGTTGCGTCTCATTGGATCGGCAATCTCTCATCATCTACAAATCCTGGGGCTGGAGTAAAAAAGGAGGAAAACATCGCGTCACGAATTGCGAAACTTCGAGATTCAGCGAAGAGAAGACGTTTTGTACCAATAACGTTGCCAGGAGCAACTACTGCTGGCACGGAAATTACCGTCCGGCTAGCACCAATTCATGCTTCGCACGCAGAAGCTGTACATGCGGCGAGGTCGGACATGTCACAACCACGCAAAGAAATGTGGCCGCTTGAGCTTCTAGATTATGTCGAAAAGCAAAGAAAAGTAGTCGCAGAGCAGGGTGCTCATGATCCGCAGCGGGGACCGTCAAGCAATCACATACAACCTACTTCACAGCCACCTCACCATCAACCGTATCCACCACAACCACCAGCCCATCCGACACAACAACAACACCACGCAACATCATATCATCCTGCGTATGACCCGTACCGACCACATCAACAACCTCACGAGAAACCGCCCTCAACAAAAGGTCCTCCATAAATAATATATTGGGCACATTGGAAGAACCATCCTATGTATTCAAAAACACGCAACACATTCTTTTTAATACCATAATATCAGTTAACTAATCATTATAACAGCTATTTGATTGACAAATCCGTACCCTCATCTACTCTGTAAATAGACTTTCAATGATTGAAGCGGACTCAATGATGCGAGCGATTGCATCAGTCATGGACATTGATTGAAGGCTCTCGCTATTGCATACTTCTCCAAGATTATCGTCCTTTGCCTCTTCAACAATATCATTCTCACTAACTTTTGACTCATCGAAGTCTTCTTTTGTTCCCCCACTCGAACCATCAACCTTTGATTCTTCTTCTGCCATTTCAGTACGCGCCGTCAATTGGATAAGCGAAGCATGGTCAATGTCATCATCCTGAGCTAGTTTGCCGAATGCTACGAGCAAGTTCAGGGTGGAAGCAGGTTGTGCACCCGCAACAATGTTCCTCGACTCAACTAATACAGGAGACTCTCGACTAGCATTCACTAATGCAATGAGTTTGTCGAGAAAATCAATTTTTGCCTCCTTGTTATTCTTGAACGTGCTTGAATCCAGCTCTGCGTCTGTAAAAAGGCCCGTATTAGGAAACTTGGTTGATTGGATGATTGCGAAAACAATGTCGTGGATGAAACGGAATGGAGGCTTGGATAGAAGACGGCTGCGTAGTTTTGGACGGGAAAATATAGGTTGAAGGACTCGCATCGCCTCATCAATCGCAAGATTGAGGGCGTGGTCTTGAGAAGACATGATGCTCGGACGGAGTGGAGAGAATGCCGATTGCAGATGAGATATTTTCGATTTTGCTGCAGTTTTGAAGAGCTGTACCATACGCCGCTGATACGAAAACGTAGGTAGGGAGTTTTGCAAATAATATCGTGGCATACCTCGCCGCAGCGATCACACACAGTATCGCCTCCCAACGCCCACATTCCCTGCAGCAGTCCCTTAGCGGCCATACCATTTACTACAATAGTGAAATCTACCATGAAGCCATTCTCCACTATCATCATCGTTGCGCTGTTTGGACTGTTCCAAATCATCGTAGCGACCTCCGATAATCTGAATGTAGTGGTTACTCCTGAGCTCTCAAAACAATGCCACGACCAGATCCAAGCGATCGAGAAGTCAAACAGCTACAATGTCCAAATGAATCTGGCAACTTGCATCCACTCCGCCAAATATTTCAGGGTCGCGCTTGAGATTTACTCCTTCATTCAACAATCTTTCCCTTTTGACGCCTATGTCCAGGTGAATAAAGCTGCCGCACACCTAACGCTGGGAGAGGTAGGCTTGGCTAGAGACTCAATGCGTAAGTACTTCGATCAAGTGGGTGGCATTGACGGCAGCGGCATACCCACAGACACGATTGCAGCACAGAAAGGCTCACCATGCAGCAATACTTCGGCATACAAATTGGATTGTGTAAACGCGCTGAACAATTTTGCAGCCATCGAGTTGACGGATGGGAAAAATTCTACAGCGGCGACTACGTATTTGCATCGCGCGATCGAGATCGGAGATGAAGACATGCTAAACAAAGTATACGTCAATTATGGTGGACACCTTTCCATGATTGGAGAAGACGACGGAGCTGCAGAAGCTTTCACCAAGGGTTTCCTAATCAATCTGAAGCGAGGTGATTTTGAAGCTGCCACGGCAGCCTTGGTACGTCGAGCCCTAATCATACCAAAGGTGGCTGAATCCTCAGAACATGCCGAGCAAACACGTATCAACTTTACAGCAAGGATTCGAGATATCATCAAGCTTGCCAACGATGGTGGAACAACATCCAGCATGAGAAGCGACTTATTCAATGCCGTATCGACGACTGAAGACATTTCAATCCCCAAGCTGTCCAACACCCTTCACGACTGGACCACAGGAATCCAAGTGCCTCACTTCCATTATCATTATCTCGGATTTCACGACAACTCGCTACAAAAAGAAGTGGCCGACATGTTCTCACTTCTTTGCCCCGACGAGCTGTATGAGATATCACCGCATTTGGCTCCTACTTACCAGCGACAAGTTCGGCTCAAGAAGCGAGTTGGAATCATCTCGAGCTTGATTGGAGGTGACGAGCCTCACGGATTGTTGGTACAGCCAGTTGTAAGAGACCTCAAAAACATCTTTGATTTCGTCATTATTAGTGTGGGATCGAAACAACCAAGCCAGGAGTTCTTCAAAGCAACAGATGGAAATGTATTTAGTACTGGTTATGATGAAATGGAGACAAAACAGCTCTTGCGTTCGCTGGAACTAGACTGTCTCATTTACCTTGAAGCAATGAACACGGCACAACTCTACTTCTTGGGGTATCAACGTTTCGCTGAAGTGCAGGTTTTGGTGATGGGTGCGCCAGTGACTTCTGGGATAAAGACCTTCGACTACTTTCTGTCTGGAGATCTCCTCGAACATCCCTACCGAACACAGCTAAAATCTGACCATTACACTGAGCAAGTTGTGCTCTTTGATGGCCAGGCAATTTCCTTTCCAGACTCACAACACCATCTACCTCAAGATTCGGCCCTGGCAGCTGGCGACGCTCATTCAAATGTTACATCATTAGAACAGATGACCCTTCTCGCAAAGCAGGACACTCATTTGTTTGTATGCTTTCAGAATATAGCAAAGATACAACCAAGCTTCGACTATGTATTGGTTGATATTCTCCTAGCAGATCTGAAGGCGCAAATAATTCTACAGGCCAGTCGTCATGCTGCACAAACTTCTTCCCTGAGCAATCGACTGGAGAAAACACTGCAAGAGCGACTGTGTGGATACAATGCGTCACAGGAATGTTCCACTCAATCCTTTCAATCAAGAATCCATTACATTGCTCGAATAAAGTCGGATCAAATCATTGAGTTTTTGCAGCGTAGCGGGACTTCTTCAGTCGTTTTGCAGCCATTCCCCTTTGACGGTTCAAAGACGACGTCTGATGCAATCAACGCAGGTGTGCCACTCGTGACTTTCCCTCAAACACACCTTCGTGGTAGGATGACAAGCACTCTGATTCGTGCCATGTTTTCGGATGACACCCCCAATGACATCACAATGTGCTGTATTGCCAACAGCGTGTCTGAGTATGTGTCCAAGGCGATGCGTTTCACTTCTGATCTACAATTCCGAAGCCGGGTGAGCGCCGCGATTCAGCAGCAATCAACTCGCGTGTTCAACAATAAATCAGTGTCGCTAGAATGGGCCAAGTTCCTTACGAGAGCACTTGAGCAGAGGATTAGCGATCAAGAGCTTGAATACGAGATTGGTTTTGGGGACGAAGACAGGCACTATCAATCCTTCTCCGCCAAAGCAATTGAGAACGACCAGCAACTTTGGAGAGAGAGTGTAATGCTCGGGCACCGCTCCGGGAACTAAATCTAACTTCTCATTTCTCATGTCTGCCTCATTTGAAACGCCAACGTGTTTAGTTCACCGTTGTCGTCACATGACACTCCTGACCAATCACATTCATTTGGCAGTGTTTTCCAACCACGCCGCAGTTCTTCATCCCAGGACTCTCCACCCTAGAAAGAAGCAGCTTTGTAAGTATACAATCATAATTAACAGCGAGTATCATCATAGCTGCACACACTCACCATTACATCATAGAACATTGCAAGAATTTCTCTTTGTGAGATTGATACGCAAGAGCTTGCGCCCAAATGTAGCGACGACTGTCCAGATGGGCAGGGTTTACACTCTGATGATGAAGTTGCATAACCCTCTTTAGAGTATGTCCCCAAAGGACACAGAATAGCGTCGCACCCATATTTACTTGCAAACCCTTCGTGAATCTTTTTGTTCGAACACAATGTGTTGGGAATTGGTCCATGTATACGATTACCGCCGAGTTTCAAGTCAACAAGCGAGGAAGACGAGCCGAATATGGGATCAATCGTACCTGTGATATTATTATTGGAAACATCGAACCAAGTCAGTGACGGCAACACACCAATTACCGCAGGTATTGTCCCAGACAAACGATTTTCTTTCAAATGGATAATCTGCAAATTCTTCAAGAGCCCCAACTCAGCTGGGAGAGAGGAAGTAAGCTTGTTCGAGAACATATCGAGTCGTTTTAGTGAAACCATCCCCATTAAATTTGAAGGTATGGGCCCCGTCAAATTGTTGCCATATAGTTCTAGATTCTCAAGTTGCTGTAGATTTTTTATGTTCTCGGGTATTCGACCCTTCAGCTTGCATCGGCTGAGAACTAGCTGCTTCAGAGATTTCATTTGACTGATTTCAGATGGAATGGACCCATGAAAGCTATTTAATGACAGATTCAGTGTCGTCAAATCAGATAATTGCCCCAATTCACTGGGCAATTGCCCTGTAAAGCCGGAGCTTGACAAATCGAGTATCTTCAACGATTTCAGGTTTCCAATTTCAGTTGGTATAACACCAGTCAAAGATGAGCACTTGTCCAGCTTAAGGACATTAAGCTTTTCCAACTTGCCCCATTCTGGAGGCAAAGTCCCTTTCAGCTTGCTCGCTCCACTCAGCCCGATAATTTGCAAGCTTTGTAACATTCCAATCTCCGAAGGTAACCCGTGACAATCACTAGACCCAGCACATAGTTTTGCATTGTTTGGGGTAATTGCAATTACTTCCCCGTCACCGCCACAAGAAACCCCGGGCAGATCACACGTTTTTGTATTGACATTCTCCCAATGCTTCTGGAACTCAGTGCCCCACTCCCTTCCACCTGTAAAGACGTAAAAGAGCTGCAAAATTTCTCTTTCACTTAGCACTCCATCCCCATCAACGTCACCAGCAATGTAGTCTTTCGAAGAGCAAGTTGTCTGTCCTAGTAGTTTCTTCTCTAATTCGTCTTCACTCAAGGGACATACTTGACAAGCTATGAAAAAGAGGCATCAATATGAAGAAGCAGCAATAATGTGGTGAGGAGATGGGAAACAGGAAACAGTCACAACTACAAACTCTCTCTAGTCAAACCCAAACTTACGTCCCAATTCTGACACTGCACCAACGGGGCTGAAGTATCCCGGCGAGCAAAGGATGTTATGACCTGGCTTGCACAGGGTATTCTTATCACAACCAAAAGAACGCCACAAATTGAAGTACTCTTCACTGTCATCAAGCTCAAGCATTGTCGGCACTTCGCCAGTGAAATTGTTTCCAGTGACGTTCAGTAGTGTAAGAGTCTCAAACAGCTTCGAGTCAGGAAATGGTCCTTTGAGATGATTGGAACCTAACTTCAACTCACTCAAACTAGGTGGAAAAATACCTGGCATTCCAGTCAACTTATTGTCTGTAAAATCAAGTACATCCATACCTGGTGCATCAAAATCAGGTATCGACCCTGTCAGCTTGTTCCCTGCAAGGGCGAGACTGTTCAGCCTGGTCATCTCCGTAAAATACGATGGGATTGTACCTGTGAGTTGGTTGTTGCTCATGTCAATAAATCGAAGCGCCTCGAACCGTGAAAAATCATCAGGTATGCTCCCTGTGAAGGCATTATTCTCGAACCATACCTCTTCTAGTGTAGATGGCAAATTTCGAGGTAGCTGAGATGTCATCATATTATCACTTAGATCCAAGAACTCCAGCTTCGTCAATTCGCTGAAAGACTCCGGCACCGTTCCTCGGATTTCGTTCTTCATCAGATTTAATCTGTGCAGGTTGGTGAGCATGTACAAGTTGTTAATAAGGGTGCCATTCAAGTACACGTACATACTCGTCAAATCAATTTTTGTGACGGCTGTCTTTGGAGGGCAAGGAATGTTCAGAAGTTGATCCACATCCATTTTTCCATCGCATCGTGTCTTCTTGTTTGCATCTTCATCGTCCTCCTCCATCCCTCGTGCTCCTGGTCCAACAGTTGTACTACCACAAGTGATTCCATCCCAACTACAGTGATCACTATCACTTAGCCACTTTCCAGAGCCAAGAAGACCGCCAAGCTTCGATTCGTTTGCTTTTGAAATACGTTCGTCTTCTGGTGGTATTTCAGACAAAGCGAAGAAGAACTCTTCAAGAACAGCTCTTTCAGACCATCTGCCTGTCATACGATGATGTTTCATTTCCTCCACCAGACGTTCGCAATTGTATCTGCGAAAGTTATTCGGAAGATCCAACTCTTCAATCAATGGCATCAACACCATTTTTGCATTAGAGTCACAAACACTAGGGTAGTCAGCAAATGTGGTAGTCTCCCAACCCAATCTTTGAAAAATGGCATCGTGGTCAATAATTGTAGCGTATGCACTCGTATCTCTTGCGGTTTCGAACACTCCCATGAACTGCTGTACATCCCATTTACTTTGATGACCAGGAGGAGACGGGGGCGGCCGAGTCTCTGGTTTCTTGGCAGCAGTCTCTGCTCCAGCAACCGCACTTTCACCATACAACTCCCGAATAAATTCTAATGGAAAGTAGATTTGGAATGTCCCTACTCCCTCACTCCAACCGGCGGATGTTCTGAATTGATCGAGCTGAGTTTGAACCTGTACCTTCAAAGCGGCCTTCATCGATTCCATCTGCTCTTCTGTATTTGGTTTTGGTTTGCCTCTGGTGGTTGCCAGGAAGTTCATGGCATTATCCACTATTTTATCAGCATCGTCGAGGCCAAATTTGATCATGTCCGCGATGTCCAGGGCAAGCCGCAATTGTATATCATTGGGATGATTTTTAGCTGCTGATGGTACTAGCGCGAGCAGTGCTAACAGCACGTGAAGTGATGATATAATTATGCTGCGCATTCTTTTACTTTATTCGTTTTATTGAAGCCTACTCTCTTTTGGATAGCCACCCGTTGCCCGTTACTGGCTTTGCTTTGGATTTTGTTCGATGGATTTTGTGGATTGTGGATGGATGATGATGTCAGCTTCACAACTCGTGTCGGCCAATATTTATTTCATGGCTTCAAGAACCCTATTTTTAGGCAAATCTATATCTTCAAGCCTTCTTTGAAGTCCAATGAAACAAGTTAGGTGACCAAAGATTCAAAGAGACGGCGGCATTTTGCAACATTTTATGAAACATTTGCCATTGCCCTCCGATTGCCTGCATAATGCCGCAGTTTAGACGCAAATGATGCCAGTGTGCTGTGATGATGGTGACATCATCCAATCAAATCATCCTAGCGAAGAAGCTGATTGACCGGAGTAACATAATGGATAAGCTGTGCAACACGAACAGAATATTTCTAGTGCACAAATAAGATGGTCCTTCAGCTCCCAATTCCGAACAAATCACTGGGACAAGCGGATGATTCTTCAGCAATCGGCTCCAGCAATACTTCATTGCATAGCAGAGATGTTGTAGCCGCTACACCAATCATTTCAAATCTCGCCTCTGGATTCTATCCAATTGGGTCGTCATTTTCGTCGGGAGTCCAGCGGCCGAACCTTTCATCAAATGTCAATTTGAATTTGCAACAACAGCATCTGATGATGCCACAGCAGCCGCAGCAGCCAAATGCTGCATCAAGTTTGCAATATCCATCTCAAATGCAAAGTTATCAGATGTCACAACAAATGATGCAACCTCAAATGATGCAGTACAACCCTCAAATGATGCAAAATAACAATATGATGGGCAGTATGAGTGCATATACAAATCCTTCGTTGTACAATTTTAATGCAACACAGATGATGTCGCAATACAATCAGCAGCTATTAGGCAATCCACAACAAGTTGCTTCCACTTCAACAAATAATATTGGAATCAATGCTGGCAACAATATGAACCCTTGGATGAGAATGGGCGGCGGTCAGCCAAACAATCCATTGGGCAAAGTCACTGTGGGAGGCAGATCTTTACTGAACGCAACAATGAATACAAACGGTGATGGTAGCAACAATAACAGTGGCAATAACATGATGAGTTTATTGGGAAGTAGAGGTAGAATGGAAGGACCACCACCGCGGCCGCCATTATCAGCTACAAAATCGCAGTTGTCTTCTAGTTCCAAGGCGATGACCAACATATTGCAACAACCGACGCCTTCCAAAGTGGTGAATTTCGAAGAGCTACCATCAGCTTCTGCAGCTGAAGATGGTGCCAACAATGAAGCTGACTATCAAGAGGCAGCACTAACAACTGAGCTGTTGACATTAAGTGTACATGAGGCCTTGACATTTGATGGCGTAGAACTAGCGCTTCATCCAGATTTATTCAAAGAGAGCAATCGAAATAAAGATCACAGTGGCAGGACTCTCGGACTTGCACCTGGGGATCTCGTTGAGATGCGAGTTTGGAGTGCTCGCCCTGGTATCACAGCCACAAAACCAAAATCGAATTCTACATCGAAAGCCAAAACTACTGTAGGGGGGAAATCATCATCTCTGCATAGCAGGAATACGTCGTTGGCATCTGCAACCTCATCAATTTTTGCGAATGCATCAATTGCCAACAGTTCGCCCAATCCAGCAATTTTGGAACACACACCAGTCCCAAATGAAGTGTTTAGAGATCCGACATCATCACGTTTGAGTACCAAGAGTAACATACCTGTCCAACCTTCACAATCGGAAAATAGTCGAGGTGTCCTTCTCGGGGAAAGATGTCTCGAGGCTCCTCCAACGAAGCAAGGAACTCCCGTGGCGACATCTTCGACATCTACATTACTCGCAGGCGCAGCATCTACTCTATTTCGTAATACGAATACGACGTCTGATATCCAATCTACTCCGCCAACGTTGATTCCCGGAGCCACTATCCCCAGCCAGAAAACATCCGTGTCGTCTTCAGAATCAGGTCGGTTACACGGGACTTCATTAGACGATAGCACGATAGCCTCTCACAGTAGAGAGAGTTCGTTCTTAACCAACTCTACTTTAGCAGGCATTCATAGCAGAGATTCTTCGTTTTTAGCAGGAATGCATAGCAGAGATTCTTCGCTATTGAATCCACTGAGCAACAATGGTAGTCCCAGCAAAGAGTCGCCAATAAGCTCTCCACTGCCCGGTACATCATTGGCGATGGAGGCAGTAGACGAAGGCCAACCACATTCTCTCATTACCAACTTGTCAGGGTTAGGCAGCCTGAACGAAGCACACAAGGGACAATCTTTCCCTACACGCCGAGATGGACCCTCCCTCGTCACACCAGCAGCAATACCGCCTCAGCTTCAGTCTCAAAAAGTTGCCGTAGCACGTCCTGAAACAATTACAGCCACATTATCTCCAGCCCCGCTTTCTACGACTCCTACCTCCACAAGTAAGTCGAGCACAATTAGTAACAAAAGTCCATCGAGTAAGAGTCCATCGAGTAAGAGTCCATTACAAAGGCCACCAGTCACACTTCCACGGGAGCAAAGTAGAGATGCAATCAAAAATTCCCACGTTCGGAATGATTCCATTGCGTCCACTACTCCAACACCAAGTGGTGGAATGGCAGGATCGATTAGTCATAGACGGTACAGCAGCAACATCCCCGCATCTTCGTCAACAGCTCCACTCTTGCCTCCAGTCCGCAGAAGCAACACTAGGCCATCAATAAATGCCGGTGTGATTAATCGAGAGAACAGTGAAGACGAGATGGCAATGGACATCTTAGAATCTTTGCAAGAGACACATTTTGTGCGAATCAGTTTTGTGATGCCAGTCTCAGATGAGAGTCTGAAAAGCATTAAGAGTTCAGCTCGAACGAAGGTTTCTCTATTGAGGCGAGTCGCGGATCTCTATCAAATCACAGGGTTTGATACTGTCACTGTCACCCAAGTCCCTAGACGCAATGCACCTTTCGTTCAACAGCAGATTTCAGCAGACTTTGTTACTATCACGTTCAAAGACCAGTTTGTTTCAAGAGGTGACATGTTTTACTTTCAGAGATCATTTCTGAATAGTTGGGTTTACGAAGGCAAACGTCTTTCATTTAACGGTATACGGACGAACACAAAAGTCATCCGCCATGGTGACCATCCGATACGATCAGGGATTATTTCCGAAGATACGAAGCTCACATTCAGAAGCAGGAGCGCTCGAATCATTTGGCTGGTGCAGATGTCGTCAGAGATGTGGGACTTTGCGTCGCCCTACAAGGCTGTTGGTAACCAAAAGAACAAGGAGCCATCGTGCGAAACATACTTCAACAAATTTATCAGTTTTGCCCGCAAGCTTTTTGAGAAGTGGAAGAAACTTGAACTAACACACAATCTCACAGTTGTGTATTTCAGCAGAACTTTTGTTCGACACAAAGAAGACTCCTCGCGCTCCAACACTGCTTCAGCAGTACACACCAACAGCGATGGCAGGATGTACTGCGACAATTACAAAATTGTACTCAATAATGAAACAAATACAGATTGGAACTCTTTGATTTATCGCATGAAGCAAGCGTTTGTGAATTACCCAAGAGAAGTGAAATGGGATTTAACACCCGGAATGGAAAGAATACCGTCAACAGCAGGCCAAGGCAACATTCTTGAAGCAGTGAATATGACCTTAAACCTGCTGCACCTTCATTTTATCGATCGTGATTTGCATAGGACGGGGAATAGTATTGTCATTATGACGGCAGGCAATGGGGTGTTTGAGGTGGAGAAAAATCTTGCAGGGATAACAAAGCAACGCATGATGGACAATGGTATTGGCTCTGATATGCTCAGTCTCGGCCTTCCACCTCTTCATGTAATTCCATTCTTCCTCTTCCGAAATGAGAACAAGGAAAACACTGCTGAGGAAATGCAAGGATTTGACGATGACGGTGGTGCTACTAGTAGCTTCGAAGTACCGCACTGGATGAACCTAAGCTATGTAGATTATGATGACGAGGAGGAAGCAATGTTGTACAAAGAACACATCAATGATGGTGAGTTTCATTATCTTGCTGTTTCACTCTTCTTTTCACTCTGTTCTAACGCCCTCACTCACTAACATGATAGACGCAGATGATGCCAACGACGAGCAAGACGAAAATGACATTGACATTACTCCGTGGAATGTTTCAAATGGGTTCCTAAGGCGCAACAAGCCCATCCATCATGATGAATCCGCGCCTATCTCATTTCCAACAACTGATGTTGCAGCAACTGCTAAAGACCACGCTAGACACTTAATATCACAGCGAGGTTTTGAAGATATATTGCAGGCGTGCCGACCACGGAACCGAGGAGAGTATGGTTCTGGTCTGCCGATATCTCTATCAAATCTCCTCAAAAAGTCTTCACCTAATGTTGATCATTCAATGCAGGCATCTGAGCAAATGATCGCTCTTGATCAGTCAGCTAGATTTTCTCCTCAGAGATCTTCGAGAGCGAAAAATCTCGAGTGGGGAGCTGTAAGTTTTGATGAATTCAATATGAGCAAAGTCAGTTCATCCCTGCAACGGTCACAATTCCACAGGATGAGTACTTCTTTGTCTGACTCCAGTTCAGCTTCAAGCTTTACGAGTATGGGGAGCTCAATGTTTGTACCTCAATCGACGAGTGGAATGCATTTACAATCGACGACGTCTCTGTCTCTTGAAGCAGGGCAACACTCCACACTCAATCATGACGATTCGTCAACATCTCTTGACATAGATGGCGAAAATCCGCAAGAAGACAATGGAAATCCATTGTCAGCGATTGAAAGAATGATGCGGGAGCACGATGAGAATGCATTTTCAGGGAGAAGCGGAAGGGTATCACCAACAAATAGTGTCTTTGGGAATTCTTTCGCGTAAGTTCATACTTTGTCTCACCAAGTTAATTGGATTATCTTTTTTTTTCTCACCTTTCAATTTATCTGTTTTCGACAAAAGCTCTGGAAATGCTGCGAGCCCGAAGATAGAGGGAAGTCCTCCCCTCGCTCGCTCTCAATCGGCCATGCTTCCTTCTCTGCTGAACAAAGGTGGCGGAATCGAAGCCGCACTTGCACAGTATGAAGAAACGCCAGATTTGGGCGCAGCTAAACCTGGTACGCCCAAACCTGGTATATCTGTCCCTGCCAGTGTAGAGAAACGTTTGAGTACCTCCCCAATAATCAGTACTATGCCTTTCACTTTCAGTCTTGATAGACGTAACGAAGGATACAACCCGAATTACTCCAGACTTGGACCAGACAGAATTGCTGCTATAACAGAGGGACTGCAGCCGCTGGATTTTCATCGGCGGAGTTTGAGCAAGGGTCTTGGAGATCGCCGCAACAGTTTTGCGCACGGTTCATCCAAAAATCAGGTTACTGCTGAAAGTACGTCGAAGACTCCCGGTAACTCCATGAGCCGGAACAAGTCTAAAAAGCACAGTTATCAGCAGCGATACAGGCGCAAAGTCTGGGTATTGAATCCATTCAGACAAGAGGACGAAGACGAAGTGTTAGCAAAGCGAACTCATAATCGGAGACGCTGGTCACACGTTTTCCCTCTCGGAGAAGCTGAATTTAAGAAACATGCAGGCCCAAACTGGAAAAGTTTATGTCAACCGGCGATTCTGCCAATGACTATTGATTTCCATCCGGACCCATCTGAGTTGCAAGATCAAGACAAATTTAGGATTAAGCAGTATTCTGTCACTTTACCTTCAATGAATGAGACGAATTACAAGGATGCAACAGAGTTACTAGATGATTTGATGGTGCAGAGAGTAAGACAAGACTTTCAACTCGTCCCGCGATCAATTTTGAGTGTTCACCGTGAAACTGACAATACTGTGTTAAGTCGAACATTGAGCATGGGTCACAAGATCCAGAAGCTATCCTACAATTCTACCTCAGACTCCGTCGATGTGGTACAATACTACGCTAACTTCGCTGAAAATGAAAGCCCTCAATCTTACCGCTACTTACTTTGGTCCGCTCTTCGACAGGATTATGTTTCTGTAGTACAAACATTCACGAAATACACTAGTCCTTACAAGTGGAATGAGCTGGATATGCTCCTATCCGGTGATACAATCTCGAGTATCTCTGAGGATATGCGACATCCTCGGATCAGTTTTGTTATTCTTCCAGATCCATTCACAGATCAAAATGGAGAGAGCGGATACTCTAGCAAATTCCAAAGGCTTGTTGAGTATTTTAACAAACTTCAGAGCAAAGGATCCGGCACCATCAATATAGAAACGGTGATGAAAAGTGATAAAGCCCCAAAGGCAAGTAAAGGAAAGAGAAGTTTTATAGTTGATTTAAGACGGAGGAACAGCGATAAGTATGAGTGGTGCGAAATCGTTCACGACTCTAATTGCGATACTCGACGAACTTTCCGCATAACAATTCAATGGCTTGTGGCTATTGGTAGCAAAATCGATCAACAGGCACAGCTACTTCATAGAAGATGCGCTCAGTACGGCCTGAACTTGATTCGAGTCCCACACTATTCCTCCTTACGCCTCAGCTTCCTGAATCCTTATGCCGTTCCAATTACTATCCCTGTGAGGGACAAATCATGTGTGAACAGCCTGGAGGAAGCATTAACCAACGATTTTGATTTCGTCTACGACGACTGTCACATGGCAGATCCAAACGAGCTTGTCGATTGCTTAGATGGATTTGACTTCATTGTCAACAGATGGTCTATGAATAAGCGGAAGAAATTTGTTCCAGCGAAGCAGTACCTCCACCGCACAGGTACTCTTTTTATAAGGCTTTTGCGCGATGCACAAGGCAAAGCAATTGTTATCATTTACTTGAACAATCTGCAAATTGCCGGAGATGCACAACTCCTGGAGTGCGCTAGGACTATCTTTAACGACGTTGAACACTTCATCACTGAAGAGTGCAAGAAGGCAAGATGCTGATAAATAATCTTGTAACATTATGTAATGTGCGTACCAATAAGCTGTCACATAATGATGACTGTTACACCCTTGGCTTCGCATCGCATCATCATGACGTCATGAGCAAGGGTTGGTCACGTCTCAGCATCGCCACCCAACACTGCAATTTGCAGCCAGCGACGTGCTTCGCTTGCTGTTCCCTCCTTCTATTACAGCAGCCATAAGCCCGAAGTAGCCAGTGCATATCATTATATTACATCGCTACAGTCCTCTAAGCACAGCAGCAACAAGGATGTCGTCATGAGGCGCACTGGATCATCATCGTGTCTCCTGAAACCAAAGAAATCTCTGTCGCAACATGATCTTGCAGTGCTTCACGATAAAGCACCAACTGCCACTGTTCTCACCGTTAACAGATTGCCACCATACGTCACCGATCGCTTGTACATGTTGAGTGAGCTGCAGGTGCATGCTCACTCTATGCAATTTTTGTGCGATTTGAAGAAGAATGGAACAAAGCCCTCTTTACCAGCATCCATCATTTTGTACTTGAGATGGAAGCCAGATACATATCCTACACCAATTTCGTTTGCTGATGGTCCGCTTTCAGAATGTGTTAGGCAATGCTTGATTGCAAATGGAGACGATGCACCATTCGATGAATTGCAACTTGTGAGATCCAAACCTCGTGAACAACCTTATTCTCCAAGGAGGCAACATTACGACGAGCTGCCTGCTGAGGCAGTGGAATCTTTGAAGAAGATAAGTATTCCGCTTCCACTATTAGGTGCTGACGGTTTATCAGCATCCAAATCAACTGATACCTTTGACACAAAACATGATGAGGAAAATGAGAACAAACAAATGACAAAGATATATGTTGTGGTAGATCGGATATCTCCTGAATCAAACAGCGATGATTTACCTGATCTCCCAGATCTATCTTGCGCATCTTATGAGAGCATACGAAGAGGCGAACATAGCGAATCTTCCACCCAGACAACATCTCAGCAACAGCCACAAAGGCAATCTCAATCAGAAGAACAGAAGGAATTAGAGCAAATAAATCAACACGACAATGAAATGAAAGTTGTGAAATCTCTAGCTCGTGCAATAGCTTCATCTCGTTTTCTACGGAATAGAATAGATGGAGTTACAATTGGACTCACCTCAGATGCACGAGCTGCTCCTGGTCTGGAGGCGTGTATGGATACTGTTGCGAGAGGGGCAAAGGAACGGCGTAGGGCATCAACTAGTAAACAAGTTGAAAGAGCGGAAGGACAAGGAAAAAGAGAGTCAGCGCTAAGTAGATTACGCGAGAAATCACCCGAACGCTCCCCTATTGCAATTGTTGCATGCGAACCAGATGATTTAGAATCTGATCATGAACATTCGCATCACCACAACCATCATGACGCCGATACACACAACAAAATACTTCAGTCTCGGATTATTACTGAGTGGAATGGTAAGGGAGATTGCGAAACATTCGTCGACCGAGCAATGAGTGATTGGAGAGAAGCGTGGTCAGTAAGTAGCGCTGCCGATAAAGGACTTGCGAACAATGGGGTCTATCAAGGCAAAACAAGGCCGAAAGTCCCTCGGATTTCGAGAAATGAAGACGAAACCGAGTACGAAGAAGAATGCGACATTGACGAACCTGTGTCCACTGTTATGATAATCGTACTTTTGGGAGGCATACTAGCCTACATGTGGAATTTGTATGGCGATGATATTCATTCTCTTTTAACTGGAGATGTCTAGTGATTGATGTAATGAAAAATGTTGATTATCAAATAATATGTAGTCGCAATGCACTAGTAGGTCAACGCCTAGATTGTAACAGCGCCATTGCATTCGATATAGAGGTCACTGGCTGATGCTTAACACTCATTAGAGCATCTTTGCTTTCATGAAATGTGTGATTTGGTTTTTTTGCTAAGGTGACAAGCCACATTCGATCAATGCCAAGCTCCATAGGCAGCGATGCTTTCCCGGCCTGCAGACGCAATTGTGTACAGTACTCATCATTAGCAATCAAAGCAAGTGGGTGCTTCGAATCATGCAGTATCTTATTGTTCCATTCTTTACACCTCTCTTCCTCATCTCTCTCTGCAAGTGCCAATGCCAAGGGAACTGAGACTGAGGTCAGGTGGTGTTCAGTATTGTCAAGCTGCTTCTCAGATCCGCTGAGATCTTGATCACTACTGCAATTTGACATGAGATCACGTGCTTCGTTGTTCAGATCCAAAAGTGCGTGTGTTTCTTGCCCAAAGAAAGAGGCGAGTGCCCAACATTGCTCTCCAGACTTTGCTGATTTGTCTTTTAGTTTTGCAAATAACTCGCCACTATCATCCTCGTGGAGATGCTTGCGCACTGGTACCAGTTCTAGACTTGTCCTTGCTAGGACCATTGCTGGTGCCCACGCTTTTGACGATTTCCCTTCAATCAATCCAATGCCAACAGCCAGTGAGTGCTCCTCCAAAACAATCCACTTGAGCAGTTCTTTCCTTCTCCCATTAACCCCAGCAGGAAATCTCACCAAGAATTCGCAAGTTGAAATTATCCCAGTGCCAAAATATTCCAGATCATTGACTGATACTGTATTGTCGTCAGATGCAGATGGTTCATTGCCAGCAAAATCAGGGTAGGCTGAACACGATCTCCAATCTACTATTCGACCAACATGATACTCATTGTCCAAGTTGTTGTAGAGTCGAACAGGCTTTCCAATTAAAAAAACAGCACCAACAGAAGCTGGGGTAACATTCTTCTCGCTTTCGCCATTATCTTTGCTATTCAGATTCAGATCGTTATTCAGCTCAAACGCACCCCATACTTCAGAACGAGGCGGACAATTAAGAGCATCATTACGGAGATTCCCTTCCGGATTTGCCCTCATTTGATTTTCAAGCAGAGAGATAACATATGCCCTACTGCATGAATAATGACTTCTTGCATAGTCGACTCTATCAAAGTACTTTTCCAAGACGGTTGTAGCGCCATTCTCGGCACAGCTTTTGCAATATATTTCACCTTCTGGTACGACCCTCTCACCATTTGTTTCAGACACAAGAGAGGAAGGCAAACACCCCAAATGATATTCAGCATTGCAACCCTTTTGATCACACAATAACACAAGTTCATTATTGGTAGGTGCAATTGAATCTGTAGCTCCCTTGCAAATTTTGCAAACAACATCGTGCTGAGGGGGGTATGCAGTGAAAGTTTTATCAGCAAGGGGATCATAATCGTAAAGAAGATCTGATGGTTGTCTCTTCGAAGTGAGTGGCGACAACAAAACTCGAGTTGACGACGTCACTCTATTTTTTGGAATCTGATGCACGAGCCTCCGCCGCTTTATTGACACGGTCACACTGTTTGGTATCCTTGCCTTCTTCTTGGCTGGCATTTTTTTATTGCTCTCTTCATTAGACTCATCCTCCTCTGCATCTGTACCCCCCGGTTCACCATTATCGGGGGGGGGTTCGATTTTGTAATCTTCCGGAAGAAATGTATTAAAGCCAAGTGTCAATTCGGAATCTCCCTGAAATAAATCTGAAATCTGATCAATCACATCGTAAACAGCTATCTCTCCTGTTCGGTAACCTTTTAATATGGTCAAGAAATTTTTGTATTGAGAACTGCCAGCGCCCAATGTCATTTTGACGAGAGCGACGTAGTTGCGGGCATTGTCTAGCTGAGGATCCATCGCTATTTTGTTGAATGTCAATAATTTTTGACGCAGCGAATCAGCGAAGACAATTAGAATCAGAAACCGGCAGCCAATCTAATGAGGACCGCGGCACCAACAATAATGATGCAGCTCCTATTATATATCAACCGAGAGGAGGTGCAAACAATACCCAATGCAATGTCTACAACAGAATAATCACGTTCGCCTGCAAACAGCAATGGATGTCAACTGTTGTTACAAAAACCTTGTTACACAAGTTACACACCAGGTACGGTAATGAAAGGACACTGACAAACTCTTTCTCCCTTGATCTCCAAAACAAAATCAGTGACGAGCCAATCATCAAGTACTAAAAAGTACTGGACGTATGTTCCTACGGACTCGATCGGGCAGGACTAGCCGGACACATGAGAGGAGAGAAGACTACTTCAGTAGAGACAGGAGTGGTGCGAAAAATGGGTTAAACTCTCAGTTTGACCCCCTTGCCCTGACAAAAGCTGCTGGGTTTGAAACCTAACCCTAGCTTGAGCTTTTTGTGCCCGTTGGTTAAAGGGTGGGGAGTGGGTCAATTATTATCTACAAACTACAAAGCTAACCCAAACGTCTAGGCTTGCCCATCGACATGGAGGTTGCCGATCCCAAAAGATCGAATGAGGAGATCGAGAGATCGGCCTCCCTACATCGTCCGTCCGTCACAGCAATCAAGTACTAAAAAGTACTGGACGTATGTTCCTACGGACTCGATCGGGCAGGGCTAGCCGGACACATGAGAGGAGAGAAGACTACTTCAGTAGAGACAGGAGTGGTGCGAAAAATGGGTTAAACTCTCAGTTTGACCCCCTTGCCCTGACAAAAGCTGCTGGGTTTGAAACCTAACCCTAGCTTGAGCTTTTTGTGCCCACCTGTTTGTGTTTACGCAAACTCAGGGCAAGGAGGATGGAGTTTTGAAGAAACCCCACCCGCACAGATGGAGGTTTGTGATGGAAGCTGTGTCAAGACGAGCACCACAGAACCACCATCTTTGCATCGAAACACTCCTTCTCTGCAGACCTGAATAGAAAAATGCCTCTCCGAACCGAAAAAGAATGGTTTTTATCCAAGATTTCTTCTGAATATACTGAACCGGATTTGCTTGTCGGTGATATTATTGGACTGCTTGATGGAGATGCTGTTGGATTTGCTTGTCAGCAATTTTGTTGGACTGTTGTCGGAGGTATTGTTGGACTACTTGTTGGCGATGATGTCGGATTGTTTTGTGATGGAGACGCTGTCGGGTTGCTTGTCGGTGCTTCTGTTGGACTATTTGATGGAGATGTTGTTGGAGCCGTTTAGGGCGATGCTGTTGGATTACTTGTTGGCGCTTTTGTTGGATTTCTTGTCGGCGATGATGTTGGATTATTGTAATGGAAGGGGCTGATGTACACAGCGGCCAGTTGGCTCCACTGATGAATCGAATGTACGGGGCGAAGCGCAGTACACTGTGGCAACTGACAACTTCTCAGATGAGGACGAAACACAGCGGCCATGCGGCTCCACTGATGACTCGAATGTACGGGGCGAAGCGCAGTTGACTGTCAACTGACAACTTCTCAGATGAGGACGAAACACAGCGGCCATGCGGCTCCACTGATGAATCGAATGTACGGGGCGAAGCGCAGTTGACTTTGGCAACTGACAACTTCTCAGATGAGGACGAAACACAGCGGCCATTTGGCTCCACTGATGAATCGAATGTACGGGGCGAAGCGCAGTTGACTTTGGCAACTGACAACTTCTCAGATGAGGACGAAACACAGCAGCCATTTGGCTCCACTGATGAATCGGGCGAAGCGCAGTTGACTTTGGCAACTGACAACTTCTCAGATGAGGACGAAACACAGCGGCCATGCGGCTCCACTGATGAATCGGGCGAAGCGCAGTTGACTTTGGCAACTGACAACTTCTCAGATGAGGACGAAACACAGCGGCCATGCGGCTCCACTGATGAATCGGGCGAAGCGCAGTTGACTTTGGCAACTCACAACTTCTCAACAGAGACGAAACACAGCGGCCATGCGGCTCCACTGATGAATCGGGCGAAGCGCAGTTGACTTTGGCAACTCACAACTTCTCAACAGAGACGAAACACAGCGGCCATTTGGCTCCACTGATGAATCGGGCGAAGCGCAGTTGACTTTGGCAACTCACAACTTCTCAACAGAGGACGAAACACAGCGGCCATGTGGCTCCACTGATGAATCGAATGTACGGGGCGAAGCACAGTTGACTTTGGCAACTGACAACATAGTGGCCATGTGGCTCCACTGATGAATCGTGTTTACCAAGCGTAGTTGAATTTAGACAACTGAAAAGTTCGCGACATCTACAGAATATAATTGTGTTTCTCTCGATTGAATGTTTTGAATGCACATTCTCCTGAGTTGTAGATTGTAGGAGTTTACCTATTGGTTTGATGAAGTTTTCCGTCTAATGGGATCGAAGGTTACTGTTCTGTTTATCGAGCTGGTAGTGATGAAGATTTAATTACTTTAGCGAAAGCCACAACATGTTGTGCTGCTATGGCGAAAGGAGACGAAGCGGAGACGTGAATGTTTGTAGGCCTTCTCCCAGATCTCCCTGTCGTAGATTTTACCCCCCATGCTGCAAAATTATTGGTAGTGTTTGCGCAGAGGAGGGGATGGGCTCTTGAGAAAAAGCGAGGATTGGAGACGTATCCTCTAACTATGGGACTGGAGTTGAAGGAGGACAACAATGGGAAACAACTGTGTCATCGTCCATTGTAGTTATTCTGCTATGTCATGTTGCCACTGCAAAAATGCGCTGCGGAGGCTCACTAGTGTTGTTCTGAAAATTATGTTTCCGCAGTGGAGAGCGGTTGTTATGCCTGCGTTGGTAGTGGCGATGTTGCTATGTGTCGAGCAGGTGTTGTTGTGCCAGCCTTGAAATAATAGTGCTGACGATATTGTCGTTGTGATATCTGCTGTTTTAATAATAGCGCTGCTGTCTTATGCAGCAATGCGTAGGTGGTTGTAGAATCCGGGGAGATGTTTGATGATTTGAAGAAACGCACTGTTGTGCCCAAGAACCACAGCAGGGTCAGTCGCTGAAGATATGTGATGATACAATTGCACTGTGCTGGACCTATTATAATATGAATATCATAATTTCATTTTTTGTGTGTTCAAGGACGCTTGTGTGCTGTGCAGTCTATTTCGAATTTGTATTTGATGTCAGTGATGAGGGTAGTAGTGTTCCGACGCGGAAGCCTTTCAATTATTATCTACAAACTACAAAGCTAACCCAAACGTCTAGGCTTGCCCATCGACATGGAGGTTGCCGATCCCAAAAGATCGAATGAGGAGATCGAGAGATCGGCCTCCCTACATCGTCCGTCCGTCACAGCAATTTTTTTTTGATGGCCGTTGCGTTGATTGTGTGCGAGATGTAATGTGGTGGCGAGACCACTTAACAAGACAGCTAAACACGATGGTGCCTACTTTACATGTGCAGAGACGATGGATTTGATCTGAGTAGGAGAGAAGCGCTTCTTCTGCAGCATCATAATCTTCAAAGCTTCCGCGCTGATGACGTACCATCCATCAGATTTGCAAATGATGAAGAGTTGAACGTATTATGTTATGTAGCTGATCTCAAAGTACTACAAGTCTGGTAAGAAATATATCCCTTTGTCACCTACGAAACACTTGCATTCATTACTGTGAGGCCAACATGTCTTCCTATCATTTGATCTCAAATCAAGAATGCACAAATCACTAGATGAAAGTCTAAAGCGGTCAAAAGCACTCGTCGCGCCCGAAGTCTTGGTTGGGGAGAATCATTACAAAGTTTCAGTGTATATGTATTGGCAAAAGGCTGGTTATATGCACTGAGGCTGAGTTTGTTTTGCCCCCTACCAAGCAATTTTCTCACGGGTCGATGAGCCGTCGATCTTGCTTACAAGTTTAATATCTTTTCACTTTATATCTATGTACTCATTTACTCACCGGTTGATGCTTGTTACTTCGTTGACTTGAAGATGTTCTTGAGCTTCACAAGCAAACTCTTGGACACGAAACGTTTCAACAGAGTCATTTTGGAGATTAAAATTTTAAAATGAATGCGAGACTCTTTTGGCCGAAAGGAACTGGTTTCAGCTACTAACAGCAAGAATCGGCTAGGAAACTCATGGTTGACAGCTACAATGAAGTATCAGCTCTGGAATTAGTCTGACAATAAGAGCATGCAGTTATGACCGACTTTGATCGTGTCAATCCGCTCTTCGAGAGAACTTGCGTTCCATTCGAAATATTTCAGAGCAGCAGCAACAAATCTGTTGAATCTAATAAAACTAATGGAAATTTCACGGTCAGGATACTGCAAGGGCATCGCCCTCAACGAAATGGTAATGGTAGGGAGCGTGTCATTCGCTTCGAAATGTCGGATGAGTGTAACTTGATTAGTGCGGTAGATGAACGGAACAGTAGTTTAGCGTACGGCCACCGGACGCCATCAAATCGTGGTGTTAGTAGTAGTAGGGCGACTCCGATCATTCATGCTCCGTTCATGACTGCAGATCGGGGCAGCCAGCAGCAGCAAATCAATGGCAACTCTTTCAGGTCGGAAACAAAGCCACACGCCTCATCAATTCCTTATTGCCCGATTGAATTGTTTGAGCTTGAGGTGGGCGAGTCTGACTTTGCCGACCTACGTCGGGAGCAGGCTCTATTGGTCGACTTTAGTGACTTTGCCAACTCGCTAATATCACTGCTTCAGTGCTGTGAATTGGGAGATCATCAATCTGAATCGGTTGACGTTGATCAGCAGCATCAGCATCAGCAATTCCAGGAACAGAGTGCATTCAATCGCAATGTTGCAGATGCTACTTATAACCCGTATGGACATTATAATCACAATGGCCATTCCAATGACTCGTCACAGCAGTGGGGAGGAAGTGGAAACTACACACCTTGGACTACGCCATCTCAAGGCCAGCCCCATCCAATGTACCGTCAACATCAAGCAACGGCAATGCAGTACCAAAGGAGTCCCTCACCGTTTGGCAAGATGAACTCTGCTATGCCCGTGTCAACCTACACGTGTCGTCTGGAAGCTGATTACCAGCAGACATCCTCTGACGATGGCATGCAATGGAGGAGCGGCCAAACTTCCACTATCAACGCACGCAGGTCACAGAATGCTCGATTCAGCATTGTGGAATCAAATCAGTTTCGTGAGCTTACGCACCTTGCACTGAATCTAAAGACAGGCACGGACAAGTCCGTCCGACTTTATCTTTCATCAAGACTTGCCCAGACAATGATGCAGATTGGAAACGTCCAATCACTCTACCAGGATCAACAAAGAAGATGCGAGACTGCTGAATCAAATCTCATTGATCTCAACAAGAGACTGCAAGAGCTTACTCACTCCTCTGAAGCTGAAAAGCGTCATATTCAGTACCAATCCGAGGAAAGACTACATGCCGAGAGCAATAGTCGCATGACTGAAGTCAGTGAAATGAGGGCCGCCAAAGAAGCGGAAATTCAAGAGTTAAACGAACAAGCACAAAGGAGCAAGGCGCTTCTAGAGAACAAGATTCGTGTTCTTGAAGATATCAACAAGAAGATCAACAGCAATAAGATCAACAGTGAAAGCGAAAACGAACGTCTATCCACCCAGCTGAGCATCCAGGAGGCATCCAACAAGTCTATGACGAATGAGTTGAGTACACTGCACGTTCAGATGGAGGATCTGCGCAACGAGAAGGCTGCAACAGAAAGGAGCTTTCACCAGTTGCAGCTGCAGCTTGCATCGCTTGAGCATTCAAATAGTAGCCAGGAGAAGGCCATAACACAAACGGAAGCAAAGAGAGAGTCCGCAGAGATGATATCTGCAAACGCCAAAGAAACTCTCTCCCGTCAACACGTGCAGATGGAGGATCTACGCCATCGCCTATCAGAGGCGGAATTGGAAGTATCGCAGTACAAGGACCTGACGAGTCGATACCAGACAAACCGGCTTGAGATGAAGAAGAAAATGAAGGAGAAGGTTGAACTGGTGCGGGAACAGGAGCAAAAGTTGACCTCAAAAGAGCGTGAGACAACCGAGTTGAAGCGCAGTGTAGAGGAGCTGGGAAAAGAATTAAGCACTGCAAAGCAAAAGATGCAAGGCATGGAACGTGAATTGAATGGCGCAAAGCAAAAGATGGAACAAGACGACAAAAAGCTCCAGAACAATCAACAAGTGATAGCTTGGCTGAACAAACAGGCAAGCAGCTCTAGTGGAGCAGTTCTTGCAATCAATACACCTGCCGTTTGTCACACTTCTTCTTCGTCGTCATTATCGCGATACTTGCCTTCTCTTCCGCGACAACAATCAATGATCACACCGGATCCTTCCCACCTTCACCCACAACCAACTCCTCTTCTTTCGAGGAGACCGCCCGGGTAATTTATTTCAAGCATACGATAAATTAGAGATGATTCCTTTGTTAGTAATTATTATAACCTGAACGTAGTACCATATGGTCGACACAGACTGCATTCCTGTCTCCACCTTGATTCACTCCAAGGACGTCCACTACGAGAAACGCTTGCCATTCCCCTAATCGGATCTTTTGCGCAGTTGCAACACGACAACCAATCTTGACCGGTTGAATCCCAGCAATCTCCAACGTAGCACGTTGTCCCATGTGTCTTCCTTTGTGCATCTACCAGCATTTGATGTGTGGGGGGCCATTGACTGCCACAAATCCAATAAGAATAGTCAACTGGAACGTAACAAAAATGGCAAACTCCCATCATGCAATGTAATGTGAACAAAACGAATTGTATTATCAATGGCTGCAAAAGGTTGCTCAAAACCTAATTTGATGTAGACGTGGCTTGGGTGTGAACATTTCACAGAATTAGAATACTTGCGTCACTAGATACTTTTCTCAACTGCTGCGTTAATGAAATCTAGCTTATTATCTCTATCTCGCGCGCGCTAACTCTCCTTCTCTCTTGCACAATCTATACATTGTCTCTAAATGTGATGAATTCAGAACTGAATGGAGGATCAACTTTCACTACACGTGCACCCTCCTGACTTGCTTGTGTCACAACAATTCGTCCCTTCACTCCGTATGTTGTTGCCACCTCCATCATCGCCTTGGCAACAGAATAATCAGTACGTTCCTTCTCTCGTTGAGTAAAAATATCACCGCTTGCTCCACTAGTAAACGCCATAACGGTAGGTCCGGCTCCACTAAGGAAGGCACAACATGCCCCCGACTCTTCTGCAGCCTTGATCATTGGGAACAAGTGTGGGTATAGGCCTTCAGCACGTTGTGGTTGATGCATCCTATCCTGCACTCCCCATTTGAGATTGTCAAGATTACCCAATGCTAATGCGTGTACCAAGAATGCCACACGTCCAATGTTAAATGCCGCATCAGATCGAGATATTGTATCTTTGAGTACGGCACGTGCTGCGGATGTCTTGCCGATAAAGTCGGGGATGAACATGACACATTGCATGCCTGGTGGACTGGGAATGCGTTCCGTCACCCAACGTGTTCCATTGTGGATACCAACTTGGAATCCACCGTAAATTACGGGGGCTACATTGTCAGGATGTCCCTCAATACTCGCAGCAATTTGCAATAAACTTTCTGACCCCCAAACTGGCAATCGATGTCCTGCCAATACCAATCCGGCGATGATACCAGCGACAATGGCGGCACTGGAACTTCCCAAGCCACGTGCATAGGGAATGCGACTTACCACATGATATTTAAGTGGAGGCATGGGTTTATTTGCAGTTTCATACGCCGCCTTGACACCTGTAACAATATAGTTGGAATCATCCTTGGGCATCTCCTCTGCTCCATCCCCCTCTGCGGTAATCTCAAACTCGTCCGCTCGAGAAACGGTAACCTCTGTCCATAAATCGACAGCAAGTCCAATACAATCATATCCGGGACCACAATTTGCCGAACTGGCAGGAACACGCACTGTCACCGATTGTCTCGGTTGACTGTTTTCATCCTCCACTGCCATACGTGCCGCGATGCGTCGTCGCATTCTTTCCTCATGAGAATGGGGCATAAGAATAGTCGTATCGGACACGCTGCTTTGACGGTCACCACTGTTCATATCATATTCTGGATCTTGAAAGATGAAAGATGTTCGTGAGTTGCCGATGGATTTGGGAGCATCGGAGGGAATGTGAAACGTCATGCTGTTAGAGCGTGGTCGGCTCTTATTCTGCTGGCGTTGGAACATTAGGTAGCTGAGGGCTGCACCGAGGCCGCTGGCCACAAGGGCCGTTGCGGCAAGCTTAGAGTTGTCGTTGTTCATTGTTTATGTTGGTGTAGCAAGAGATAACTCCATCCGTTATTATGTGGATGGTAGTGGACGAGCTCGGAATCTCGTGCCTCGCATCACATCAAATAACCAAAAATCTGGCGCGCCATCTCTGTTTTGGCGGGCTTCATCACCATGGTTCCCGCAAAAAAATCCGCTGTCACAGCCAGCCAGCACAATGCACATTATGCCGACGCTGCCCATCACATACACTACAAGATGAGCACCGATGCCAACAACGAGGCAGAACTGCCATCGCTTCCAAAGCTGCTTGCCTCTCTTGCACTCGGGGCGCGCTCCGTCAACAATCTCCCCATCGCCTCTACACCATCAAGCGATGACGACGCAAGTACCGGCGGAGAGGAGGAGGACGATGAATTTGCTTTTCGCATGTCACTACCTGAATTTGCATCATTAAATAATGAAGCGAGGCAGTCACTTACCTCTCTTCTATGCAAAGCGTTGGAGGGGACGGCTCACTTAACGCAACACCAGCAGCAAATGGACGACAGTGGTGATGGAGACGACGCGTATGAATTTGATGATCCAGAGCTATGGGAACGATGTGCCGATGCCTGCGATGCCGTACTCGATCGTGTCACATCTTACATTAACAAATACAATAGTGGTGATGTGGAAAATCTCGTTGATGTCATTGGGGCAGTTTCAGCTCAGGCGCGGAACAAGGCATCGAACTCGTATGGGAGGATGATTCAGGGGTTGGCAAGTATGGAGAAACCACAAAATATCTTTCAGGGCTTTGTGACGCATCCTCCGCAAAACTCACGGGGAGAGCCGTTTGTTCCTATCATATTTGATGCTGATAAGCAGGCCTTGCTAGATGGGGGGGAATTCAATCGGGATGGACATGGATTGGATTCAAAGAATTATTCAGGAGATAGCAATAATGGGAATGATGTTGATATTACCCGTAGGAAGTATGCTCCTGATATGGTGGCACCAAATCACCATTATGGTCATCCATACAAAGAGGAAATTGATTCACTGGAGTATCGTCCTTGGCAATTGGATGTTTCTGGTATTGATTCAAATGATGATGAGAAGATTGCCGAGCAGGCAAAATACAAAAATACTGGGGACAATGGCGTTTGGATTGATAATGAAGACGACTTATCCGAGCTTGCACAACGCATTACACAAGGTCAAGTGGATGGAGAGATTAATGAAATTGCTCTTGACTTGGAGGCTCATTCGCACAGAACCTTTGCTGGTTTTGTTTGCCTGATACAGTTGAGCATTCGTCGTCCTGAGAAGAACAATGCGGATAGTTCTGGGCCTCCTGACATTTCGTCCGGCTATGACTTCTTAATCGATGCGCTTACCCTACGCCATGTCATTCCTGCCCATCTTGGACCAATTCTTGCCAATCCCAACATTGTCAAGGTAATGCATGGAGCCGACTCCGACATTCCATGGCTTCAACGTGATTTCGGATGCTACATTGTAAATCTGTTTGACACAGGTAGAGCATCTCGAATGTTGAAGTTCTCGTCTGCAGGACTAGCATATCTACTACGAAAATATGCGGGAGTAGATCCAGACAAGACACATCAGTTGAGTGATTGGAGGAGAAGGCCACTACCAGAGGATATGCGAGCTTACGCCGTTTCAGATACAAGGTACCTGCTGGATATTTACGACAGACTCCGTGTGGCTTTGCAGAACCACAGTTCGCCTGATGTCTCGATTGCTTCTGTTTTGGACCGCAGTAAGCAGGTTTGTCTGATTCGATATGATAAAGAGCCATTCAAGCCGTCAGGATATATGACAATAGTTGATGGAGGTAGCCGCCGTTTCAAAAACAAGAGTGGTAATAAAGTCACGTCGGAGCTGTCGTCTCAGCAAGAAGCTGCATTAAAAGCATTGTACGATTGGCGAGATAAGACGGCTAGGCAAGAAGATGAATCAGTACTTTACGTGTGTCCAAATGCAGCATTGCTGAGGATTGCAAGTAACAGACCTGCGACAGTATCAGCACTACAAAGGCTTGTCAATCCGTTGCCTCCTCTGGTAATGAGAAGAAGTCAAGATATTTTGGACTCGATTAAGAATACAGCAATAGCTTCGACGAATGCCCCGAAAGTCGACACAGCAGCCACCAAGGAGGTACGTGTATCCAAATCTACTGCTGCTCTTCCTCCTACGCCAACGGGGCGCAACCGTGAAATGCTTAGTCCTATCCTAGGAAGTGACGCACTTTACAAACAAGCTGGGTGGTTATCCGAGTCAGAAGACGAGCAATCAACACGCAGAATTTTGGATGTCAGCGCGGCAAATCAAGGATACTCTTCGTCTCATTACCTGTCTCACAGCATTGAAATGTCTCCGCCGCATTTAGAGAATGATTCCGCTGCAAATCGCCGTGGAATCACTTCTGATGGTTTCGGGACATCACTCAACAGTGCCGCCTTGGAGGATTTGCGGGTAGCTAACAATAGCGCATCTTTGATTCAAAGTAAGCTGATGGGAAGTGGTGAAGGAGACAAACCTAGATTTAGTCTCATGGACTTCATCCGTACCATTCCACCAACGGAAGACTTTGCATTTGAAGATCAGGATAATGATGATAATGACGGTTCTACCGAACAAAACGAGACGAGTGTTGTTGACAAAGAAGATGTTAGTGTACCCAAGAGTATGCGTGAGATCTACAATCTAAGCAATGCAAATAGACGGCAACATAACAAAGACAAAGAAAAGGGGACAAAAGATCAAATTGATTTCCAAGATGGAAATATATCGGCGAAAAAGATGAAAGAGGATGATGTCAAGGGGGCAGAGGCATGTATCGCGTCGCGCGGATACTTCAAAAAACAAAAGACGGGGACAGGAGGATCGGGATTGCCCGGGAAGGAGGGAGACATAAAGCTTCTTCAGAAAATGGGTTGGGTAAACTCTAAGAAAGATGCTGAATCTCTAGCAACTTTGCCCAAGCAAGACGATGCTGACGACAAAGATAAGGGTACATCAAGCCAGAAAAGGTCTGGTAAGGAATCCAACAGAGGTGGAACATTCTACATGTCAAACATCGGAGCGTTTGACCCGAATTCACTCCCATCAAAGAATCCGTTCTTTGCTGGGGCTGCAACTAGCGCGGCATCCATGTTAGATAGTCAACCTTCATCAAAGAGTAACAAGTCTGGAAACAGGAGGAATAAGAAAGGTGGTCGCCGCAACAATAATTAAAGAACAGCATGGTAGCTTGCAATCAACTAAGTATTTCATTTCATAAAAGAAATTTTGCTTGCATTGGGATTGAGATCATCTTTCTGAATTGAATTTTTTTGCGTATACTTCCTTTTCATCAAACAATCTACACTTGCTATTATGTTGCGGACGTGTCTGCACTGCAATCTCCACTGACAGGTTCAATATTCTTAATCTTTAAAAGAAAAAGGGAAAATCCCACTTCCATACGTTTCCACTGGATTAGGCTTGCCGCTGCTCAGTTTTAATGATAGCATGAAGCCCATTTCTTGAATCTGGGTGGGGTCTAATTTGGCATCTGTATCGACCGGACCGCCCTGTAATGAAGGAGTTAACGACTCAAATGAAATGGTAGTCGTTTCTTCAATCCCTTCTTTTGTAGGCAAATCTGTCTGCCACGAAGGACTACGCCGACTCGGGCCAAACGCAGATTTATTTCCATCCGAGAACAACACTTTATAAGTCTTACCGTCTCCAACATAAGTCACACGAACACCAGTTGCATCTGATGACAGCCCACCTGGTATCGCAGACCTAATTGAAGTAAACCCACCACCATTGCAATTTATATGCCCCGAAAAGTTTAGTACACCGTCGAAGCTGTGAAGTGTTTCACTTTGCCCGCCCATTACACCGTCGTCAAGTCGATGCCACTTTAATGATTTGTCGAGCAGTTTAAGGCCCTGAATGGCGTTCCGCTCATTCGCGGCCCGATCGTATGCCATTCGAAATATCTGACCCATAAATAAAACGGTGAATAAGATGTAAGATATGCTATGATGCATTTAAACGACCCTTCTACCTCTACCAGCGAAACGGGTCGGCTGCTGCTATTGTTAACGACTCTTCCGTCGGCGTTATGTTATTGCTATGAGATCGGCCGTATTGTAGCGCTAAGCTTCCATCATGGTGCACATAGATTTGAGAAGAAAGAAGAAAGAAGGATGGAAAGTGGAAAGACGAAGAGGGAAGAGGACATCGAGGGACAGTTTCTGTCCTGCGTCCAGGGTTGTGTACCCGAGCAAAAACCCGTCGGGTATGGGTATCGGGTATATACCTTTCATAAAAACAACCGCGGGTATGGGTATCGGGTATTTTTAATACCCACTAGGTGCCATTAAACGGGTATGGGTATCGGGTATATACCCGAAATTCGACCACTTTTGACGGGTATCGGGTATGGGTATTGTCTGAAAACGGGTGTAAAACAACCAAAATTCACTGTAAATCCCCACAAAATCCATACCCGAAGTACTACGAGAAGAGGTCGGGTATCGGGTATTTTCAAATACCCGCTAGGTGCCATTAAACGGGTGTCGGGTATCGGGTATATACCCGATACCCGACCATTTTTGACGGGTATCGGGTGTGGGTATGAAAACGGGTACACAACCCTGCCTGCGTCCTGCGTGGGGCAGTCGGCCGTCCTGTCTGAGTCGTGCCCAGTGCCCAACACCTAACCTCCTTTCAAAGGAGATGCATGCATGAGGTTGTTCACTGCGGACTGAACACTAACCTGGACGACAGACATGCTTACATGAGTTAATATATTACAACTGTACAATTCATACGGTTACATTAGTTATTTCCTTGGTTACATCCAGCACCCAGCACCAACATTCGACACGAGATACGTGCCGTGCCCTCAGTGTCGCTTCTGAAACGATAACTCAGGCACAGTAGGTTGAACGGTCAATCCATTAAAATACGGCACATCCCTCCAAGACTCAATCTTCTGATCATCAGAGGCAAGGGAAATCTTCCAATCCAATACCAGCTGGCTGAGCATAACTTTAGCCTCGTAATTAGCAACCCTACTACCAGGACACTTCCTGGCCCCCGCGGAAAATGGTTCTCTATACAATGGATGGTCCAATACTTCAGCAGATGTACCCTTTCTACCTTTTACTTGTTCCTCGTCAAACCAACGGGATGGATCAAAGGTGTCAGGGTCCTTGACTACGCTGGGGTCCATTCCAAGAGACCTTGTGTCCAAGACAACCATCGACTGTTTTGGGAGAGTTACATCATGGATCTCAATCTCACCTGTAACATTTTCCTTCGTCAGATTAAGCGCAATTGGGGGCGTAATTCTGTGGTTTTCTCTCAACACTGCATTGAGGTAAGCACTGTTTGACTTCGAGAAATAATCCGCTGTCAAGTTACCTTCTGCTGTGATATTCGAAGAGATCTCCTTAAAGAGTTCCTCCTGAACGTGTGGATTCATGGCGAGATGAACGATGCACCAGTTAAGCATTGCGCTAGTCGTGTCGAGCGCAGCGATCAAGGCAACCATGATTATCTCTCCAACGTCTTCTTCCTCTAATGCACCCTCTTCTCCTGCTGAACTCAGATACCGATCAATTGCTAGACCCGCGTATGAATTCTTTTCAAAATCATTAAGAAGCTCGCCATTGGCTTTCCGTTCTTTAAAGTTCTCAATCTTTTGAGAGGCAATCTTGCGTGCTACAGCAAAATTGGCTTCAAAAGTAGAATACTTACTCGATTTCATCCCCAACAAGTGTTGAATCATCTCCTTGGGATCAATCATCATGGGGAGGATCAATTCCAATGCATTGATAGATGATGTGCAAAACTCCTCGTCCTGTTCTTCTTTCTTCCCATTTCCAGCCAGCCCAGGGAACTCCCCAAAGACTATCGATGAGAACATATCAAATGAACATTGTGCAGCGTACTCATTGATCTTCTTGGCATGAAGCGGAGCTCCCTGACTTGCGGTTTCACATGCCTTGATCATACCTGGGACATATCCCTTTGCGGCATTTGGAGACAGTAAATCAGTCTGCATAAACCGACGGATACGCTGCCATGACTCTCCCTGTGAGAACAAGGCACGTCCCGCAGCCATGCCTGGCTGGTCTCCCCCATCCTTGTAATATTTCACGAATGGCCACTCCGTCATGACGGCCCCAAAGGGATGCTGACCTTCCTTTCGCAATACTTTCATATATTCATTGGGATCGGTCATGACATATGTGGTACCAAAGAGGCCCTTTCCCATACCTGGCATTCCAAAGCAGTAAAAGCCTCCAAATTTTTTGTAAGAACTGTACCACCAATCATAGGTTGCGGATAGATCAAATTTGTTGACACCAGAATACTGTGGGATAATACTGCCCAGAAATGGAAGTTTGGGTACGTCTCGTAGCTTTACTTGAATGCTGTCGGTGACGTCTCCTCCAGAGCCCGTTATGGGGCATTTATTTGCAGCGGCGGCGGCGCTGCTGCTTTTGGATCGATGAGCAGCAACAATAACTCTTCTTTTGCTCGATTGGCAAGATACAGAGAGCAATCTGTTTAGAGCAGCACCACGAGAAAGCATCATTGCATAAAATTATATAATATTGTTCACAGCACAAAACCTGCTTTTACGGTTTGTCGACTCCGTTCCTACAATACAGCCAGGTAGGAGAGCGCCTGGCTGGTTCCAAAGTGATCGTTGCTGTGGTTGCTGTGCTCGTGTAGGTGGTCTGCTGGTGGTGCTTCCTCGGCTCGCGACAAATATTTTGTGAAGGGAATTCAAAAGAATGCGAACCCACGTTCGAATTAGTTCAAGTAAATGCACCGTGTGTCGTTTCGCGACAGGAGCGACAAGGAGGGTTTGATCTCTGGCCTGCACTTCGAACTTCCAGACGATGCTCAAAGTCACAACGGAAGCGGAAGGCTTACGCAAGAACAAGGCCGCTAATTTCCAGATATGTCAATCCTTTGCCCAAGAAGAGAAGGGCTACATAGTCGATACATATCATTACGCCAAAGAAGTTTTTACCCAAACTATCATCTAGTCTAAGGTATTATCTAACGTGTATGCTGCATGTTTTCCAGAAACGAAGTGGTGCAGGTCTCATGCAGTAGCCTACAGTGATCCATCACCGGGATCGTTGAACAAATAATAAACCTAGAATTCAAATATATCGCATCATCGCAAGTGATATATTTGAAGACGTATCACTCCCCTCAAGCAGAAAGAAGGAAAGCACAAAGAAACACAGACACTCCAGTAACAATGGTGGAAATCATTTTGATACGTCCAGAAGAAACTTCAAGAGTGTTCACGGTTGCCTGTTCTTTTGCATTCCCCATAAGTGTAGCGCTCGCAGCGACTGGGGCGCCTCCTTCATCTTCCACTGGATCACCGCCATCGTCTTTCGCATTTGCACCTCCGTCATCCTCCGTTGGTGCTCCACCTCCGAACGCCATTCCCCAGTCTTTGTTAGGGTCAGATCCAATATAGGCCGTATTGTTTGGTGCCTTCTGACACGTTGAGGTGCAGTGTTCCTTTAGGATGGGGTAAAAGCGAACACCATTAGCAAGTTCGGCCCATTCTCCCATGCTGTCGTAGGCCTTTATTCCCAACTGGAGGGGGTTGTAGATAGAAGGGCACCTGTACATTATGAATGATGCAGATGAGGATTGGCTTGGTGAGTAAACCTTCATATCGATGTATCATGAACCAATTGAGCTGAAAAGGTTTCTTACCAGGAATGTGACGTGTTCCAAGTCTGGCACATGGTCTGGAGCTTAAACCTGTCTCCACCGTCACCGCTGCTTTGGCTCCAAGGGCTCCTGTTTGCCACAATGGGAATGGGTAAGATTGGATTCAAATGCAAAACAGAGATGAGAAATCATCCTAGATGTATCAAACAGTAGGAATAAAGTTTTCGTGAAGGACTTACGAACTGGCAACACCGATAGGCATTGCTGTAGCATTTTTGCGCTGACATGTATTCCAGCCGGGGGTAACGTACGGCCATTTGCTTATTGCTGGCCACTCTGTGAAGCCTGTACGATTGTTGTAGCTGAAAAGGAAGGGAAAAGAGGATGAGTACGCATTGAACAGAATTGGTGCTATCACCAGCTGCATTATAACTCACCTAGCGCCGACCTGATATGCGGTGGAAGACATTTGTAGAAGGTGCGCAACCCCCTGCCTCTCCAACTCAGCTAAAGTGTCCATAAGTGTTTGGTTGACACCTTGATATTCATATTCCTGGAGACCTAGCGCGTTGGGTGTCCGGCTAAATCCCTTGCACGGAACAGCAAAGTTCTTGGCATATGCAAACCTGGTCTTTTTCGTGGAAATGCAAATCGACGGAGTCGTGACAGTAGGAATGTAAGCGTCCACATCGGATGGAGAGATGCTGGGGTCGATGGTCTCGCAGACACACTATCATAGACAGATGAAGATATCGTCAGTCATGCGTTAGGCGTAAGTTTAAGGCAAGAAAGAATGCAATTATGTAAGAGCCACCATGAACTCACTTTGGTTGCATAGTGATCTACCCGCTTCGCCTCTTTCGTTTCCTTGTTGTAGCTGACAAAAGGGCCCGCCGCACCATCTGTCGTATGTGAAAGTAGGAAAGGTGAGATCAAGAACAAAACAAGAGGGCAACAGTTTCAACCCACTACTCGAACTTACACTGTGTCCATAGGCTGTAATATTTTGCACCAAAGATGCCGTACTGTTTCAATTCATCCACCTCCGATGTGAATTCGCTATGATCGCCAAAGTCTTTGCAGCCTATGGTGGGATATTTCCAGCTGCCGTCAGCGTCTTTTTGGCAAGATTTAGCAACAGATGTCTCAGGGGTAGTATCAACTCCGAGGTAGAGTGATTCTGCCGTATGCTTATACTCCTCGCAAGTTTCCTCGTCAATGATCTCGGGTTCATCTTCTCCTGGATCGCTTACAACATTGAAGCGGCAACATTCTTGAGAAATGAAAACAAAGTGAGTAATGTGTTAGGAATTATACAAGAACAAAACATGATAATGAGTGCATACTCACCTTGAGGCGCATCGGGCCCGAGCGGCCTACAAGGCATGACAGATACTGTATATGGGAGCGAAAGCGAAAAGAGTTGTTGAATAATGCTGCCTTTTTTGCAATAAAATGCAAGCCATGCACAAATCCTACTCACCGTATCCAAAATCGGGAGTGAGATCCTCGTCTTTAGGCCAGGTCGCATTCCACTTCCTTATATAAAACACTGAGTAGCCATCATGTGTCACCATGAGCTTGTGTGTTGCTTCTTCTGTCACATCAAAGAAGAGGTCTTTATTGTATGAGACCTTCCTTTGAAGCTGTTTTGGCGTCTGCGATGACACAGAGTTTTGAATGTATTTCCACATTGGATTGCCTTCCATGGGATCAAGGTTGCCTATATTAGGTAGGTCGAAAGGAATATGTATATGTATAGGTGAGAGTATGACGAGACTGAGAGGATGTACATCCAAAATTACTCACCATTTGAGTCCAATTCTTTCGTGTACAACTTTTCAACAGCAGCTGATCCTCCCACCATATCAAGAAAGGTAGGCGCCCAATCATTGATGAAGACAAACGTGTCAGACTTGCGACCCTGCTGAGGCGGCTGCTGCTGAGGCTGAGCTTGGTCAAGCCATCCACCAGTGAGAAATTGCACGACCCTGTATCCACCGTCAAAGATCGATCGCTTACCTCCTCGCAAAGGATACTAAAGCGCATTTGTGAGCATGTGAATATAAAGCGACTAATACGAGCAATGAAGAGTGAGTGACTTACGTTGTTGTTAATACTCTGGGGGAAAATCGCGCCTCCATTATCAGACGTAAAGAGAACGATAGTGTTGTCCCACTGGCCCGCATCTTTGATTTCTTGCATAACCTCGTCAAAGACGTCGTCAACGAAACGCATAGCATTAGCTGCAGACAACCGCATGTCGTTGTTGCTTGGGGGAGGTTTTTCATGTCCCTCTTTGAAGTACTCTGGCAACTCAACATTAGGGTGACCCTCATTGTATCTTAGCGGGTAGGCGATAGGGCTATGCATGAGCTGCATTGAGTGCATGTGGAAAAGGGGCTTCTCGCTGAAGTCGTGATTCGAGATGCCTGTGTTCAAAGTCAAAGTGACGTACATAAGAGGAGCGAGGACGTTCAGTATAATGAGTAAGGAAAATGTATCAGACGTATTGACACTCACGCCTCTTCGTGTAATCAAGAAGATCCTCGTCGATAAGCTTTGGCAACGTGCGTGGTTGTGAGTGGCAAGCAATGTGTTTCTCCTCTTCTGTGAGCTGATCTGATTCAAGGAAGAATTCGCACAAGTCACTTTTTACACACACAAAAAAGAGCAAGAGTGGATATTATGGAGTTAGCGTAAGGAAGGAAAGAAACAAGATGAAGATACGTAGCATTCTCACCTCTCGATTCCCTCTCCTTGTTCCCAGTAAGCTGGAATCGACCGGGCTAGAGTCCCACCCCCGTTGCCTGGAGGCCCTCGACAGCCAAAAGACAGCATGCCGTCGCATCCATCCGCACTGTGTTCTGGAAAGCCGGCACTTCATCCTGTTATGCACGGGTTATTGAGATGCAAGAGTATATATGAAGCAAAAATGAGAGAATAATTTGTGAAAGACATCTACGCTGAAGTAAAGTCATCATCGTACACTCACATATCCCGCCCCCATAGGAGAATTCGTCCAAGTAGCTCCTTGGAGACCCCACTTGCCAGCGTAGGAAGTACTATAGTTGGCATACTCCTTGAGAGCCTTCGGGAGAGTCATAATCTCGGGAGGAAGGCCGCCTACAAAGCCAGTGTCGGGGCCAAATGACCACACTGCTTGAGTAGCGTTTTCATTGTAAGCAGCGAGGGTCCCCACCTGGAACGCCGCCCGAGATGGTCCACACCCTGATGATGTTGATGTGATACACATGAGTCAGTAATCAGACGGACGTAAACACACAACAAAGTAGACATATGTGCCACATTTTCAGAGAACAAATTATCGTGGATCGTTACTTACAAGGCGTTGCATAAGAGCGATCAACTTGAATACCGTCAAGAGCATGCTTGTCGATGCTGGGCGTAGAGATCTCCATATTTCCCTGAGGATTCGCATGGTAGCTGTATGCACAAGCACAATACAAAGAACGCAGTGATTATATGATGAGCACATGATATAACGAAAGAGCGGAGCAAACAAACAGCAAGTGATCGAGCTACTAACTCACCCGACTTGATTCCAGCCTAGATCGTCAACCATGAATACGACTATGTTGGGCAAGGGTTTGGAGGATGTTGCGTTAGAGGAGTCGTCTGCAAGATCGCGCTTCTGGTTTGCGCTGCACCTTTTTTCACAGAAGCTGAGAAGATCGGAATCATCCTTAAGGGTGAAGTCACAGGTTTGAGCTGAGAGTCAGCAGTATTGGCTCCTCTGATATTGCTGCTGGGCTGCAACATGGACATGGATTATGTTAGACAGGACAATCATGGTTGAACGTCTTTGATGAGAGAACACAACAATGAACACAAAAGCAAATGAGGTGATATATGAACTTACGCCAATAGAGAGAGCGACCGGAACGGCGCTGAGCAGTGCAATGGCTGCACGGGCAAATTTCATCTTGATTGAGTTGGTGTGGTGCGTCGTCTTGAGTTTGAAGGCAAAAATTTATGAGATCCGGAGCTGTGAAAATAGCACGAGGATCAAGAATTTTGCGATCCTCAACGGAAGGCGGGCGAAGCCAATGAGAGTGTACTCCTGTAGGATCCTGTAGGATCGCTACCAGTTCCTGCTGAAACATCTGAAAAGATTCAAAGATCTTGACACCTTCAATTCACAAACATCACCTGCCATCGGGATTGAGGCTCGGTGCTTCAACATTTATCAAACTGCCGGGAGTTGCGGATGTAATATTAAAGTTAAATTTAAGGGTATGGGTGATGGAGTGACAGGAACGGAGTCTTTTCTGGTATATATTTTGTCCTTTCTTTCAAAACAGAAATCAGGTATCCCTCATTAACCTGAAGACTAAAGAGCCTACGCCGTAGGCTCTTTCTACTTCGTACCATTCCTACGTAGAAGGCTAAAGCACACTTGTATGTGCCCTGCAGGGGACAGTGCCTGGGGACGCGACGATGGCGATTGGGGTTTGGTCTCCTTGCTTGGAACACAAGTGCTCAAACAAAATGATGACTGGCCTTATTTCATCAGTCACGACGATGGTGTAGCACTTTCGCTTACGCCTATGCGGACGTGCAGCCCCTCTCGTCTCTAGCCATTCAAGCAAGCCAGATGGACGCTCCGTAACCAAAACAGTAGCACTACGGCATCGTGGATCGTGTTAGGGCGGATTATTACTTAGGTAAACTATATCACGGGAGGTCATTACATGGAGGTACAACTAAATGTTTATTACTCACTGTGACTTTGCCTTGATGTAGCATATGCTTATTGGTCTTTCTCTAAGTAGTTGATCCTCCCTCCTTGCCATTCTCCTTGCATGTATTTTGTATTTTGAATACGTAGGAGCCTCTGTCACCTTTGCAATCCTCCTCCTATCTACACCACAATTCAAACTACAATACCTTGCTTACACCCGCTGTTGTTTTGTTGAGCTATCATGTCCTCTCATTGATCAAATTATCCTCTCTTCCATTCAAGAGGCTCGATTGATTCCTTATACAATTTGAGGAGCATTCCTCTGCATAATTTCATCTTCTTTCTTTTTCTTCCTTGGTTCAATAATTTATTTAGTTTGATTACATCCCTCTCCCGATGCAAAAGATTCCTTCCACGCTGTAGCAATATCTTCTACTTCTTTGTGCTGAAAATCGGCACCACCGGAGCGGCTGTAAATAGCTGCCATTGTTTGAAGAACCTGCGCAATATCTGCTTTGGAGCTGAGGTGGAAGATAACGGCAGATGAAGGTGTGCAATGAGATAATATGATTACAACTTGAACTTGTTTTAAAGGAAAGATGTTATTGCAGGCGATCCATTTTGCTCCTCACCGCCTAAGGATCTCTTCCCTCTCTGCCTTATAGTCTACTTGGACTTTATCCGATGCAGTTGCAGTAGATGACATCCTCGACCACGTCGGCAACACAATCAAACAGCAACACAACACACAAGCAGTGGGGTCGAGACAGAATGTTGTGATGGCGCCGAGTTTGAGACCGGACAATTTAGTACCAATTCCTACGTTAAACCGTCCCTCCCCTTCCTCCTCTAAAAAATCAAAAATCCTCTCTTTCATCATCTCTTGAGGTTAGCAGCGCCTACCACTTGAGCTCTCTACCATCAATCAATACAATGCAACACATCTCAGCAGCCCTGTTCGCTAGGCAGGCTTTTAATAGAACGGGGGCAGCAGTAGCTTCTCCCCCCAATAATTATTCGCGGATACGGCTCGTACAACTAGGATCTCAACAATCATCAAAACGATGGTACACATCAAGCATACCGCATTATCAAAGCAGCTACATTGTTGAAGACCATGATTCATTACGCCCAGGACAACGTATTACAATTAGCCCTGGTGGTAACGAACCAAAACGTAAAAAGAAACGCAAGAATGATGAGGTTGTCACCAAGAAGCCTTTCATAGATCGGATTCACATGCGAGCACGGGGAGGAAAAGGTGGCAATGGTTGTATATCGTATCATTCACTCAGTTCCTACAAACGACGACCTTGTGGTGGACACGGTGGAACAGGTGGGAATGTTTATCTCGTTACTGATCCTAAAATATCATCTTTGAAGATGGAGAAGCATCATTATCAAGGACAGGATGGAGGTAAAGGAGGGAAGAATGGGAAGCAGGGGAAGAATGGAAGAGATGTCTTTATTAAAGTTCCATGTGGTGTAGTTGTTAGGAGAGTATTAGATTATGAAGAGCTTTATGGAGAGCTGGATGGTATGGACGAAGATAACAATAGCTCTGGTAGTATGGATGAACAATCGTCATCTCCTCATGAATGGATGCAGATGAATAGTGACGATTATCAGGAAGAAGAAGAAGATTCTGATGTTGACGAGGATGAAAATTTTGATGACGAGGATACAGACGACTTATACGAAGAAGACGCAATAACTGATGATGATGATGATGGTGAAGAAGAACAAGAAGAGGAGGAGGATTTTGATACGTATTATAACAGGTTAAGCGAGTCCCAAAAACAAAAGATGATAAAACGACGGATGCGCGATACTCCATCTGATTACAAGGAGGTAGTCAACCAGGAAGTAAAAGCTGAAGATGGAATGTATCATTGGACCTCACCTGAAGTGGATACTACCGTTGATGACGACTTGATGGCATCAAGTGCATACGCTGATTACCAGTCTATGCGCAAATCAGTCTTCCTTGCAGATCTTGATCAACCGCATACAGCGTTTCTGGTTGCCGAAGGAGGAAAAGCTGGAGTAGGAAATCAAATATATGCCAACAGACCACACTTTGCTGCCGCAACAATAAATGCAGCAAAGAAGGCAAAACCAGACGAAGGAGAAATAACGTATTTGGAACTCGAGTTAAAATTGATTGCTGATGTTGGACTTGTTGGTTTTCCTAATGCTGGAAAGTCAAGTTTGCTGTCAGCAATGAGTCGTGCAAAGCCAAAGATTGCTTCTTATCCATTCACAACGCTCGAGCCTCTGCGAGGTACCGTGCATTACAATGATGGACATCAGATTATTATGGCCGATGTGCCTGGTCTGATTGATGGAGCATCTGAAGGTAGAGGAAGGGGGATGGAATTCTTGAGGCATATCGAGAGAACAAAAGCACTGATATACATGGTTGATGCTGGAGGAGTAGATGGCAGAGATCCAGTCGAAGATTTAAGAATCCTTGGTAAGGAATTGAGAGAGTATGGCAGCAGTGGTATCTTTGGTGAGGATGACGAACATGATGACATTACAAGTAGTATTGGTGATGACACAGATGACATGATACGAAGACGAAGAGAGATCATGAACCGCCCATCATTGATTCTTGCAAACAAGATGGATCTATTCTCAGAAGATGGAAGAAAAGAAGAATTGCTGTTCCAGCTTGGAGAAGTTGCAGAGGAAGTTGGAATCAATTGCAACCCTGGTGATATCTTGGGAGTGAGTGCTGGAGTTACTGGTGAAGGCCTACGAGGGCTATCAAGACGACTTAGAGAGGTTGTTAGTAAAGTAGACTAGCGACTTTGCGACTTGAAACACTCGTGTAACATGATGTAACACAGCTTCACATCGTTTCGAGCT
Source organism: Skeletonema marinoi (assembly GCA_030544225.1). NCBI lineage: Eukaryota > Bacillariophyta > Thalassiosirophyceae > Thalassiosirales > Thalassiosiraceae > Skeletonema > Skeletonema marinoi. Next base: position 3,596,877 of record CM060487.1, read on the forward strand.
GAGCAAATCAGTCTTGCGTCGCGTCTCCCCACTCTATAGGTCTCGGTTATCCCTTGCTCAGCGATGGTTGGTTGGTGGAGGGTAGTTTGGGACAAAAGGGGTTGAAAAGTGGTGATTTGTGGTACTAGTAGCTACGATTATGGTACTTTAGGGTATGTAGGAGCTGAGACTTGGAGATAACCTCTAAGCTCTCGACCTTCAAAACCGGTCCTCTGAGTTGATCAAAAATAACACGGTAAAATTCACCGCAGCGCTATGGCAACCATGCCGCTGCCGAAATAGGCCAACTTAACCACCGAACCATCGACGGATACTTGGCTGATCGTTACTATGGGTTATTATGTAAGTGCTGAAGCCCTCGCCGCGGCCAAATCCGTCGAGGGAAGACAGCAGGGTGGCGATATTACTCGGCGATGTTCGCCGGGCGCCGGCCACCGAACAGGAGTTATTGAACGCCCCAATGAGCGTTTTTGGTGGATCCAAGGACAACAACTACGAAATAATAACCCATAGTAACGGTCAGCCAAGTCTCGGTCGATATTTCGATGGTTAACTTGGTCTATTTCGGCAGCGGCAACGGTGGTGGCAATGTTGCTTGAGCGGCGGGTGATAATCACGCTCTTCAGTGTGGAAAGCTAGCGAAGATAGCGGCACGCGGGCGATATTTCTGAGCTGTCCAGAGGACCCGTTTTGAAGGTCGAGAGATTAGAGCTTCTAAAGAAACATTTCCTCTACATACCCTAAAGTACCATAATCGTACATACTAGTACCACAAATCACCTTTAATTGCACCCCTTTTGACTCCCTTTGTCCACTACCATCACTTCTCTAACCCAACCAACCTTCGGAAATGTTTCCCCAGAAGCGAGACCTATAGAGTGCGTCTCCCGTAAGATCCTCTTTTTCAGATTTCATAAAATCCCCGCTGCAATTCTGCAGTAGCTTCTACTTATCTGACGGTGAACGCAACAGTGAGGCAATTTCAATTGCAATAGTCCTTCAACAAACACCAATATAGACGATGCCCAAAACACCCGAAAGCGGCGGCATCCCCCTCCCCTACTCCTGGCCACCCTTCACCCGCGACGTGTGGGATGATCGTGCCGAATCCCTCCTCGAATCTTTGGGTAGGATGGGTCATGAATTGGAGGGGTACATTGTCGTTCCAGCCGTGAATAGTGTGGGTGAGTATGTTCCACCGAAGCAGGAGGCTGATTCATCATCATCTGTGGGAGCAGCAGAATCTGATACAGCTGCAGATAATAATGCCGGTGGTGAAGACGGCAATAAGCAGTCAAAAAAGCCAGCGGTAGTGAAACCGACCAAGCCGCTCCTAACATATGAGCAGCGGCGCAAATTCATCACCAAATCGATGGATCTACACAGACATACCGTGGGAGGGGGGCGATCCGGCCGTCGTGGTCGTGCGGAGGTTGTGGCATTCTTGCGGTATACGCTGGATAAGTTGGATGAGAAGCAGCAGGAGGCCATGGAGGAGGGGGATGAGCTGGATATTGAGCAGATGGAGAGAGATGGGAAGGGACGATTTGTGGGCAAGAAGGAGGGGGACTCGTCGTCGAGCAGTGAAGAAGAGGAGGAAGTTGTAGAGGAAGAAGCTGCTGTTGAAGAGGAAGAAGGCGAAGCAGTTGAGGAAGATGAAGACTATGAAGAACGTCCCAAAAAACGACGACCGGGCCGGCCAGCAAGGAAGACAACCAAACTTCCCGATTCATCCACGGCCTCCGCACCTCCCAAAAAGGATAAACCTCCACAAAAAATGATGTCTGAAGAGGAATTCTTAGAGCAACACAATGATCTGTGTGAGGTATGCAACACACCAGGAGAATTGCTCTGCTGTGCTACGTGCAACCTTGTTTTTCACGTGGAATGTGCCAGGCCAAAAATTACATCCATGGATGAGGCTCCGGATGATTGGAAGTGTGCCTACTGCTGGGCAGCAGGAGTAATGGGTGGGAAGAAAGATGGGAAGGATCGCCGTAAAGCGGCCCAGGCGGTTCGAGAGATGGAGAGAGCAAAGAGAGAGTTGAAGGAGAAGAAGGGCGGGAGACCGCTCAGTAAAAAGACGATTGAGAAGGAAGTGGAGGCTGCAGTTGAGGCAGCAATTAACAGTGTAGATGGGAAAGCCACGCTTGCGGAAGCCGCGGCTGCTGGATGCAGAAAGTGCAGAAAGGAATTGGATACTGGTGAAAAGACTAGAAAGACACATGATGATCACTGTCCTAGGAAATGGAGGAGTGTTGGAAAGCCTCCCGGTACCGAGGTTATTGATATTGCCTTGCCGGTCAAAGAGGAGAGTAAACCCAAGCCTGTGAGGTCAGCTTGGCGTGTCCGATCATTATCACCTCCAAAATCAAACCGGTCACTATCCCCACCAAAGCAGAGGGGACGTTCTCGCACACCAGAACCGGATGCAACTCAGTCTACGTCGACAAATGCGAGGGGGCGCCCGAGACGTCCTCGATCACAACCACCTGCCCAAATTGAGAGCATCGATGTAGGTGGTGGTGTAACTGGGGCCAATCGTCCCCCGCTTGAAGTAGGTGCAGCTGCCGGATGTGTCAAATGCCAAAGAGAATTGGATACTGGTGAAAAGACTCGTAAAACACATGACGACCACTGTCCCAGGAAGTTCAAAGGTGTTGGGCGAACGGCAAGGTGGCAACAAGGTCCAAGAGCAACACCAGCCGTATCGAGGAAGGCATTGAAGCAGGAACCTGTGGAAGACCAGGGAGAACAAGTGAAAGTACATGTGGCGAAGAAGGAGAAAGCACCAAGGGTTTGTCAAATGGAGGGCTGTAACAAGCTCAAGCAATATAATTGTGAGGGTTATTGTATGAGACATTATCGACAGGTGGTGTTGGAGGGTCAACAGGAGGAAACAGAAGAGGAAGTGAAGGAAGAAGATGAGGAAGAGGAAGAAGTGGAGGAGAGTGAAGAGGAGGAGGAAGAAGAAGAAGTCATAGAGAGACCATCGAAGATTTGTCGATTGGATGGTTGCACCAAGCTGAAGCAATACAATTGCGATGGCTATTGTATGAGACATTATCGTCAATATGTTTTGGAGGGCAAACAAAAGGAAGAAGAGGAAAAGGAAGAAGATGAGGAGAAGGAAGAAGTCATTGAAGAAGAGGAAGCTGTTGAGGAAGAAGGAGAGGAAGAAGAGGAGACGAGCGAGAAGGATGAGGAAAAAGAAGAGGTGACTGAAGAAGACGAGGAGAAAGAAGACGTCACTGAAGAGGATGAGAATAAAGAAGAGGTGGCCGAAGAGGAGAAGGTCAAAGAAGAGGATGTTAAAGAGGTGGTTGAAGAGGAGGAAGGTGAAGAGGAAGAGGAGAAAGCGGAAACAATTGCAGAAGAAGTCAAGGAAGAGAAAACGAGGGTTTGTAAATATGCTGAGTGTAATAAGTACAAGCAATACAATTGCGACGGATACTGTATGAGGCATTACCGTCACGTGGTGTTGGAAGGTGGATCAGCTGAAAAAGAAGAGGAGAAAGAGGAGGAGGTTGAGACAGAAAAAGGTGATGATGTTGCTGTAGGTGATGATGTTGCTGAAGACGGAGCTGTGCCAGACGGAGCGAAATCAATCTCGCCCGCGCCCACATCAGAATCTTCTCCTGCCAAAGTTGAGAAGGACGAAGATATGGTGGAGACACAAATTGATGTTTCAGAGAAGAAGAAACCTGCTCAACAACGAACTTTCCCTGCGCCACCTACTCTTGAAGAGGCAGCTGCCGCTGGGTGCAAGAAGTGCAGATTGGAGTTCGAAACAGGTGAGAAGACTCGTAAAACACACAACGATAATTGTCCTCGGAAGTGGAAAAGTGCAGGGAAACCTCCACCTGGTATCCCAGCTCCCACAGCTGGGAGGAAGAAGAGAGTTCAGTCACCGGCGCGCAGTAGTCAATCAATGGAGGAGGATGAGTCAGCAGTGGCTGCATTGGTGGCTGTTGCTGCAGCAACTGCAAGTACACGTAGATCTGATCGATCTGCTGTCACTCCAAAAGCTGAAGAAAGCAGTACCAGAATCCGTCGTGAGCGGAAGAAACCAACTGTTTACAGTCCTCAAGAAGGGGTTCCTGACCGAGAATGGCAACCAGATGGTTCATCGACTTCACCACAAAAGAAAGTGGGGAAGAAAACCGAAAAGAAAGACGAGGTGCCTGTGCCACCAAAACCAAAACGCGGACGCCCTAGCAGAGCTGATATCGCTGCGAGGGAAGCTTATGCCGCGTATGTCGCCAAGTCGAAGTCTCCGCCTCCGAAAGAGAGGAGGAAGCCAGGGCCAAAGCCAAGGAAGGAAAAGGAGAAGGAGAAGAAACCTCCTCCAAAGAAGGCGTCACCACCGAAAAAGGGACCAGTAATCAAGCCTGATACCGAGGGGGTTGGTGTTCTCAACCGTCTACCAGGAACTCTCTTTGACTGCTCGGCATGTCTTGACATCAACAAAATCAAACTCTGCTGTTATTGTGCTTGTCGCGTGTGCTTCAATAAGTTTGGCAAAGAGAGGACGATTTTGTGCGACAAATGCGACCAAGAGTATCACACGTTTTGTGTTGGCTTGGACAAAATCCCTGAAGGCGAATGGGTCTGTATTGCATGTATTGAGGACGAGAAAAAGCAAAAGATTCTAGCGCAACGACGCAAAGAGCGAGAGGCAAGGAAGAAGATTGAAGATGAGAAGCGAGCACTCGAGGAGGCCAAGAAAGCTGTTCTTGCAGCTGAACGGAAGAAGAAGTTCGCCGAAAAGAAAGCAATCGAAAACGAGAAGAAGAGAGTTGCTTCAGAGCAAAGACGAATTGCGGCAGAGAAAAGGAGAATCAAGGATGCGGAACTTCGAGCACATGGTATCCCTATCAAGAGGGGGCCTGGGCGTCCTCGTAAGGATGAACAGCGTCTTCTCGCGGCTCTCGCTCAGCAACCTCAGAAGAGAGGTCGTGGCAGGCCAAGGAAAGATGGAAAGGACCCGATCCCACGCAAGTACATGTCGAAGTACGAGATTTCGGCTGAGAACGTGTATTTTGACGAAGAATCAGAGCTGACCGCCGCTCAACGTAGCCGTAGTGGAAGGAAAATTCAGAGAACAATCTTTCACGATGAAGTGGATCATCCTGGATTGATGAAGAAAGCGAGAACAGATGAGTATATGGGCGGCTACGAGAAAGGCGCCGCTGCAGCTGGGAGGGGTTCTGGCAAATCTGCCTCTGGAAAGAAAGAAGGGAGGAGGAAGCCCGGAGCACGTGAGTGCATGCAGCTAACGAAGAAGTTTGATGCCACACCCATCGATGAACAGAGTTTCGATGTCTTGATGGATTATTCCAAGCGAGGAAAAGTGGACCATCTCATTCGCATGAGGGAGCGCTTGGATGATCATTCCCGTTTCCTTGAGGCCCAGCTTGCAGGATTGGAAGCACTTGTGCAGGAAAAGGGAGAGCTCAACATCGTTTGTCCTCCCAAATCTGATTAATTGTTTTACCTGAATGGCATCAAACAAACCGCTTTCACTAAGTAGACGAAAGATCACAAGAAATATCCGTAGAAAATAAGTCTATTATTACATATGCATGGAACCAACTTGAACAGAATGATTGTGTAAATTCAACAAATCTCCGTCAACAGATAAGTTCTCTGTCTCGTGGAACCAAAATCCAGCACCAATCATGAAGTAAACACCTAACAAGTAAGTTCCGACAAGCCAGTTTGTTGTGCCGCCCTGTAGCACTGCCGCAACAGAAACAACACTAAATATCAGGCAACACGTTTCGAATCCTCTGAAATACAAGGACATTGACTTATCCATCGCCCATCCAATCAGAACACTCCCTGGCAACACAAACAGAGCTATTTGAACTGCGCTACCAACAGTTACCCCGACGCAGAGGTCCATCTCATTTTTGTACGCAAAGATAACAGCGCTGACTTGTTCCGCAATGTTCGAAAAGTATGGAAGAATGACAAGGGAAGTGAATACTTCACTGATGCGGCATTTGTAGGCGAATCCATCGATCGTGTCTACCAAGATATCACTCATTGCCGATATACACGCTGTGATTATGAACAACCAAACTATCCCTGCTCGGAAAGACATGTGCATTTCTTCACCCTCATCAAAGTTATTTGGAGGATAGAGTTCTTCATCAGAGCCATCTGAGCAGTGACTTTTATTTGAGTTGCCTTTACGTTCACTCACAGGGGATAGCTGTGATGAGACGCTACTGCCACGACTTATTCTGTCCGCTCTTGTACCACTACCAGTTGACGCATGTCGCCGTAGGCTATTTAAGCCACTAACATTACTGCTACGAACAGTTTCGTCTGCTGATCCTATGCTCAAAGTTCGTTGGCTTTCACCGTCAGAATAACTCTGCGGAATCATGTTGCCCAATCCCGGCTTTTCCCTTAAATAAGGCGGTAATGATTTGCTATCAGACATAGTTTCGTCTGCTCCATTCATATCTTCTTGAGAAGAAGACATTTCTACTTCAACGATAGGATCCAGCCTAACAACTCGCTGATATGCAACTCTCCCATTTTCTTCATCACGGCCACTAACGAACAAACATCGGCAAAACTTATTCTTCCTTGCGTTTGATGAAGCGTGCCGTTGCATTTCCTGGCCATTTTGACTGCCATTGCCATCATTTTCATCACCTGAATCTTCAAACTCGTCTTTATGGGATCCCAGCTGGAAGAGCAAGTATAGCAAGTAACCCACAATCATAACTACTGCATTAAACCGCGAAAATCCAACCATTGCAATTGAAGGCCCATCATTAATATCACTAACGCCATCACCGTTTTTGTCAACATAGTTCTTCTCTTGGTCACCAAGTGAATACATCTCGTCACTTAGTACTAAAGCTGCCGGCAGTGCGAGCCCTGCAACTGCAATCATGAGCATACCAATACTTGCGTTTCCACTCGTAATTCTCAGTTCCTGCACTTGGAATCGCAACCCCCCTATCAGACATGATAGTCCAAACACGAATAATAAATTGGTAAGGATGGAACCAAGTAACGTGAGCTGTACAACACGATAATACCCTTCCTTTAGGGCCGCACTTGATATCAGCAGCTCTGGTGCATTGCCAAACGTGGCATTAAGCAGTGCACCAATAGTCTGATTGGTATGGTTTGCAACCTCTTCAGTCACAAAAGATAATCTCTCTGCCAAGGGCACTAGTGCTAGACCAGCGAGGATAAAACACAGGGATTCATCAAAGTTGGCGGACTTTCCAATGAGTGCTAGTGGCCCGCATATCAATAACCAGTTTAGCCGGCTTCGAAACATTATCTCTGTGGACTTCATGCACTCATTGTGTAGATTGTTAATGTCTACTGATATTGGCCGGGCTGATGCCAGCGATGAGTAGCCGCCGCTCATCATGGTTGATTTATGGTTCGTGGATTTTGGATTTTTGAAAGAAGTTACCATCTACCATGTCTTCCGGACTTGAACTTGAAGGGCGCACTTCCAAATTATGGTCTACGCAGGAATAGGTACTACTTATTCCGGGCAAGGTCATTTTTGGGCTCCCTTGCACCGCAAAAATGTGCAACTGCACGTGCTCTGGCTGGTCCCAGTTTCCAGTTGCTTCTCGCCACTTTCACTTCCGTCATGATGTGTGGTATTATTATTATCTTGCTAGGAATGATGCTATTATCCACTGGATCCTTCCATACGCACCTTCCGTTCTGTAGATGAATGATCCGATCAAAGCACTAACAACGCGATGATGAAGTATTTCATCGATGCATTGGGACAAAAGATAAAGCATCTAATACTCAGCAATGCTTATGATCGGTCCAACATTTCATCTCTAACTGAAAGTGAAGTCGCAATTCTGGGACAAATCATTGATAGACTGTGTATAAGATGTGCCAACAACAACACTGCACGAAGAGAAGTTACTCCAATCAGACACATCAATCAAGTTGACACATGGGACTGTGGCTTGGCATGCATACAAATGGTGATAAATTGGCTTAGTAATAACTGCAACGCTACGCAAGAGGAACAGGAAGAGCAGAGAAGATGGATGATGGACTTTGTCAAGGCAAAGTCATTATGGACCATTGATTTGGTAATTCTTCTTCAAAATATGCTAGATTTGAACTCAAACAACAACTCTGCCTACCTCTTTTGTTCCAGTCGATTTGGAATAGACGAGTCATATAACAATTTTCATTACTACAAAGATGCCTTTTCAGAAGACGAGATACGTGTCAAGAGCTTGTTTGACAAGGCAGAAAAGCAAAATTTGCCGCTTCTGCAAGTGAGTCATATGAGTTTCAATGTCTTAATTGATCTTGTATCAAGAGAAAATGTTGTTGCAATCGTATTGTTGGACAATACAATATTCAATCAACAAAATAATACGTCAAATGCAAAAACTGCATCCAATATTCATGATCGGTCTGACCTTTCTTACTCTGGGCACTACGTTGTCATTTGTGGCGTGAGCAGAGACAAGAATGACATCAACATTGCAAGTATGAACTCACAAATAGATGATTCGGAGACGTACAGTTACTGCCTTGTTATTAAGAACCCGGGTATATGGAAAGAAACACAATTCGTGACACCAAGTCTATTCGAAGCATCATGGCGAGCAAAGGGCACTGATGAAGATATCATTTTAGTAGCAAAACATTGTTAAGCTAAAGGTTAGGATTTATCCTACTTTCTGTTTCGATTCGCTACGACGTTGAGATATCGCAACTCGAAGCAAATTTGAACTCTTATCATAGTTCCTACTTCGACACAAATCCAACGCACTTTCACCAAATGAATTTCTATCCTCGACAGAAGTACGTGGATCGCTCAACATTAGTTGAACTGCAGCAAAGGACAACTCTTCTCTGTTGGGCAATGCATCAAACTGAGGCCGCAAATAGCAAGCTCCCATCAAAGGCGTTCGCCCTCCATCACTTCGAGCATTGGGATCTGCTCCTTCATCCAGCAGCAATCGTATTAAATCTAAATTTGCAGTCAAGCAAGCAGCTCGTAATGGTGTGTGCAAGAATCCTGGTAATGGCTGAGCTCGTGCTCCATGACTTAAGAGCAACTTCACAAGATCAACATTTCCGACAAGGGTTGCTTCAATCAGAGGAGTCATCCCCTGTGGATCCTCACAATTGATATCATAGTTGTTGTTTGTTTCTTTTGCAGTTTTTGAGACACCGTCTAATAGTAACCTTGTTAATTCAATGTTGTTGGATTTGACAGCGTTGAACAGTGGCTGATTTGCTGCATATGATGATCCAGCCACTACTTCTGATGTCGCAATATCGGTCACTACAACAGATGCAGATGCATAGGTAGGCTCGGGTTTTGCAACAGTTGTTTGCACTTGGTAGCTGCTGCCATTCCTTGGTAAGATCTGAGGCCGTGATAGCATCCGCATTGACATAAACGTCGCAAGCGCGAGAGTTCCAGTAACACGAATTATGACAGGCAAATTCCATGTTGTATTGTTTTCCCGCCGCCTACTTCTACTATTTCTTCTTCTGCCACTGTTTGAACTGTTTGACACAACATGTGTTTCCAAAGAAGCACTTGTCACTGCGGTGGCTACAGTAGATTCATCTTCATCGTCATCATCGTATGACCCAGAAGAATGATAATATTTAATGTGATCCTCAGAATGATAACTAAGAATTTTTCCAGTTCCAGAAACAAGCAAGGGCTCAAAGTCCACTGCTTCTGGATCAAAGTTGAAGTCGGGATCATCTAGTATGCCACTCGAGCTTGTCGCCACAGAATTGTTGCATGACGAGTTCTTGTCATCTTTTAGTTGTGTCCAACTTCCCTCCTCGTTGATTGGAACCAGCGGATATGGTGGCATGGTTAGCAGCTAAGTTATGTGCAGCGCAATGTAATGGTTGGATTGCCGCTCCTGGCTACTGGTGAGAAGTTGTCAAGGAATAGTGAATCCATGGTCATTTCATGGCAGAATGAGACAGAACGTATTGCTGTGACTTTAAATAAGATACGTGTCTTAGATACCATCCTCGAATTAACATTCAAAGGAATTCAAAAATCATTCAATTCAACTCAAATCATTCATTTCTTCATTCGTTTTATTGTATTGTTGCTGCTGTTCATTGAGAGAGGGACACTTTATATACTTACACAAAAATAAACATGATACGTGTGGCTCTCTTCTTGGCGTTCTTCATACAAGGAGCACTATTTACAAATGCGTTCTCCTCGGTGACGTTAGGAAACCGAAAACCATCATCTACCCAACTCCACGTAAACACAAACAAAGAGAGTAAAGCTCCACCGAATAATAAAGCTGCAATCATATTTCTTCATGGCCTTGGGGATTCACCAGATGGATGGTCAAAATTGGGAGAATGGCTGCCGAATTATGCGCCGAATCTTGCCAACCTCGATATCATCTACGTCTTTCCCCCTGCACACAACGTGGCCATCACTGTCAACGGTGGGGAAAAGATGCCTGGTTGGTTTGACGTGTTCGATTGGCCAATTGGTATTGATGCCAGAGATGATGCCAAGGGGCTAGCTATGTCTGTCAAGCGAGTGGAAGAAATAGTTAATGAATTGAAAGAGGAGGAAGGCATCGATCCCTCTCGAGTTATATTGGGTGGATTTTCTCAAGGTGGTGCTGTTGCGGTGACGGCAGCGTATAATAGAAGAAGAAAAGGTGCTACACCATTTGCGGGGTGTATAGTGATGAGTGGTTGGCTTCCGCTGAAAGAATATCTGGATGTGTCTGAAGAGATAGCAAAAGCAACACCACTTTTTTGGGCGCATGGTCAGCAAGATGACAAAATTCTATATGAACAGCAAGTTTTTGGGGTAGACAAACTCGACAGTCTTGGAGTTGATGTGACAGCGCATTCGTACCCAGTTGGACACGAGTCAACAAGTAACTGGGAAGAGATACAAGACATGGCGGAGTTTGTAGAAAGTGTACTATGTCGAACAGAAGATGAGGATGATCAAAAGTATGACTATGACTCTATGGTCCTTTCACCAGAGGATGCTGAGAAGAATGCGCTGTTATACTACTTGTGTTCTCTACCTATTGACGAATCTGCCGGTGTTGGTGCTAAAAATGCTGCATATACAAGTACACTATAAACCAACAACAACGACGAACATAATGTAGCAACAACAACCTTGAACATAACCAGATAAATATTACCGACAATCCATTGCAGCTTTAAATATCATGTCAGCATTGTGATCATCTAACACGTCACGCAGTATTGACTTCACAACCGCTTCACCCGGATTGAACAACGCTTCGATTGATAAATCAATGAGGCCAATATCACTCAATGCATTCTGTACATCCTCTGAGACTGATAGCTGCTGACAAACATCAAACAGTGTAGCAGCGAGGTTTTCTGAACTACGTTTGCTTTCGCCTCTTGGTAATTCAACGCCTCCTTCTTGATCGGGTTGAAAGAGAACATCCGTCCGAAGAATGTACTTAGTACCAAACTTCAATGGAGCAGACGAGTGAAATAGGTCATGCTCAAACACAACTACATCCCCTGTAGAAGGGGTTACTATAGCTGTTGCCTCGTTGAGTTTCATCGACTTTGAGTCTAGAAAGCATGTCTCGCCACCATCAAATTCCTTTCCTCCGCCATCGTTTAGGTAGATTAAAACCGTTAATAGTGACGTGCTTTCGTTTACTCGAGTAGTTGCATCAAAGTGAGGTTCAAATACATCTTTATCGGGAGCATCATATCGCAAAACTCTTAGTCTAGGATTCAATCCAATCGGTTTCCCACAGAGTGTGTGCTTCATAAATGTAGTTATATGTGGCATAATGATTGTCTCGAGGTTCTTCCAAAGCTTTTGCGTCGTTGGTGCGTGCTCAAATACAGATAACTTGTGTTTGTTTGCTTCTTGCAGCTTGACAATGTGCGTAGTACCCTCTTCATCTGTATGAGCGGCCTCTGTCACATAGTGAAAGCCTGTACTCGACAGTGTGTTGGCGAGATGAATCAGCTCCTGGCATTCATCCGCATTGAGAAAATTGTGAATGACAAAGGATGCGACATCGCATGGCTTGTGTATATATCTGGAGCAGTTCTGTGGGACAGTTAATTGTTCCACAGAAGGAATATCATTTTCGTCGTCATCAGCTACTACCGACGAAACGCAGCTAAATGTCGGCAACCCAAACATTTCAAGGAATACATCCTCAGTGTCGACGGTTCCAGCACTACCATCATCGCCCAGGCTGTTCTCCGCCACCATCGTACATAATTCGTACTCCTCAAATTGTTCTCCGATGTTTTTATGGTGACAATGTTGTGTGGATGGTGGCGAGTGGCGAGGAGCAGGAGGAGGGATGATGCTGAGTTTGGAGTTTGGAGACACAAATCTCAAATTAACCCTAAAGTAACCTTAAAGCTCAATCGTATCACCTCAATCGTAGCACGAAGGGTCTTGCTCACACTCAAGCTCATTATCTTGCGAAGAGCAAGATAATAGCATTGGAGTTGTTCGCGTTCCACATCTCATAAATCGAAAACAAACATCAAAAGAAAACAGATATAATAACGCAATTGCACACTGTAAAATTAAGAAGAAGTATATCCTAGGCAACTACTCCAATACTATTACACAGAACACAGACACAAACAGAAATCAATCACGAATCAAAACAATGCAATCTAGTTTCGACCTATCCGTTGCAAATCCTGCCCTCCGTGGTGCGAAATCTATTCCAGCTTTGCAACAAGCTCAGCACCACGACGGTCTTAGTACACTTCCTGATATCACATCTAATGCTAGTGGGAGACAGTATTCTCTAGAGAAAGTGTTTGAAGTCGACGGTCGACAAGGAATTGCTACCAATGGCACACATTACTTTGTAAGTAGTAGTACTGCTCTCTTCATGTACGATCTTGAGGGAAATTTATTGCATCGGAATGACAATCCCTTTGACGGCCTACCACTCCCCGCGAATCATCTGGGCGACATCGGCTATTATGAAGGGCAACTTTACACAGGAGTTGAGTGGTTTGATGCAGGACGTGGTCAAGATATTCAAATCGTCTTGTATGATGCCGAAACCCTAGACTACTCCCGCAGTGTGCCATGGAATGCAGATTCGGGTCAAGTTGAGTGTAGTGCCATTACAATTGATGTAGACAACGAACTCGTTTGGATGTCAGATTGGGTTCATTCCAACTACGTCTACAAGTATGATCTTCATAATGGCGAATACGTGGGAAAGTTGCATCTTAGAGCAACACCAGAATGGACGCAAGGATTAGCTTTTTACAAGGGAGATTTATACATCACAAATGATGACGGAGATGCCGACAGGAATGAATCAGATAATCTCTGGTTCGTCCCGAAAGAGACACTCCTGAATAATGCCACTTATATCAGTCACGAGATGGCTTTTGATGTGCCTCCTTTCCGCGACTATGGAGAAATCGAAGGCATTGACTTTAACACTGACACTAATCAGATGATAGTGCTAGGAAACAGAGGAATGCGCATTGTACTTGGAATGCCTCAGGACTACTATCCAGGATACACACGGGAAATCCATGAGCTGTATGTCTTCAACATTATTGATGACAGTGATACAAGTAGTAAAGCCTATGGAACTTTTGAATCTGAGAAATAACTTATGATTTGAGATATGTCATGCTTCAAATTACTGTAAAGAAAACTAGAAGAGAAAAGAGTAAATGTAATTAAACGACATCATATCTAAAAGGCTGCAAATATAGCAATCAACAGCTTCTAGTGGCACAATATATGAGGTCGACATAGCTAAACAATAAAAAAGGTCACTACTGAAGCTCTTTCGATGTATATCAACCATGCTGCAACCTCGTAGGTGACCTGATGAATTCCAATTTGGTAGGGACGCAAGCAACACTATAGCACCATATCGTATCTCACGCTGTGAATATGGCAATCAACTGCTTTTAGTGACCCATTATAGTTGGCCATGATAGTATAGAAGCATCTTTTTCACGGCTCAAGCATTGGTTGCTCGTATGGGCGTCGATGCAACGTCGTAGGTGACCTGATGAGGCACCTGACACCGCCGTCTGAATCTCTATTGACAGCCACATTGTATCTCACACTGTGAATATGGCAATCAACAGCTTCTAGTGACCCATTAGAGTCGGCCATGATAGTATAGAAGCATCTTTTTCACGGCTCAAGCATTGGTTGCTCGTATGGGCGTTGCTGCAACGTCGTAGGTGACCTGATGAGGCACCTGAGATGTCCACCAACTCTACTCTCTAGCACCACATTGTATCTCACGCTGTGAATATGGCAATCAACAGCTTCTAGTGACCCATTAGAGTCGGCCATGATAGTATAGAAGCATCTTTTTCACGGCTCAAGCATTGGTTGCTCGTATGGGCGTCGATGCAACGTCGTAGGTGACCTGATGAGGCACCTGAGATGTCCACCAACTCTACTCTCTAGCACCACATTGTATCTCACGCTGTGAATATGGCAATCAACAGCTTCTAGTGACCCATTAGAGTCGGCCATGATAGTATAGAAGCATCTTTTTCACGGCTCAAGCATTGGTTGCTCGTATGGGCGTCGATGCAACGTCGTAGGTGACCTGATGAGGCACCTGAGATGTCCACCAACTCTACTCTCTAGCACCACATTGTATCTCACGCTGTGAATATGGCAATCAACAGCTTCTAGTGACCCATTAGAGTCGGCCATGATAGTATAGAAGCATCTTTTTCACGGCTCAAGCATTGGTTGCTCGTATGGGCGTCGATGCAACGTCGTAGGTGACCTGATGAGGCACCTGAGATGTCCGCCAACTCTACTCTCTAGCACCACATTGTATCTCACACTGTGAATATGGCAATCAACAGCTTCTAGTGACCCATTATAGTTGGCCATGATAGTATAGAAGCATCTTTTTCACGGCTCAAGCATTGGTTGCTCGTATGGGCGTCGATGCAACGTCGTAGGTGACCTGATGAGGCACCTGAGATGTCCGCCAACTCTACTCTCTAGCACCACATTGTATCTCACGCTTTGAATATGGCAATCAACAGCTTCTAGTGACCCATTAGAGTCGGCCATGATAGTATAGAAGCATCTTTTTCACGGCTCAAGCATTGGTTGCTCGTATGGGCGTCGATGCAACGTCGTAGGTGACCTGATGAGGCACCTGAGATGTCCGCCAACTCTACTTTCTAGCACCACATTGTATCTCACACTGTAAATATGGCAATCAACAGCTTCTAGTGACCCATTATAGTTGGCCATGATAGTATAGAAGCATCTTTTTCACGGCTCAAGCATTGGTTGCTCGTATGGGCGTCGATGCAACGTCGTAGGTGACCTGATGAGGCACCTGAGATGTCCACCAACTCTACTCTCTAGCACCACATTGTATCTCACGCTTTGAATATGGCAATCAACAGCTTCTAGTGACCCATTAGAGTCGGCCATGATAGTATAGAAGCATCTTTTTCACGGCTCAAGCATTGGTTGCTCGTATGGGCGTCGATGCAACGTCGTAGGTGACCTGATGAGGCATCTGATACCGTTGATTGAATCCTTGTTAACACCCACATCGTATCTCACACTGTGAATATGGCAATCAACAGCTTCTAGTGACCCATTAGAGTCGGCCATGATAGTATAGAAGCATCTTTTTCACGGCTCAAGCATTGGTTGCTCGTATGGGCGTCGATGCAACGTCGTAGGTGACCTGATGAGGCACCTGAGATGTCCACCAACTCTACTCTCTAGCACCACATTGTATCTCACGCTGTAAATATGGCAATCAACAGCTTCTAGTGACCCATTAGAGTCGGCCATGATAGTATAGAAGCATCTTTTTCACGGCTCAAGCATTGGTTGCTCGTATGGGCGTCGATGCAACGTCGTAGGTGACCTGATGAGGCACCTGAGATGTCCACCAACTCTACTCTCTAGCACCACATTGTATCTCACGCTGTAAATATGGCAATCAACAGCTTCTAGTGACCCATTAGAGTCGGCCATGATAGTATAGAAGCATCTTTTTCACGGCTCAAGCATTGGTTGCTCGTATGGGCGTCGATGCAACGTCGTAGGTGACCTGATGAGGCACCTGAGATGTCCACCAACTCTACTCTCTAGCACCACATTGTATCTCACGCTGTAAATATGGCAATCAACAGCTTCTAGTGACCCATTAGAGTCGGCCATGATAGTATAGAAGCATCTTTTTCACGGCTCAAGCATTGGTTGCTCGTATGGGCGTCGATGCAACGTCGTAGGTGACCTGATGAGGCATCTGATACCGTTGATTGAATCCTTGTTAACACCCACATCGTATCTCACACTGTGAATATGGCAATCAACAGCTTCTAGTGACCCATTAGAGTCGGCCATGATAGTATAGAAGCATCTTTTTCACGGCTCAAGCATTGGTTGCTCGTATGGGCGTCGATGCAACGTCGTAGGTGACCTGATGAGGCACCTGACACACCTGAGATGTCCACCAACTCTACTCTCTAGCACCACATTGTATCTCACGCTGTAAATATGGCAATCAACAGCTTCTAGTGACCCATTAGAGTCGGCCATGATAGTATAGAAGCATCTTTTTCACGGCTCAAGCATTGGTTGCTCGTATGGGCGTCGATGCAACGTCGTAGGTGACCTGATGAGGCACCTGAGATGTCCACCAACTCTACTCTCTAGCACCACATTGTATCTCACGCTTTGAATATGGCAATCAACAGCTTCTAGTGACCCATTAGAGTCGGCCATGATAGTATAGAAGCATCTTTTTCACGGCTCAAGCATTGGTTGCTCGTATGGGCGTCGATGCAACGTCGTAGGTGACCTGATGAGGCACCTGAGATGTCCACCAACTCTACTCTCTAGCACCACATTGTATCTCACGCTGTGAATATGGCAATCAACAGCTTCTAGTGACCCATTAGAGTCGGCCATGATAGTATAGAAGCATCTTTTTCACGGCTCAAGCATTGGTTGCTCGTATGGGCGTCGATGCAACGTCGTAGGTGACCTGATGAGGCACCTGAGATGTCCGCCAACTCTACTCTCTAGCACCACATTGTATCTCACGCTTTGAATATGGCAATCAACAGCTTCTAGTGACCCATTAGAGTCGGCCATGATAGTATAGAAGCATCTTTTTCACGGCTCAAGCATTGGTTGCTCGTATGGGCGTCGATGCAACGTCGTAGGTGACCTGATGAGGCACCTGAGATGTCCGCCAACTCTACTCTCTAGCACCACATTGTATCTCACGCTGTGAATATGGCAATCAACAGCTTCTAGTGACCCATTATAGTTGGCCATGATAGTATAGAAGCATCTTT